>OX123182.2:66408941-67044988 GCA_944739405.2 Euclidia mi
AATACCACAGAGCACCAAGCCTATACGCATTTTACGCTAGGTGCAAGTTAGGATAGGTTTAGGATACATATAGGTATAAGGATTAGGATAACTAGGATAGGATATTAGGTATAGGTGATAGGCTACGACTCTAGGATAGTGTAGGTTGATAAGTTAGATTAGGCCCTTAGCATTTAGGCATTCCTGTACAGCAGGGTCAGTAGCCCTAGGCTGCTATCCCGCTGTTCACTACCTTTAAATATGTAATTGTACATAGTGATATACCTACACACCTGTAAAAAGAGTTACCAATATGGGTACATAGCTAACTTGGTACATTTTACGGGTAATCGCAGTCGAATAGGTTTGTACTGTGTGAAAAGCTGCAAGTCGCTCTTTAAAGTTACTGTGCTCTCAGTACCGTTGCCTAATGCTGCCTTTTGTATCTCAGTGAATCCATTTTAGAAAAATTAATAACGTACGAGTGATAGTCATGGTTCAATGGTCAAAGTAATATATATGTAAGAATAAAATACCTGACATCAAAAATAGTATCTTTGAATGTACGCCAGTATTGTAGCATTTGTCAAAAGATAGTATCTGTCATATCTGTCTATCATATATGTATGTTTTTTTTTATATACAATGATTTTTGTTTATCACGGTTGTTTAGAGATCATTATATACTTGATACATGTGATGATATAACAATGTGCATTTTTAAAGAAATGGCTGTTAACATGCAATGTAGAATCACGCTAAGCAAACAAACGTGCACGTACCTACTCCATAGTATACAAAATAATCCTTTCAGACGTTTGATATATCATCGCGCTAATTTAATTTCAATTGGTCCATTTGTAAGATCGGTGGAACACAACAAACAGGGCCCTAAATTACGTTCTTATTTATATATTATTATGTATATTAGTACGATAATGAATGAATAATGATATTCTAATTAGGTTTTCACGACAATCCTAAATGATTATACGCTAACAAAGTACCCAATATGATATCCTTGTACCCACATCACTGTTGCATTAGGCAAATTGATTTTCGTTATCAGCAACGGAGCGTGGCGATACTGGAGTAGCTCCAGTATCGCCACGCTACGTAGCGTCTTCTACGCTGCTACGCTCACTCAATGAAGTGGCAATTATCTTCGGTTGTTCCCGACTTCGTTATCTATAAAAGGGAGTTCATTTGTTACAATTAATGGGTTGCTCCGTTTGATTTATGTTATTTACTGTTTCTAGACCAATGATTTATTGTATGTAAACTAAGTGAGTTAGTGGTTCTACGACTTTATCACTCTAGTTGCCGCCCACATTTCGGCCGTACTGTAGTACTACAAAGGGATATCTCACTAAACAGGCAGCACTATCTTCCTTATTGTATATTCCTGAGTGATATCTCAACGGATAAGCAGATTGGTGAGTGAATAGATATAATACACTTGGCAGTGCGAGCAAATAGGTTATGGAATAAATTCATAAGTGATTGGTAATGGTCGAGGGACTTCCACTTAAGTAAATAATAAGAAAAATGATTAAGAAAAGGAATTTCAGAATCGTATTGAAATATTGGCAGTGCACAATAGTTGCATAGTTTGTATGAGATAAAGTAGTTTAGTTAACACATGTATAAAATTTATGTTGTTAACCTTAAATCAGTCCTTATCTTATAAAACACTGTTAAGAGCAGGCATTCCGAAATATGTTTTGCGTAAGCTCCGCCTTTTCTCCCCGCTAGCGGCCCCGGGCCGCCACCTCACCCCGCAGCTCGCCGCTGCGCGAGGTGAATGAATGTCTCGCTACGCGGGCTTCGATTGGAGTAGAGACGACTTTATGTATTTAATATTTTTTTTGTATTATGAATAGTTATTTATGATATGATAATAAATTGACTAAAATATGCCTTAAAAGCCAGAAATATGAATAATTCAATTGATTTATGCGACATGTTGTAGATGTAATCAAAGCCATAGGCTGTGAAATCTTGTTTCAGAATGTCTTATGACTAATTTATTTTATTTATATTAATAATATGTTTCTTTTTATACTACTTTCATACATCAACGGACACGAAATAACAAATAGGTGTGTGGATCACACAGTGTTGTCTCAGGTGGGAATCGAACCTACGACCACGCCGTAATGCCAAGTGCCAAGAAGACCTCTGAAATCACTATGCCATGCGTGCATATTATGACATAAAAAAGAGAAGTTCTTTTTTATACCTAATTTACTAATATCTAATTACAACGGCTACGTTACATTGATATTACAATGTAACTCACTTATTATATTACAATAATCAACGATTATAAAACGGATTGCATTTTTTCTTGGGGTGCGGCTTTGACGTCGTTCCGAAGGTGTCATAGGCGGCGGCTATGAAAATCACGCCTTTTTAAGATTAATTAGGGTGTTTATTTTAAATTGTCTTTCAGTACCACGTACCTTTATATGAAGTAACCGATATGTCGGCACTGTTGCAAGCGCCATGTTCACGGATGTAACATGATGTACGGATGTACACGTTTATACATCTACATTTGATTCCTACCAAACAGAGACGAATGTTTTAAAACAGTTTTAAGTTCAACCTAATTACAACCATGATACCTAGTAATGAAGTCACAAATCGTAAAACTGGTATCTAATACTTACGACCAATCGTCGAAAATTTGCGGCATAAACGGCTGTATCTTTTAATGTATAGACTTAGAACAGATTTTTGGTCTATTGTCCAAGGGACAGAAGAACTGAGTATTTGGTATACATTTCAGTTTATTACCTCTACGCGTTCCTGAGGAAAAAGTAGAAAAAACACGGCGATGGTAGGTATTTCGAGCTCGCTCTTCCAAATAAATAAAGTAAAAAAAATGTTCCTAATGATTGACCAATATAATTATGATTTTAATTTTCGTAAGACAAAGAGACATACATGTAAACATCTTTATATGTATATTTCTTGAGTGCGTGTGTACGTCACTGAACTCCTCCTAAACGACTGGACCAATTTTGATGACATTTTTTGTGTGTGTTCAAGGGGACTTGAGAATGGTTTACCATGCGCTACCATCGCAGTCAGTCTATTTTTTAAGCCAAAAAAAATATTTCGTTTCCAAGGTATTATTTTCGCGTAGTATGACTTGGCATGATGTACAAAACGAGTAGACTTCGGCTTGGTGATGGGTCTTGTGACACCCTGTATTTCATATATCATATAACATATAACCTATAACATAAATTTACAACTTTTATTACCAGCAATGTATAGCGCGCGTTTGCAGACATCGTAACTACGCCGGCCGTATCTACCTACACCGTGCGCCGCGGCGGCGGCGGCAGTTTATGATCACGTGGTCGCGCGGTCGAGGGGAATGACCTCGCAGCTGATTGCTGGTAGCCATACACTACGCGTCGGGAACTTTAAAGCCGTTTATTTTAGGGAAATATTGAAAATTTTGTTTATGTTTATTTGGCAGAAAGTGTACATTTATCATTCTAAACACGATTTCGGAATAAATCGAAAAAAAAATTCGTGACTTTGGGCCTCAATATCTCCTGAACCAGTAATTTCCCAGGTATGGTGCCGAAATAAAAAATGATCATAATAATTGGTACTATATGGGGTTTCAGTTTTCGTTAAGGGTCTTTTGACACCCTGTATAACCTATAACCTATAACATATAACATATAAGATATAACATACAACATATAGCATATAATATAAACATATAAGATAACACATAAATATATACAGGGTGGCGCTATCATAGGGGCACTTTTTGAACAGAGGCATAGCGTACAACATTCTGAAGCCTTGTACCAAAAATCAATTAAATCGGTGCAGTAGTTTAGCCACAATATCGATTTTGAGTTCCGCAATTTTGCACATGCTTTGAATTCCACACAGCTGATACAAAACGTACAACGTCAACGACCCTACATTGCGCGCCGCGACTCACTACGATGCGGGCGTTGACTCTGCGCTCCGTTTTATCTGCACTGAGCCTAACTTCGGATGACGTCGAGGCGTCGCGTCGGAGCGAGTCGGGGCGTGCAATGTAGGGTCGTTGACCGTTTTGTATCAGCTGTGTAGAATTCAAAGCATGTGCAAAAATTGCGGAACTTAAAATCGATATTGTGGCTAAACTACTGCACCGATTTAATTAATTTTTAGTACAAGGCTTCAGAATGTTGTATATATAATAGTAATATATATTCATATTCCACACGAATGAAGTCGCGAGTATCGGATAATACTAATATATAAAGCTGAAGTGTTTGTTTGTTTGCTTGAACGCCCTAATCTCAGGAACTACTAGTCCGATTAGAAAAAGCGTGTGCTTTTCAGTGTTAGATAGCCCATTTATCGAGGAACGCTAAAGGTTATGCAACATCACGCTATGAGCCACGGGAGCGGAACAGTAGCCTTAAATAACGCGGGTGTAACCGCGGGCTCAACTAGTGTTTAAATAAAGAAAATTGGCGATCACGGCGAGCAAGTGTGGTCGGTAACCGTGGAAACCGGGCTTGTATCTAAATTTCGTAGAAAAAATATTTTTAAAATATCTACATGATAGGAATTTGTGAAAATCTAATACTAAAATAAAAATCTGTAAATCTATTAGGGATAAATAAAACCAACATGACACGAAAATATAATCATGTTCATAGTAACATAATAATATAAAGCTTATTTTATAATTTTGCATAGATGAAATCGACTCCATAGTTCCCAGTTCTAATACTTTATCAAAATATTAGGTAAATTAAATTCGATAACAAACCTTTGCATATCTCATGATTCTAGCATTATTCTTCAATAAGTCAACATTCTTTTGATTTTTTAACATAAGATCTCTTATTTACCTTGTTACCCATTTTATTTTGTATGTTTTATTTCTTATTTTACGAAACAAATCGTAATAAAAATACCTATAGTTGCGCGCGAACGCGATACACGTCCACGTCGGACGGAGCGCGTAGCTCGAGTGACAAGCTAGCGCGCCCGGCTGAAGTAAACGCTATGACATCAGGAATAACGTTAAATATCGGGTGCGGGCGTAAAGTGGGTCAAACCACTTCAAGCATGGAAAAAGTTGAAAATCTTGTGTTGTTTATTAAAATAGTAATATTTGTCCTACAGAAAAAATGTCTTGAACTACACTAAAACGTAGGTTTCTTTTATGTTTATTGTTAACTTCAGAATGAACAGTGAATATTTTATTCAAATATTTTGAATATGCTTTGCAAGTAGTGTGATTTTCAAATGAAAATGTTATCGAGCGAATATCGTCCAATCATGTATCTGTTCTTGAACAAAGACAGACAAGGGCCTAAATAATCGTTTGCTGAAGTTTCACTTTCCTAGTATATATGACTGCTTCAGAATATCGCTTCAAAATAGCATAAAATTCGGAATGCCTGCTCTTAAATTCGGAGAAAACAAATATATTAGAACGTAAATAGATAAAAGACACTTTTATATTAGTTATGGACGATGTAAGATGTTTGTATTAAATAAGTTATCATATAATTTATTTGCCACAAACATCTTGAGAGTAGTTTTCATCTAAGCTACGATATGTTATAGTATGATATTACTGTCGTTTTGAAAACAAGTTATCGTTACATTTTGCATCAAATTAATGTTTGTGCAGAACCGAGCTAAGGTTTGACTTCGTCCGATTGTTTGATAAAGCAGCGCTCCTTGAGATCACTTTGATAGCAGCGACCTTATCGATGACAACCACAGTAATCAGGAAAAGGAGTACAGAATCCCTCTGTGTAATACTATCAATTCAAAGATTTCGGTAGACCCTTGTTCAGCACAGAACAATTAAGGCTCCCGTAATTGATTCAGGATTTTTGATTCCACCTAATTTGTTCCAAGAGAATTATTCAGTATCAATACACATTGATACTGAATAATTAAATGACACAATAAAAAGTGTTTCTATTGTCGTAAAATTCGAGTGATCTCATTGTGGTTTATTAGCTTTTGATCTTAGAAAATGGCGATATCATTATGTGATATAATTACGTGGGAGATTAATCGTGCGAAAAAATGTTAGCCACTTGATTTACCTGAAACATCTGTCTGCATTAAGGTGCGTTCTCAGCGACGCGCGCTGTCGCTGATTAAGGCTGGATATTCACAAAAAATGTACGAAACAACTGAGCGGAGTGGTACTGTGTAAAACAACCAACAATATTATATACACAAGTAGTGTTGAGCGAGGCTAGGAAAATAAATATTCTATATTCGACCACATTCACACAACACTATCTAGTCCCAAACTAAGAAGAGCTTGTACTATGGGTACTAGATAATGGATAAACATACATATATACATTTTTTTTTGTAAATACATACATATTATATATAGAAACACCCAGACCAAGCCAAACATCCATGTTCATGCACACAAATGTTTGACTTGAGCGGGAATTGAACCCGCGACCTTCGGCGTAGCAGTCGCTTACACTCTCGCTACACCAACCAGTCGCCTAATAAAGCTCGCAAGCTGGCTTACCTGCCTCGCATTTTTCTGCTGTATGTCTAGCCATATTGCTGTATGCTTAGTTTCAGAAGCGGGGCTATCATTAAAATAGTTTTATACTAAATTCTCAGGAGTACTTGCTCAGCTACACAATATTATATTCGATTACTGTACCACCTCTTAGCACGAATGTCGTAAAAAATACTGAGATATTGCGCTGTTAAGGTATGCAGTCGCATTCGCTTCTAAAATGACCCGTTTCAACGTTTTGCAAGGAGCTATTCCATTAGGCGGACGGAAAAAGAGCTTTATTCTACTGCTTGAATATTTGTACAGAGATTTTTGCAAGTAGCTTACAAAGCCAACTAATGTAACGGGTAGAGATAGGAAACGCGTTTTGGCAGAGCAACTGCAACTTTACAATTATGTTCAAATTATATTTGTTTGATTTCGTGGTGTTAGTTTGTATTTTAGCACTTTTTACATTTCTGATCGCGACTTAAAGGTAAATATTATCTCAACATAAACACAAACTTCGTAGACGTGGCGGGCAGAGAACATTATATTTATTTGCTTCTATTGTAGATTACGTAAGAAATAAAATGATGTCATTTATTTTGATTAATCAGATAAAAGTTCCTCGAATATGTAAACATAATATGTACCTACCTATACGTACATATAACACCTACATAAGTACATCATCATCATTATCATCATATAAGTGCTCCACGTATTGTTCCAAATAACGTTACGTGCTTTAATCACATTTAATAATACTAGACTCCACCCGCGGTTCCACTCGCGTGAATTATACCTTCCTCTATCCATATATGAGAGCCGTACAACAATACGTTCGGTAGATTTAAAGTTGGTCGCGTTCATAATGACCTTTAGACAGACAGGACGGCCGGGGTGCCGACTTCATTTTATTATAATTATGTACAGATTAATATTGTTATAAATATGAATGTACTGAATGATATCCAACAATAGAGGTTCGATCAAATTAAATAGATAGAGCACACATCTGTACATCTGACAGTAAAAGATATATCAATATAATTTCGAATCGAATCCATTGGTTTATACACCGCTAGACTTTCAGGCGACCCGAAGGACCTCATATGTGTAAATAAAACGTTCTCAGAGAAGATAAAGACTAGGATTAAACAAGGTATCATATAATAATGTGAGTATTCCTGCGTTATCTAGTTGAGACCCACTAACTGTAGTCTTGTGTAACGGAAATATAAATCGTGTGCAGAACATCTAGTTCGTAAAAAGGTGTGCGTGGTGGATCAAACCGGTTAATTGCTTTAAAGACTATGAATAATAATGAACTGAGTTTCATCCGGATTCACTGTAAAAATTGTATAATTAAACAAGAACACTTGGTTCATTTACAGAAGTTCTACGGTCCTCTAGCTTTCGTATAAATCTGCAATAATGCTTATATAGTTATATGTCAGGCTGTCATAGGTTGCCTATAAATATAAATGTCATCGGTGATGATGTAATGCAGTAACGGTGTTGTGAACAGGGCAGAAGTAGCTATTCTATAACATTTCAAACATAAATGGTCAAATTAGGGCGCAGCAAAACCACTTATTTAAATGCAGTATGCATTTTAAACATTGAACATTTTCTGTTTCAAAGATGCAGATAAGTGCTCCTATGCTTTTACAATTGCCATTTGTTACAATAAAGAAGTGGAAGTAGATAATGTAGGTAATATTTATTAGGTATCCTAATGTTCGAATAATTCATTATTCAAACATTAGAATGACTTTCCAGTACACGGAAATCACACTCGCGTGGTAACAGAATAAGAATACAAAATGTCCATTCATCCTTTAACTCAATTCATTCTATGGGCATTGTAAGACGTGACTAAGGAAAGGACACGAATGAAAAAGTATATTTGCAAAGAGGCAGAGAACTTGACATCAACTCCTTTGCCAACCCGTCTGACCAGCGTACAATATTAGGCCAAATCCACCCATGGACTTCAGACATTAGGGAAGGCTGAAGATCAGCAGTAGACTGCGAAATCCTGTAATAGTAATACATGGGTATTCGGAGTAGGAGGCAGCCACAGAAATGCGGCTCAAGTTCGGTTTGTGTAGAAAGCTTTGAGTGAAGCATGTGTCCAGCAGTGGGCGTGGAGGTCCCTAGGATGTGATTATGGTGACATGAACTTGATGATTTGGCTAGATTATTTAAAAAAAGGAAATCATCAATCATCAAAAACTAGTTAAATCGATGAATTTTTGGAAAAGGAATCAAAGGAATTCGAAACGTTGATTTTGTGTAGATTTTATAGGTATTTTTGGTCCAAGCTGCAGTTGTCTCTATCGCGCTCTGTGGGGGGAGGCTTGAGGTTGCGCGACAGCAATAGATTTTACAAATACCTATTTTTCAATTCTCTCGCCCGTAGTGTTTCCTCTTAAGATCGGTCTGTGTGGAAAACATTTTGGAGGTAACTTTCAACCATATACATATTTTAGCTAAAGTGATGATAAATATGCTTCTAGAGAGTCAATGAGCTTATCTATAACCATCAGGTGGGTTTATGAAACCTCTATCAAAAGTATGTAGAAACTTATTAATACTCAAAATGAGCTCAACCAATTCAGTATATCAGAATTCCCTCAAGCTGTGTACGCGTTCAAAGCATATGAAAGCTTCAGTGCAAACTTTGCAGCAAATTTGATTCGCGCGAAGATTTTCGTTTACATTTTCATAATACTGGATAAACCTCACTGTTACTTAGTGTACAAAGTGTAAGAGACATGCTGGTAGTGAGTGATATAATATTCTCCGTCATACTTTCATTACACAGAACTTCAGTTAGTAAACATTAGTGGACATTACATTAATAAGTTAATTAAGTATAACTGCTTATTTGCAACCCAAGTTTGTGTACTAAAAAGTAAAATCGGCATGCAAAGGTTATCATATCACCCAACATAAACTGTTAAAAGTGGCATAATTGTGATGCGTAAGTAAATCAAAGACGTTTCATTGCGTTTACACTCGGCTTTTGATTTAAATGCGCAACTAAAAGCCGTGAATCATATCCACTTTGTATAATAATATGTCAATAACTATTTGATTATACAGAGGTATAAACAGAATGATTTACCGAGGGTTTATTGGCACAGAGCGCTGACGGTGTTACTAATACCATAAATCAATAAAAACGAATTAATATACTAGCAACATAAAATAGTTCACGTACAAGTTTATGCCCGGCCGGCCGTGTATAATAATATATATTTTACTACGCTACACAACATTGTGTGAAGCGTGCGATATTTTATCGTCCACTGTCAACATACTATAACTTATTACAAGACATTCCGGTTCGAGGATGATGATGTAAACCTCTCTTAAACATTCGTGCTTTATATACACAGTGTAATATTCTTTCTCAAGATAAACATAACGTATGTCGTACCCTGCGACTTAAACGACAAATTGTGCATGCACACTGGTAATAACTTAAAACAAGATGTATACTCAAAATGTTCCATCAGCCATAAAAACAACATACCTAACAATAAAATAAGAATCGTTCGTTAACTTGTTTTATTGTTAAGCTATAGCAGACAATGGGTTAAAAGAATATAGCTCCGTCAATGGAAAATACGTTTGTGAGGAACAATACCGCCAACGTTTGTCTTCATTATTGATAAAATATTGGCGGAAGAAGATTCAAACTAGTTTTCCCTAACTGGCTGATTCATTAAAAGATAAAGCGTTGTTCAAACCTTGAAATATAGATTTCCATTTTGGTGTATGACAAAGTCAGTGAGTGCAAAAATAAAACCATTTCATTAGGTATTTAAAGTTTTAATGTGTTAAGAGTTATTTAATAAGTAAACCCACAAATTTATAAGAGCAATCTTTTGAAAAGACTTATAATTAAGTATGTTTATTGCTGGTATTTCGTAATAGCTATTACGAAATACACCGGCAATGTTAATGTAAAATGTGAAACTCGGACGTTTCTAGTAACATCTAGCTAATCTTTAGATTTGACTAGGTCAATGCGATATAACATTTTTACGTGTTACCTAATAACTATAATCAGACAAATACTTGCAAACACGGTGTACAAAAAACAACGTAGTTATATGTGAGCAATGTTTCTGAATCTATGATTATATTAACATATCTTCTGTAAACAAAAACATAGGTACATGATAATTGGAGATACCATTCTAAGCGAAAGGGATACATAAAGATATGCACTATCAATACTACAATATCTATAGATATTACAGTATTATTATTTCCTAGCGATGATTTCCAACGATATAAGCAGCCAACAAACGTCCTGGATGAAAGGCAACTGGAAAATACAATAGACGTAACTATACGACGCCCGTACTTCTAGAGATACAGTAGCCCCTTGTTCAGATTTTAATCTCTTAGATAGTTCGCCTGATTTTATACCATTACATTATATTAAATGACTATTGTATAGATACTCTTAAATTTTGTAATTTTTTGAACATCTTTGCGTATTTTCATATTTTGTTTTTTGGTTTATTAATATACTGGTTATAAAATAGCAATAGTTTATTATAACAATGTTCACGTTCCTTGTTCATATTTTTATGACATGTAAATAAAGATTTACAATTTGTTTAATAATGTAGATTAAGACGAATTTAATGCCAATGAATATTAAAAAAGAAAATGTTTACCTTCTGTTTAATATTATTGCATAAGCAACATAAATTAATTATATTGCATAAATGAAAATGCATGTAATATTGTAGTTTTGCATATAAAACTCACGTGGCATCCCCGCAATTGAAGTTGGTACTAAGCAAAATTACAAAGAAATATAAAATGTTCTAGAAATTCCGTTGCTAAAACGAACAAGCAACCGGCTAAATTTATGACTCACATATAAATGTAGAAAGTTAGCTATTAAGTCCAATAAATGTTTACCTACCTACTTTATGTATTTGTTTACCCAGCTAGCGTCTAGAAATTAGTTACAGTTGCGATCTGAAGGCCAAACGTAGCAGACAAACCAACAGAACGAAATATGTATGTATCCAGCGCATACATACACATGCTGTTCACTGACCTGTCACTTTTACTGATGTGTGAGGCCCGTCATTCTCCTATCACCTTTGCCTGGATAATTCAATTTAGGGTGCTTCTACACGGTGCATGTAGCTGGAGCAAGTAAAGGTGCGGGTTACACGCGTGGGTAATATGCGCAAGCTACTTGATCAAGTTACTCGCTGGTACTTGTACATGGTGCAAATAACTGGAGCAAGTAAAGACGCGGGCTACTTGCGCAAGCTGTACCTATGTACAAGTTATTTGTTCGTGGTCAAGAGCTACATGTGCATGCTATTCGCGCGGTAGCTTTATGACTTGAATCGCGTCAAATGTCTCGACGAACGAAAATTATTTTAAAATCATATGTTAAAAATGTAATTTTAACAGATAACATGCGCGAGTGACCCGCGCGCGTCGCAGAGCATGCGAATTACTTGCGCGGGTGGCTCGCTTTGGTACATGCTCAAGTCGCTGGACCCACCCGCACATTGTTTTAAACGATATATTTACGGTGCATGTAACCCGCGCAAGTGCCTCAACATGCTCAAGCTACATGCGCCGTGTACAAGCACCCTTAGCGGTGTCTCCCCTTTTATAAAAGCAACACGTGACAGAGAACATATACGTTTGTAGATACGGCGAAGGGACTGCGAGTAGTTAATACGGAAACGGGAAACGTACACGTCGAAACGAGGCGGACGTACACGCGACGACGGCCAACTGTAAGTCCGGGCGATCTCGACATAAGACACTTGACAATATGTTAGTCGCTTCTATGAGCACGCTATTTGTTTGTTAGGTGTACCGGAATTGAAACCACTACATGACATCTGCCAGCGAAGCAATGCGATGTTATTAAGTGAGTGATAACCGCAAGGTCGCAACTCCGCTGATGTGTTTTGAATATGTATTGAGACGTTAGAGCTTCGTCAGGTCGCAGCGTTCAGCCCTCTACGGCGTCAACCTACTTGCATCCAATTTTGCATCAAATTGCTTTTACACATTCTACAAACTAGCTACGTATGGAAATTATTTATGTAAGGATGTACGTGAGTAACTTAGGTAGAGATTGTCAGACTTTTGGCGCTTTTAAAAAGCAAGTCGCTTTTCCGTGGCAACCAATAGTTTAAATAATGTAGTACAGAGTAAATGCAGTTTTATAGGAAAAGGCGGAATAAAAACATTGATTAGTTTCAATCGAATTATGCTGAACTCGAACATAATAATGCAAACAAGTAAAATGAATGTCATATTTTCTTAGTTAAGTAATAATACTAAGCAGGATTTTATTATTGCCAATAAGCAACGAATTTGATTAGCTTGTCCACCAATGTCATCAGTGACTACAATTTATAGAGATAATTATTATATCGGCAGACGCACCTTGTATAATAAATACATATGGTCTATATAATACCGAAATCCATTAGCAACAAACAAAGATCTACAAGTCATGTACGCTTGTAGATTTTTGTTCTACGAGATATAAAAAAATTGTAGAATAGAGGAATAGCACAACAAAAACAGCAAAGTGCCACGCAGCATACACATAGAGCGAGAATCGGTTTATGAGTGTTTTATAAACAAACATTCCGACAAAATGAACGTTGGTATTCTGTAGTCACATACACAAAGGCGAACAATCCTACACATAGTTACTTATTTAGCTGTTAAAGTGTTTTCCAACCTACAATTGTTTATAGTTTCAATGTTTAGCAAAACAACGAATATTCCACCCAGCTGCGACACATACATTACAATCGAGTAAAGCCTAAAAATGTTATTTTCATATTCTATCTTACTTACTGAAACGCCGTGTAATGAAAATAAAATATGGAATATCTATATTTAGCGGCCCTCAATGTATATTAAGGCACCTATCGGCTAATACACCTAATTTAAGGAGAGAAGTTATAAAGGATAAAGATACAGATATGTACTCAAAATATATTTATTTATTTATAGACTCACGCCTGTATCCCGGAAGGGGTAGGCAGAGGTTTAATATTACACCCACATTTCGCCATGAATTTTTAGGTCCCACTTAATAGGGGGTGAGCCTGTTGCCGTTACCGGGCACATCCAGACTCCGAGCTGCTACTGAGAATTCGGAAAACCCCAGTAACACTTTCAAAATATATTCCGTGCGCTTAATTTGCTATACTTATTCATGGCATGTCTTTGCGATAAATAGGTACATACCAATAAGTATTTCAGATTGTATATTTATAGTTGGCACTCTAAATAATAGTCATAAATAGTATGCCTTCATAAATAAAATTGTTCTACTTTGAAGAAAAGTTTGTAAATGGTCCTATCTATAACCGTGCATGATACAAAGCATCGCCCCAGGACGCCTTGCTAGCGATCAAAAACCCTGATTGAATGCGAAACTACTCATTAGTGCGCCCTATAACGTGAATGTAACGGGTAGTCATTGATATACAAAAGCGCCGGCTAGTAGGTTACATTTGATTTTTTGCATACAGAAAAGTTCTTCTAAACAAATCGTTATTGCGATTGCAACCACATTCAATCGGGGGCAGTAACAACTTGAAGAAAATGAAACACATTATTCGTATCAAACTGAATAAAATAAGTCGCTTCTACAACTTTGAAAATAAAGTAAGAAAATGAATGCTCCGTCTGCGGGCTTATTTGTAGCTCGCCAGTCGAAGACCAGCTTCGTTACGAACAAATAATGAACTTATTTCGGTCATCTATTTGTTACGGGAAAGACGTAAATTTGAAACTTTAAAATGTCGTAAGAATAATCTCCTCGATGTTGTAAAAATAATCTCTTATGTAGGACTAGCTTTTATTATAACGAAGCTTTAGCTTGTTAGGTAATACTTAGTTTCTTCCAGATTCTCTATTTTTGTTTTGACCGTTATAAGTGTTGCTCTATGACCTAAATGAAGTAACTACGTTTTGAATTCTAAACTTTATGTAATACTAGCCAGCAGCTACGCATGCACATTATTTTAATTTATCTGTTTTGACCGATGCCGTGTGTATTTCGGGAAATCCCTTCTTAGTGCACCTCTACGGTCCCCAAGGAACACACATGCCAAATTACAGCTTCCTGCGCCTAATAGTTCTGGCTGTAGCGTGTCTGTCAGTCAGTCAGTAACGCAAGGATTATATGTACTAAGATTAGAAATCAACAAATCGAACGCAACTCAAATGGAAATTCGCATAATTCTTTAATTTCACAATTCACTGCTTGAACATAAATTTGGCGTTACATAACACATATTTTCCCGCAGCATCAAATGCCGAAATGATTATATGACGAGAGTACTTGAACGTTATTCTCTTGTTCATGCGGCCGAATCTCGTATTATTATGGTTTACATAAATATAATGCAGTGTGCGGGGCACGGCGGCGTCGTTCAAGTTCCTTCGTAGATACAAAATTACTTCATCGACGTAGACTATCTTAACAATAACGGACCCATGGGACATTTTTCGGAGTTAACAATAACCCTTGTTTTAATTTGAGCCAAAGATTGGGCACATTGTTTTTAACGGAACCTTGCGATATTCTATATTAAATTGTTATATTGCTTTGTAATTACTGTGGGCGCAGTTATAAAATATTACTCGATTGCAAACAATTACGTGCGACACTCAGAAAAATTTGCGACACGAAAAATGTATATAAGTAAATATATTTTTATTACATCTTTTCAAAGTACTCTCCACCAGCCTCTATACAAAGTTTCATGCGTGTGAACCAGTTTTCAAAACAATTTTCCAGTCCGCCACAGACGCCTCGTTTACAGCCTGCTCGAACGCTGAGAGCGCATCATCCGGCGCCGAAAGTTGTACCCCTTTGAGAATTTTTTATTTTTGGGAATAAAAAGAAGTCACACGGGGCTAGGTCAGGGCTGTAAGGACTGTGACCCAGGAGTTTAACCGGTGTGCTGTCTAGGAAGTCCCTCGTTTTGATTGCGGTGTGGGCGGGCATTATCATGGTGGAGCTATAGCCCGCGGAGCCCTGTGTTTGGTCGCTTGTTGCTCACAACAGAGAAAACTTCTGCCAAGCATTTGGTAGTATACCATTCGCCGTTAATGCTTCTTTGATTTGAATTCAAAAGATTGAAAAATCTCGCGATCAAAATCTTCCCCCCGCTTCTACGCTACTTTATTTGTGTAGGCTTTGATTAATTTTGAAACACCCAAATCGTTGACTGGCGCTTTGTTTCTGGATCGTATTGATAAATCCAGGATTCATGACCTGTAACGATGTTGTAAACACGCCGAGACGAGCCTGCTTCAACTTTGTCCATCATATCATGGCACCATTCCACCCTTGCCTGCTTCTGAACATCGGTGAGGTTGTGCGGTATCCTCCGCACTCGTAGATGCACGTGTAGAATCTCGTAAAGGCTTCCTGATCCAATCGGCAGTATATCCTGAATCTCTTGGTATGTAACTCGTCTATTGTCTTGGATCAAATTTTTCACTGCTAGCACGTTTTCTTCCGTAACAGCCATCAAAGGGCGACCACTTCTTTCTTCATCCTTATTTAGTTTCACCTACGATGGGTTCATCTAACTAAATGGGTTCATCTAACCGCTATCCTCTCTATACAGTCCATTTCCTTCTCCAAGTCGCCTAGAACCCTACGGTTTCGGTGTAACGCCGAACCATTTTTTTGATCCATAAGAGTCGGATTCATTTACGTTTTATACGTTATACCGCTATACCTAGGCAGTTATAGCACCTAGCTATACTCCTAATATATTCACATAACCGTCACATGGTTATTTCCGCCCGCATCAGTAGGTAAACTTTTATGTAGCTACCTACTTATTAAATTATTAATTCTGGAACTATCATAGTTGTCTTATAAATCTCATATTTCAAGCAACTTTTAGTTCCTCAGCTCTAAAGTGTTGCCTACTTAGCCTACTTAGGTAAAATAATAGATACATTAGATATTCTTATTTTGTTTCGTTCTCATTAGCTTATACTTACGTGAGCATGTCACAACAAAAGAAGTCACGCGTGTCGGAAGACAAAGAGATGACAATCTTAGAAGCGAAACGCAATATTTTATTTGAGCGCATTCAAAACATATATGAATGCTCAAAAACCGCATCTATGTCTGACAGTAAAAGCGAAGCATTTCTCAGTTATTGTATGACAGTAGATAGTATTCGAACAGATTTTCATAAGTTGTTAGACGATTATAACGCAAGATTACTTTCCATCAATCCTGATGAAAAACCGAGCTATCAGGCGTATACCTCATTCGAAGATCTTTATTGTATTATTAAGCGTATACAATCGCAATTGGAGGGTAAATGTTCAGCAGAGCCCGTTGCCCGCAAACCGAGATTACCGCCAATCGAGATTATGTCGTTTGACGGAGATATACGAAATTGGCCGTTATTCTATGCGAGTTTTAAGTCTACAGTGCACGATAATGGTTCTCTGACAGATGCTGACAGGTTGTACTATTTAGTAGGTAAACTGTCACCGAAGGCACAGTCCGTATTTGCAGGTGTCACACCCAGTGCTCAGAATTATCAGGTCATATTTCAGTCACTACTTGACAGATATCAGGACACGCGCGTCCTAGCGTCTACGTACTTTGACCAAGCTTTAAATCTCAAACTGTCCGGCAACGCGTCTGTATCGAATTTCCAGCTGTTTATTGATAACTTCGTAACCGCGGTTAATTCTCTTAGGAATTTAAAATTAGAAGATCTTTCCGACTTTATGTTGCTTCAACTCGCTTTAAAAAAGTTTGACACTGATACAATTTGCGCATTCGAGATGACGGAACGCAATAATAAAATACCTACACTAGATAGTTTTATTTCGTTCATCAAAGATCAGTGTCGAATATTTCATAATACGCAGTCTGGTTCACTTGGCCCGTCTAACACTAACAGCAACAAACAAACGTTGAATAAATCGCGAAATAGTAATAATAACTCGGTCCCTAATCCACAATCTTACGTTACATGTTCGGAATCTAATAGTAATAATTCACAGAAGTGTCTGTGCAGTAATAAAGTGCACGACCATTACTATAAGTGTCCTACCTTTAATGATTTAAATCCAATTGCTCGTTTTAAATGCGTAAAAGATAGCAAGGCTTGCATTAACTGCTTAAGCATAAAACATAAAACAAGTAATTGTTCTAGTAAGACAAAGTGTCGATCATGTAATCAAAAACATCATACACTGTTACATTTCGATAAAGATAACCCGTTGTCAAGCCAAGCCGCTAACCTTGACACACTTAAGCCGCAGGTGCAGACCACGGTGCCTTCGCCCTGCACGCCTCAGGGCGAAGTATCGTTGTGTACGACGTCCATTGCGCGGGCGACGCGCACGCGAGGACGGCACTCGCGCATCTATAATGATCCGCGCAGGGCCAAAACGCGATGTATGGCGTCTAAGACTGTTCTGTTAGCGACGGCGCAAGTTATCGTATTTGATGTTAATGGGTCGCCGCACATGGTACGTTGTCTGCTAGATAGCGCATCTCAGATCAATCTAATAACATCGGAATGCTTCAAACGCCTCGGATTATGGAATAACTTTAAAAATACTAACTCAACCGTCAAAGGGATAGGCGGATCAGAAAAGCATTGCAGGGGTTCCGTAGATATTAAAATACATTCGCGTTTTGATAGGAATATTAATTTTAACATTTCTTTTCTTATCGTGGAGCGTGTCACGGACGCATTGCCGAACGCTAATGTAGACGTAGCATCACTCACTCATCTCGAGTCATTGCCGCTAGCCGACGCGGAGTTTGCGAATCCGGCAGGCATTGATCTTTTGATCGGAGCTTCAATATTTCCGCACTTGCTACTAACTAAAATAGTACGTAGTGAGCGATATGATTTACCGCCCGCTATTGAGACGGTACTTGGGTATGTGATTATGGGTACCGTACCTACGTTACATACTTCTCATTGTATTACGTCTTGTTGTTGTTCTGCTCTTCAAGAGATCAAGGTGGGTGCTAAAACTGTGTGTAAGATAAAGCACTAATTAGCTATGCTATGCTATGCTATGCTATGCTACGCTATGCTATGCTAAGCTACGCTACGCTACACTATACTATACTACACATCCGCTTTGTATATAGATGACATTGCCTGTAATGTCATACCCGCTCCGCTAGCAATTTCGCTTTGTGAAGAGCTTATTCAGCTTTTCAAGCGAGGCCAGTTTGATCTTGTCAAATGGACAAGCAACTCTAAGGAGGTTCTCGCACGCATACCAGATTCTCATAAAGCTTTTCCAGACATTGAGTTTGAGAAGTCTGTACCGCATAAGGTTCTCGGTTTACGCTGGGACAAATCCTGTGATAGTTTTCGGTTTGACGTCTCACCACCAGATGATAAGTGCACCAAACGCACTATGCTGTCCATAGTGGCTTGACTATGGGACATAATGGGTTTTGTGGCTCCCACAATTTTGTACGCCAAGCTCTTGATCAAAGAGCTTTGGCTATCAAAGTGTGAGTGGGATGAAACACCCCCTAACCATATTGTCGCCGCTTGGGGCCAGTTTGTATTGAGCTTACCGCGCTCAATCAAATTACTATTCCGCGTCATCTTGGGTTGGTAGATGGATGTACCATCAACTTAATAGGTTTCGCTGACGCCAGCGAGCGTGCTTACGGCGGAGTCGTATATCTGCAAGTCCGCATTGGTTCTAACTACTCGGTGCAGTTAGTTTGTGCCAAGTCTAAGGTCTCGCCTGTTAAAACCATTTCGGTTGCGAGACTGGAGTTGTGCGCGGCCCTTCTGCTGTCTCAGTTGCTCCACAAGGTTCAAGACACAGTTTTGCCCCACTACTCTATTAATAAATATACGCATTTTCCGACTCCAAAGTAGTGCTCGCTTGGATTCATTCTTCTCCTCATCGCTGGCAGACTTTTGTCGCCAACCGCGTTAGTAAATTGATTGAACTTGTTCCCGCTACTTGTTTCAATCACGTCGCGGGTTATCGTACTCGTCTTCAGGAAGAACTCTCCATAGATCATATTGACTAGAAGTTTATTCCACCAGCATCACCACATTTCGGTGGATGTTGGGCAAGCATGGTCAAAGTAATTAAAACGCATCTCTTCAAAGTTATAGGTCAACAGATCCTCTCTTACGAAGAGCTTTTAACTGTCCTTGCACAAGTCGAGGCACTGATCAACTCGCGTCCGCTTCCAACTCAGTGAGATCTAGCCTGAAGTTCGACCTACCTCTTAGTTTAAGTATTTAGTTAGTAGTTTTCGCTATTATTGCGTTTGTAGTTTTCGCTAAAGTTAATTTAGATTAATTTTATTGTCATATCGCTGTCTTAGCCTATTGAGGGGTTATGCGGTAGTACACCCAACATAGCTAAGTTCAATTCTATTTTTTTTAAAGGCAACCCTTTAGGACCGGGGGGATATGGTAGCGCCATCTACCTTCCTATCTATAACTAATCGCATCAACATCAATCGTTCCACGTACAAGTGCGAGCGATACTGTATTTCCGTCCCTCTCTATCCCACTCCCTGGAAGAGGCACTGCTTTTCGCGGATTGGTCGCTGCGATCGTCGACGCGAGTGACAGTCCAGAACATTCCACTCGCTGAGAACGTGTCCGCGATACCGTACCGCGCCGCACCGTTGTATGTGATTTATTACCGCTTCCATCAAGGAAAACCCGCTCGCGAGTGAAGTGAAAACAAGCAGCTGCATCACGAAACCACCAGGAGACTGCCCTTCGGAAACGAAGAAGGTTGTATAAGGTTAGTGCCCTCCATCCTTGAAATATCCTATACCCACTCACAATCACCTCTCCCCGTATCCATCTCCTAGGCGGCGAAGAACCGCTATCCTCTCTATACAGTCCATTTCCTTCTCCAAGTCGCCTAGAACCCTACGGTTTCGGTGTAACGCCGAACCAGTAATTGTAAAAGCATTGGAGCACCCATCTTAATTCATGAAACTGTAAAATAATGATCAATGTTTAAAATGCATACTGCATTTAAATAAGTGGTTTTGGTACACCCAGATTTAAACAATTTTGTTTAAAATACCTCTAGTATACACATCTAGGTTTCCACCCAATTTTGTTCTGAATGCTAATATACCTACATAATTTGGCCGTCCACCCTGGTCACAATACCGCAACAGCATTAAATCAAGTCACTGATGATATTTATATTTATAGACAAGCTATATTCATCAGATTTCATTCATTCAGAAATATTGTTGTGCAAGTTTTATTGCAGATTTATACGAAAACTAGAGGACTGTAGAACTTCTGTAAATGAACGAAATGTTCTTGTTTATTTCTTTTTCTAACAGTGAATTTAATCTTACTTGCATTCTCCGAAGGGCTAAAATTAAACGGTTTGATCTACCACGCATGCATTTTTATGCACTAGATCTGCACATGATTTCTATTTGCTAGATATGGCTACGGTTAGTGGCTTCCGACTCGACTTCGCAGGAATACTCACATTATTTTACGATACCTTGTTTAATCCTAGTCTTTATCTTCTCCGAGAACGTTTTATTTTATTTCTGAAAGTACCTTTTATCTTAATATGGCTACATACAAGAATATTCTGCCAAATCTATAATAGCAGCAAACATAATGTTTTCTGCCAACTATATCTACGAAGTTTGCCTTTATGTTGAGAGAATGCCCGCACCTACGCACGCACGTTTTTTAAAATGTTCTTGCCTGATCCCGTAGGTATTTCAGGAAATCCCTTCTTAGTGCACCTCTACGAACATATTATGCCAAATGTCAGCTTCCTGCGCCTAATAGTTTTAGCTGTAGCTTGTCTGTCAGTCAGTCAGTAATGCAAGAATTTTATATATACAGATAATATTTAATTATTTACCTTAAGTCACGATCAGAAATGTAAAAAGGGCAAGGATACAGACTAAACGCCAAAAAAACAAGAAACAAAATTTGAATACACATAATTGTAAAAGAGCAGTATTTACTTGTAATATAATTAGTAGACATTTAAATATGAGTAAATTATAAGCTATTTATCATATATACAAACAAAATAAAACTACTTATATATAAACTATCCTAAGCTAAACTATAAAAAACTAAATAATTAATGATAACAAAAGAAAAAAAAAACAATAAAAAAAGGAAATTGACTACGACGCGTCAAGAAATTCCTCCGCAACGCTGTCAGCTGGTAGCGTGCCCAGAAGGCTGGCAGCATTGCCACGTTGAATAGCAATGCTTAATCTCTGGTCACGGGAAGCATCGATCAGTCTTTTGGCGATTTCTTTGTAAAGAGCGCGTGCACTAGGGCCCCATGGCCCCAGCGTTTCGACCCCAAACGGCTCAAAAACGTAATTACCAGATAGGTTTCCGTATATGCGCCGTTTGAGGGTCTCCGCTGATGCAGCAGCAGCGGCAGCCGATCCAGCTGTACTTGGAAGATGTGATGGCGCAAGGGTATCGACGCATGTCGCGTCCCATACCAGAGGCCTGCCCATCTTCCAAGGTAATAAGGACATACCGTCTGGTCTCTTCCCATCGTCGCGTACCAAGCCATTCGGTTCAAGATGAGCTGTTACTGCGGCGGTGACAAGAGCTCGACGGAGTATGTCGTTAATGTGGGTATGTCGGGAAATACGCCCAGCACTCCTGCTGCACGATAAGCCATGGTGGCCAAGACTGTCGACGGCTTCACCACAGTGACAGCGATGCGGAGAAACGCAAACAGCTCCCAAGCGTAGGCAAGAAGCGATGTGGAAAGTTGTATCGTCCAACATAGTTCCTATGTTGGACGATGGAAGTGCTTGAAGCCATAGCCCCGATTCCCACTCTCCCACAGCCAACAAACGGGCACGCTCTGAAACACTGGATGCAGTATTTAAAAGATATTCTCGCATCCTGCTACAGAGCGGCCCGTCCCATTGCCTCTGAGAGGAGAGAAATCGGGGTAAGTCAGAGCTCGGGCAAGCCATTTTCCAAGCGTTAATGGCATCAGTCTTGCACGGCACTTCAGAATTAACCAGTGTGGGTTCTAGAATTTTCCTGGTCAATTCCTCAGTGCCGTGGACCGAGGCCAAAAACGCTGGAAAACTTACACTGGTAATTTTGCGAACGCCGCGGCCGCCCAAACGAACTGGTAAAGTTGATTGAAGCCACACTCGGTCGTTCATGTCAAGATTTAGAATTTTGCTCAAGGTGTGCCGATTAATATTATCAATGTTTTCCAATAGGGATAAATGTTTCCAAAAGGGAGAGGACCGCAAGTAATATGTAAATTTTGGAACAAAAAGGCAGTGCCGAATAATCGTGAAAGCCGAATGAATATTAATTTTGTAAAGCCGTTCTGAAGTTTCACAGAAATTTTGTAGTTTTTCATCTATAAAAGAGCAGTTGCTTTGCCAAAACACGTTTCATATTCAAGCAGTACAATAAAGATCTTTTTCTGTCCAACTAATAGAATAGCTCTTTGCAAAACGTTGAAACAGTTAATTGCAGAAGCTAATACGACTGCATAAGTTAACAGCAGTCAGTATTCTTTACGACATTCGTGCTATGAGGTGGTACAGTAATAGAATATAATATTTTGTAGCTGAACGAGTACTCCTGAGAATTTAGTATGAAACTATTTAAATTGTATCTCCACTTGTGAAGCCAAGCATACGGCAATAAGGCTGTACATACAGCAGAGAATGCGAGGTAGGTAAGCGGTTGCCTGTATATCTTTATTGTCCTAGCCTCGCTCAATACTAATTGTGTATTGTTGGGCGTTTTACTCAGTAACTAACCGTCCAGTTGTTTTGTTAATTTTTGATGAATATGCAGCATTACTAGGCGAGAGCGCGTGTCGCTGAGAACGCGCCTTAATGCAGATAGAGGGTTCTACAATCAGCTTAAGCTTTTAGCGGATATTTCGAGGGTTCCTTGTTATGCAGAGTGCATTCTCCAGTGAGAATATCTACCCCTTACTAATAAGTGAAAACGTCCTTCCGTTTCAATCGTTTCTGGTAGCTACAAGTAAGTAAGGTTGACGCCAATGGGTTAGGATAGACTTCAAGTCGCTTGTGGTATCTTGCAGACATTTGTGATATCTTTTCTTTGATTGGGCTTAGCTGTAGATGGTCATGGATTTCCGTATATGTATATGAACATACCAAGGAACATTGGCTATTGTGCGTAGTATTAAGTTCTGCATTCCTTGTAGAATTGATATATTTGTGTTACTCGCACTTCCCCAGCATTGGATGCTATGCAACCACACAGGTTTTAGGATTGCTTTGTTAATGAATACTTTGTTATTTAGAGCAAGCTTGCTATTTCTTCCTAAGAGCCACAGAAGGTTGTTATATCTGATTTTAAGCTCATCTCTCTTAGTTTTAATATGTTTATACCACGTTAGACGTCGGTCAAAGTGTAAACCAAGACATTTTACGCTGTCCTGATGCGGAAGTGTGCTGTTTTCAAGGCGCACTGGTGGACAATAACCTTTTCACAAAGAGAAAATAACTTGGACAAACTTGGTAACGCTTGCCCTGATACGCCACTTGCATAGCCGATCGGTAACTTTGTCCAATCCTAACTGTAGTGTCCTAGAGGCTTGGGCAGCATCTTTATTGCTTGCTAGAATAGGGTAGTTTCCAGGGTCAAAATAATTACATTTTATTTAGTCCGTATTTTAGATTATAAAAAAAAATGGACACGTATTTTTTCTTTTTTCGATTAAACAATACTACTGGTAACTTTAATGAGCTATATCTTGGTCATTTTTGGTTTAATTTACAAATAAAAAATACGGATCGCTTATTTTTGAATAATCTAAAGGACGAACTTAGAAATTTTTTTTCGTCAACTAGCCTATTGCAGTGTCATCCGCAAATATGGCTATCATAGTGTTTTCTGTTTGTGGCAAGTCAGATGTGTATATCGTGTAAAGTACTGATCCCAATACCGAACCCTGAGGAACGCAGGCTTTTATTTCGTAGAATGTGAACGTTGCGTCCCATTCCTTTACTTGGAATAAGCGTTCTGTCAGGTGCGAATGCAGCAGCAGGTGGTAGCTTATAAAGTAGACTCGGTCAAATGCTTGTTGGATATCTAGAAAAGCGGAGGAACAGTACTCCTTATCTTCGAGAGCTTTCCTTATCTTTTCACTTACTCTGTGCACTTGTTCAATGGTGGAATGTTGTGACCGGAATCCAAATTGATGGTCTGGTATAGTATTGTTTATGTCGAAAATAGGAAGTAATCTATGCAATAAAGATTTTCAAAAACTTTAGAAATAATTGGCAGGAGACTAATTGGCCTGTATGAGATGACATCATTAGGTAGTTTTCCTGGTTTATGTATCATAATAATTTGCTATACATTCTATAGTTGTGGGTAATGTTGGACTCTTAGGATGCCATTAAACAATGTCGTCAAAAATATCACTACCTTTTTGGAAGTTGTTTTAATATCTCTTTTGTTATCAAATCATAACCATGAGATTTTTTGTCTTTAAGGGGTTTAATCACCCTACACAGTTCCTTATATTTTAATGGAGTAGGAGGAAGTAAATCAAGTGGCTAACATTTTTTCGCACGAATAATCTGCCACGCAATTATGTCGCATAAAGATTTCGCCATTTTATAAGATCGAAGTTTAATGAACCACAATGATTACACTTGAATTTCACCACAATAGAAGTGTATTGATTCTGAATAATCCTCTTGGAACAAATTAGGTGGAATAAAAAATTCTGAATCATTTACGGGAGCCTTAATTGGTCTGTATTGAACAAGAGTCTACCGAAATCTCTGAATTGATAGTATTACACAGATGGATTCTGTACTCCTTTTCCTTATTACTGTGGTTGTCATCGATAAGGGCGGTGCTATCAAAACGGTGTCAAGGGGCGCTGCTTTATCAAACAATCGGACGTAATCAAACCTTAGCTCGATTCTGCACAAATATTAAATGTAAAACAATGTAATTTGATGCAAAATGTAAAAAAAATGTTTTCAAAACGAGAGTATGATATTATAACATCACATATCGTAATTTAGATGCAAACCACTCTCAAGATATTTTTGGCAAATTATATGATAACTTATTTACTACAAACATCATACATAACTAATATAAAAGTGATTTTTTTGTAAATTTTTTTATAGACTCACGCCTATATCCCCGAAGGGGTAGGTAAAGGTGTAATATTACACAAACATTTCGCCCTGAATATTTAGTCCCACGTAATAGGGGGCGAGCCTATTGCCGTTACCGAGCACATCACCAGAGTCCGTGCTGCTACTGAGAATTCGGAAAAACCCAGTAACACTTTTGTCCGACCCGGGAATCGAACCCGGGATCTTCGATCAGCAGTCGCATACACTATCCACTGGACCACGGAGGCAGTTTTTTATCTATTTACGTTCAATATATGTGATTTCTCTGAATTTAAGTATTTTATAAGGTAATGACTGATTATACACCACTATTTTTTAATTAGTACAAACAATTTAATAGAGCACTAATATCATTCATCATCGTCATCATCATCATCAGCCTTTAATAATCCACTGCTGGACTAGGCCACTCCTTTGAAAGGAGGAATTGGCCTACTATACCACGCTGGCCAAACGGGTTGGTATAGGGTTTGTATCAAGTTTTCCTTCTCTTACAGTGCTGTTCTCTGCATAATATGCTCCCTCTGTCGGCTTTTACGACACCCATCGGATGATATGGGGTGGTGACATTCCGTATTCTTAATCCGTCACCACACGGATAAATATATAAATAACATTATTTTCATTGAATTTGGTTTTGTTACATAATTAGGTACATACAGATCTCTAATCTTTCACTCCTTCACCTCTTCTATAAAATTTTCCGAAAAATATATCCCATCAGTGCATTTGGGATTATTTTTGCTACTGATACTTCTTGGAAATGATGCCGTGTTGAAATCAAATGTAAACAAAAACCCTTTACTTGGAAAATCTTTGAAAAGAGCTGACTATTTACTTTTCAGTATTTTCCGAGTAACAATCTATCACGTAAGTATATAACTTGGATTATACGTGGAAAATAACATAATGTTTCAGTATCAAACCCTCCAAGAAAAAAATCTTGAGTGGGGCATTATCTTTTAATAATAATATATTCTTTGAATATCTTTACCACTGATCTCATGATCTTTACAGAAACAATTGACTCAAACGATCCATAAATAATAATCCTCGAAGATGTTAATAGAACGGAGTTGTCAGAATTGAATATCTTTACCATTGATCTCGTGTGGTTGACGGCATAGAATACAAGTGTCACCACCCCCTATCTTCCCGTGGGTGTCGTAAGAGGCGACTAAGGGATAACACGATGCAAATACCATTTTTTCGTAGAGACGGAAAACTCGACATCAAACCCTATACGACTGCCTCGTTGGTCTCGCGGCATAAATGTGCGCGTGGGATCGGGAGGTCCCAGGTTCGATTCCTGGTCGGGCAGTGTTATTGGGTTTTTCTGTCACGAAATTCTCAGTAGCAGCACGGAGTCTGGAAATTTGCCCGGTACGGCAATAGGCTCGCCCCTTATTACGAGGGACTAAAGTATATCTGGCGAAAAGTGGGTGTAGAAATACACCTCTGCCTACCCCTTCGGGGATAAAAGGCGTGACGATATGTATGTATGTGTATGTATGATCTCATGATCTTTACAGAAGCAATTGACTCGAACGATCCATAAATAATAAACCTCGAAGATGTTGATAGAACGGAGTTGTCAGAATTAATGATAAAAGATTAGACTTCGTAAACATTTGAATAATAAAGATACAACGAATTTGTTAGAAAAATGGCCTCATGTAGCTTTGCTTAAATATAACAGGACATCACTTGCTTCAGATGGACTGAAGAGCACTTGAAGAGCGTAGATAGTAGTACATTGATATCGAAAATGGGAGAACACGTCTTATAGCACATCCTGAAAGAGGCCTACGTCCAGCAGAAGACAGCAATAGGCCGACGATTAACCTATTTCTTTTAATTCTTCTTTTATTTTATTTCATAAAAAGAAAACATGTAACATAACTTAGTTAATTCAAACAACCTTTACTTGAAGCAATTTCTTACGCTACGTATATATTCAAAACCAATAAATTATTACCAAAGGAAATAAGTCCCGACCGTTAATGACACGTTACGTAAACGTCATTAGCTATTCGAGTGTAAAATGTAATAAGTCGAGATGTAGATGAACACTTTGTGCACAGGTGATATAATTAGTATGGGAGTCGCGAGCTACCCACCCGTTACATTGAGTACGTTTGTCGAAACACCGACACATGTAGCCACGCCACAAGGACAAACTTGTTTACACGACACGATTTAAAAAAATACTGGCTTAAATTTAGAGTCGGGAACTGAATTTGGTACTAAACTTTACTATTTAGTGTGTGAATATTCCTAGTTGCTGTATAAGAGCATAATCTCGGCGTTTTAGGTAGATGATTATCAATTCTGTACTTGGTTTTATTTTCATTTTGGATTTTTGAGGACATCGTCCGCACAAAATCTTAATTTTATTTATGATTTCACAAACATTCAATAAACAAACACAAAGTACACCCAGACTCGAAATAACAAATCGTAGATTTAACCCTCAACACTTAGCGCAATGCTTAAACCTCTACGACATACGTGCAGTCTTTTATCTATATATATGGTGAAACACACATACAACTCATTAGAAGTCCACATAGTGATTCCAGTCAAAGTCAAAAGTGAGAGTTCAACGTCTGCACACTTGATTCTGAGTTTTTGAGATCGTGTAGTGTAAAAACGGTTGAAGTTAGTACCTAAGTAATAAGACTTCTCCATCACATTCAAGAGAGCAATTAGTGAGGCTACTCATTCATTTACACCGCGACTGGACGTCTGGTCGACGGAATAGTTTCACACTTGCAAAATAACACGTGTGAGTACTGAATGTTTTATCACATCAGTTCACTGACCTTTATACCTACTTAATACTTATATATCAGTCTCCCGCCTGAATCCTTGCATAAAGGAAAACTATGTATAAACTCAAATATATCGATGTTTCTTATTAAATTGCCGGCTACCGTGTACCTAAGTATTCAGTTCATAATAAACGCAATGCATAATATTTTTTTAAACAGGGCTTTGATAAATCATGAATAGAAACTTACAAGACTGATAATAAAGCAGTATCATAGTATTTTCAGTTCAAAGGAAGATGAACGTAAAGCAAAGCAAAGAACACCGTGCGAAATTTCACTAGCAAGATCAGAGACGTTCTGAACATTATATTCAAGTTAAAGTACACGATGTAATAACCGTGTATAACATGAGGCAGAATCGTATCAAAAGTCAATTCTTAGCCGCTGTTTACTTGAATGGTACACAGCAGTAAGTATATTAAATGTCTGTGCATATCCAAAGAGAAACTTTTTTTGAAGATGGAGCACGGTTGTGCAGTGCAGCAATGGCGCTTAAAAGCTCACACGCGCCGTCATATCATATTTGTAATACTATCACATGTATATTTTATAAGAGTCTCTTGACCCTCCTTTATTGAAATGCCGTTATAATTTCGCTCTTAGTTGAAACTTATAGCAACATGAAAGGAGGCCATTCATTCTGTTTTCTTTCATTTTTAGAAATATGATTTATCGCTGTGTTAGTTCTGACAGTTAATTACAGTCTCAAAACGTGGGTACATGCCGATAAGTATATAGGTTCACTTGTTCATAAATTCCGTTTACTTATCTTTGTAGAATAATTCAGTTATTAATGTGAAGATCTTGAACTTTGAGTTTATATGAGATAGTTTTACCATATCACGAAAGTAGGTATAATGGTGTGGTTCTACTTTTGCGGAGCAGAATATATCATCAAACGCAGTATCTCGTTTTGATATTACAGCGTCCATAGCAACACCTTTAGTAGCAAATTTACAATGTCCAGTTGAACAGACAAACATCCAATTTTTAATACACTGCCAAACATTTTGTTTGCCGTAACCAATCTGACTGCCAAATGTTACCGTTGTGTTTTGCGTTATGCCGGATAAACGTGCATATTCATCACAATTATTTACTAGTTTCAAATTTTCATGTCCCTTAAACTACTAGTACGCTTATCTTCCATAAATTGATGCTGAAAATCGTTGTTCAAACGCAAAAGTTATCCAACTGAATCTATAAATCTAACATCCATATTCCTATTATATGTATATGCAAAAGTAACTCCGTCTACTTTTCATCTAATCAGCTTCCCCTGCTTAACTACTGCTTACTTTCAATTACATTTACATTTGGTATAGAATGAACTTGAATCCAAAAACAGATGATCACTTGAGGAGAGTAGCTGGTAGTGGTTAGATAGCGAAAACGGGAGAAACACACATTCTCATAGCATAGCCAAAAGGGGGCCTACGTCCAGCAGTGGACTGCAATACGCTGATGACTAACCTGCTTCAGTTGCAACTTTTGGGGCACTTTTATATCATAAAAAAAACTGTTACGTAACCAAGTTAAGTCAAACATCCTTTACTGGAGGCAATTTCTAACGCTACGTAATTATTCCGAACTGATAAATTATTACCAAAGGAAATAAGTCCCGACCGTTAATGACACATTACATAAACGTCATTAGATATTCGAGTGTAAAATGTAATAACTCGAGGTGTAGATGAACACTTTGTGCACAGGTGATATAATTAGTATGGGAGTCACCCACCCATTACATTAAGTACGTTTGTCGAAACACCGACACATGTAGCTACGCCACAAGGACAAACATGTTTACACGACACGATTAAAAAAAATACTGCTAAAAATTTAGGGTCAGGCGCTAAATTTGGTACTATATTTTACTATTTAGTGTGTGAGTATTCCTAGTTGCTGTATAAGAGCATAATTTCGGCGTTATAGGTATATATGACATCGCATTACCAGCGCCTCTTTATTATTTCACGTCGAAACGGAAATTGCAGATGTCATGAAACGTCATCACGTCATTAGTACAGTCTCTAAACGAATCGAGAGTGCTACCGGCCGGTTGTGACGTATTGCGGTTCATTGGCGGGGGCACTGACGGTGTTCGTGTGGACTTGTCTGGTGGGCTGAGGAACATTCAGTCGGGTCGCCTGGTTGACAGTACACCATGAATCTGTCTTCGGTTCGTTAAAAGACTTGCAAGTGAAAAGTGTTAGACTATAATTGTTAAGATAGTGCCTTTCGTGTTTTAAAGTAGTTAGTGTATTTTAGTTAGTGTGTATTCAATGCACAAGAACCCAGCTGCGCCCACTTAGTAGGAACTCTGAACACTCTGAAGTGATTATATCGGCCAACAATCTATTTTCATCATGGATGTTTTTTAAAGAAAACGCCCGCAAAGATATTACATTTTACGACCTGGGGGTATTATTTAATAAACAGACACAAAACACACCCAGACTCAAAATAATAAATTGTAACTTGATTAACAGTGCCGAAATATCGGTTACTCCAAACAAAGGTACGTGGTATATATCCCGAAAGACAATTTAAATCAGGTTTAAATTACCACGAAAGTTTAAATAACAATTGTAGATTAAACCTACACACTCGGCGTAGTGCTTAAACCTCTACGCCATACATAGTGCAGTCAATTATCGATATCTCTGGTAAAACACATGTAAGTACAACTCACACAACACACTTAAAGCCTCACGCACGATAATTTGGTAAGCAGAGTTGCTGGCTTGAATTTAAGTTTTTGAGATCGTGTCGTGTAAAAACGGTTGAAGTAAGTACCCAAGTAATAAGACTTCACCATCACATTCAAGAGAGCAATTAGAGAGGCTGCTCATTCATTTACACCATGACTGGACGTCTGGTCGACGGAATAGTTTCACACTTGCAAAAATAACACGTGTGAGTACGGAATGTTTTATCATGTGATAAGTTCACTGACCTTTATACTTAATACTTATATATCAGTCTCCCATCTGAATGCTTGCATATAGACACTTGATGTATACACTCAAATATATCGACATCTCTTATTAAATCACCGGCTACCATGTAAGTCTTCAGTTCATAATAAGCACAATAGATGTCACTTTTTAAAACAAGGCTTTTTATAAAACTATACTAGACTTATAGTAAAGCAGCCTCATATTACTTTCAGTTTAAAGGAAGGTGAACGTAAAGCAAAGGAAAGGAAACCGTGCGAAAGTTCACTAGCAAGATCACACGCATTAAATTTGTTATCTGGTTGTACAAATATAATTTTGATCGATATACTATTCGATAAAAATCCATGAACCCCTTGCAAAAACTAGTTTACTATAATTGCACGAATGTATTTTGTCGTTGATTTTTAGTCTAATTATTACACAACTTCTCTTATTACGCTTATGGTTTAGCAAGCCCTAAATAAGATACAAACGTGCATTCCAATCACGATAAACAGTTGCATCTATAATCATGCTTGTACCACGTTACTATCGAGGCAACCACATACATTCTAGATATTGAGTGAACTATATACGTATTTACGCTTCAGTAAACCGATGTCGGTAAAAAAGATTGCTATGCGCTGGGGCTCTAATTCGTTAGCTGGTCTGTAGCGTAGCAGTTCAGTAGTAATGGATGAATAACGTAAACATATTAAGCGTATAGTGAATTTGCTTCGGTTTTCCACGTTTACGCTCCTTTGTTCTGGCGTGGTTGAACCTTTATTTCAACGTAGACTGATGGATTCGGTTATGAACTCTTTACTACGGAATTCAATATTCAAAATATAGATAGATCTGCAGATTTTAGATTCGTTTTTGACAGTTTTTGACATAAGCTCCATACAAAATATGTCAAACACAAATCTAAAATCTACAGATCTATCTATAGTTCGAATATTGAAAATGGTCGTTAGTTTTTGGTGTCGCTGTGGTAATTCTCACTAGCGGATCTCCAACCTTCAAACGCACTGAAAGCCGCTGCAGTGTCCTGGATTTTCTTTGGTAACGGAGTCACAGAAATATAAAGTAGTCTGTGTACATCTAAGCGGATATGTTCATTCGATCCACAAAACTGACCCTGTCGATCTCGCTTCATATGAATAGAAATATGTTAAATTAAATGTTTAGATTTTCGCCAAGACTGAAAGAACAAGCGTTGTAAAGTATTCTAGTCGCCCACACTTCGGAACGTGTTTCGCCGCAGCATAAGAAGCTTACTCAGTTCAACACCTGCCAATAAATGTTATACTTTAATGGAAAACGCAGTCGTGCCCTTTTCTAATAGAAATGTCAAGAAAGCATAATCCCTTCAGAGTTACATATATCTAAATAAGATTACAGAATTTAAAGTTATCTCCAATATTTATTTAAGTTTAAATACACAAGACCGAACAAACGACAAGTTGTAACAAAGTTAAGTACTAAATTAGATTCCTAATTATATGTAAAGATCATGATCAAAATAAGGACGGTGAAATCTATACATACATATAATAAAATTAAGTTCTCTTTTCGTGTCTATATAAATGCGATAAACACACATGAATATAATAGACGACAATCAATTTACTAGGTGCATATCTGCTGGGATCTGTTTTTCTATTTTTGATGCTTTTGATGTGCAGGATGCATATTAACCAATCACGTAGTAGTGGTCCAATAGAGTTGGATATGATAGATAGATGACGTAGTGGATTAGCACATAGGGTTGCCAACCACAATGAATCCATATTTTCAACAAGAGTTTTAGCCAAGCGAATTACACGCTCGAAAAATTTCAGGAAAAATATGTGGCTTGCAGCAAATATCGTCAGTTTCAAAGATAACAAACAAAAGGTATTGTAGATACTAGCCCGCATAAAGTTGTCACGTAAAAACTACGTTTAACGAAGTATGTAGAGAGTGAAAATACAAAAATTGTTTTCAGTCACTATTAAACAGATTTGACACACCACAAATCCGTGCGAAAGAACCAAACTCCTACGTACAATAACACCCAACGTATTAAAATTGAAATAAGGAATACACCAATTTTATTAGCGTCAACAACCACATGTTTCCGACTAAAGGTTTTATAGCATGGCAATTGCAGAGCATCCCTTTTGTACACGAGACTCTATGAAAGCCTAATTTTGAACACAATATACGTATATAGTTTAAATTAAACCTTCTTAAAGTGACTTTGTGGTCTACCTGTTAGTCGAGGCCCTTGCCGCATTAATGGTTAGGGATATGAATCTAACTTGAAATATGAATAACACTTGTCAGAAATTTTTAATATTGGCGGTTCATGCCTACGGGAAGGAAGATCAACGATACGCCATATTTTGAGTTTATCTTTACATATGGAGATGAGAAACAAACACAATTTGAACTGTGTTTGTAAACTAACAGTCATGCATGACATGGCGTAATTAGTTACTGTCACGTTATTTTATCCCGGATGGTATGAATAATCTAGGCTCATATCATATCCTAAGCTCATATGAAGTTTTATGCGTACCCTCAAAACCCTTAACTGCAGCTTAATTTTGCGGCAAAATTATCAAATTAAGCGTTATATTGTCTTCCCGAAATACCTAACAAAATAGGAGGAGTTATTTATTAGCTTAAGAGCATTCCGAACCTTTTTCAGGTAAACAGTGGGTAATTTATATTTCAAAAGATTTTATATGATCGAATAAGTGACTAACACGTTACCACTATGATTAATTCTTGTCACTGAAAACCAAATACATAATACATCAGTACTAAAGACGTTGGTCACATTGCACACGTAGGATCAAAGCGGTGCACAGGTGCGGATAACATATTATTATGGAAGCGAATGCGTTCACTGGATGTCGGCTCGCGTTTATAAATTTTGCTTTGTTCGATTTTTCTCTGTCCGAACATGCCAAGAACAGACAAACGTCGGGAATAAATAAATATATAAATGCAGTGCCAGTGCTTTATCTGAAATTTCAAACATTGCCATGGCATGTACTGTCTGTTCTGCATTCGTATGTAAATTATTTCTCACGGTGCTCCCACGAAGTACGATGGGAATGTAGTGTGTGTGCACGATGGCCTCCTTCCACCTCATAAGTGAATAACTCACTCGTATTTGGTATTTAATTAAACCCACATCTACTACAAGTGTTCGCTGTAGAAGTTGACTATGCGCGTATGTGTAATTTGGACGCCAACTCAGACTGTTATGTAACATTCCCTTGCTCTGTTTTTCAGTTAGGTATACAAACGTTTTATTTCTGGGAAAATTGTGATATTAATCAGCGTCTCTGAGCAATAAATTTAAGGATACGGTCCTTTTCTGCAATAATATTCTCGTGCAGTATCGAAACTAATAAGAATCAGATCACTATAGTATGTTAAAGTAATCATCAAAGCTTGGAAATCGTTGGATTCAGAAAGGTTTTATACAAGATGTTATGCTTTCTTTATATTAAGGGAGAAAAATGGAGACTTAAAGTTGCTTTCAGGTCACGACGATTCACATTATCATCTTAATACAATTTATACGTACTTGATTAGACCAAATAGCCAACCATCAATAAAATTATTTGTTTATTTTAACTTATAGCAAATGACATATTTGTTAAGAGACGGAAAATATGGCATCGATGCCTAAACTAACTCGTCTGGCCATCGTGGCAGGCAAAATCCTCTGATGAAAGGTGAATGGCTGGTACGAGAGACCAGTGCCGATCTTTCTTCCCAATGAGTAAGGGGAGTAAGAATTTATCTAGGATCGGTAATGCAACTAATGCCTGTGTAGCGACCAACTACATAACACGACAACATTGACAAGCGCCATCTACCCAATGACGACGAAACTACTACAGCACTACTCCAACTAACGACGCGGGAAATATTCAAAAGATCCTGAACCGCGATAGCAACTTTCGCGCGCTACATACAACTTCCAAAGTATCTCCGTCGGCCTGCAGGCCACCAAGCAAGACCACCCAGCTTGGTTAGAGGCTCCTCCCTCTAGTTGGAGGAACACCACACCTTTATCCTCCACACCTGGTTACATCACTGAAATTTAAAGGCTTGACCACTTGACATTAGACATACCTACTATAGCTACTTATATTTTACTAGAGGATGCCCGCAGCCACATTCGCTCATTTAATTAAATTTTAGGCGTTTGGCAAACTTCTAATTAATTATAAATCCAATTATAAAAAAAATATTTCATCATAGTAGTCAGGTAAAATTTCCTTAAATTATAATTTATGACACACAGAAATACTCACAAAGATTTTTGTGACTGCAAGATATTGACACTCAAACAGAAAAAAACCGGTCAAGTGCGAGTTGGACTCGCGCACCGAGGGTTCCGTACAATCCAGTAGGTATATATGATTATTTAAAAAAAAATGTGTTGTAACTAAAAATTATAATTTTTCGAAATTTGTCCTATGTGCTATAAAACGTTGCTTTATGCCGAATTTCAAGATTCTAGATTGACTGGAGTTTTGACTTGAGCATTTGATACGAATTTAAATTTTATACCTCTACGGATTCATGAGGAAAGAGGTAGTAACTTTTTTTTAAATGTTTTTATTATAATTATGATGTAACTTAAAATTAACATTTTTGGAAATTTTTCCTTACTCTGTGCTATATGAAGTTGCCTCGTACCAAATTACAAGATTCTAAGTTCACGGGAAGTAACCTTGTAGGTTTTGTTTCCCTTGTGAGTTTCGAAATTTTGCGAGAATTTGCGGCATAAAGCTGTATCTTTTGATTGCGTTGGTTTAAAAGATTGATTTTGTTACATCTTAAAGATATTATAGGCTTGAGTATTTGACACGAATTTCAATTTAATACCTTTACGCGTTCATAAGGAAAAGGGCTAGTAACTTTAAAATTATTAATTGTTTTTTATTATAATATGATGTAACTAAAAAATTACAATATTCGCAATTTTTCCTTTATCTGTGCTATAAGACGTTGCTTCGTGCCAAATTTCAAGATTCTGAGTTCACGGGAAGTACCCTTTAGTTTTGACTTGAGCATTTGATATGAATTTCAATTTTATATCTCTATTGGTTCATGAGGAACGGGGTAGTATGTACCTTTAAAATTATTAAAAATATTATAATTATATGATGTTACTAAAAATTTACGGTTTTTTGCAATTTTTCCTTCATTGTGCTAAAAGACGTTGCTTCGTGCCAAATTTTAAGATTCTGAGTTCATGGGAAGTCCCCTGTAGGTTTTGATTCCCTTGCGAGTAGTTGTGAGCGTGCGTTGAGATAGAAGTTTGATTTCGTTACAGCTTAAAGGTATTATATAACTGATTAGTATTTGATATGAATTTCAATTTAATACCTCTACGCGTTCATGAGAAAATGGTAATAACTTTAAAATCACAAAAAATATTTTTATGATATGATGTAACAAAAAATTTACGGTTTTCGGAATTTTGTCTTTATCTGTGCTATAAGACATTGCTTTGTACCAAATTTCAAGATTCTGAGTTCACGGGAAGTACCCTGTAGGTTTTGATTCCCTTGCAAGTTTCGAAAATTGCCGAAATTTGCAGCATAAACGGCTGTATCTTTTGATTGCGTAGGTTTAGAAGTTTGATTATTTCACAGCTTCATGGAACAGTAGACTATTTGATATAAATTTTAGTTTGATACTTTCACGCGTTTCTGAGAAAATGGGTCTTGATAGACAACAAAGTGATCCTATAAGTGTTCCGTTTCTTCATTTCGAGTTACGGAACCCTAAAAATATAAAAGTGAACGAAAATAATGACTATAAAGATTTTGTATGTTTTGAAAACTACGTAACAACCACAAAATGTTATTACAGCTGTTGAAAATCGAAATATCTAGACTATTCATCACCAATGCAACTCTACGATACAACAAAGAGCACCTGTTTTGTCAGAATCGTAATATATGGCTGAAAACTCTATTATCTTAAACTTCCAAGAATCGTTTTTTGAAATATAAAAATACTAGCTATTGTCCACTGTTTCATTCCCGTTGATTCCAGGAAAACGAACTATCATATAATTTCACCAGAAAACAAACGAAAGCTCTAAGGCAGATTTTTAAACAAATTTTCAACGCCTGTTTTATTTATTTTTTATTTTAACCTTTATATACAGAGCGTATACAGGCGGACGTAATGCCATGGGCATTATCTCCCAGTCTACCTTTGAGTGGTGCAGAGAGAAAAGAATTAGGTGCTATATAAATAATATAATGAGGAGAACATTATTTGAACTTACATAAATATACTTACATAATTAAGTATATACATTATAATAAATATATAAGATACATACATAGATATCAATTAAGATATATAAACATAATTTCAATTAATACATATTATTACACTACATACTAGTACATCTAATATATTATATATACTTATATACACACACACACACACACACACACACACACACACACACACACACACACACACATATATATATATCTCTCTCTCTCTCTCTCTCTAGATACATACTATAAGTCAAAATGAAATATAAATGAATTATGATACACTTGCTGTTTTACCTAGAGGTATTAAAAAGCATTCTCGTTACTAACTTGGTGTGGCGCATCCAGCCATCCATCTATCTACTTAGAAATAGTCTTCGACCATACTCAGAACTGACAAAGTAATACAAATACAAATTATAAAGATCGATTAAGCCATTTTAGAGGCGTTGGAGAACAAACAAGGTGACATGAGATTTTTATGTATCAGAAGATGATAATGACAACTGTTACTTGGCACGTTCATTTGTACAAAACATAAAATGTTATCTCTTGCTATTTATTATGCAACACGACCTTATCGCATGATATTACATAAAATTTGTTACCACAATGAAGATTTACTACAACAATTTCAATTAAAACGAATGAATTATTCCAATATCCAATACCGTTGGCCTAATAGACCGGAAATACTGGTTATTATATGTGATGCATCTGCGCTCCATAAATAATAATGAGTTCGTGACATCAACTTGTATGTCCACACTTTGTTATAATGTGTAATATTCGATACCCACGCACAAATGTTGACGCCGAATGGATTGTGATTATGCAATGCTGTACATAACGAAATTAGGTTAAGCGACATTTTTAACACAACTATATCGTAAAATGCGCGTATCGATATAGGAGGAAAGTAAGAGGGTAACCAAATGTAGATACGTACAGTTTGCAGAGCAAAACTACGCCGTGCTACACTGACCTTTCAAAATTGTGTGCCTATTATACTTATTGTTCATTACTGCCCACCCCGTTCATCGGTGTTCACGTAAAGCCGTCGGTCCCAGTTTTCATGATCTTTGGCGGTCGATAAAGGGAGTCTGTGTGTGTGTCTGCGTGTTTGAATATACTGACACTGGTCTAGGCCATGGAACATCGCCATCCTTTTGGGTCGCGGCGCCGGCGGACAGACGCCAGTCTCTAGCTGTATGGAAAGCTAATACTCTGACAAATCTGGTTAGAAGAATAAAATAGAAGAATAAATATTACGTATCCATGTATCATAACGATTTTAAATTTGTTATCCGATTACAGTTAAGCAACGAATTTGCAGAGCAATATTATTATAAGTTAATTCTCGCGAAACTTTAACTCGCAACTTTCACGCCTTGTTCAAATAATAAGATTTATAAATATTTAAGGTGAAATATCTGTATATACTCAAATTAAACTTATACTTAAATGAAATTCTTGCTTTACTGACTAACAAAACAACACACAGTTAAAACTATTTACCACGAAAAGCTAAAGTATGGAGGCCTGAGAAAAACTGGCGATAGGACTCTAAAGGTGCTTCAAAATTAGACCGGCCTGCGAACGGAGCGAGGAAATATGTAACCGTAAGTTAGTCTCAAGATATGCCTGTCCGGCTCCAACCATTCAATTTGAAAGCGGCATAAACTTTGACAGGAGTTGTACCGAGTGGCAATTTCCTATTTCCTACGTAAAGTCGTTCCCTCGTGAGTTCATGCTCTTTCATCTCATCTCATTCTGCCCACCTACACCGCCAAACATATTTGCATTACGACTGAATGATACAACCATTTGTGTTGCCTTTCATCGCCGTATAATGATTGAGCTGCATCGGTATTTCTGGCGGGCAAAAGTGTTTCTGCGTTTTTTCCAAATTCTCAGTAGCAGCACGGAGTCTGATGATGAGCCATAGGCCCCCTATTAAATGTGAGTGTAATATTATGCCTCTGTCTACCCCTTCGGGATACAGGCGTGAGTCTATATATTACAAAGTTTGTTTGCCTGCTTGGTTAAAAATAAGAAAATATTATTGAAACTGTAATCACATAACAAATCTTAGGAGTGTTTTTCTTATTGTTGTTGAAAGTCGGAAGGTTCTGACATCATGCTACGACCCTTAGGAACCGAGTAAAAATAAAATTAATATAAATCTGGATTGGCGGTTGACAACAGTGCGCAGCTAGTATACTATAAAACATGTGAACAGCTGCCAAAAGTGTGTATTTATAACATAGTATGCACCATGTCCATGATGTATATTTGCTGCCAATATACATAATTTCCTAGTATTATATTCTTTGTGGTTACTGTAAAAAAATGGTTAGAAGAAGAAAAAATACATATATCTGTCCCTTTTTCCCATCGCATATCTAGCGTCTCGCTCCGCTGACTTTTCTTCATTGAAGCCTTAAATCTAATTGGTGATTTAGCGCTCTAAAATGTAGTCACATAGAAACTTTTAAAATAGATCTCTTATTTTAAACTAAAGATAAAAGTGGAAATTATAAATAAATGTGATTAAAAATAAAAGCAAAACCAAATGACACTCGTGCTAATAATCATACATTAAAGTCGACCGAAGGTTATATATTCACGCAGTACCTTCACCGTCCCTTAATTTGAAACCTTTTTGAGGTCTGCGTTTTCCGTGTTCATTATTTATATATATTATTGCCTGTCTTACTAGATATCATTATTTTTATTAAATTTTACATAATTAGGTAAGTACATACAGACGTTATGAATCTGTCACTCCTTCACCTCTTCTATAAATGTTCCTGCAAAATGTATCCCATCAGTGTATTTGGTATTATTTTTGCTTCTGATTATAGATAGTTCTTGGAAATCGTGCCGTGTTTAAAATCAAATGTGAATGAAAACATTTTACGTGACAAATAGTTAAAAAGAGCTGAATATTTCCTTTTCAGTATTTTCCGCGTAACAATCTATCACGGTAGTTTATAACTTGGATTTTACATGGAAAATAACATAATGTTTCAGTATCAATTACTCAAAGAAAAAAAATAAGGATGCATTTTCTTTTAATAATTATTTCTTTACAGGTAAAACAATAATAGACTCCAATGATTCATAAATAATAAACCTCGAAATTGTTGATAGAATGGAGTTGTCAGAATTATTGATGAAAGATTAGACACGGTAAAAATTGGAATAATTAAGATACAACGGATTTGTTAGAAAAACGGCCTCTCTTCATTATAAAATATTATTTATAGCTTTGCTAAAATATAACAAAACATCACTTGATGTTTAGTTCGGCTGAAACAAGTGATGTGTTTCAGACGGTCTGAAGATCATGTGATTTTAAGAGTGGTAGTGGCTGATAGCGGTTAGATAGCGATAATGGGAGAACATGTCTTATGACAAAACCTGTAGGATGCCTACATCCAGCAATGGACTGCAACAGGCCGATAACTAACCTGTTTCAGTTGCATCGCTTGAAGAGTTTTTACATCATAAAAATCTGTTACATAACTAAGTAAATTCAAACAACCTTTACTTGAGGCAATTTCTTACGCTACGTATTACTCGAAACTAATAAATTATTACCAAAGGAAATAAGTCCCGATCGTTAATGACACGTTACATAAACGTCATTAGCTATTCGAATGTAAAACTTAATAAGTCGAGGTGTAGATGAACACTTTGTGCACAGGTGATATAATTAGTACGGGAGTCGCGAGTCACCCACCCGTTACATTAAGTACATTTGTCGGAATACCAACACATGTAGCTATACCACAAGGACAAACTTGTTTACACGACACGATTTAAAAAAAAAAATTACTAAACTTTACTATTTAGTGTGTGATTAATCCTAGTTACTGTATAAGAGCATAATCTCGGCGTTTTTAAGTACTTGATTATCAATTCTGTACTTGGTTTTATTTTCATTTTGGATTTATAACGACATGGTTCGCACAAAGTGTAAATTTTATGTACCACGGTATTTTACAAACATTCAATAAACAGACACAAAGTACACTCAGACTCAAAATAACAATTTGTAGATTGAACCCAGCGCAATGCTTAAACCTCTATGACATACGTCCAGTCTTTTATCTATATATGTGGGGAAATGTGTTTCATACAACTCATCAGAAGTCCACATAGTGATAGAGTTCAAAGTGTGCGACGTTGAATCTGAGTTTTTGAGATCGTGTCGTGTAAAAACGGTTGAAGTAAGTAGCTAAGTAATAACACTTCTGCATCACATTCAAGAGAGCAATTAGTGAGGCTACTCATTCATTTACACCACGACTGGACGTCTGGTCGACGGAATAGTTTTACACTTGCTAAAATAACACATGTGAGTACTGAATGTTTTATCACAACGGTTCACTGACCTTTATAAATAAAATTTTCCTTTATAAATAAAATTGAATGTGTTGACATATTTCTAAATATGTCAACACATTCAATCTCGGCACATAAATTGCTCCATATTCTCAAAGAAACGACCGTGCGTACGACAAAGAACACTGGACAGCACTGGCGAAGGATGTGCGAAGGGCGTGCGGGGAAGGTGGGAGGGGCTTAGCTTAGCTTGTGTAGCTGCGCATCGGCATTCACAAATAACTTAGCTCCGCATATTTTAGTTAGCTCACATAGCTTAGTTCGCATATTTTGCGGTCTGCACACAAGTATGGCAAACTGTGTCAGCTATGCGAGCTAAGCTAAACTAACCTAGCTTAGCTCTTGGTCTGCAACCCATATTAATAAAATACAAATGTGCATTCCAATCACGATAAACAGTTGCATCTATGTATGATCATGCTTGTACCACGTTACTATCGAGGCAACCACATACAGTCTGGTTGAATGAACTATATACGTATTTACGCTACAATCAACCGATGTCGATAAAAAAGATTGCTGTGCGCCGTGTCTCTAATTCGTTAGCCGCTCTGCAGTGTTGCAGTTCATTAGTAATGGATGAATAACGCAATCATATTAAGCGTATAACGAATTTGCTTCGGTTTTCAACGTTTACACCCCTTTGTTCTGGCGTAGTTGAACCTTAATGTTAACGTAGACTAATGTATTCGGTTAGCCTTTACTTTTTGGTGTCGGTGTGGTTAATTTCACTAGCGGATCTCCAACCTTCAAAGTAGAATTAATCGCTGATGTTTAGTTTGACTTATGCACTGAAAGCCACTGCAGTGTCCTGGACTTTCTTTGGTAACGGAGTCACAGAAATATAAAGCAGTGTGTGTACATCTAAGCGTATGTGCATTCAGTCCACAAAGCTGACCCTGATTTTCGCCTAGACTAAAAGAACAAGCGTTGTAAAGTAGTCTAGTCGCCCACGCTTCCAAACGTATTTCGCTGCGGCATAAGAAGCTAACTCAGTTCAACACCTGCCAAATTTCATACGTTAATAGAAAACGCAGCCATGCACTATTTCTAATAGAAACATAAAGACAACTTTATTGCTTCCAAGAGACATATATCGAAATGAGATTACAGCATCTTAAGTCATGTCCAGTATACACAAGACAGAACCTAGTACAAGTTGAAGCAAAGATATATAAAACATTAAGTTACTAAAATTAACTACTTATTCCTAAATATATGTACAAGTCATAAATACCAAACCACCATACCAAAATAAGGACGATAAAATCTATACATATATTAAAATGTCCCCTTTTTGTCCTGCCCGTCTAAATGAACGTGATAAACTCACGTCCATTCAATAGAAGACAATCAATTAACTATGTGCATATCTGTTAGGATCCACAAAGATGTATAAACATGAAGCTATGCTTTATTATTTTGGATGCAGTATGCATTTATATTAACCAATCAAGTAGTAAAGATTTGGATATGATAGTTAGATGACGCAGTGGATTAGCACATAGGGTTGTGAACCACAATGAATCCATATTTTTAACAAAAGTCAAACGAATTCCATGCTTGAAAAATTGTAGAAAAATATATCACATGTTTTGTTTGCAGCAAATGTTGTCGGTTTCAGATATAACAAACAAAAAGTATTGTAGATACTAGCCCGCATAAAGTTGTCACGTACAAAACCACATTTAACGAGGTGCTCGAAGTGTTATCAGTCACTATTAAACAGATTTGGCACACCACAAATCCGTGCGAAAGAACCCAATAAGTACAATGACACCCAACCTACTTCTTAAAATTCATATAGGGAATACACCAATTTTAATAGCGTCAAAGGATACCACATTTTTCCGACTAAAGTTTATAGCTTGGCAATTGCAGAGCATCCCTTTCGTACAAGAGACTCTATGAAAGCCTAATTTTGAACAGAATATACCTATTTAGTTTAAAGGTTTAAATTAAACCTTCATAGAGTGACTTTGTGGTCTACCTGTTAGTCGAGGCCCTCGCCGCATTAATGGTCAGAGATATAAATCTAACTTGAAATATGAATAACACTTGTCAGTAATTTTAAATATTGGCGGTTCATGTCTACGGGAAGGAAGATTAACGACACACCATAATTTTGAGTTTATCTTTACATATGGAGATGAAAAACAAACACAATTTGAACGGTGTTTGTAGACTAACAGTCATGCATGACATGGCGTAATTAGTAATTGTCACGTTATTTTTATCCCGGATGGTATGAATAAGCTCATATTAAGTTTTATGCGTACCCTCAAAACCCTTAACTGCAGCTTACTTTTGCGGCAAAATGATCAAATTGAGCATTATATTGTCTTCCCGAAATACCTAACAAAATAGGAGGAGTTATTAATTAGCCTAAGAGCATTCCGAACTTTATTCAGGCAAATAGTGGGTAATTTAGATTTCAAAAGAGATCTAGATGATCGTATAACTGACTGATAAACACGTTACAACTATGATTAATTCTTGCCACTGAAAACCAATTACATAATACATCAGTACTAATGACCTTGTTCACATTGCACACGTAGAGTCAAAACGGTGCACATGTGCGGATAACATATGTAAGCAACTGCGTTCACCCATCCATTACGTCTGGTACGCATGTTACCATATCTAGTGGATAAGCCTTTTATAAAAAAGCTTACTTAGTTTATCCAAAAAAGTAAAAACGCCTGCAGCGGCCAGTGTGCATTGTTCTGTTTGACATCCCTGGTTGTCGAGTCGCGTTTATAAATTTTGCTTTGTTCGATTTCTCTCTGTCCGAACATGCCAAGAACAGACAAACGTCGGGAATAAATAAAGATATAAATGCATTGCCAGTGCTCTATCTGAAATTCAAACATTGCTATGGCATGTACTGTCTGTTCTGCATTCGTATGTAAATTATTTCTCATGGTGCTTCGACGAAGTACGATGGGAATGTAGTGTGTGTGGACGATCGCCTCCTTCCACCTCATAAGTGAATAACTCATTCGTATTTGGTATTTAATTAAACCCACATCTACTACAATTGTTCGCTGTGGAAGTTGACTTTGCGCGTATATGTAACTTGGACGCCAATTCAGACTGTTACGTTACATTCCCTTGCTGTGTTTTACAGCTAGGTATACAAACGTTTTATTTCTGGGAAAATTGTGATATTAATCAGCGTCTCTGAGCAATAAATCTAAGGATACGTTCCTTTTCTGCAATAATATTCTAGTGGAGTATTGAAAATAATAAGAATCAGATCACTAGAGTATGTTATAGTAATCATCAAAGCTTGGAAATCGTTGAATTCAGAAAGGTTTTATACAAGATGTTATGCTTTCTTATATTAAGGGAGAAAAATGGAGACTTCAACTTGCTTTCAGGTCACGACGATTCACATTTTCATCATAATACAATTTATACCTACGTACTTGATTAGACGAAATAGCCAACCATCAATAAAATTCTTTGTTTATATTACTTATAGCAAATTATATATTTGTGAAGAGACGGCTAATATGACATCGATGCCTAAACTAACTCGTCTGGCCATCGTGGCAGGCAAAATCCTTCTATGAAAGGTGAGTGGGTGACACGGGAGACCAGTGCCGATCTTTCTTCCCAATGCGCAAGGGGAGTAAGAATTTATCTAGGATCGGTAATGCGACTAATGCCAGGTTACATCTCTGAAATTTAAAGGCTTGACCACTTAACATTAGACATACTATAGCAACTTATATTTTACTAGAGGATGCCCGCAGCCACGTTCGCTCATTTAATTAAATTTTAGGCGGTTGGCAAACTTCAGCTTTTTTACGCAGATTATAAATCTAATTATAAAAAAAATTTTGAAATTAAACTACAGTTTACGGATTTTATCGCATTGTATCGGTTTCACTAAATTATTACAATTAAACCGAATGATCTAGAAACTACATTTTTAATTTATTACTAGCCAACGCGTGACGTTTCGAATTTTTTAAAGGATTCATGTTCACGGCAGACTGAGGTGATGTTTGTCTTTTTCTTGAATGTATAAGTTATCTCCAAGTACTCCAACATTTTTCAACTATTGGTGTTACTATTTACGCAGAATGAGCTCACAGTGTCCTTAGGTCTTCTGGTGACTTTGTCCTTCTTGGGTTTCATTAGCCTTATGACAGGGTCCCAAGCTGGAGGAACATTCCAACCATCTTCCCTACTGAAATAAGGGTGTTTTCTAATTTCAATAGCCTCTCGTATCATCCTTGGAAGAAAACGGTGTTCTTTTGCGAGTATCTGTGGTTCATCAAATCGCAGGTGGTGGTTGGGTCCTTGTTCCACATGTTCACACACACAGCAGACTTTGTTGAGCGTTTATGTTTTATGTCAGCTATATATTTTTTCAGTCGAATGCCTATGCTTCTCTTGGTTTGTCCAATGTATGAGAGCACACATTCACAGTCAATTTTGTAGACACCGGCCTCTTGCAAGGGTAACTGACACTGGACTGTTGGTAATAATTGACTTATCGTCGTTGGCGGCTTGTAGTAAGTTTTGATTGAAGCTCGCTTCAAGTTGTAGTCAATTTTGTCAGTCACGCCCTTGATGTATGGGAGGATAGCAGGTTGTCTTTCTACTGTGGCTGGTATTTCTTTCTTCTGGGATCTGTGACAGTGGTGCGGCGATCGGAGCTTGTTGTCTTGCAGAACTTGCCTGACATGTTGAAACTCAGCGTCCAGGTGTTTCTTGTCACTATTTGCCACAAAAAGCTAAAATATGGAGGCCTGAGAAAAACTGGCGATAGGACTCTAAAGGAGCTTCCAAATTCTGACCGGTCAAATTAAGACCGGTCTGCAAATGGAGCGATAAAATATGTAACCCTTCGTTTGCCTCAAGATACCGTCGCAGGACCTGTCCAGCTCCAACTATTCCATTTGAAAGCGGCATAAATATTGACAGGAGTTGTAGTAAATGATAATTTCAAACTCAAACTCAAATATATCTATTTCCGTAAAAATGTTAAAATTTTTTGGACACGTCAGAAAGTCATACAAATTAAAATAGAAAAGGTACTTTATATGCAAACTTATTTACAAAATTGAGCATTGAAAAAAAATGCCTGTTCAGAAAGTAGAGCCTCGTCAGAAGAATCAGGCAAGAAACTCCAGGTCACTCTTTTCTTCGTCTTGACTCTATACAATTTAAAAACTTAGTGCTGGTGTGTCTTTAATGTTGTTGTATATTAATAAGGTTTTTAATAATAATATAAAAGTACTAAACTAACATAATATAGACCCAATAACTCACACTCACATGAAACTTAACATAAGTAGCCTGTGGGGCTGAGCAAATTAATCCCAAACATTTTTATCTTCAATATAATCTAGCACCGAATAGTACCATTTTTGACAAAGTTTGCGTTTTATAACCTTTTAGAATTTGTTAAAACTTAAATTTTGTATATTGCTTGGTACTTTATTGTAAAAGCGCACACATTGGCCTTGAAAAGATCTTTTTAATTTCTCTAGCCGGGTGGCCGGTACTATAAGTTTGCCCTTATTTCTAGTATTCAAATTGTGGATATCACTTTTCTTTGAGTATGAGGCCTTGTTTTGGAATACATATATTAGGTTGGAACAAATGTACTGGCTTGCAACTGTTAAAATGCTAATTTCCTTGAATTTATTCCTTAACGAAGCCCCATAATCCAAATTATAAATTGCTCGAATAGCTCTTTTCTGCAGAACAAAGATGGTTTGAATGTCGGCAGCATTTCCCCACAAGAGAATACCGTATGACATTACACTATGAAAATAGCTATGATATACAAGCCTGGCTGTGTCAATGTCAATTAACTGGCGAATTTTTCTGACTGCCTTCGTAAAGTCGATCCCTCGTGAGTTCATGCCACTATTCTGCCCACCTATACCGCCAAGCATTACGACTGAATGATACAACCATTTGTGTTGCCTTTTATCGCCGTCAAATAATTCAGCTGCATCGGTATTGTTACGCACTGCCTATGGCCGACCAAAACAAGTAGGTACTTATCAAACACTCACTTTCAATCTACGTATAACTGGGTAATAAGACGATTTCTGGTGATAAAAATATAGTAACTTTTACAGGTGATCGGCATAAGAATTTTTTTTCTTTTTTGCAGAAGACTCAAATTTTTTGATTATTGTAAGAATCTCTACATACGTAGAGATTCTTACATAATCATGTTTTCTAAAGGATAGAAATAGCTTAATTGAAAATTAGCTGTGCCCGCGGTTACAGCCGCGTTATAATTTTAATGATGCTTACGCACCCGCGACTCATACCAAATTATTTTATTTTTCAATTCAAACCAGAAAGTCCTGATATTAGTGCGTTCAACCAAACTAATATATAAATAGATGATGTAATGAATAGGGCGATTCCTAATCTGTGTCAATTTTGGAGCAATAAATAGCAACGAAGATAGCTGCACCTTGCTGTTACGCCCAATTACCTTTGTCTACACTCCATATAATCTAAATAAATTTCGTTAAATATCAAACGCGCTCAGTAAACAAGTTTTATGATAGTAATAGATTATGACAAAGCTGGACAACTCCGAATAGGACTCCCGCGTCAGTTTCCTTTGTTAGCACACTTTATTTATGGTCCGCTCCGTAGCTTTTAGAGCGATTTCACAATCACAACAGTGCCAGTCTCTTTTGTGTATAGTCGTGATTATATTACGTCATTTTTCAAAAGATTTAATTTTCTACTTCGAAATACGGAATACCCAATTTCGTTAACACATGATTTAACACTCGTTTCGCCGCGTAGTCTAAATAAAGTTCACAATTCATGAGTCTCGCGCCGCGTTATAACTCGTACAAGTACGTTGATAAATTCGGGCGCGAACACACACAAACTGATATGGACGACTAACAAGCCACGAGGGTACTAACAAACTACATCATTCACTTACAGGTTTGTTACTAGCAACTGATCCATGTTGGATGTACGCATGTATTTTCATGCCTTGCAGGAAAACTTTAGGGCCTCTATCTTTATATATTAAACTGTTCGGCTACTGGCTGTCTGACAGACAACGCACAGCCAAAACTATAGCGCGCAAGAAGCTGAAATTTGGCACGTATGTTCTTTGTGCGCCGTAGAGGTGCACTAGTACTACTAGGAAACTTAAAGAAAGCACAGGATAGGACAGAAACGTTTAAATAAAAAAAATGTGCAGGTTTAGCTGCAGACAGCCTCTAGTTCCAAAATATATCAATCCATTCCTTTCCTTCGTGGATACTTAAAACATTCAGGCAGAGAATCAAATATTTCTCTTATCTCTGTAAATCAACTTTAATATTCGCTTAAATATATACATTTCACAGTTTATATTTATTGTTAAAATAGTTCGTCTCGGAAATATAATTTGCGGTCAAACTTGGTCGTTATTATCCACCGCATTTAGTTCATGTAAATACGAAAGTTTCCGTGCTGTAGAAATTGACTTGAATAATAATCGTACTTAGTTGAGCAGGCCAGCTGTACGAAATGATGAAGTATTTTTTCACACGGTTGCAGCCAAAGCTGCCAAATTTCGAGTTTCTAAAGTGCACTTCCATTAGGTAATATTACAACCAGATGATTAAATTACGTACTGCGTTAAGTATGCAAGTACACCTACTCATTTCATTTTACAAATTACATACCTTATGTACTTATAGTAATATAACTCGAAGTAGTTATTCACTTAAATATCTAAATTGAATATTATTAGGCATGTGTTGGATATTGATATTTAAGTACTAAATAGTAAACAGCTAAAAATCGCTCAAGAATCTCAAACAGACCTTCAAACCAAACGCTCGTGAAGAATAATTACAAGCACGTAGTCTAGGAATAACTTGGCGGACATCTTAAGTCAATTTTAATTACTTTTACTAAGGAACTGTCTCTAAATTCCTCTTGTATACACAGAGAGGCGTGGCGTCGGTACAAATACATATATGACTACATATATATATATATATATATATATATATATATATATATATATATTCAACTCGTTGGTAACTGAAAGACGCAGTTATCCGTCTTAATGATACTTATTAACTGCCTAGAACGATGTTTCATGTCAAGGGATACGTTAACTACCACCGCAATACCTACAGCAATAATTTACTATAGTAATTTATTGTTTTTTTAAACAATTGCATTATATTAAGAGTATTATCACCTTAGGAATTAATGCTTGGCATGTAAATATATCGATATAACTGAAATACTTTACTGGAGATAAAACTACATGTAATATGCATTTTTAAGATAGCAAAGCGGTAGACTATTTTGAGTCTGTTTTTTGAACTCGATATCGATTTCAAAAAATTGCAATTGGAGCTATCAAAGCTAATATGGGTCACGAAATTATTATCTGATTGAGGATTATATACGTAGGAATTTATTGTGCACTTGAGAGGTGGTTGAGTTTTAAAAATCGCTGTCCTCCAGTGCTTAAAGTCTTAAAGCTGCATGTCCGCGGCTTTGACATCATATGAGTGTATAGAGTATTATAAATCTACTAGCTTTTACCCGCGGCTTCGCTCACGTAAATTTGGGGTTCTCTAGTTATTGTATATCATCGATGTTCGGGGTAACACATATCTCTTTTATTGGGCGGTTACTATATAAGTAACTGTAAAAAGTATTTACACATAGAAACTACTTAGTACTTAGACTTAGTAGTACCTACTCAAAATGTTATCCGGTATCTGTGGCGTTTCGCGAGATTCGAATCTGAATTTTGCGGATATATGTTGTCGACTCGAAATCATTATTTTTTTTATGTTTTATTATTCAGGTAAGATTTCGAGGAGTACTCCTTGACGAAATTATTAACATAAGATTAGACACTGCGATAGCAGCGCAATCCGTCGGTTCCAATGTGAAACATTCCGAAATCCACAACTACTTACAAATTAAAAATTAAGAAAAAAACATTTTCCAGTGGACTAAATTGTGAATCTAAACCATTCTCAGGTTCCCTTGAACACACACAAAACATTTCATCAAGATCGGTCCAGTCGTTTAGGAGGAGTTCAGTGACATACACACGCACACAAGAAATATATATATTAAGATATAAATAAAATTGAATCACCGAAATGTTTGTACGCGCATAACTTCGAAGCGACTACTTGAAATTGGATACACCTTTATTTTATGTGTTCACTAGCTTTTGTCCGCTGCTTCGCACGCGTAAATTACGATTAGAAAAATATTTTGTACAAACACTCTCCTCAAGGAACATACATGCTAAATTTAACCTTCTTGCGCCCAGTAATTTTGGCTGTAATGTATCTGTCAGTCAGTCAGTACGAAAAGATTTTATATACACAGATTGAAGTGATTCCATTGAAAAAATAAAAGATTTTACACAAACACTGAATCCCTTTTCCACCCTCTTAGGAAAAAAATTCCAAAATAATTGTCTTTGTGTTCGCTAACGTCATTTGCCGATCCAATGAACAAAGTATGAAGTTAATCCCTTGAAGGCATAATAGGTTCTATGTAAATTATGACTCCCCTTCTTATCCACTTAGGAAAGATTTTCCAAAAATACTTTCTTAGTGTTCATTTGAGGAACCAATAGGTATACAAAGTTTGAAGTTAATTCATTGAGACTATAAAAAAAATAAACAAACTGTCTGTAATCTCAAAATAACTGTATTGCATACTGTTGCTAACCCGTTTCGAGTACCCTAATGATTTATTTAGATTGTTTTTCTGTCTGTCTATTTATTTATGGTAATCTTAAAAATGGCTGAATAGATTTAGATGTGTGTTTTAATAATGGTTTATGAAAACTCTCGAACAAACTATAAAAAATTCATTTAGGCGTAGCTGCTTGCAAAAGCTAGTTAAAATTAAATTAGTCAAGGATTCCGTCGCAGTATACATTTGTCTCAGGGACATTGTAAAAAAAAAAAATCCAAGTTCAAAATCTTTAGTAGGTATTTTAGGTTAAAGAAATGAGATAAGTTATCTGCTTTGTCCAACTGCTGACCAAGGCTGGTCAGCACTACCATGAAAAGGCAAAAGGCTGTATTATGAAAAAGACGATTTCGAGAAAAAAAATTAAATAATTCTCATACAGTTTTTGGCCTTTCCCATAATATAGTAAACATAAAATTATATGAAATTGGTATCATTGTATAGGTATTTTAATGGTGATTACAGCCGTGTTAAAAATATCAATAAAAAATTAAAGATGTTAAAAAAAATTGAAGAAAATTGTTTAAAAAAACGACGAATTTGTTTTATGATATTGTTAATTCTTTAAATAAAGATTGATTATTATCTTGCTCCGTAAATCACTCATATTTATATGTTTTATGCAAAAAATATACGTGAATTACATTACAATGGCACTTTTTAAAGCGCACTAATTTGAATCAAAACAAACCGATCACGCAGTGCGTGGTTTGTAGTGGTACTGCTCTAACATCAGCGCGAGCCCTAAGAGCGAGAAAGATAGCAATAAAATACGTGAAATGCGCGCTCTGGCCAGTTTAGTATGGCAAAACACTGTAGCAGGCTATACAGTCTTTTGCTTAGGTTAAGGTTGATTGTTTATAAATACATGGTTTTTTATTGTAGTATATCTCTATAAATAAACGTCGTATAGTAAAAATAAAAATATTATGCTATATTAGACCTCAAACCAAGCAGAATAAGCGTTGTTACTCGTAAGCAAAAACACTGCATTCTTGAATAAGGTCTTTTACCTTTTCACGATAGGCAGTTGGACAAAGCAGGTAACTGATAAAAAGTGCTTACCTGCTTAGAAATAAATGAAAATAGCAAAATAACGGTTCTAATTATTTTGTCTTCTATTGGTCATAAAAAACCATCTTCACTAACTAAAACTAAAATAAATTTAAATGCACATCAGGGACGATGAAAAAAATTAAGTGAAGGAATTAAAAGTTTCATACAAACTGGAACCCCTTTTTGGACTCCCCGTTTTAGTGGTGAATTCACTAACGTCACTTGAGGAGCCGATACTAAGTTTCAAGTGAATCCATTAAAGTTTTTTTATAAATTAGAAAATGGGACACCCTTTCTCATGCCCATAGGGTAGTGACTTTGAAAACCCCTTTCTTGGTGTTCACTATCGTCATTTGAGGAACCAATTTACAAAGTTAAATTCAATCCACTGAAAAAATCATAAGTTTCGTTTCCTACACACTTTGAACCACTAACTTACCCCCTGAGGGTGGGAATGAAAAAAAAAACTAATTCTTAGTGTTCACAATCATTACAAAGTTTGAAGTCAATCCACTGAAAGAACAATAAGTTTCTTTTCATATACACTTTGAAACCCTATCTAACCCCCTGAGGGTAGCAATTTTCAAAAAAAAAATTCGTAGTGTTCACTTTCGTCGTTTGAGTAACCAATATACAAAGTTTGAAGTCAATCCATTAAAGGAATAAAAAGTTACATACAAACTTTGACCCCCTATTTTACCCCCTGAGGTTAGGAATAAAAAAAAACTAATTCTTAATGTTCACTATCGTCATTTGAGGAACTAATAGACAAAGTTTGAAGTCAATCCCCTAAAATATTAATAAGTTTCGTTTCATACACACTTTTAACCCCTATCTTACCGCCTGAGGGTAAGAATTTTCCGAAAAAAATATTCTTAGTGTTCACTTTCGTCGTTTGAGGAACCAATATACAAAGTTTGAAGTCAATTCATTAAAGGAATAAAAAGTTACATACAAACTTTGACCCTCAATGTTACCCTCTTAGGGGTGGAATTCCCAAAAAAATAATTCTTAGTGTTCACTATTATCGTTTGAGGAACCAATATATAAAGTTTGAAGTGAATCCACTGAAGGAATAATAAGTTTCATACACACTTTGACCCCCAGTTTTACCCCCTTAGGGGTGGAATGTCCAAAAATCCTCTCTTAATTCTACCCTACACTCCTCAAAAAACATACATGCTAAATTTCATCTTCTTGTGACCAGTAGTTTCGGCTGTAGCGTGTCTGTCAGTCAGTCAGTAACGCAAGGATTTTATATATTAAGATTATTATCAGGAGAAGGTTTGGATGAAAAATAGAAATATGGCGGTACGAAGTTCGCTGGGTCAGCTAGTAATAACTATTTTATGGTATAACGGTTTTAAAGTCAAATTAAAATCGCTTGAACTATAAACGTGAAATTATCTGAGTAATTTCATTCTATACCCTAGGTAAAATTTAATTTTCTATAATAATAATATTTTATCCATTTCATGGACCGAAACTAAATAATGGTAGATAGAGTTATGAATATTCACCACTTTGTTTAAATTGCGCTTTCTTACTAAAGAATTAGCCGATTAGTCGTATAAATTCCTAAATAAATTCCCTGAAACCTATATAAATTCTTACGCACAGATACAGCTTTGTTTAAAAGGAACGAAACATTTTTCTCCCCTAAAGTCACATCTTATTTTTGATACTTGAAGTCGTTTAACGGCGCTAAAGTTAAAAAAAAATATTGCGAAATATATACAAAATAACTTTAGGAAGCTAGAAAGGCAAACACAAAATTAGATCGAAAACGACCCACCGGACCCAATGTCGGTCCATCCTTCTGTTCACAAATACAACCTATTGAGAGCCTGTGAAAAAACCACAGAAGAATAACTGAAGCATGGAAGGAACGATATTTTTAAGAACAAATTGAATATAGCTACACTCTTCACTCATATGATAAATTAGAGTTGCCAGAAGAAGATGGCACTATGTTTGTCAGTTAGGGCTAAAGACAATTTGAACACAAATATCGTAACTTTTTAATTTAATAGTGACTGAGTAAATCCGCTATCGATATCGATTAAAGTTTCAATATAGGTTCAAAATCAAACGGACTTGTAAAGTATATTATTTATATGTTATACATTTTAAATTCCGTAACTTTATGTCCACAGCAGTCAGAACGCTAGTTGATGGACAGTCTTTAAATAATTATTACACAAACTTGCATTTTTAAACTGAACTTATATACTTATTTTTGTTTCAAATGGGTACTCAGTAGCACATAATCCTTCGAGGCGTTATTTTCTAATTTTCATGGTATTTTTCTTTACGCATCAACAGCCTTTTCAAGTCCACTGCTGGTCTTTAACCTTCCGTGGTGGAGGTTTGGCGTACTATAATACCACACTAGCCAGACGTATTCGTATAGGGTTTTATTTCGAGATTTCCTTCTCTTGTTTCTCTTAGTCGCCTCATACTACACCCTCGGCATAAATGTTTATTTATACTTATTTATAGTTAGTTTTTCAGCTGTAATGAAAGCTGTAAGTGGGATTAATAAATATTAAATAAATAAATCATCACCCTCTACACTCTCTCTAATCTCAATAACATATTTTTATTAGAGAAAGCAAATAATTAAGATAAAAGCAAAACTCATAGCTTAAGCATTATGATAACTGAGAATGGCATATCCAAATGAATTCTTTACAAGGATAGGAGATAGTCAACATGGATTTTATCAAGCAAAAAACATAAAAATTTACTTAAAATAGATAAATCAGACAAAACCTTGAATAGTGCCCAAAGGTTTGTTATTAACAATAATCACTTTATTGAAATTTTCTTATTACATAGTGTAGGTAATACAAATCTATGTGTAAAAAATGTATGTGCGGGATCGGACACTTTTCGCTCATACATGTGACACACAGAATATTTAGAGAGAAAAAAATTGTGGCTAGACTAGCCCTTCGATTTTATCTTGGGATCGGCACATTATTAGTCCACTAGTCGAACAAGAAAAAACAATTTTTGGTCTCTGGGTAGATGACATTTAACAAAATTTCTTTCAAATGAAGATTCCTTTATTTTGATGCATATCCACTCAGTAGTCGTGACTATAAAAGCAGACAATTCTTATCAAACCTTCAAATTACTGTCCTTTAAATATTACTGTCTTTGTAAAGAAAGATCAGATTTTTTCTATGATGGATTCTAACAAGCTTCGGAATTCATTACTGTTGCTGATACTTTAAATAATAGCAAGTAATTATTTAAGCACTCACACTGATATGTTTAGAAGGGAGGAGCCATTTGCCATTACTATAAAAACATTCCGCAGTAAAATGCTTGGAACAAATTCTATGGTGCTTTCTAGGCACCCAATTTTCTCCACGACATACTGCAGCAATCCACTTATTTTATAAATCTTTATCACGTGCACATATAATCTAAAAAATAACGAGGTAAAAATATACGGTGGATAGACATATCGATAAGATTTTTTACAACACTTGAAAAGTCGATATAATACTACTAAATTCAAAATCATAACAGAACTGTTATAAAAAAAAAAACACGAAGGTTATATCATTTGATGGCATAATATTGTCTAAATTGTATCTTACACGTCAGTTGACTGTGTTCAATTTGGGAGTACTAGGACGGTCTCTATGTATATTATCCAATCTCTTTGGAAAAAACCTTTAACCTTTTATGACATTTTATTGCGTGTCCTATTCAACAAAGTACACAGAACATGCGGAATATCGGGATACATTGATACGGGACTGCGGAAACCGGCCACCATAACCTGTCCCTAATATCCGATACTGAGCTCAGCTTATGGTGTATTATGGCGATATCTCTCACCTCCCATACTTTCAATACTTCGTAAACATGTTAAGCACTGTTGTAGAACTATAACTGATAGGTTTCTTTAACTGTTTGAAGTAAATACAAGAATAATCTATTGTCATGGTGAGTCTGTTAGTGGGTGCTAGTAAGATAATTGGTGGGTTGCGTGTTGATATTTTGCAATGTTTTTATCAAAGAATTTGTTTTTATCAATAATAAAACATTTTCCTCTTTAGAGACATCTGCAGTAACAACGAATTAACGGTATCATAGCCTAGCTGTAAAGATTTAAATACAATGTTACTTAAATTTGCAGTCAACCCGCACTTAGCGTGGTGAACTAGGGCTTAAAGGCTCGTGTCCAGCATTGGGACAGTTTAAATATTTTAATTTAAGGGGATGATGATGATCTCTTAAATTTTAGCAACTCGTCCGGGCGCTTACCACGATTTACAGAACATCGCAGCATTGAGTAGGACTAACAGGTCCATTGATCCTTATTATACAAATGTCCTTCCTTTAAGGATTTGATCTCGTGTTACAATAGTGTTTGGCGTACCTTATTGTCACTCGTAACAAAGTTAGACTGCCTCCTAGGTCCAGTGGATAGCGTATGCGACTGCCGATTTTAGGTCCCGGGTTCGATTCCCGGGTTGGGCAAAAGTGTTACTGGGTTTTTTCCGAATTCTCAGTAGCAGTACAGAGTCTGATGATGAGCAATAGGCTCACCCCCTATTAAGTGGGACCTAAAAATTCATGGCGAAATGTGGGTGTAATATTATGCCTCTGCCTACCCCTTCGGGATACAGGCGTGAGTCTATATATTACAAAGTTCGTTTGCCTGCTTGGTTAAAAATAAGAAAATGTTATTGAAACTGTAATCACATAACAAATCTTAGGAGTGTTTTTATTATTGTTGTTGAAAGCCGGAAGGTTTTCTGACATCATGCTACGACCCTTAGGAACCGAGTAAAAATAAAAAGAATATCAATCTGGATTGGCGGTTGACAACAGTGCACAGCTAGTATACTATAAAACATGTGAACAGCTGCCAAAAGTGTGTATTTATAACATAGTATGCATCATGTCCATGATGTTTATTTGCTGCTAATAGACATTATTTCTTAGTATTATTCTTTGTGGTTACTGTAAGAAAAATGGTTAGAAGAAGAAAGAAATACATATATCTATCCCGTTTTCCCATCGCATATCTTGCGTCTCGCTCCGGTGACTTTTCTTCATTGAACACTTAAATCTAATTGGTGATTTAGCGCTCTAAAATGTAGTCACATAGAAACTTTTAAAATAGATCTTTTATTTTCAACGAAAGATCACAGTAGAAATGATAAATAAATGTGATTAAAATAGCAAAACCAAATGACACTCGTGCTAATAATCTTACATTAAAGTCGACCAAAGGTTAAATATTCATGCAGTACCTTCACCGTCCCTTAATTTGAAACCTTTTTGAGGTTTGCGTTTCCCGTGTTCATTATTTTTATATATTACTAGAGGACGCCAGCAGCTACGCCTGCATTTTTTTTTTAATTTACCCGTTTTGGCCGATCCCGTGGGTATTTCGGGAAATCCCTTCTTAGTGCACCCTTACGGTCCCAGGGAGCATACTTGCCAAATTTCAGCTTCCTGCGCACAATAGTTTCGGCTGTAGCGTGTCTGTTAGTCAGTCAGTAACGCAAGTATTTTATATATTAAGATTGCCTGTCTCACTATATATCATTATTTTTATTTAATTTTACATAATTAGGTACATACAGACGTTATAAATCTGTCACTCCTTCACCTCTTCTATAAAATGGTCCTGCAAAATGTATCCCATCAGTGTATTTGGTATTATTTTTGCTACTGATTATAGATAGTTCTTGGAAATCGTGCCGTGTTTAAAATCAAATGTAAATGAAAACATTTTACGGGGCAAATAGTTAAAAAGAGCTGAATATTTCCTTTTCAGTATTTTCCGCGTAACAATCTATCACGGTAGTTTATAACTTGGATTTTACGTGGAAAATTACATAATGTTTCAGTATCACTTACTCAAAGAAAAAAAATAAGGATGCATTTTCTTTTAATAATTATTTCTTTACAGATAAAACAACTATTGACTCGAACGATTCATAAATAATAAACCTCGAAGTTGTTGATAGAACGGAGTTGTCAGAATTAATGATGAAAGATTAGACACGGTAAAAATTTGAATAATTAAGATACAACGGATTTGTTAGAAAAACGGCCTCTTCATTATAAAATATTATTTATAGCTTTACTAAAATATAACAAAACATCACTTGATGTTTAGTTCGGCTGAAACAAGTGATGTGTTTCAGACGATCTGAAGATCAAGTGATTTTAAGAGTGGTAGTGGTTGATAGCGGTTAGATAGCGATAATGGGAGAACATGTCTTATGACAAAACCTGAAGGATGCCTACATCCAGCAATGGACGGCAACAGGCCGATAACTAACCTGTTTCAGTTGCATCACTTGAGTTTTTATATCATAAAAATCTGTTACATAACTAAGTAAATTCAAACAACCTTTACTAGAGGCAATTTCTTACGCTACGTATTATTCGGAACTAATAAATTATTACCAAAGGAAATAAGTCCCGACCGTTAATGACACGTACATAAACGTCATTAGCTATTCGAGTGTAAAACGTAATAAGTCGAGGTGTAGATGAACACTTTGTGCACAGGTGATATAATTAGTACGGGAGTACCGCGAGTCACCCACCCGTAACAGTAAGTACATTTGTCGAAATACATGTAGCTACGCCACAAGGACAACCTTGTTTACACGACACGATTTAAAAAATAAATGCCTAAAATTTAGGGTCGGGCACTGAATTTGGTACTAAACTTTACTATTTAGTGTATGAGTATTCCTAGTTGCTGTATAAAGGCATAATCATGAAGTTTTAAGTACTTTATTATCAATTCTGTACTTGTTTTTATTTTCATTTTGGATTGATAACGACATCGTTCGCACAAAGTGTAAATTTTATGTACCGCGGTATTTTACAAACATTCAATAAACAGACACAAAGTACACTCATACTTTAAATAACAAATTGTAGATTCAACCCTCAACACTTAGCGCAATGCTTAAACCTCTACGACATACGCGCAGTCTTTTATCTATATATGTGCGGAAATGTGTTTCATACAACTCATTAAAAGTCCACATAGTGATAGAGTTCAAAGTCTGCGACGTTATATCTAAGTTTTTGAGATCGTGTCGTGTAAAAACGGTTGAAGTAAGTACCTTAGTAATAAGACTTCTCCATCACATTCAAGAGACGTCTGGTCGACGGAATAGTTTCACACTTGCAAATATAACACGTGTGAGTACTGAATGTTTATGTTTAATAATTATATATCAGTCTCCCGTCTGAATGCTTGCATAGAGACAATTGATGTATAAACTCAAATATATCGACGTCTCTTATTAAATTACCGGCTACCGTGTAAGTCTGCAGTTCATAATAAACACAATAGATATCGCTTTTTAAAACAAGGCTTTTTAATATAACTATACTAGACTGATAATAAAACAGCATCATAATATTACTTATCACATCAAAGGAAGGTGAACGTAAAGCAAAGCAAAGGAAACCGTGCGAAAGTTCACTAGCAAGATCAGAGACGTTCTGAACATTATATTTAAGTTAAAGTGCACGATGTAATAACCTTGTTTAACATTAGTCAGAATCGTATCAAAAGCCAATTCTTAGCCGCTGTTTACTTGAACGGTACACAGCAGTAAGTATATTAAATGTCTGTGCATATCCAAAGAGAAACCTTTTCTGAAGATGGAACACGGTTAAGTGAAGTGCAGCAATGGCGCTTAAAAGCTCACACACGCCGTCACATCATAATAATATGTGTAATATTATCATGTATATTTTAAAAGTCTCTTGACCCTCCTTTATTGAAATGCCGTTATAATTTCGCTCTAAGTTGACACTTATAGCAGAGGAGAAAGGAGGCCATTCATTATGTTTTCTTTCATTTTAGAAATATGATTTATTGCTGTGTTAGTTCTGACTGTTAATTACGGTCTCAAATCGTGGATACATGCCGATAAGTATATTCACTTCTCCATACAGTCCATTTACTTTTCTTTGTAGAATAATTCAGTTATTAATGTGAAGATTTTGAACTTTGAGTTTCATGTGAGATAATTTACCATATCACGAAAGTATAAAGGTGTGGTTCTACTTTTGCGGAGCAGAATATATCGTCCAACGCAGTATCTCGTTTTGATATTGCAGGGTATATAGCAACACTTTTAGTAGCATATTTACAATGTCCAGTTGAACAGACAAATATCCAATTTTAATACACTGCCAAACATTTTGTTGCCATAACCAATCTGACTGCCAAATGTTACCGTTGTGTTTTGCGTTATACCGGATCAACGTAGGTATCACCATTTTCATCACAAATTATTTGCTAGTTTCAAATTTTTATGTCTTTTCAACTACTAGTACGCTTGTCTTCCATTCATTGATTCCGAAAATCCTTGCTCAAATGCAAAAGTTATCCGACTGAATCTATGAATCTAACATCCATATTCCTATTATACATGAAAAAGTAACTCTGTCTGCTTTGCATCTAAGCCGCTTCCCTTACTTAAATACTGCTTACTTTTAATTACATTTGGTATAGAATGAGCTTGAATAAAAAAATGCGTATTAAGCTGCTTTGCACTCTTTAAGTAACCAACCAGATATTAGACAGAGTCAGTCATAAGCTTAGACAGTTTTATATAAAAGTAACTCATTATTTAGTCAGACAAATAGATTCACTGTACATACTTACACATGCAATGCGTTAGCCAGAAGTACAGAGCAGATATTTATCGTCGCCGGTTGCATTACGGCTATACGTTACGTAAGTGCCTGCGTTCAGAGCTGCGGTGACACTGTGATAAATTGTACCACTCATTGGGGCACTTATCGTATCCTGAGACGGTCTTATCTCTATACCTACTTCCATATCGACACTTAGCAAGTTAAATCGAACTCTAAAACTTCGTATGTAGATAAAGAAACTAAGTATTGGGTGTACGAGTTATGCTCTAGTAACAAAAGTATTAATGCTTAGTTATCGTCTATAACGGCAGAGAAATAATCCGAAGACCCCAGATAAGTTTATTAATTTGAACTTAATAGCATCGTTTCTAAAGAGGAATTATACTACCATATACACGTCAATTAGCTTTTACTGCTCTCATAAGGTTTTATAGAACATTTAGTCTCAAGTTGACCTTAATGACATCGTAAGATGTGTGTATTCTTTACTACTTTAAGAGCGGTCAACGAAAGGGAAATAAAGTATGACTGCCACTTGAAGTCTTGAGTTCGAACTGATAGTAATAATAGGCATCAATGACTATGCAGGTAGTACAGTATGTGTATTAGAGTGCTAATTATCCTGTGCCTGTCCCTGCTGTCATTTACAACTTTACTAGTGACAATAATATCATGTCCCGAGCTTAACCACAGAATATCGCTGTCCCTAGCTAGTTCAGACGGGAATGGGCTTGGTCAAATCTGGCGACAATAGTAAAACTTCCTCCGAGTGTCAAAGAATACGTCTGGGTTCGTATGATGATAACCTAACTTGGCATACTGCAACCGCAGCACAAAGTCTAGAACGATGCCAGTCACACTTCACTCGAGAGTTCCAATCCTCGACAAAGCAAGAAGGAGACCCATTCTTCACCTTTTTGTGACGTTCCTTTATTCTACAGGAAAGATAGACAAAACTGAACTAAGGATTTGCTTCTGGAGCTCTCACTCAACAAGTACGCTACAGTAGGATTATACTTTATTTTCCACGACGACTGACTGTCTGTTATTGCCCATTGCTCCTGAGGATGGCTCGTGCAGAGGCGAAACACGTGTGAAAGAATAGTCGGCGCATACAGCGGGACACTGCAAGTCAGGTATCTTCCTGGAACCCATACCATTACTATATGTCCCTTATCCATTTAGAGGAGTTCTGTAACTAACCCTTTTCTACTGCAATGGCTGGGATGGTCAAGTCGAGGGTGCGTGGTGGGTTACTATTTCCTTCCATTAGGTTACAATGGAGTTCCGCCAAGTAACGCCTGATTCAATCAAATATAGAAGATTAAAACCATCTTTGTCAATCCGACATACATAATTATTGTAAGGAGGATTTTCTATATCATATTATTTTTCACTTCTCTGTTCTCTTATATAGTAGGTAATTTATTTTTCGGATATAGTGCGTAGAACATAAACGTGCTGCTGTAAGAAGCTTATTTTAAGGGAAACTCTTAAATTAATATTAAAGAAAAATATGAGTTTTTATATAATGGATATTTTAGACTAGGTATCAATAATATATTATAGTTAAACTACTACACCCAACAATAATGACAAGTGTCCTGACACTGAATGCTTTGAATTCCGACGATGAATTCAGACATCAGACGTTATTCAATATTATAAAGCTTGAAGTAAAAGATTGTTGGAAAGAAGGACAAGATTGTAAGAAATGGACATAAAAAATAGCTATGTTAGGTTTTGGTAGTCCTGACATAGCACCATAACAATTTTATTATAGTTATCATTTTTATATTTCATAAAAACTAAAATGGTACAAAATATAATCAAGGACAGACTAACTACGACTATATTAAAACAATAACTCAGTTTTTACATCATTTTCAATATTTCATAAATACATATTCGGTATCGAAATAATTAAACAGATAATAGTAACATAAGCTGTTATGTTATTAAAACAAACCAGAAGCAAACACAAGAAAATCTATAAACGATGGCAAGTCGGGCAGATAAAGAAAGAAGAAAAAAACTCAAATCCCTGAATTTATGAAATTTCTTAAAATGCTTGTCTCGGTGAGTTATTGGCTCCGTCCCAGCAGCGAGCACCTAGATCTTGTGAACGTCGCTTATTCGACGCGATCTCAGTCGAGTGGCAAGAAATGTGTCTACTGGTCGTTTTTTATGACAAACGCGATTTTATACCTGTCCGGTAGGGCATATTGATAGTAACTTATTGAGCGAAACGAAGTGCGTCTGTGACGTCAATGATATGTAAGAGTACGCATATAGAAGTTTATTAAGGGGTTGCTGGAGGCTTGATTATGCGTACAAGTCTACTTATGTACCCATAGAAACCATTTAGTTTAGTTCACATAAAACTGTATTATTTGTTGCATATGTGTAGACATTTAAAAAGATATGGAAAAGTTATTATTAAAAAATTTAAAGATAATACGGATCTATACAAGGAAAACAGTATTAATTTGTTTTCTAAAATCTACACGTAGACAACAAAAATATATATCGCATTCACCCCTACACATGCACAAATATATCAGCGTGTTGCTGCAAACCGATTGCAAAAGGGAGATTTAACGCTTAAGGCACTGTCTGCCAGTCTCTCAAACATATTATGAATGATGCAGATAACGTGACAGCTGGAAGGTAGGTTTACTAAGGAGTTATAATACACGTGTAATAATTGGTACCAATGATAAATTTTACTTTATACGTGTGAATGTAAGATTGAATTGGCTTATCAGGGATTTATTAGGTACTGAAATGCTTGTATTAGTAATGAATAATCAACAAAATTGTTCTCTTAACATAATATTCATGTGTGCTTTGAGGATTATATTTCATTGATTAGAGCTATATCCCTCCCACAGCTTTTTATTCGCTATATTGAAAATACCAAGTATATCAAAAGTATGCAACATCTTTCCAAGCAATTTATTCTTGCTTTTCTCGGAATATTTGCGAGATATTTTCCAGCGAAAGATTCCGTTCAAGGTCTTTTTTCCTTATGCTGCTGCTTTTAAAAATGTATAATATAATTAATTTATTATACTTTGACATGATTGAAGGAGAAATAAACATGAACGTTTTTATATTTATATTTTAGTCAAGCTTGAATAATATTTTGGGGTGCCATTTGCCTCTCCAATGTTTAATCCTAAATAGTTGAAGGTATTGTCGCGGATTATAGTATCGTTATTATATTTAAACCGAAAGAGCCAGATTGTGTACTCTCTCAAATAGTGGGCAAAACAAGGAAATATCATATTAAAAAAAAGGCCAGACAATTAGGAGAGCCAGTTTATGTTAGACATCATTCTGATTGAAATGCTATACTTGAATATATATTAGGTATTCATTAATAGAAATCTTTATAATAGGATTTAGGTAGGTCTTTATAATTGTTTTTTATATCACCCCTTTATTCAATAACTTAACAACATATTGTGTTATAACCAAAGTTAATAAATAAAAAGATCATTACAGTGAGCCCTTAAGAAGTCGTATTCCTCGAGTTTCTTTTAAGACGTGTCACGCCAATTGTAAGTAGAAGTACGAAACGTTACGGTCTTCTGACATTGCAATTTCAGAGTACAAGGACAAAAACCTTTGACGTCCGTTTGCCTACAACCAAGCTTGATTAAGTCTTTATTAAAATTTCAGGCAATTTCAGGTGGAAATGAAGTTTATTAAGATATTTTATAGTAATCCTTGTTAATATTGTAACAGTAGCAAATTATTTGCTTCTAGCCTTATCTTCACCGGACAGCGCTTGTGACCGTTTGACTGATGAAAAAATATCTCCCCGCCATCTCCTGTATATTTAATTGCCCATCGGCAACATACATGCGTGACAAAAAAGTAAAATAAATGAAGAGTTTTGCACCCTGTAATGATGTAGGTAACGAACTGCGAAACTTTGTTTGCACATTTCATTGTTTTAGCATATACGAGCCGTCTGCGTACCTGATAATTACCCAACGACGCCGCGCCAAAAAGACAGTTAGGATCACATTAGCAATCTTTGTAGCCTTTTAGTGCTTTAGAATTCGTAGAATTACGTTTTTGTGTGTTGCTTTGTGATGTTTAACAGCAGTTTTGTTTATAGTACGCTTGGATATTCAGTTTAGTAAATAAAATAATTTATGCAGTATTCGAAACAGTCCAAGCCTGGAATATAGCGCAACAAATGCGTAGAATCTTATTTTCGTACTTCACGATTTAATTAGAGTTGCTTTCCTTTTAGCAGACATCGAAAATGATGTACGTTACTCACGCCACCACAATAATCATTCTCAGAAAACAAATCAAACCCGTCCCCTGCTTTAACTGCAAATCTTTCAACGATTATAATTCCGAACAATCCGGACGGCCCACACATTTCCATATCCATCGTCAGCTGGTAAAAACACCGTGTTTTTATATTGCTGGCGAAGTGGAAACGTTCGTGATAAATACAATTCTATAATGAATACTAATTTTATTGTATTCATGTTATGGATGGCGAAAACCCGAGGATTACCCCTTTGCGTCCGGTGCGCGCCAATTTGCCCTGACATGTGATTATGCAGATGCCGATCGGTTCGGACCTCGCATCGTAGAATTGAATATGTTCATGAAACGCCGAATATAAGTTTGACACTGGCCGGATTTACGAGCCTTCCAAAATGGAATTCTTACGCTAAGCTAACGGTCATTCAGTGCGGTCGATACTATAACTGCTGTCTGTGATAGCGATTCAGCGCCATATAGATTTACTAAACACAAAACAAAGGGTTTATGCAGCTATTATCTCTTTCTATTGTTAGTGTATATTTAAACACTTTACCTAGGAACCATTTTACGCAGCTGATATGAAATGCATAAAATGATTAAACCTAATATTTGTACGCCAAAGGCGAATAATTAATTGAATCATCCCATTAAACAGGTGCGATTTATATGAAATTTTCATGCAAATTTTATATTTCGGTTTTAAAATGTAAACTGTTAAGCTCTGTAGATTTATGAGTTCCCTGCAATTTTAGTTTATATTGTACCTAGGCTTTCTGCACTATTCATGTTGATGTTAATTCTTTACCATAATGCAATTATACAGAAAAATCAATGTGTATTAGAGTCCGTGCAGTCGCTGTAAGATTTTCATGTTGAGTTGATGTGTCATATTTCTGTTATATTGTATAATAATATTATATTCTTAAATATCACCAAAAACAAGTATATTACAAGCAGAATTACAACCATGACTTGATTGGTCAAGACCACTTTAAAAATTTGTCTTAAAACTTTGTAACTCCTAAAATGTTTCCAAAATGTTGGCGCACAATAGTGTTTTGTTGTAATTATTTGGTTTATTTTGCTCAATAAGTGAACACTGGGGTCGCATTGTAAGACGGTAATATTCATTGTCGTTATTAGCGATATTAGCGTGAATTGATTTGCAAGTAACGCCAATTTCAGTTTTAATTCGTTTTCATATCTCGATCAGGAATAATCGAATATTACGTATTAGGTAAATTATTTTTATTCCTCATACCTCAATAAAGCAAAGTTGAATGAGAGCTTGTTGTTGCGCTCTAAAAACCACCGCGGTGTCCTCAACCTCCCTTTGAGGCAGCGCTACGCGAATCTAGCACAGCGCGCATTGCAAGTGCTGCTCCACCGTGGCTTGGTGCGTGTGAGTGGACCTCGATCCAGTAAAATCAGCATAACTCAAAGATATGACTTTAGAAACAAAGGTATATGGTATCTCGAAAGACAATTTAAAACTTATTACGATGGAGTATAAAAATTTATAAAAAATCTTGTTAAGACATGCTGGCTTGCGCGAAAGACACTGTTAAAGAACACCTAGAACTGGTGACAGTAGTTTAATATTAATAAAAAAATCTTTTTAAGATATGCTGCCTTTTGCGAACGGACACTGGTGTGTGGTGGTGTGGTGACTAATAGTAGTGTGTGGTTAGAGATACATTCTCACCGTACCGAACGTACATTATAAAAAACGATGAAATGTACCTATTTTAGATTTAAACTGATTTATGATGCTTATATAGTAATGTAGATAGACTGCCTCATAATCATTTTCAGCGTTACATCCAGTGCTCGATATAAGCCTCTCCATGGCACGTGACTGAGTTCCATTTTCGGCTTTTCATATCCAGCCGCTACAGACAAAACAGTCTGTAATATATTTAAGTAAATTTTTACCCACATTGTAACACTTTAGAATATAACGGTGTGTATATTTTGCACTTCATACAATAAATCATCAAAGAAGACTCATAACGGACCGTGAAAAGTATTCCGTGACGTGCGTAGGACGCGCAGCCGTGAGTCGCTCGGATGTTAAAATATAACTTTCTGGAAGAACCTAATGATGTTAAAGTACATGACCTAACTGTATGTAATATGGTAAAATATAGTGAAAATACAAAAAGCCAAAAAGCTAGTTGTAATTAATCCAAAGTAAACCATTAACATGAACGTAACTTTGTAAAACATATTGTTTTTTTACATAGCGTTTCCCAGAACCCAAGCTTTCCATAAGCTTGGGTTCGGCGAAATATCAAAGAACACAGTTACATATAGTTTTACTCTGCTTTCAATATAATTTAACTAAAATGAAATATGGTCCTTCATATATATAAGTATCTATTTTTAACACAATTTACGAAGTGATGTTGTTAGTTCGAATTGTTTACATATGTAGGTTGTAATATCAATAAACTTAAATCATTTTCAGTAAAATGACCGGCAACTCCGATAATATATCTCTCGTCGCGCCGCTGAGTTCGCAAATGTCAAGAAACAATCTCAAGGGACTCTCTTTCTGAAAGTTTGTGGCCATAATGTCATATTTTATGACGTTCGTATCAGTTTCGCAAATTGAAATCTATTCCGGGATTCTGTATAATATTCTAAGACGACATTTTATCATCCATTTATGTCTACAGGGATAGGCAGCGTCTGAGCTACGCCATATATATATATATATATATATATATATATTTCAACTAACTTTTAATGAAGCCAATTAGAAACAGGAAGTCCCATGCTACTTTTATAGTCATTGTCGTAACAAATCACGGTCTATTTATAAGATCAGCCTTTAAGTATATTTATGATATAATGAATCCTACCTGACTCGACAGCTTTGTCAATATTTTATGATTGCAAAATATTGTATAAACTTTTATAATACCATTGTATAACACGAAAAGAAAACAATCACTTTATCGTAAACAGTAAAACGTAGATCAGAATAATTCGTGGCACAAAATTATTCTTCAACTTGTGTTCAAAGAGGTTTATACACGAGTTTCTAAATCGTAGGTGATGCATAAGAATCTCCTTAGCATTAATCTCTGGATGAATATCCACCCCACGAGTTTCAAGCACATGTGTATACACATGCCTAATTTGATATTCAAGCCGAAAGGCAAAAACGGTGGCGTGGTAGCAGCGGACGTCCATCTAGTTCTAGCCATATTCCAAAAGGTCTTATGGCACTGTTTATTTTAGTACAGGTTTAACGATTGTTCGATGTTAAATTGTTAATTATTATAGTAATAATATAGTCAGTGCAGAATTTGGTTTAAGCGTCAATTAAAATACAACCAAATTGATGGTGGTCGATCGGCTGGGCCAAATACAGCGTACCAACCTGCTGGATGGTTTCGAAACAGTACAGGAATTCCAGTATCTTGGATCAGCGATCAACAGCAAAGGCGGCTGCAAAAAGGAAATCCGTCGACGCATCGGCATGGCTAAGACCGCAATGACGCAGCTCACCAAGATTTGGAAAGATCACAACATCTCAAGGAAAACTAAAATTTACATTGTTCACACGTTGGTCTTTCCTATATTTCTCTACGGTTCCGAAGGCTGGACTCTGAAGGCAGGCGAGAGAAAAAGGATCGACGCTTTCGAGATGTGTTGCTGGCGCAGAATGCTTCGCATCCCCTGGACAGCGCGACGCACCAATATCTCGATTTTAAAAGAGCTCAAGCTAGACAAACAACACCGGCTTTCGACTGTCTGCCTCCACAGGATATTGCAATAATTCGGCCACATAGCGCGCCGAGGCACAGATAACCTCGAAAAGCTCATCATAACTGGCAAAGTGGATGGCAAGTGACAGAGAGGACGAAGCCCGAAAATATGGTCTGACCAGGTGTCCGAAGAACTTCAAATGCCGGTGTCTCAGGCTCTCCGCGAAGCACAAGATCGTAGCAAATGGCGAAGCCTGCTGCAGCGTTTCCGTCGGAGCCACGATCCTCAGCAGTGAGGGACCGACTTTAGGAGGATAATAATAATATACGTTACAAAGAAGTATAGTGTAAAACTTATGTGATATGAGGACACCTTGAGCAAAATTGTTAAAGATTAACTGTAACGTAAGAGAAGCGTTAAAATATTGTACAAATAAATCTTATTTAGGATACTCAAATATTTTGCATCTGCTTGTTTAAATTGCGAAGAACTGACGGTAGATAATGAGCAATTACCTACCTCCAGGTCGGGTAACTAACTGGGTCAATACACTCGAGAAAATTCCAGAAGGCCTCTTATTTTTGTTTTAAATAGTATTCGATTGTACATATTATAGCATTTGTATGCAATATTAAAAATAATTCATGAATATAACTTGCAATTAAATAACGCATAAAAATTATAACCATAACAATAATTTACGCTTATCAAAAAATTATATAAAAACGAATCTCTAAATCTTTTATACGTAAAAATACATTGATGATTGCCAATACTTTTCTATCTTTATTATTAGTACATATTCCAGTAAATTATTATTAATTCTCATATTATGAAACCCAGATTCCTAGAATTAGTTTATTTCCAATAAGCAATTTGATTTAACATTATAGAATGTAGATTATTTTAACGGCAATTCACGCACTGAATATTTTTGCTAAGCTTGCTTAAGCTTATTATTGTATAGACTACATTATATTTCAGTATATAAATGTTTAAGTAGGTTGTCAATCATTCTCTAATCGAAAAAGTCAAGTGATTTGGGTCGTTTATTTTTAATATTTTATTTTAAACCTTTTATAAAATCTGTATCTTATTATGTAGGTAATGGTGTGTAAGAATCAAAACATATTGAATGTGTGGCAGTGAAAGGCAAGCTCCTAAAAAAGAATTCATCGGGATTCAATAACTTGTCTGCTTGCTATCTAGGTACTCTGGTTATATAATCATTTCGCCATATGACGCTGCGGAAAAATATGTGTTATGTAACGCCAAATGACAATGGGCAAAAATGTATGGGACCTGGGACCACCCTCCAATAGCAATAAGGTGTATGTCATTGGAGAGACATTTTTAATAGAAACATCTTTTTTGTGATACTATTGTTGACACAGTTGTCCGTTCCAAGATATATGACATACAAATTTCGATAAAAATATGTTGAAAAAAGCGTTCATTATAGTGCTTAGTACTATATACTGCTTTATTTTGCAAACTGACTCGTCCTCGTGCCTGCCCAAGCGCTTAGGACTAGTGCGGAGTGCTCCCCCTCCCCTCTAAACCGGTGACTTGGAGCTGCGCCGCTGCTGCGTGGACGTATCCAATCAAAATATATTTTGATAGAAAATGACGGGAGTAACATTCTTGAGCATTATTGTACATGTTTATCGGGAAGGCGAACGATGGGCACATGTGCACACATTGTTTCAATAATCTGGGATTTAGGATATGCGATTTATGAAGGGTTTACTGCACATGCAATATTTTTAAATGACGTCATAGTAGATAACCCCTAGGTCACGCGTACGTATCCTAAATACCAGACTAAAGATCTTGAAATAGGTTTTAATAAATAGGCTTTAATATAGTAGCTCCATTCTATTATTATTATAACAATAAACAATATGAATATGGAGATTTCACTTGACAACGGACGGAGCTGTCATGGCGCTCACATACTATATTTATTGGTTTTAATAATTGAAAAATGAATAAGATTTACCTAAACGACACTATCGGAATCAAAATAAATAAGAACAATAATTAATTTTATTTACTCTGTGATATTCAATAGTATAGAAATATACGAAGAACATGTAATTTGTTATGTCATTATATATGGCGCACCCCACAACGCCTTCAGATTCTCATCGTATCAGTTCCTCAATACCTATATTATAATGGACACGATCACACGGCGCTAGCAACAGTGCCGAACAATACCAAATATCACCAAAAAGAAGCTATACGCCGCCGCCGTCGACAATAAACAAATTGTTTATACCATATAAAAAGCAGTGCAAGTGACATTGACAGTTACGAGCTTTTGTATATGTTATTAATTTTTACTGCGTTATTTTTGTAAATATAGTGTAAATACTACTTATGCAAGACGATAATGACTCTGGCAATGCGGAAGTGAGTGTGAGTCAACCTGCCGCATCGCTATCTGGTCTGGTGCGTTGCCCACAATGTTCCCAGGATCGTTTTTTTAAAGGTAAGCGGGGCTTGAAAGTGCATTTTGGTAGAGTTCACAAATCCCAAAATGCATTTCCTGGCCCTCCAATATCTACACAATGTGCATCAGAAGACATCACCCAAATTCCTTTTTGGCAAACCCTAACAAAATTGAAACATTCGATTCCGGTTCTAAAAAGAGTTCCCCGTGGGGCAAGACCTGCAGTTTCAACAAAATTAGCAGAATGTATAGGTCTTGTCGTAAGGGAGAACTCGATACCGGCCTGGGAGCAATTATTGACCTTCCCATACAGGATTTTACATGTTGACAAAAGTCAGGCAGCCCAAATTACATTAACATCCCAAATTAAATATAACTGTCACGTTTCGGCCAACTCTTTGGATTCTAAATTCACTTTTAACAAGCAGAAATCGTTTAGTCAATATGTAGAATCCAAATTAAGGCAGGGTGATATTCGGGGCGCATCTAGACTGTTATTTAGTAGTGATGTGGTGGCGCCTTGCTCTCCAGACAAGCTTGCGGGTCTGAAAAGCAAGCATCCAGCGCCTATCGATGATCTCTCCTTCCCTGAAGCTCCCGACAGGGAATCAGAACATCTGATCACTACGGCCAAGGATGAATTAGCAGCAGTTTTCTCCTTGCGAAGTGGCTCGGCAGGTGGCCTTGATGCCTTGACACCGCAGCACCTAAAAGACTTAGTGTGTGCAAGTGCTGGGGTGGCCGGCGAGACCCTTCTGAAGGAGCTAACTGCGCTAATTAATATGATGCTCTCCGGTAATGTGGACGATGCGATCATTGAAATCTTGTATGGGGCAAACTTGTGCGCCCTAAACAAGAAGGATGGTGGCATTCGTCCCATTGCCGTGGGCAGCACATATCGGCGTATAGCAGCTAAGATAGGCTGTAAATTTTACAGCAGAGAGCTATCCAAAAAGTTCCAACCCCTCCAACTAGGTTTTGGTTCCAAGGGGGGTTGTGAGGCTGCTATACATGCCCTTTCTACATACCTTGGAAGTAGTGATGGAGGGGTCATCCTTAAGGTTGACGTGAAAAACGCCTTCAATTCAATGAATAGGGACACTTTGTTGGCACAGGCAAAATTAGAAACACCTAAAATTTTTAAATTTCTTTGGCAATGTTACAGATATCCCACAAAATTACTTTACAAGGACAATGTTTTGGACTCAGCAGTTGGATGCCAACAAGGTGACCCTCTTGGACCAGTCATTTTTAGTTTAGTCATACACCCCATTATTCGGCAAATAAATTCAAAACTTAATGTGTGGTTTTTAGATGATGGAACCCTGGGAGGCGATCTAGACATTGTATTACAAGACCTGGCTTTTCTAAAAAATAAATTCAACTCCATTGGCTTAGAACTAAATTATAGTAAATGTGAACTTTTTATAAATACAACAAACTCAATGAACAAACATTTGGCAATATCAAAATTTAATAATTTGGCACTGTGGGCATCCCCAATTTTACATTATGTATATATACACTCAACATAACAAACTAATATATATATTTACATAATATAATATTAACATTTATCTACTCAACACACATATTTACAACATTTAAATAATATACCTATTTATATTTATTATACTTCCTTTATGTTAAATATGTACACATACTAAACAAACAAACATCCATATCAACATTATATATATACATACAAACAGTACACATTACAAATACACTACACATAAACTATAATCCGGCAATGTCGGATGATGCGGTGTACAGTGCAATGGAAACGAGCATAAGGGATAGGCCGCTTTATTTATCAATGCTCGGTCACTGCTGCATCCGGTAGTTCAATAGGTCGTAACGCATTACTTGCAAAAACTAAAAAACAGTCTTCCGTAATACGTTCGACGCGAAGCCCAAGTCACCTGCCGCTAATTTATTGTGCCCCTACCGCGCATATTTTACAATCGTGAAATTAATTTTCGTTGTTACTATACTTTCGTTCTTTCTCTTCCTTTCGGAACTTTATGTGTATTGTGAACGTTATTGTGTACTTGTGACTTTCCGTATCTTGTGCGTGTGTCAATAAACTTTCTTCTGTGTACCGTATAAACTGGTGACCCCTATAGTGCACGCTTGAAGATGAGCGAAAGCGAACGCGGTCAACACGCCGATCTAAGCGAGCAGAGCGATAGCTCGGACAACACAATAAGGTCGAGAGATGAGCTAAAGAGCAAGCTTAGCGACTCCGATAAGCATGTAACGTTGCGGAAACCAAAACGGATGACTCCAGTGCGCGTTTCCACTATCCGTCATGACACGTCATCTGAAAATCGGCAGGTTAGACTGAAGGTGCCAAAGTTTTCTCCGGAAGACCCTGAACTGTGGTTTGCGCTCCTGGAACGTCAGTTCGAAGCTTTCGACGTCACGGATGAGTCCGTCAAATTCAGCACTGTCGTGACCAACCTGGACATACAGCACGCCAAGGCAGTGAAAGATATAATTATAAAGCGCCCCAAACATGGTGCATATGAAAAAATCAAGACGGAGATCAGCCGTAGAATGTCAGCTTCACGGGAAATGAAGCTGAAACAACTGCTGACCCAGGAAAAACTTGGCGACCGAAAACCATCGCAGTTCCTACGCCACCTTCAGGATTTAGCCGGACCTTCCGCTGCTGATGACATCGTCAGGCAAATTTGGAGCAACCAACTGCCAGTCGGCATCCAAACGGTGTTGGCGTCGCAGTCTGAGCAATCTGTGGATCAGCTGGCGGACTTAGCAGATCGAATCCACGACCTTACTTCACCTCCTGTCGTTGCCGAGACATTCCCGGGACCGTCAGCCGGTAGCAGCACGTCCAGGGAGATCGCAGAGCTGAGGAAGATGGTCGAGCGTCTGGAAGCGAAGCTGGATGACCGTACTCGTCCTGCCAATCGTTCTGGTGGTCGATCGAGATCACGGTATCGTCGATCACCCTCACGTTCCAGGTCCAGATCCAACTCCAGCTACCAAAAGTACCCCATTTGCTGGTACCACTCCACACATGGCTCAAAGGCGCACAGGTGCCTTAAGCCATGTGACTACAAGAAGGCGTCGGGAAACTCCACGGGCAGTCGCTAATGGCCGCCTACGATTGCCCAGCATCTGTAGGCCGCCTCTTCGTCTACGACCGTGAGTCCAATTTGAAGTTCCTGGTGGACACCGGTAGCGATCTGTGTGTCTACCCTCTTTCGTCACTTCGTGAGCGTCAAGCCAGGTCTAACTTCGAACTCAGTGCAGCGAACGGTACTCCCATAGAAACTTATGGTTTTGTAGAACTTAAGCTAAATTTAGGTTTAAGACGTAATTTTCAGTGGAGATTTACAGTGGCTAATGTAACCAAAGCCATAATTGGCGTAGATTTTTTGAGCCACTTTAACCTTATTGTGGATGTACGTAACCAACGCCTAATAGACAATACTACAACTTTGTTTGCCGATGCTTGTATCGCTAAAACCGATGTATGTTCTATTAAAATTGCAACAGGTGACACGAGGTTTCACGCGCTTTTGGGTAAGTACCCTGAGATTACTCGCCCTTCAGGCACACCTTGGACTCCTAAACATTCCACTGTGCACCACATTCGTACGACACCCGGTCCACCCGTCTTTTGCAATCCCCGTAGACTTGCCCCAGACAAGCTTATGATAGCTAAGCAGGAAATCGAACTTATGCTGTCTAACGGTACGGCGCGTCCTTCTGAGAGCCCTTGGGCTTCCCCTTTACACCTGGCTCCTAAGAAAGACAACAGCTGGCGTCCCTGTGGTGACTATAGAATTTTGAATTCGCGGACTGTTCCCGATCGCTATCCTATTAGGCACATCCATGACTTTGCCCATAGTATAGCTGGATGCAAAGTCTTTAGCACCATAGATTTAGTCAAGGCGTATAACCAGATCCCGGTCTACGAGGAGGATATTCAAAAGACCGCTATTACGACACCATTCGGTCTCTTTGAATTCCCTTTCATGACGTTTGGTCTACGTAATGCGGGCCAAACATTTCAAAGGTTTGTCGACGAGATGACAAGAGGCTTAGACTTCGTTTATCCATACTGTGACGATTTTTTGGTCTTCTCAAAAGACCACGATCTACATGAGCAGCACCTGCAGCAGCTATTCCAGCGCATGCAAGAATATGGCATCCTCATCAACACATCAAAATGCGTTTTTGGAGCAAGTGAGGTAACATTTTTAGGTTATAGTATCTCCGAAACAGGCACTAAACCTCTTCAGTCTAAAGTTCAAGCAATCTCTGATTTCCCCGCACCAACAACTGTCAGACAGCTAAGGCGTTTCTTAGGGATGGTCAATTTTTACAGGCGATTTCTACCCAACGCCGCACTCATCCAAGCCCCATTAAATGCCTTACTTTCTGGGTCGGTAAAGGCATCTCACCCTGTAAAATTATCTGGTGAGGCTCTTACAGCATTTAACCAATGTAAGCAGAGCCTAGCTAATGCTGCATTACTCGCGCATCCTGATTGTAACGCTCAACTTGCGCTAGTCACGGATGCGTCAGATCTAGCAATGGGTGCAGTATTACAACAGCTTAAAGACGGTCATTGGCAACCATTGGCATTTTTCTCGCGGAAACTGAGTCCAGCCCAACAAAAATATTCCCCCTACGACCGCGAGCTGCTGGCGATATATGACAGCATTAAATACTTTCGTCATATGTTAGAGGCTCGTCACTTTATCATATACACTGACCATAAGCCGATCACTTTCGCTTTTCATGAACGAAAAGCCAATTGTTCGCCCCGTCAGCATCGTCACCTCGATTACATCTCGCAATTCACAACCGACATACGTCACATTTCCGGCAAAGACAATATTGTCGCCGACACATTGTCACGAGTTGATGAATTGCAGATGCCAATCGACTTAGACCAATTAGCTGAAGCTCAGGCTTCCGACCAAGAATTTCTCCAATATCTTGGTGGTGAATTTTCACTCCACCTGGAAAAGTTCAAGATACCCGGCAGTAATAAGGAGTTGTACTGTGATGTAAGTTTACCATCACCACGCCCCTTCATTACTAAGGCGCTAAGAAAGCCACTCTTCGACAATCTTCATAGTTTTAGCCATCCAGGCGTCATAGCTACCACTAAGCTTGTTGCTGAACGGTATGTTTGGCCTGGAATGCGCAAAGATTGTCGAGAGTGGGCGCGGAGCTGTCTCGCGTGCCAACGCGCCAAGGTGAATCGCCACGTATCTGCACCATTGGGTACGTTTGATTTACCTCGCGCTCGGTTCGCATTCATCCATGTGGACATTGTAGGCCCGCTACCACCTTCACAAGGCTACCGCTATTGCCTTACGGTAGTGGATCGTTTCACCAGGTGGCCAGAAGTTACACCCATGACAGATATGACAGCTGAAACCGTGGGAAAGACATTAATACCGTGGATGTCCAGATTTGGATGTCCTACTGATATTGTCACCGACCGCGGGCGGCAATTTGAATCCGCACTTTTCCAATATCTTGGAAAAATGACTGGATTCAAACATCGCCGCACAACAGCATATCATCCGGCGTGTAACGGTCTGGTGGAACGGTTCCACCGTCAGCTAAAAGCGGCCATAATGTGCCATGCTGACTGCAATTGGGTGGACACTTTACCCTTAGTACTAATGGGTATCAGGTCGGCATACAAAGAGGACTTGCAAGCTTCTCCAGCCGAGATGGTATACGGTGAGCCCCTTCGTCTGCCTGGTCAATTTTTACAGCCGTCGGCACCTGACTCAACGGACATAACCGATTTTTCCTCTCGGTTACACCAATTTGTCGCCAAACTTAGTCCCACTCCCGCTGCGCGTCATACTAAGGATAAAATATTTGTATACAAGGATTTATCCTCTGCATCCCACGTATTTTTAAGAGATGATTCTGTGCGTGGCTCATTACAGCCCCCATACTCCGGTCCGTATAAAGTTGTTGAACGAGGAGACAAAATTTTTAAGATTATTGTTAAGGGAAAAATCGTCACAGTATCGATAGACCGCCTTAAGCCGGCCTACCTACTCGTAGACACATCTCCTTCCCCAATACCAACTCCATCCCTTTCCCCAATCCCAACTCCATCTCGTTCCCTAACTCCACATCCTGACCCTATACCGGATCCTATCCCGATCCTGACCAATCCGGCCCAGTCGCCTACCAGAACAACTCGTTCTGGCCGCAGGGTTCGGTTTCCCGATTATTATCGACCGTAGGGACGGTCTCTGGGGGGGAGTGATGTGGGCATCCCCAATTTTACATTATGTATATATACACTCAACATAACAAACTAATATATATATTTACATAATATAATATTAACATTTATCTACTCAACACACATATTTACAACATTTAAATAATATACCTATTTATATTTATTATACTTCCTTTATGTTATATATGTACACATACTAAACAAACAAACATCCATATCAACATTATATATATACATACAAACAGCAGAGGCGGCTCGTGAAAGATTATATTGGGTGTTCACTAAAAAAAAATGAAACTGCTTACCATTTATTTTGTGAATGCTTTTACAATTAATAGTAAGACGTGCTAAATCATCGATACCTACCTCAACCGTCCACGCAGTATCAACTCCGGCACCACTAAACGAAATACACGGAAAACAACTCAACTTCTTACTTCCTTCGCATTTTCGCAACCACATAACCGAAGCGTTTTATCATATTGGTCGTTTTTTTAAGTTTTTCACAGTTTTTTATAAAGTTTATGCTGTTATATTCCATATTAGTTACACAATTTAACTGTCTTTCTTAAACAAATACACACAATCACACATACAATGAACTATATTTTAAACACCAATCCTTTTCTAATTACCAACGCACTCGCAGAGAAATGTTTTGCTTTTGTTTACATTCAAATTTCAAATGATACCAGCAAAACACTATAAAAAAAAACGGCGCACACGTTTTAATTTTTCTTCGTGACAAATGGTCATATCATTTAGTCGGGTAATATATTCGCGCATGCGCACCTCGTCAAGCTAGGCAGGAGCGCCGCTCCGTATTTGGCTTATTTCTCATACAAATCTTTTGTCTCACGCGCCCAGCGCATAGAACGCTCTCTCTTTCGCACTCATTACATTTTAGTATTAAGCGTTGTACTAAGCTTTCGTCAACGAAGAGCGCTGTTATGAGCGCTCCACTCAACAAAATACCTATGTAGGTTTCAAGAGTGTTGACAAAATTATGATAAACAGCTTAGTAGTCAAATACTTATTTGTGGATATGCATTATAGAAAAGAGAATAGGTGTGTATTAAAATATTGAGTATGTTTATAGAAAAAGTTTATATGAGTTGTATACATATATTTTATAATTTTGGGAGTTCACTGCTCCAGCGCTCCTTTGAACGAACCGCCACTGACAAACAGTACACATTACAAATACACTACACATAAACTATAATCCGGCAATGTCGGATGATGCGGTGTACAGTGCAATGGAAACGAGCATAAGGGATAGGCCGCTTTATTTATCAATGCTCGGTCACTGCTGCATCCGGTAGTTCAATAGGTCGTAACGCATTACTTGCAAAAACTAAAAAACAGTCTTCCGTAATACGTTCGACGCGAAGCCCAAGTCACCTGCCGCTAATTTATTGTGCCCCTACCGCGCATATTTTACAATCGTGAAATTAATTTTCGTTCAGAAATCAGAAATCAGAAATATTTATTTGCCAGAAATGTGGTACAGGTATAGATGTTACATAGATTGTTTTTTGATCTACACATTTCGCTAAATATAGCATGCAAATAGCTCGAAGCGTTTTTAAATCACTTGCAACTTTACTACAGAAATATACTAATGATAATAAAATAACAATATTCATATTCATTCAATAAATAAACTCAAAATTAAATGTCAGAAAGAAAAATACAATAATAATATAATTGACACTCATTAATTCAATATACGAGTACATGCAAAATTAAATGTCAAAAAGAAAAATACAATATAATATAACTGACACTTATTAAATTCAATACACAAGAACGTGCTAAATTAAAGTCAAGAAGAAAAACACAATAATACCTTGACACTCATAAGCCAATTATTACAATTACTCATCGATAAATGAATCATGCGATATAGGCAACAAGTTTATGAATTATTATTATTTCTTATGTCAAAAAATTCCCTAATTGTATAGCAGTTATGTTGTATAAGCCATTTTTTAAATTCTTTTCTCATTTTTATGAGTGGCAATTCTCGTATGGATTTTGGTACTTTATTAAATATCTTAATGCACATTACATAACAGTTGTTACTATACTTTCGTTCTTTCTCTTCCTTTCGGAACTTTATGTGTATTGTGAACGTTATTGTGTACTTGTGACTTTCCGTATCTTGTGCGTGTGTCAATAAACTTTCTTCTGTGTACCGTATAAACTGGTGACTTTCTTTTGTGTTAAACCCCTGGACTAAAAAGGTACGTCTAAAGACTTTGTATACCACACAACTCAATACAAGTGCCACACATACCACTATAGCACCAAATATCAAAATTGTTGAAAAAACTTCTCTTCGCCTCCTAGGTTCACCAATTTTTGAAGAAGCATTTGAATCTTTCGTAGAAGAAAAGATACAAAATTTTAATGATATTTCAGATCGCCTATTAAATATTAATATTCATTCAGCTTACACAATTATTCGATATTGCCTTTTCGTCCCTAAATTTACTCATACTTTAAGATCGTCACAACTTTGGAAGAAAAATGCACTTTTAGGAAAAATAAAATTGATCAAATTATTCAAACAACCTTAAGAAAGATATTAAATGTGGACATGGACGACCGAGCCTGGCTACAAGCGTCATTACCTATACGTCTGGGTGGGCTCGGCGTTCGCAAAATTTCCAGTGTCAGTTTACCGGCGTTTTTGTCTTCGGTTCACAGCACGGAAGAGTTAACTAGGAAAATTTTAACACCTACACTAGTTGATTCGGAAGTGCTGTGCAAAACCGAGGCTTTAAACGCCTGGAAAATGGCTTGTCCAAACACTGAATTGCCTACCAACCTTTTCTCCCAGAGACAGTGGGACTTGCCGCTCTGTAACTTAGTAAGAAAAAATATTTTGTCAACAGCTTCTAATGTTGCAGAGCGTGCTCGCTTGCTGGCTGTGGGGGAATGGGAGTCCGGTCTTTGGCTACAAGCACTACCATCTTCCAACACAGGAACCATGTTGGACGATGAGACGTTCCGTATTGCCACTTGCCTACGTTTGGGTGCTCCTTGTGTTTCTCCGCATCGGTGCCATTGTGGAGAAGACGTCGATAGCCTCAGACATCATGGGCTTTCTTGCAGCAGAAGCGCAGGTAGAATTCCACGACATGCTAATTTGAATGACATAATTCGTCGTACTCTTGCCGCGTCTGGCGTACCAGCTGTACTCGAACCAAATGGTTTGGTACGAGACGACGGGAAGAGACCTGACGGTATGTCATTGTTGCCATGGAAAATGGGTAGGCCTTTGGTGTGGGACGCAACGTGCGTAGATACCCTTGCGCCATCACATATTCCAAGCACAGCAGGTCATGCCGGCGCTGCTGCTGCAACGGCGGAAACCCTCAAACGGCGCAAATACGGAAATTTAGTCGGCAATTACATATTTGAGCCGTTTGGGGTAGAAACGTTGGGCCCATGGGGTCCGAGCGCTCGTATTTTGTACCGAGAAATTTCGAAACGCTTGATCGACGTCTCACGTGACCAGAAGGCTGGTTTATTCTTTGCTCAAAGAATCAGCATTGCCATCCAGCGTGGCAATGCTGCCAGCCTTCTGGGCACGTTACCCCATGACATAGATGCGGAGGTATACTACGACGCCTAAACGCCTCGTGCCTTGCGTTTTGTAAGAATATATTATTTTATTTTCTATTTAATTTAGTTATAGGTTTATAAGTATAGTTTTAGCTGTAAATAGTAATTAAGTAATAGTTAGTAAAAAATGTAATTAGTTGTAAAATAATTGAATTAAATTAATATATAAACAATAAACAATTAAGTAATTATACCTAAGTGTTGTTATTTTACTCCCCAAGAATATATTTATTGCTCGCTTCGCCCGCGTGCTTATTGGGATTAATAAATATATAGTTGAGCTTCCCATGGGAATCAGATGTTTTCCCACGGTAAAAAGTAGTCTATGTCATTCTTCATAGGAGCATAGGGCCGTGTGTCTAGGAATTCCTGGCCGCCTCTTCTACAGGACTACACGTACAAAGCGGTGGTAGTTATAGAATTGGGACATAAGTATATATTTTAGTATTATGACGTTCGAAAAGAGCTTAGATTTATATCTTTAATATTTTTATCTTTATCTTTCAACTAACTACTCACAAAAAATAACTACATAATATTGCTTTGTTGCGACGTGAAAGCGGACAGACAAACACACTTTCGCATTTATAATATTAGTATTGATAACCCTTTAGTTTCCTAAAAGTTGCACCCCGCACCGTACCAATCGCTTGGGCAGACGCGAAAATAAGTCAGTTTTTAAAATAAAGCATAGTAATAAAATAAAAGTACTAAGCACTATTAAAAAAACATTTCTTTTAACATATTTTATTGGAACTTGTATGTCATATATCTTGGAACGGACAACTGTGACAACAAAACCGTAATAATAAAAGTTGTTTCTATTAAAAATACCTATCCAATGACATAAATCTTATTGCTATTGGAGGGTGGTCCCAATCTGCCCATCCTTCTTTATGTTCAAGCAGTGAATTGTGAAATTATACGAATTTCCATTTCAGTTGTGCTTGACTTGTTAATTTTTAACATTATAATTCAAAAGTCAAAACTGACTTATTTCATTTAGGTCACATATTAACACTTATGAACATCAGAACAAAAATAGAGAATCTAAAAGAAACTTAGCATTACCTAACAAGCTAAAGCTTCGTAGTAATAAAAGATAGCCTCACATAAGAGATTATTCTTTCATTTTAAAGTTTCGAATTCACGTCGTTCCCGTAACAACTGGATGACCGAAATAAGTTCATTATTTGTTCGTAGCGAAGCTGTTCTTCGACTGGCGAGCTACAAATAAGCCCACAGACGGAGCATTGATTTTCTTACTTTATTTTCAAAGTTGTAGAAGCGACTTATTTTATCCAGTTTGATACGAATAACGTGCTTAATGTTCTTCAAGTTGTTACTGCCCCCGATTGAATTTGGTTGCAATCGCTATAACTTTTCTGTATGCAAAAACATCAATAGCAACTGTATCTTACTAGCAGGGGTTTTGTATATCAATGACTACCCGTTACACTCACGTTATAGTGTGTGCTAACGAGTAGTTTCACATTCAATCGGGGATTTTCATCACGAGCAAGACATCCTAGGCATATGCTTTGTATCAGGTACAGCCATTGATCATATAGACTCCACAACTCGATGTGATATAAGTATAACCTGCATACTTATTAAACACGCTTTTATTTATGTCAAAAAGTTTTAGGTGCATCAATCTGTTATCAGATCTGAGTCAGTTCAAGTGATTTGATCTCAGCCCTTGAGATTTCAGGCAAGTAAAAAGTATATAGTATATATATTCGAAATCTAGCAAAAGCGCTACTATGGCGCTAGGCCACAGAATAGATAGTACTAACGTGCTAGGCTACGACACACGCCGCCTACGATAATTGACCGCCAAAATGACGAATAAAGCAAAATAAAAACCTAACACTAAAATAAACTCTTTGTATAATTATTTCATTGACTCCACATTCTTTTGTGACCAACCACCGCATGGCATGGTGCCAAAGGATCCCAGCCAGCAATTAGACTTTTAATGTCTGCAAAATGTAGCTCGAGACTTTTTTCCCCATTTATATTTAATAACAGTTTTCTTACTTTTTTAAGAACAGTATAAACTGGATATTATTAAGTAGCAGGTTGGAAATAACTTGTTAAATGTACCAACGTTGTTGGCATATTTCAATTTAGAAGGTACTGCTAGAATTGTCTTGAAAAATATATTTATTTCAAGCATTAAGCTTTTCTGCAGAACGCTGATTGCTTTTCTTCGTTCTAAAAGTGTTGTAATTTAATTAATAAATTGTTACCTATTGCCGTTTAATAATTAAAATATGTTTCTTGGAAACACATTTTTCTGGGCCTCCGGCTTCATTAATGACGTTTACATCGCGACAACAACGGTTAAAAGCATATTTTGAGTGTTGAGCGCTATGTGGGACGCAGACATCATATTTATAAGAATTATAAGGCTATCTCTTTCATACGTTTTTGTCAACAATCACCTATTTAACAGCTTGCAAGGGAACGTATTTATAGTTAAAATTTTATATAAGATCTACTACATGTTGTCAATTAATTAGATTCATTCTGGCGATCGAAATGAGCAATGCATATTACATACACATTAGTGTGAATATGTATTTGAAACCGCAAAGTTACAATATCCAATGGTTTTATCCTGTGCTTGTGTTAGTACATTCACATAATTTACGAACGCGCGTGTTGTAACATATAATTAATATATGTTTGTATTTGTTTGAAAGCTAAACAGGGCAGGGAGGGGCTGCTGCCCTCTCTTAGCAAGGACCAAACAATAAAATAATAATGAAAGAAGGCCCAGCATCTAATTCACTCAATTCTTTGTATAATATACTTACTACATACCTATGTACTTCTATTTTGCTTTAGTTTTTTTACAATAGGTAAACGTTAGTAGCAGCATCTTGGTTTTGCAGTGCAAGCGTTGCTTAACTTTGCCGATCTGTTATGATTGTTACGAACGGCAGGCCAAGTCTCGCTATGAGCGCTTCGACCTTCACGGTCTGAAAACCAGTCATAAAAGTTACTAGGTGCATCGATTTAAAAATCTTAAATCCTTACCAGGTCTTATTTAGTGAAAGTAGGTAGCTAGATTGTAGTAACCAAGTTTTCGATATAAAATCTTCATAATAAGTTCTTCATATAAATCTTATCACATAATCGAGTACAGAATGAGCTATAGCCAGTAATCCTTGCAAACCTAGAACGAAGCTCTGGCGAAAGTAGATAAGCCAAATTCGGTCGCAAGATTAAGGTTATGTAATATAGCTGTTAGGAAGAGACGACAGATCACCTAGCATGTAATATTTCAATTCCTCTCAGTTCATCATCATCATCATATCAGCCAAACGACGTCCACTGCTGGACATAGGCCTCCCCCAAGGTTCTCCACACAGACCGGTCTTGAGCCGCCCGCATCCAACCTCCTCCCGCGATCTTGACAAGATCGTCGGTCCACCTTGCGGAGGGCCTACCTCTGCTGCGTCGTCCGGTACGTGGCCGCCACTCCAGAACCTTTCTGCCCCAACGGCCATCGCTTCTTCGAGCTAAGTGCCCTGCCCACTGCCACTTCAGCTTGGCTATCCGGAGAGCTATGTCGGCGACTTTGGTTCTACTGCGGATCTCCTCATTTCTGATTCGATCTCGCAGGGAAACTCCAAGCATAGCTCTCTCCATCGCCCTCTGAGTGACCTTGAGCCTTCTGATAAGGCCCATAGTGAGCGACCACGTCTCTGATCCGTAAGTCATCACTGGCAACACACACTGGTCAAAGACTTTCGTCTTGAGACACTGCGGGATATCGGACGAGAAGATATGTCGTAGCTTCCCGAACGCTGCCCAACCGAGTTGGATTCGACGATTGACCTCCTTCTCGAAGTTGAACCTACCTAATTGGACTACTTGTCCCAGGTAGATATACTTGTCGACAACTTCGAGCGTAGAGTTCCCAACCTGAATAGGAGCAGGTACAACATGGACGTTCGACATGATTTTCGTCTTGTCCATGTTCATCTTAAGACCTACTTGTTGGGAGACTCTACAGAGGCCATCGAGCATTGTGCCTAGGTCTTCCATGGTCTCAGCCATGACTACGATATCGTCTGCGAATCGAAGGTGAGTGATGTACTCGCCGTTGATGTTGATGCCGAGTCCATTCCAGTCCAGAAGCTTGAAAACATCCTCCAGCGCAGTGGTAAACAGTTTCGGGGATATGACATCCCCCTGTCTCACCCCTCGCTGGAGTTGAATAGGTTTCGAACTCTGGTCCTGGAGGCGGACTGACATAGTGGCGTTTTCATACAAACACTTCAGCACTTCGATATATCGGTAGTCAATCCGGCACCGTTGGAGAGACTGTAGCACCGCCCAGGTTTCGATCGAATCGAAGGCTTTCTCATAGTCCACAAACGCCAAGCATAGGGGCTGGTTATACTCCTTGGACTTCTGTATAACCTGCCGCAGCGTATGTATGTGGTCTATGGTACTATAGCCTTTACGGAAACCGGCTTGTTCGGGAGGCTGGAAGTCGTCTAGCTTGCTCTCGAGACGATTCGTGATGACCCTCGAAAACAGCTTGTAGACGTGGCTCAGAAGTGTGATGGGTCTGTAGTTCTTCAAGAGGGTTTTATCCCCTTTCTTAAAGAAAAGCACCACTACACCTCTGTGCCACGCCTGTGGCGTTTTACCCTCGAGAATGACGGAATTAAATAGCTTCCGGAGGGCTTCTCTAGCGGGTGCACCGCCGGCCTTCAGAAGCTCACTCGTAATTCCGTCATCACCCGGCGCCTTGTTGTTTTTAAGCTGTTTGAGAGCCACACTAATCTCGTGCATGCTGACGTCTGGGATATCTTCGGTATAGTGTCGGGTCAATCCAGCTCTAGGGTCTGACGCTGGAGTGCTTGCGGGTTGTTGCGTTGTCGTGTATAGCTGTCCATAGAACCTTTCGATCTCCTCCAAGAGCTCAGGCTTGGACGATACGATTCTGCCATCCTCCGTCTTCAGCTTTGTCAGCTGACTCTGCCCAACAGACAGATCTCTTTGGAACACTTTCCTCTCACCTTATATTAATTTTGATAAACTTAACCTCTCAGTTAAGTTTATCAAAATGAATAAAGTACTTCTCAGCCGAATCTATTTTATAAACGGCGATTTTAGAAATTTAATGATGAGCGACCTTTCTCTTCTAAACATATGTCTACTACTATATTGACTGGGTCAAATTGTAACCTATAAATAGCGCTATAAAGTCCTCTACCTTCCAGTGAAAGCCTCATTTGAAACGGTTCAGCCATTCAAGAGATTACCCCGGACAAACGGAAAGACAGACGGACAAAAATGTTAAAAACCGGCCCAGTGCGTGTCGGGCCACGCGCAATGTAGGGTTCCGTAGTAGCCCATAATGGTCATTATTGATAATAACTTCCGTTTCACATGGGACTAAAAACGGGCCCACATTGTACGCCGTAGTACATTACATACCAAAGTACGTATATCTTTAAGATTTAGCCAGCGCTCCCAATGTAAACTCACAGAAATAGGTATTTATAAGTTAAACGACTATTACTCGTAAACTAGTGATGTCTTCTTAGCCGTGATAGTTTTCCTTTTAAATTCGTTATATGTACTATATTTGTGATTTTTTTCACCTCTTCCAAATTAATAGTTTAGCCGGCAGAGGGGGGGACTCTTGAGTATAATTTTTTTTTTCACTTCAAAGCTTGATATTTGACAAACCAATCACTTGATCGAAAAATGATTTGAGCAAGCTCATAATATTTTTTTTAAAACCTATCCAATGATACCCCACATAATGGGGTACTCACCAAAAAAAATTCAACCCCAGTATATTAAGTAGGGGAGATACCCTTAAAAAAATATTTTCCTAAATTTTATAAACCAGTTTTGTTGCAATATCTTATGTCTATATTCATGTCAAATATCAGCTTTCTAGCACCAGGCGTCTTTGAGCTAGGCTGCGGACCGACAGACGGACGGACATGACGAAACTATTAGGGTTCCTTGTGGACTACGGAACCCTAAAAAGGGTTGTTTAGGACTAAGAATCGTTTAACTATAATATATGCACTTGAAAAAACATAGTTATTTTGAAATCACAGCCAGTCACTTCAATTTTAATGTAGATGAGTAGAAGAAGTAAAGATTCGGTATCGCGACAACAGCGCCACCAACTGGGTCAAATTGTAGCCTATATGTAGTGCTACAAAGTCATCTACCTTCCAGGGAAAGTCTCATTTGAATCGCTTCAGGCATTTCATAGATTAACCCGGACAAACAGAAAGACAGACAAAACGACAGACAGACAGACAAAAAGTTAAAAAGGGTTGTTTATAAGAACTTGAAGAAACATAATTATTTTGAAATCACAGACAGACACTTCAATTTTATTCAAATTTAAATTTTCTTCAATTTTCGAATGCAATTCTACCCCGAGGGGTATGATATTTTAATAATTGCAACCATGGATGTAATTTATTAAAAAAATGGGCAAGTGCGAATCGGGCTCGCGCACGAAGAGTTCCGTACCATCATCTATAAAAGAAAATCACGTTTATTGTATGTATATTTATATTATAGTCAGAATGCGTTTTGTATACGTAGCGCTAAAACGGTTAACAAAATGATCTCGAAATTTGATATCGATGTGTTCTGTACGAAAGCTCAAAAATTAAGGCAAACAATTACTCAAGATTATTTTAACAGCACAGGCTAATAATATACTAAACGTAGACTAATATATTATAACTGCATAGTGTCCCTTTCTGTTTCTCTGTTTTTATAATTGTTAATCATTTAGGTACTCTCGGTGTTTTTGTATTTCATATGTTAAATGTCTTTCTTTTCGGCAATTTTTGAGTTTTAGTTATCCATAATTTACCTAAGAATAACCCTAACTGTGAGGGCTTGTTATTGGCATCTAGTTACTCATATAAGTATTTATAAGTGTTTATGTGTCTGTAAGCCTTCCTAAGATTAAATAAATAAATAAATAAACACTTAAATATTTTTTAAGTTTCTACCTGTTTATTAAGCTCGAGTAACAAATTCCATAAAAATTACGTTTGTTGTATGGGAGCCCCCCTTTATTATTTACTTTTTTAAATTAACTTATATATTTTGAAATGTAATATACAACTACATATTCTGTGAAAATTTTAAGCGCGTACCTGTTACCGTTAGTAATTTTGAGCACACATAAAAAAACACGTTTGTTGTATGGGACTCACCCTTAACATTTTCATTTTTTTTTTTTAATATTTGTTGTTATAGCGGCAACTGAAATACATAATTTGTGAAAATTTCAGCTTTCTAGCTATCACGGTTTATGAGATACAGTCTGGTGACAGACAGACAGACAGACAGCCAGCGGAGGCTTAGTAATAGGGTCCTGTTTTTTACCTTTTAGGTACGGAACCCTAAAAATGGATATATTCATAGCAGACAAGTAACAGTCTTTACCTATATTATTTGACTATCTAGTCATCTATGTATGTACATAGGTATGTTATAACTTTCGTCTCCGATCGAGTCAATGGACTATTGAGTACTTCTTACTACCGCGATTATCCTGTTTGGCTTTAAATTCACTCGGATTAAGAAAGTTTTAATTGATTACTACTTTATGTGTGTTTGTGATATGCTAATAAAAGTGTGAATGGGTATTTGCTTTCAGCTTATCATGATTTCTTCGAAAGATGTTTGCGTTTCCTCTCTTAATCACTGCAGTCTTGTGACGTATTGCGACCCTTGCAGTCTTGAAAAAGTTTGAATTACGGTGGTACTCATGCAGATTTTGGACAATTTATTTGTTTAAGTACCTGTTACATAACGCGTTATGTTAGGTACCTACAGCAGGCGTTTGTACTTTTCATGTTATTATGACTGTGACTTTCTTTATGAGCCGTTTTAACACAGGTTCTTTCTGAGCAGTGCCATAAGCAGAGATGCCATACCATAGAGGGCTACAAAGAGGGCAGACCATAGGAAGACGCGAAAATTACCAGCCCAGGACTACAAACAGTTGGTACTTATTACGCTATGTCATGTCAGGTTGAATGAGAGTAGAAAAAGCAATAATAGTGTTTTTAGAGCTCACACCTCTTGCATCAATCTCTTGCGCCACGACGTTTAGTGGAACCTATCCATTATCAGTAATTGATACAAACATTTTAAATCACTTAACGCATGTGCTTACTTCATCAGTAAAACTGCAACGTATTGACAATCCGCTATTTGTCCTTATGTTCCTGTATGTGTCGAATCATATACCTCTTAAAATAATAATTAGCAATACCTTCAAATTAAATTCAATAATCAAGATATAAAAGTCATTAACAGAAACGTCAATGACGTAAAAAGTAAATAACCTATGAATGAAAAATTACAGGATTTCACAATCATTAAACAAGAGTAATGTATGTTTATCTTCCAATTGCATTACAGACCATTATTTGTTTTGAGTAGTATAATAATACGATCAAAGGATAATCGGAATTAGGTTGGAACTAGGGCAACACCTCATTCCACTATCGCACTGTTTCACTATTGAGTACAATATGTTTGTATATGCAAATAAGACAATAACCAGCGTTACAGCAGTTGTATCAAATGCAATAAACTTGCTTGTTGTAACGTGTTACAACACAGACGTTACAACAAACACGTTACCAAACATAGCGCAACGTTTCGTATATGACTTACGGCCGGTTTCAATATTCGATCTATCCATGTATTTGGAGATTTGAGATACATGTTAAACGTAAAACCTTATGTCAAATATGTATCTCACATCTCCAAAGAATGGATATATCGAATATTGAATTCAGCGGTAAGGAAATATTTTTGACTGCATGTATTACGCAGTGGCCCTCACTGTACAATTGCACCGTGTGCTGTGGGTTTTATCCCCATATGAAACAATATCATTATTGCGTTATCGATTCTGGATGAAAGTACTTTGTGACCGTCATGGGACCCTGCTACTCATGATTTACTCCTGGTAAGGAAGCAAGCTTAGTTGACTATAGCCTTACTCTTCTCATAGTGAAAAGCGCCGCGCCGTGAGCAGTAGTGGGCCAGTTTATATACCAACAGGGCACATGATGATGAATGAGGAAGGACGCTAAACAAGAAACTATAAACCAGTATGACAGTTGTATTTTTTATATTTCAGACTATAGATTAATAGACAGAAATTTATACATAGAGACTGAAGCTATTTTATGTGTTGGTATGATTGTCAGTGATTTGTCATTCAAGCCACATAATGAGGCTATCTAGCTAATGCACAACGGTCACACAAAATGCTAGTGGCACCTACGCCTATGTCGATAATGGAACCGTCTGATGAATATGAATAATTAGAACGTGATTGGTGAGTGTACCAACGGCAGCTTCATATTAAACGTATTAAAACAATCAAATAGAAGACACAGGTGTGCGCATTTTCAGCTAAGTTATCTCCATTCCTTCCCCAACCTTCTCTTCTGGACACTCCACTACCGATACAGGACAGTCTAAATATACTTGGTATGGACATACGCCGCAATCTCAACCAGAGAAACTACATTGAGGGTGTCATTAAATCGGCATCTCGAAAACTCGGAGTCCTGAACAGAGTGAGGAGGTTTTTCACGCCGGAGCAGCTGTGTCTATTATACAAGACTCAGGTTCGCCCCTGCGTGGAATACTGCTCTCATCTCTGGAACGGCTCCGCTCAGTACCTGCTAGATGCCCTTGATAGGATGCAGCGGCGTGCTGTCCGTATCATAGGTGACCTTGAGGCTACTAAGTCCCTTGAATCTCTGCAATTACGCAGGGACGTAGCCTCAATGGCTGTCTTTTACCGATTGTATCACGGTGAGTGTTCAGAAGAACTCTTTCAACTCATCCCACCCTCTCCTTTCCTATCCCGAACAACACGTGCCGGGTTAAGGTGCCACCCTTATACGGTAGATCAGATACCGTCACGTACGAAAAGGTTCGGTACGTCTTACCTTTGCCGTACCATAAAAATGTGGAACTCACTGCCAGCTCACGTGTTTCCTTCCTCCCTTGATCCTGGGTCCTTTAAGCGGGGCGTGAAAAAGCATCTCTCAAGGCCGTCAAAGTGAGGGCCATCATGTCACATTGCTTAACCAGCAATTGGGGATGGTGGCCTTCCCAATAGGACTTCACTGTCAGCTTACCATCAGGCAGCGTGAAGTCAATTTGACAGGTTCTTTCTAATAAAAAAAAAATATATATATATAAATTGTGAAACTGAATCTAAAAAGGTTTAAATTCTTCGAATCTATCTTAGGAAAATATACTTAAGTAGAGAGTAAATGTTAATCTAACAAGGTTAGATTCTTCGAATCTAGTTTAATCGTAAGCTTTGTACTGCCATGGGATATTAAATTAAAGTTATTTGTTACTAAGATGTTATGTCGTTTATTGACTAACTGGTACAGTGGTTAGCAAGCAACTGCCCACAGTAGATTTCCATACATTCTCGCTGACACATTTATAATATAATATTATTATACCTAGAACCCCCCAAATACACCCCCTTCTAGAATAAATTACAATATATTTGTCAAATAATCAAAACAATTTTTAAACATTAAGTAGGTATTACCCAAACAAAATTAATATTTATTAATATTTTAGGATCCAGATTTATTATGGTTTACACAACAATAATGGTATATAAATTTATTACAATTTTTTTATTCTATACCTCATAGTTATTAGGAGACCTTTGGGTCGGTTGCGGTACGACACTTATAACACTATTGGAACGAAACGCGTTCAATTCCCGGCGCAATAGACGCTTTTGTTCGCACACACTTTATACATTGCTAACGCACACACTACGAAAATGATCACGGCCATCACGGTGACCATGATGCTCAATACTTCCAATTTGTATTCCGTGTGGGACGTAGAAGCCTGATTTGCCGTTCTGGGCAATGACGATTTCTTCTTCTTTCCTCTCAACAGAATATGTTTTACCCATATTGATACTACTTCCTATTACCGACAGCTCAATAAACGAATAGAAAAAAATTAAGTGGGAGTCGAACCTGCTTTACTACAATGCAGTGATCGTCTAATGAATTTATGCGAGCGTTTTCAAAGAATTTATATAAAACAATGGTTATATTATTTAGTCATACATAGTTATTGCGACACTGCATTTACCTACTTAATAAATTTAGCTTACACACTACCAAATCATTAAATCTAACTGGCTTTTTAATATGTCTACCACTACGCGATATTTTTAAAGGTGTGTTTACATTACAGTTCTGGTACTGATTTAAGGTGCTATTCTCCGTTAAAACATTGTCATCTAACATATATGCGGGTTTGAGTCTATCTAGTGAAACGCTGCATGTTTTATTGTTAATTAAAACTTTGAAAACTTTCGGGTTTCTTTCTATGACCTTGTAGGGACCGCTATAGGGTGGAGTCAACGGTATTTTTCACTGCATTTTTTCTTATGAATACATGAGAACATGAACTTAAATCAGCATGTACAAAAATATTATTGCTATTATTCTTCTAAATTCTCTACCCTAAGGTCTAATCTTATCTAATGTATCTCTTAACCTAATTATGTACGCTTGTGGGTTATCTATCTCCGTACACTTATCCCTATAGAACTCTTCGGGTAACCGTAGACAATGTCCTAAAGTAAATGCCGCTGCGCTTATGTAATCGCTATCTCTTTGACACGCAGCACGCAACCCTAACATTACTGTGGGCAACTCTGTAAACCACGATAAATTATCTTTTAACCTACACGTTAAGGCCGTTTTTAACGATCTGTGCCATCTTTCGATTTTGCCGTTACACTGGGGGTGATATGGTGTTGTTCGCGTTTTATGTATACCTAATAATCTCATTAAATCCGTAAATAACTCGCTCTCGAACTGCCTACCTTGATCTGTAGTAATTTTATTCGGGCAACCGAACCTACATATCCAGCCTTCATAAACAGCTTTTGCGACCGTCTCCGCCGTCATGTCTGCTATAGGATATATTTCTGGCCATCGTGTACGCCGATCTATCAAAGTCACGCAATACCGATAATCTACATGTAAATGGCTAAAACGGTCGCCTTCCTCGAAATATCTCAGTCTAGACACCGTGTGTCGGACTATCTTATTTTTCTGGCAATTAATGCATGTCTTTACCCATATACCTATGTCCTTATTCATACCGGGCCAAAAAACTTTCTTACAAATTAAAGCACGCGACGCCCGAATCCCTGGATGGGCCAAACTATGAAAAGCATCGAATATAGTTTTTCTAAATTGTACTGGGATATATGGTCTAATATTTTCTTTAAATGTTTTGCAATAAATCAAATTATCCATATTATTTATATTCATACGCTTCAATTGTATGTTACTAGTGACGCCTGCTCCGATTAAATTTGCTAGCTCAGCGTAGCCCGCCTGCGTTTGCGCAATTTCTTGGTATTGCAACGACGCCGTACACGTTATCGCCTCTATTCTCTATAATGCGTCGGCGACCGGATTCTTGTTACCATGCACATGTCGTATGTCGCTTGTAAACTCGCTAATAAACAATTGGCGTGTCCTTCTAGGTAATTCTTTATTTGAGCCTAACTTTGTAAATCCATACGTGAGAGGTTTGTGGTCAGTATAAACCGTAAAATTTCTACCTTCTATTATATCTCTAAAATAAACTATACCCGAATAAATCGCCAAAAGATCCTTATCATATGTACAGTACTTCTTTTGGGATTCCGTAAGCCGTTTAGAAAAATAACCAAGGGGTCTCCATATGTTATTTTCCTTCTGATGTAACACAGCGCCTAAACTTAAATCAGATACATCTGTCATTAAACCTAATTCGGCATCCACGATCGGGTATGCTAACGTGGCAGCATTTTTTAAATTTTCTTTGCATCTTTCGAATGCCCTAGAAGCGTCATCTGACCACTCTATTTTACGTTGGTCGTGTTTTTTTCGCGCCGTGTAAGTACCTATCTAAAACTCCTTGATCATGTGCTGCATTAGGTATATGATTTCTGTAAAAAAATAGCATCCCAAGGAATCTTCGAAGTTGCTCGATGGTTTCCGGTTTTGGGTATGACTCTATGGCCTTGACTTTTTCGGGTTAGGGGCTGATACCTTTTTCTGAAACCTCGTACCCTAGAAAATCTATTTTTGGCAGACCGAAAATACACTTTCCTAAATTTATAGACATCTTGTATTTACTAAAACGTTCAAATAATAGACGTATGTGATGTTATGTATAGCGATGTTATCTGACCCCAGGATGACGTCATCAAGATATCCAAATACTACTGACCGTCCGGTGATGTTATTATGGCTACTAAAAGTTACGATCATTATAATCTAGTTGTTCTATGCCCGATAAAACTGTATTGTTTATAAATATTTGAAACGTTTGAGCTGCGTTTCGTAGTCCAAACGTTATCCTTGGGAACTTATAGAGACCAAAGGGAGTAATAATAACCGTCTTTTTAATGTCATCCGGCCAAACTTTGATAAAATGATAAGCTCTGTAAATATCGATCTTAGATAGGTACATTTTTGTTATGCAATCCGAAAGTAAAATCGGATAACGATCCCGTTTTGTGATCGCGTTCAGCATCCTATAATCGCCACAAGGACGAATATCACCCCCTTTTTTTGGCACGACTCGCCTATTCGCTATCCGATGGTCTACATATCCCTAATTCCTGCATCAATTGAAATTCTTTCTTAACTAAATCATACCTGTGCGGTGGCAATTGCCTGTCCCGAGCATGCACTGGAGGGCCCGCTGTCTCGATGTGGTGATATATGGAGTGTTCCGGAATATCCTTAAAAGTAGGCGGACGCGTGATGTCCTGAAATGATTCCAGTAAATCTGCGTATGGATGACTGCTATTGATACATTTTATCGTACCGTCGGCAATTGAGCTTTTTGATCCACAAGCGTACAAATTAGTAACCGAATCTATCAATTTGTTATTGTATAAATCTACAGCTAGTCTAAAATTTCTTAAGAAATCGGCTCCGATTATTGGCTGCTTTACATCGCACGCAATAAACGGCCATTTAAATTCTCGTCTTAAACCAAAAGTTATCTCTAAATTACATATGCCATACGTTTTAATCTCACTATATCATTAGCCGCATACAATTTAAAATCGCATGGCTCTAATATACAATTTTCTAAACACTTTTTTGGAATAACTGATATATTAGCGCCAGTATCTATAAGAAAAATAAGTTTACTATGACTATCCTTAACTAATAATCGATTATTTTAACTATCTGGCCTTGGGTACACCCGTTGACCGACTCCGAACGTACCGCCTTTAGTTTTCCGCTTCCGCTGTACGCCAAGCGCAAGGCTGCTCGCAACGCGTTGCATTCTTCCTAAAGCGGTAGTGGAACCTGCACAGCCAATTTGGGACTCCAGGCGCTCGTCTCGGGCGCGAATTGGACCTGCTCCTGTAGCCTCGGTAACGGTTGCTTCGCGAACGCCCTCGATTTTGGACCTCGTTACGCAGTGCTGCTACTTCCAGTGTGAGTTTGTTAAGCTGGTTGTCCAGCTCCGTAAGCGTTCCTGATGACGCTTCCGCTGTGTTGCTGACGACCGCTGCAACCTCATACGACCTGCTGTTCTCGACTATCTTGTCTTCAATCGTGACCAGGTTATCCAGAGACTGGTCTTGACATACCGCAATAACTGCTCGAACCGACGTAGGCATCCTTGACAACCACAGGCTTTTTAAAGTTTGGTCCGATACCTGAGTTGTGCGTCCCAGATCTCTCATCCTGCGCAGTAACTGTGTGGGCTTTTGGGAACCCAGCTCTAGCTCAGAAACAAGCTTCTGGAACTGTCACTCAGCGCTTTCTTCATAAACAGGTGGCGATGTTACCAGATCAGTAACTTGTTGGATGGAGTCTCTACCTAGCTTAGAGATCACCATATAAAATTTAGCCTCTTCACCCTGTTTCTGCGGGGTGATGACTGCTTCAAACTAGGTAAACCATAGTCTGGGCATGTCCACCCAGAAGTCTGGCAGCTTCGATGAGACAATGATAGCAGCTAATGTCGGTCCTATTTGCTCTTCTTTTACTTTATTTTGCCCCGATGGATCACCGACGGACGCCGCGGCGTCCGTCGGTGATCCATCGAGTTTAAGTTAGTCCCACCGGTAATAATAAAATAGTTCGCAATAAAATGACACTAAACACAGCAGTACCCAAAAATATGTCACTATAAATGTCTATACGCACTGTTACCGTCTTTTTGTAGTCGGGGTCACCAGTTTAGGTACTGCCGTGGGATATTAAATTAAAGTCATTGGTTAGCGAGTGGTCACACAGTGGTTAGCGAGCGACTGCCCGCAGTAGATTTCCATACATTCTCGCTGACACATTTAAAATATAATATTATTATACCTAGAACCCCCACAGATGTTTGATACAGATACAGAAAACTTTTCTTCACTAGTAAAGTTTTCAGTATTCACCAGCATTTTTCGTGCACCAGCGTATGCAAAATAATTATTCGCGTAGGTATATTCAATCTATAGATCCGAGGCTAAAAATAGATCAGCCCAAACATCCGCCGGGTATAAAGTAAGGGGCTCTGTAATGTGGGACATCTTGCTACAACCACCAATCTGCCTACAGCCTACAATACCGTCCCTTGATTTAATTGAAGTTATTAAAGCGGGATTACGGAGAGTGTATACGTTCAACAGTAGACAATTTTAAGCTGTGATCTATTTACTATTGAATGTTTAATTAATACATTTGAATAGCATAAAATTTATTAATTCAAACATTAACATTTATTAACAAATAGGAAGTATATTACAGTCACTAGTTTGCACATACGCAAAACAATCGCTAACTGCAAATGAAACATTAATCTACCTCAGTAAACTTAAATTAGTTTTGAGCCGGAACTGGCCTCATTTTTCACAATAATGGCATTGTATTTAGTAAGTATATCACCTGTGTAAAGAAATTCGCAGGCACATCTAACTTCTGACCCAGATTTACGAGTTATTCTCGAGAGTCGTTGTGGTTTCTTGCCTCCAGAACAAAAGCTTTTTCAAAACTCCCATATTTTGCTTTATTTTACATAAGGCTGAAGAAATTTAAGGCACTAGTAGTGCTTAGTTGTATTCCTACTTTCTAGCCTATAGAAAATCTAATTTAATCTAATACTAATATATAAAGCTGAAGAGTTTGTTGGTTTGTTTGGTTGAACACGCTAATCTCAGGAACTACTGGTCCGATTTGAAAAATTCTTTCAGCTTTAGATAGCTCATTTATCGAGGAAGGTTATAGGTTATATAAAATGGCACTATGAGCTAGGGGGCCGGAGCAGTAACCTTAAATAACGTGGGTGTAACCGCGGGCTCATCTAGTCAGGTATAAAATTGGTGGCGCATGGTGCCCAAAATAGGATCAAGGGCATTTTACCTGTCTGACATACACACTTTAAACTGGATAATTATTCCTTAATGACGATAACTTGAATATTTAGGCATGTGACTCAATTTTATTGCAGGTCATTCACTTTGCGTGTTTATCACTTTAAGCGATAATCACGCAAAGTGAGTTTAAGCGACAGCTATAGCCTAGTGGAGATACAGGGTGTTGGGTTCGAATCCACGGCGCGCACCAATGACATTTCGGAGTTATGTGCGTATTGAATTTTTAATTATCGCTTGCCCCGTGCCTCGGAAAGCACGTTAAGTCATCGGTCCCGGCAGCACCTTCTAAATAAACTGAAACTAGTCTAAACCATGCACAATCGCTATCCCTTCGGGCTGCGGAGGTGAGACAAGCAGTCGCTCTGTGAAAAAACTAATATTCAGCCAAATACGGTTAGATTAGTAAGCGGAACCCAGGTTAAAACTGGGATAACGCTTGAAGGATGAGAGAATTTCTTTAAAAAATTAAAATTATTTTCTATCTAAATCTCTGTCCTATATTTTAAAATATATTTTATTCATATAAAATTGTCCGTGTGGTGACGGATTAAGAATACGGATTGTCACATGGGTGTCGTAAGAGCCAACAGAGGGAGCATATTATGCAGAGAACAGCACTGTAAGAGAAGGAAAGCTTGATACAAACCCTATACCAACCCGCTTGGCCAGCGTGGTATAGTAGGCCAATTTCTCCTTTCAAAGGAGAGGCCTAGTCCAGCAGTTGACTATCAAAGGCTGATGATGATATATAAAATAGACCATAACCAGTTTCTATTAATTTATATACTTGGTGAGTTAAATAAACTAAGTAAAAATATTTACAAATTAGAATTATATGATTAAATTATTTACTATCAAAATACTTTAATAATTGGTCTAATCTAGTTGAATGAAAAGTGAATGCCCAATTTCATACCTTTCCAAACAATCAACTGTATTTGAGAGGACTTGCGAAAATTTTAAAAATATTTCATGTATTTATTTAGAACTAAAAGACCAAAGTTCATTTAACGTAAAAGCTTCTATTAACGACCCCCTAAAATGTGTACTCTATTAACGATCTAATTTTTAAATCACTCATATTAGACATAATATAGGGTTCCAGAAAAGTCATACCTTAAAAATTTGTTACGTATTTTTGTTGGACACCAAAAAGAGTAAACTTTGTGTGTTTAAATAGCCAGTGGACGATATAATTTGAAAGTGAGTGGGACGCCACCGAAACGGACCCACGTTTCATAGTGTCGCATCTCCAGCCACGTAAGTACACCTCAATATTACTTAAGGAAAATAACACACCAAAAATGGATTTGGCTTCTTGCTATCACATGTAACGTATATATTCGTTTTCTAAACTAACTCTTAATATAATACTTTTTATTGGAGTTTGTATTATAAAATCATGTTTTAATTTAAGGCGGTAATAGAATCCAAATTTCAAAACTTGATCCTAATAACGACCCATGGTGTTGTTAAATTTTGAGAACATTTAGTATTCTAAAATAATATCAATTATAAACTACCTCATATCATGATTTTATTTTTTGCTTGTTCAATTCTTTAAAATATTAGACTTCGTTAGATCTATTAACGACAAAGCTATTTCCTAACGTATTTGGGTAAAACTCGATGCAACGTTAGACAATATCCTTATTATTATAATAATATTATACTGTAAATAACCTTTATTATCTGAATTAAAGACTAACTGACATTAAAAGAAATAATATAGCAATTAGATCGAATTTAACAGCATTCCATAAAGCGGATATTTTATCTGTTTATTATTAACTTTATTGGTCGCTAGTAGAATATTGTAACCTTCATACTTGATTCTATTACCGACTCACAGTTGTGACAAAGACAAAATGCATATTTTTGAACAAATTGGTTTATTTCTTGCATACGTGACGTTTTGAGAGATTTTGTCACAGGACATAATTATTATTAATGTAAAATAATATTTGCTATCCAGTTTCATTCATGGCTTCATGGCATTGGCTATAGGTATTTAAATGTTTTCAAATCAAATAAAAATGGCGGGACGGAATGCGGGCCATGTTTTATATTAAAGCTTCTTTCGAAGAATTAAATTCTATATCTCTTTAAGGATTGTGTTCTTTTATAGAATCATGGAGCGCAAGCAGTACGCCTCTGCTCAACTAGAAGCTGCGCTTCTAGCTATTAATGAAGGGACCAGCATATACGAGGCTTCAAAATCCTACCAATGGCATACAGAGGCCAGCTCTGCCTGACAAGAGAAATAAAAAATATATAAGTAAATGAACATTGTGGAAAACAAACTGTTTTAACGAATGAGGAAGAAAATCGGCTGGTAGACTGGATTTTCTATCTCGGGAAGTCAGGTTTTATTAATTAAAATAACAAAAAATAAGTGCTCTAAGCGTTGCAATAAATAATTATATGTTCATAATGTAGTAATGTTGTTCTCATAACTATTGTTATTATATAATAAATATCTTAAAAAGATTTTTTTATTTAATAGTATAGAAGAAGTGACAACTTCGTAGCGGTCGGTGAAAGAAGTAGAAAAACCGTTAATAGAATCTTGCCGCATTCTATGGGTCGGTAATAGAATCAACTGCTCTTTTGGTTTAAATAATTATTTAGGAACTATTGTTTTATTAAATATTGAATTAAAGGACTGAATTGCAAAGAATACTTCAGTGACATTAATTGTAAATTATAACATCTTTCCTAACATAACAGGTAATATCTATTTTTTTTAAGTGAATCCTAAGACAGCTAAAATTGGCGGTAATAGGAGCATTTACGTTATTAATTTATATTGTGTCATATTAGAACTTTAATAAACAGATAATGGTTTTATTATATCGCGTAAAAAGTTCCTCTTTGAAACTCCACTTTTAGCGTAAAATTGGTATACACATGTTTAAGGATTGTAGCAACATTGGCTAGATCGGCATCCACCTTATTAGTGTTTTGACATTTCTTTTACGTTCAATGTGCGCACACAGAAGGTTGTCCGTTAGCAAAGTGCTCCAAAAAAAAATCCAATCTTTGTTATCCAATAAAGGCAGGTAAGCTCTAATATTATTATTATTTCGCACGTAGAACTATCAAAACTCTCAATTTTGATTTCGTAAGTCAAATCATAAACGAGTACTAGTTTTAGTTGTATGCGTATACAATTTTAATAATTTATTTAGCTTGATTTCTTACCAGTCCTTTTTTTGTTACTCTTGAGTGGTAACGTATAAATGGAAAAGCAGGTAACAAAATATGAAATTGTTAGGCAGAGCATTGACTATGTGATTTTGATTAAAATTATGACGAAGTTTTAACCCCCCACGTGATTACAGCACGCACGGTCGTGCTCTAATTCAAGTGGTCCCGTGTGTTTACAGCACGCATGGTCGTGCTCTAAAAAAGTAGTCCTATTGGTCGCGGATTTTTACGTTTTGTTTTACTTAAACCAAGAAACGAAAGTAGTAACTATTAGAATAGTTCATATTCTATGCAACTAAATCGTTTTAGAAGGGTGAGGGAAACGAAACGTGCCAAAAAATATTGAAATATAATTATCTGTGTCTCAGTTGCGAAAGCGTCCGCCATTGTTGTGTTTTGTTCCGCGATCTTTATAATAAAAGTTGTCTTGTGGAAGAAACCGGTGAATATTTTATAAAGATACTTATATAGATTTACTCAGAAATAAATAAATATTAATTGTGAAGTGACATTATTCGTGACAGAGACAAGAAATACAGTGATAAAAGGCAAAAACTTTTAAGAACGGCTATTTCTACTCTTGAAACTTGCTATTTTCGTAATAGTTTTATGATAAATACTCTTTTAATAGTTATGAAAGACATAAAAGTACCCAGATTATTTATCTGAAAACATATTTTAGCAATTAAATACTAGTATTGTTGTACGTTTTCACTGTTATCGTGTTTCAAATGGTAAATAATTCACAGCCACAGTGTTCGCTACAGTAACATGGCGGCCCGGCACGGCGAACTTTTTGTTACGCGTTCGGATTATAATTTTTTTAGTGGCGTTAGATTCATTAGTTACAAATAAATAATGTATTGTGTGAAAACCTAAAGGTATATGTGATAATGTTTTTGTGTTTATGAACCAAACAAGTAATGAAATTCATTAATATGTGATGAAATGTTTGTGCGAACCAGTTAAAAATAACAAACTTCTAAGTTTGTAAGCTTGTTTTGCTGGAAAGGTGAGTATTTAGTAGTAATTTATGTTATTACTAGAGGACGCCAGCAGCTACGCCTGCATTTTTATTTTAATTTACCCGTTTTGGCCGATCCCGTGGGAATTTCGGGAAATCCCTTCTTAGTGCACCCTTACGGTCCCCAAGGAATATACATGCCAAATTTCAGCTTCCTGCGCCCAATAGTTTCGGCTGTAGCGTGTCTGTCAGTCAGTCAGTAACGCAAGGATTTTATATATTAAGATTATCGTAGCTGATTTTATAACCAACACAATGATATGCAATTTATGTGATATAATTATATTAAGGTGTCATAATTATTTTTTTTCCGGTAACCTATGCCAATGAAAATTTGCAGCAACGTGACCCTTTGCACTTGTGGCACTTTGCCTTTAGTTTGATCGCACCTCAAGGGTTAATTATAATATATATAATAACAGAGGTACATTTTAAATATGCTAGTTGCATTTTGTATTAACATGTCATCATCATCATCATCAGCCCTTTATACTGTCCCACTGCTGGGCACTGGCCTCTTCTCTCTATGAGAAGTGTAAGGCCAATAACATGTATTACCTAACGCATATATTATTATTTGAGTGTTAATATGGTATGGTATGTCTACATTTGTATAACGAACAGGAGAAACGTTTTGACCTTATGAGTATAGATACACATAGGTATTCGCGCCAAAACTACGAACGAATTTTGATGAAACTTGGCAGTAGGTACTATAGATAATCCATCGAAATACCATATGGAACATCTTAAGTCTCGATAAATAACCAATCATTTAATAATTTTGATTAAAAAATTCATAAACTACCCAGGCTATGGACATGGGGATTCAAGTTCGGACGATCCTTTGACGGACCCGCATCACTCACACGTTGCTGTCATCCATAACGCCATCCAGTAATAAACGTTGATACTTCTAAAAGTAGATAATATGTAGGTACATCATATATTTAATGGCTTGACGGATTTTAAGGATGACCTCCGTCAGCCATAATAATATAACTGTCAATTTAGGTTTGACACTCGTAGGTGAGTTAATAAACATGACTGACAGAGGAACCTACTTCATGCCTCTATGTCGATGTATTGTCACACAAGGCTTATTAAAAAACAACATTTTACGCCATAAATTTTTTGTTTATTTGACTGTGATCAAATCTACATGAATTATTGAAATTGGTTTGCTCAGACCTCGGTACGCCAAAAACAACATAGTTATTATTAGAGATGGGCCGAAAACTCGGTTGATACTCGGTACTCGGCGTACTCGGCGGGTTTTTTGATACTCGTACTCGGCCGAATAACTCGGTTTGAATGCCGAGTATACTTTATTTAAGAAAAGCAATATATTTAGGTATATCGTTAATTAACAAACTTTTCCAATGATTTATCTACTATGACGCGCAATGTGAAGTATTTGTTTGCAAACTATCAAGCGACTGGTAGTTGAAAGGCGCGGGCGGGGTGAGGGGTGTATTAACGCGAGCCGGCCCTCTCGACCGGCGTGAACCTAATTGTACTTGTTTACGCGCGCGATATGGGAATTTGATTGAACCGAGTTACTCGGCCGAGTACTCGGTTGAAAAAAAATTGGGCCGAGTAAAACTCGGTACTCGTTACTCGGCAAAAGTGTTACTCGGCGCATCTCTAGTTATTATACTGTTGTATTGACACACCTTATAACCTCTGCCTCGCTTGAGCGATCTAAATAATTTGCTAAGGTGCTTCGACCGCGCAAGGTGTCAAATGACGTGCTGACGCGGCCACTTGACACCACCCGGGGTCGATAAATTAGTTTTTGTGCGTTCCTTGTTCACCTCTGTGGCCTCAACTAATGTTTTTGTTTAACTTAATGAATGATTCTTTCATATGATCCCAAATACACTACGTTTGAATGAAGTGTTTACTTTATGCGAGGGGCCGAACCGGATGCTATGTAAAAAATTACGACTTTTAATGACTTACTCGAAACAATTGCTTATCGTGATAACAGTACGAGTTGAACCTTGGTTCCTTTTGTTTTGTCATATACCTGGTATATTATGTTAACAAATATATAAAATTATAGCAATACTTGCTTGAAAAGTTATTTAGATATTAGCATGTGAAAAAAATATTATTTCGCTGACTTTGCATTTTGCGCGCGGGGCGTACTTATAATAATAATAATCATAGATAACACCCCTCTGGGGCAGTCGTTATCTCATCATGAGACTAACGCAATCTCAGAGGGCAGAGTAACAGCTTTCAAACATCACCTTTGTCTTGTGATATTATATTACAGGATAGAAAGAAAGCTTACAAACCGTAGGGCAGCTTTGTAGCGAGCTGAATGTGTGTGGCGACACTGCGGTCCCGAATACTTTAGGGAGTCGGTCAGGGCCTCGTCTCCGGCTTGCCTTTACTGGCTGGTCGGAGTGGATTTCCAAGAGCGCCCGCAGGACTCTCGACTCTGGCTTGCCTTAGTCGGCCGGCCAGAGGGAAGTCGCAAGAGCTATTTGCTTGGGGTTGGAAGTGTCATTGTCAAGGGCGTAATTACGGGGAAACCCGCTCCGGGTCACGAGACCCGCGATGGCGAAACCGGTGCCGCACCGCTCTACACCCCTAGCCGCTCACATCGGTGTTGCCCTCTTGTTGCCTTTATGGTAGAGTTTGTTTGCCTTGGCGGCTATTTAGAGAGGATCACGAGTGAGCTGGCGACTCACCGTCTGCCCCTTTTCGACGTACTATAAGAGTACTTAGGGCAGACGCCGTCATTCATCCATAGTTTTCATCTAAACCTATCCATTAAACACCCATCCTAACAGCCCAGAGTAATTAGTTTCCATATAAGTAGCAATAGGCCCTCACCTGCTGCGGCTAGCCCGTGACTGTACTTAATAGTGCGGTGATGGAGGCGCCTCAGTAGTTGCCTGCGAGACTATTATGCGTCCATCCCGTGGTCTCAATGCTACTTTGGTGGGAGGGATCTGTCGGAGATTGTGTCTGCTGTTGCTGGGGAAATTGTCTTGGGTTTGGAATATTATATTCCATACACTGACGTCTCCAGCAGCAGCGGAGTACGGCCCTGGTTCGATTGCGAGTGCGCCGATGCTGTTAAACAAAAACAGTCGGCTTACCGCGCTTGGATCAGGGCTCGGTCTCGTCGCAATCCGAATGTCCATCTCATCAAGGCAGCCTATAATAGAGCCACCAAGGTCTGCAAGCGGGCATACATAAGAGCGGATGCACAGCGCATTGCACGGTTTGGTCAAGAACTCTTGTCGCACCCCACGGGCAGCCGGGGATACTGGCGATTGGCCAAAGCCCTGCAATCTAATTTCTACCAGCCTTCACTGCCGCCGTTGCGATGCCCTGATGGATCACTGGCCCATGGGCCGCAAGAGAAAGCTGACCTGCTTGTCAATCTCTTTGCGGCCAACTCCCGAATCGATGATCGTAGTGCGCGGCCGCCTTCGATTCCCTACTGCGGCCACTCCATGCCTGATATTAAAATCAGGCAATGCGATGTTCGCGCGACACTGCGATCTCTCGATGTCCGGAAAGCCAGTGGACCTGACGGAATTCCAGTGGTTGTGCTTAGGAAATGCGCAGCCGAGTTGTCTCCAATGCTTACACGCCTGTATTGCCTATCATATGCCTCTGGTGTAGTGTCGCAGGCTTGGAAAGAGGCGAACGTACAACCGATTCCCAAGAAAGGGGATCGTTCTGATCCGGGCAACTATCGACCCATTGCTATCACCCCTATACTCTGCAAGGTGTTTGAACGTTTAATCAACAACCAACTCGTTCGCTACCTAGAAGATCACTCTCTCATCAGTGATCGTCAGTATGGCTTCAGACCGAAACGATCAACGGGTGATCTTCTAGCGTATGTCACTCACCTTTGGGGTGAGGCGATGGACAGGCATGGAGAGTCGTTGGCTATTAGTCTCGACATCTCCAAAGCCTTCGATAGAGTCTGGCATCGTGCGCTTCTCTCCAAGCTTCCAGCCTACGGCTTGCCGCCTCGATTGTGCAACTGGGTTGCCAGCTTCCTGCATGAGCGCCGTATACGAGTCCTTTGTGACGGTGAGTCATCGAAGTTTCTCCAGGTGAACGCTGGTGTGCCTCAGGCGTCCGTGTTATCGCCCACGCTTTTTCTTCTGCATATCAATGATATGCTCACTTTTGGGGGCATACATTGCTATGCAGATGACAGTACTGTACATGGGCAATATCTCGGACACCCTGCGGCTAAGCAAGCCGATACTGAGGAATATAGGCGAACACTTGTTGCTGAGCTTGACCGGGTTCTGAATTGCATCTCGCGTTGGGGTGATGAGAACCTGGTCGAGTTCAACGCCAAGAAAACACAGGTGTGCGCATTCTCAGCCAAGGTATCTCCATTCCTTCCCCATCCCTCTCTTCTGGACACTCTACTACCGATTCAAGACAGCCTCAATATCCTGGGTATGGACATACGCAGAAATCTCAACCAGAAGAACTACATCGAGGGTGTCATCAAATCTGCATCTCGGAAACTCAGAGTCCTGAACAAGGTGAGGAGGTTTTTCACGCCGGAGCAGTTGTGTCTATTATACAAGACCCAGGTTCGCTCCTGCGTGGAATACTGCTCTCACCTTTGGAATGGCTCCACTCAGTACTTATTGGACGCCCTCGATAGGTTGCAGCGGCGTGCTGTCCGTATCATCGGGGATCCAGAGGCCACTAAGACTCTTGAGTCACTGCAATTACGCAGAGACATGGCCTCAATGGCTGTCTTCTACCGCATCTATCACGGTGAGTGCTCCGAAGAGCTCTTTTAACTAATCCCACCCTCTCCTTTCCTATCCCGAACGACACGTGCTGGGTTGAGGTGCCACTTTTACACGGTAGAACAGATACCGTCACGCACCAAACGGTTCGGCGCCTCTTATCTCTGCCGTACCATTAAGATGTGGAACTCTTTACCAGTCCACGTGTTTCCCTCCACCTATGAACCCGGGTCCTTTAAGCGGGGCGTGAAAAAGCTTTACTCAAGGCCGTCAAGGTGAGGGCCATCATGCCATAATGCCATGCTGGCTGCTGAGATGATGTCCATCACTATGGGACTTCACTGACTGCTTAACATCAGGCAGCATGGAGTCAATTTGTTCGGCAGAAAAAAAAAAAAACATTCTAGATTATACTCTCAAAGGGCCTCTGCGCGTTGGACCTATGTCTCCGTGTACGCCTGCCAAAGGGCCGGTTATTGTTCTAACAAATTAGAATAATACCCGAGAAAGAGAAACAAATAATAATAATAATATTCTACCACATACACACATCACCATCTAGTCCCAAGCTAAGCAGAGCTTGTGTTATAGGTACTAGATAATAGATAAACATACATACATACTTTTTTTTGTAAATACTTACATATTATACATAGAAACACCCAGACCAAGACAAACATCTATGTTCATGCATACAAATTATGGATTAAAAACATCATTGTAAACAAATATTATAATTATATATGATACTTTTATGTTTTTATTGTGAATAAACTAATTAATTATGAAGTTACAGCAAAAAAAAATCAATATTGTGTATTACTTTAATTTAAGAGATTTTTACAAACAATTATCGTAAAAACGGCATTTCTTTTTTATTGAATGTAAATACATAAATGTATGTTGATAAGGTTACATTAATGCGCTGTGTAATTTTTTTATTATGTGTATATAAATAAACATATCATATGATGTATAATACTCATATTATTCATGAGATATTGATTATCGAAAAAATTTGCGGATATTCAGGTTATTTTTAGCGGGAAAAAGTAAACAACTGTGCACATTCCAGTAAGAGTAATTCTTATCGGATTCTTATCGGAAATGGTTCTTTTGCTTGGAAATCTAATTGGTCAGAAACTTATGTAGGTTTGAATCAGATATATAACATAAAAAGGTATTTAAAAAAATAAAATACGGAAATAGGCGGCAATTAACAATCAATTCTTTGTTTTATTTTTTTATGTTTAAAATTAAAATGGTTCTTTTAATTATATTTATTTCCTCTAAAAGTAAATTAAATAACCTTTATAACCGTGTATAATACTTATATACATCCCTTAATAAAAAACGACGAGAAAAAGGAATATGTCAGAAATATAAAATCGCGTTTAAAAATGGCGGGAAAATATTTCTAATTTTTACTTTATACTGCCCTTGCTTGGACTACATGTATATTATTTGGTGTTATTTTGTATCATTCGAAAGCTCATTTCATTACGCGTCTATTGATATATAATATAGCGCAATCCGTTAAGTTTTAATAAAAGGGACATTAGTTACTTGTGCGCAGTCTACGGCTTCAGAAAAAAAGAGACTTTTGTCCCTTGGAGCAATCAATGGATTTGGAAAAAAGGGAGTTTTGTCCCTTGTAAAAATCGACAAGATAAATAAAAATAATAAAGTAACTCGGTTATTGATGGAATGATTCCAGTTTTCTGGGCACGCTCCCAATTGACAACAACGTGAAAGAGATTTATGACTCTTTTATAAATATAGTCCGATTGTTCAACCATTTTTTTATTTTACATTGTGATGTGTACATGAAATTACAAAGTTCAGTAAACACAATTTGATGAATTAAAAGGCCAGCAAAAATATATCCTGACGGGATATATTTTTGCTGACACGGTTTATTTTTGATGAAACATTTTCATGTTAAATGTTACCATGATTTGATCTTATGGCTTGCATTTTCAATTACTGGCCCTTACTTTACAAGCTCTATTTATATAGACTTTACACCTTAATCAAATTGTCTGGCTTGGCTGTTTGGTAAGCATGCATTCATATTAAGCTAGTTACAAGAATTTTAATAAGTATTACTTATTAGGCACAGAGAACCTGTGACGCCACTTCTTCTTATTTTCATATTTGTCTGCCTTACACAAGTTACCATTTTGCGAGAAAATGACTGAATGCTGCAGGCTGTACAATCACCTTTTACTAACTCTAAACGCTTGTAACTATTTAAATAGTGAATAGTTGTTTAATAGATGAGCAAAAACGTCTATTATAGAAAATACAATCGTTATTTTGATAGCAGGCAATTACTTTAATCTTGGGCATAACAATCGGTCTTTCGATAATATGGGAAAACATCAACGCATAACTAAATGTATTATATGGTGGAACAAAATGTGGCTATGGTGAACAACAATTTGTAGCTGTAAATTGAAATGCAACACAATCATTTTACATCGGACTCACGCAGTAAATATCAAGTTCATGTGTGTATTTCAGGCTTATTATCCCTTTGTAATAATCAACACCACTAACGTAGCGTACAATCAGCCAGCTTAGTGCTAACTAGCTTCAGTACCTTTTAAGCTGCAGCGATAATTGAAAATCATTATTGTGTTGATAGGTAATCTATAATGTGCAGAACTACATGATATCAATTTTATGTAATTAGACATTTTAGATTAGGATACGACCATAAGCCAGGAGAGGCACTCCAGTGGCATACCTAGTGCCACGTGATTAGGAAAGCCGACGTCGCAAAAAGGTGAGAAAAAGAAGATTCATACATCGATAATTAATTATTACTTGGCAAGATAGGAGAATGTAGGCGTAGCAGAAAAACGCACAAGAAGGAAGTATTGCAGTAGTAAAGATACTGCTATTTCACAATTTAGCTTTTTCGTGCGGGATCGCGGCAACACATGATTCGAGAGTCCCACTACTATGTAAAATAACTTATGTTTGCGTTTCGGTTATACTAGCCGTGATCACGGAAAATCTAATAATGATCGGGGACCACGGTCGTGATGAAGTTTCAATTTATAAGTATTACAAATTCATTCGTATTTTTAATAGAATATACTACTTGAAGCTATGTATATACATATATATATATATATATATAATATTTTTGTATCTATGTATATATATATATTTTTTTTTTCTCCATGTTTAATAGATTATTGTGTAAATTTTGTCATACATCTAAAAAAGTAATAATATGTGGGGATTTTAACATTGACACTTCAAAAAAGAATAAATATTGTATGTTATACAAATATTTACTTTTGGACCATAATCTTAAACTAGCTATTAATTCTCCTACGCGTCTATCTAGTCAAACGTGTATTGATCACATAATTCATAATAATATACGTGGGTGTAAAACTGAAATATGTGAGTTGGCTATCTCTGATCATACATTATCGATCATACTTTACCGAAATAAACAGTGCTCTTATTCAGGTGACTAAATGATTTACTGTCAACAACTTAGTACTGAACGCCAGAAAAACCAAATGTGTTAAGTTTGCTTTGCCCAACGTCAGAAACCTTGGTCCTAACATAGTTTTAAATGGTGATGTACTTGAAACAACTGAATCTACATTGTTTCTAGGAATAACACTTGATTCGAAGTTACAATGGGGCGCACACATTACATATCTGTCAGCGAAACTTAGTTCGGCTGCTTATGCCATTAAGAAGGTGCGCAATTTAACAGATGTCGATACGGCTAGATTGGTATATTTTGGCTATTTTCATAGTGTTATGTCTAAGTCAGTAAGTTATGTCGAGAGGGATGATGGCTGGCCCATGCGTCATACTCGTGAACGGGTGCTACTTGCGATGACTGGTCGATGTCGGTCTTACGGGCTGGTATTACATTTTTAATATTAAACTATATCATTTCTATCATGGTTCTGAACATTTGCGCGGATTGCCTGCATTATTAGGTACTCAATGTAAGTGGATGCTCCTGTTTCACCATGTCAATTTTCAGGAGGCTAATTAAATGAAAATCAAAATTTTACTACATTATGCTTGAGTATTAAGTAGAGTAAATATATACAAATGACATATAGAAGGTGTAACAGTTGCAGCACCTTACAAAATTTAAATTGTTATGTATTACGCAAAACCTGGCGATGAAAAAGAGTGACCTTGAGTTTTATTGCCCGTTCTTTCTCATGGTTCTACGCCCTTGCTTTGCGAACGTGGCAGTAAATGTAAATGTAGAAGCTTTAAGTAATTATTTTTTAAATTGACGTTCATAAGTGTCACTTTGTGATTTAAATGAATAAAGGATTTTGACTTTGACTTTGACTTTACAGCACAGTTAATAGCTTAGATTTTAAACTTTCGCGATTTGTATACATCATAGAAATTAATTTAGCGGGTCTTAATCGCGTTAACTTGACTTATATAAGGTATAAATACCTATTTGTTACCGACGTTTCGCTCGTCTTGCACCGAGCGTGGTCGCGGAGAGACTGACCACTGTCTCTCTCCGCGACCACGCTCGGTGCAAGACGAGCGAAACGTCGGTAACAAATAGGTATTTATACCTTATATAAGTCAAGTTAACGCGATTAAGACCCGCTAAATTAATTTCTATGAGTTAATAGCTTGTCCAATAAAGACTATATGTAGCATAGATCGTTGGACTATTGAAAGGAGAAACTATAGTAAAGAAAATTTAAATAAATTTAAAATGTATCTAAGTTCATTGAGCTATCATGATATTTATAATGATAACAACTCAGAAACAGCCTTCACAAATTTCCATGACCTTTTTAGCTTACTGTACAAATTATGTTTTCCTGTAGAACAACATCTGATGTCTTTCAATAAAAAACAAAAATGGATCAGTAAAGGCATTATGATATGCTCAAAACGTAAGCGATCTTTACTATGGACATATAGGGAAACTAAATCTGAGGGCGATAGAGCTAACTATAAAAAATACGCCACAAAATTCAATAAAATAATTACTCTAACTAAGAAAGTCCAAAATGATTACTATATTCATAATAGCAGTAATAAATCAAAAGCGAGTTGGAACATTATAAATAAAACTAGAGCCAGAATGCCCAAAAAAATATAACTAGACTAAATGTGCAAGGGAATATAATTAATGAACCTATGAAAATAGCCCAACATTTTAATAATTTTATACCAAATACAAAATTTGACATCCAATAATAAATTATCATTAAACAATAAATTGACATTTAACAGTAATTTTGCATGTAATAACTATAATTCCATTTTCATTAATCCGACAACGCCAACTGACATCTACAGAATAATACAATCACTTAAAAATACCACAAGTACCGGTTTTGATGAAATATCGACTAAAGTAATAAAGTATGTAGGTCACATAATATCGCCAGTACTCAGTCATATTTATAATCTATGTATAATACAAGATGTATTTCCTTCAAAAGTAAAAAAAACTATTGTAAAACCACTCTTTAAGAAGCAAGACCGTATGAACATGACATTGACATGACTGTTCTGTAAGTTTTGGAAAAAGTAATACACAAAAATCTTTATCAATATTTGGAAAAATATAACATTATAAAAAATGCACAATCAGGATTTAGGAAAAATATGACTATAAACCAAGCTATATACAATTTTTTAAGCGAAATATTAAAACACCTAGACAAAAAAATAGCCACATGTGCGCTATTCATGGACCTGAGCAAAGCATTAGACTGTGTGGATTATAATATATTAAGTAATAAACTATACGCGAACGGCATTAGAGGTAACATTCTGGATTTAATAAATTCCTACCTGAGCAATAGGAAGCAAGCAACCAGTGTAACAGATTTATGTCAAGTAAAAAAATCAGCAATGGTATACAAACCTAAATATAAAGAAATAACATATACTTCAGAATATCGGGAAGTTAAATATGGCGTGCCCCAGGGAAGTGTACTAGACCCCTTATTATTTCTTATATACATCAACGATTTCCCTAAAGTCACAACCTCGCCAATTTTTCTTTTCGCCGATGATAGTACTGTAATTTTCTCTAACCAAAATCACAATCTAATGACGAGAACAATTACTGATACATTAACTGATCTAGTTTGCTGGCTTCAAGCTAATAATCTTGTTTTAAATTTAGAAAAAACAAATATTATGGTATTTAGAAATCGAGTCAGAAAATTACCTAATAATATTGAATTAGAATTCTCAGGCACAAAGATAAAAGAAGTCGAGATTGCAAAATTTTTGGGTCTGTATGTTGACTGTAATTTAAACTGGAAATCCCACATACAGTACGTCTGCTCAAAGTTAAGTAAATGTTCATATGCTCTATATACATTAACAAAAAATGTAAGCATTTCTACAGTCGTGGCTGCTTACTATGCGTATGTGGAATCAACACTACGCTATGGTATCATATTCTGGGGTAACTCTACAGATTGGTTGGCTGCATTTAGAGCGCAGAAACAATGTGTACGGTCAATATTAAGATTGCAAGTGACAGACAGTTGCAAAACACATTTTAGAACATTAAATCTACTAACCTTGCCATGTATATACATACTAGAGACAGCTTTATTTGTAAGAAAAAATATGAACCTATTTGAAAAGCAAAGAGGAAGTCGTCACCAATATAAAATAAGAATTATGCCTAGTAAGACATCCTTATTAAATAATAGTATACTTTGTATGACTACCAGGATTTATAATAATCTACCGACTGAACTACATAGAATAGATCATGTCAATGTGTTTAAATATGAACTGAAGAAGATATTGGTACGTAAAACTTACTATAGTGTTAAAGAATATCTAGACGACAACAATATACAATTAATTACTTGATCCTTTTTTCACTGATTATATAATTATGAACAATATGTACTTGACATGATATCAATGTTTAATTTTCTTTTAGTTTGTAGTCTGTGTTTTGATGTACTACTTGACATAATTATCAAATTTGACATACTTCATATATTAAAAAAAATATATAATAATAACATATTCTGACTGTATGTAATCTTATCTGTTTATTGTGAAGCCTAAAATCAATTTGTATTTAACGTTGCATGCCTACGTTGGTAAACATAGTTTAACTACTCATTCACCTAACAACTTGTAATGTACCTCTATACTATGTTGAGCAATAAAGATTTGATTTGATTTGATTTGCTATTTTATCTACTTATAAGTGAAATCGAAACTCCTACGTCGCAGTTGTATGAAAGATACAGGTATAACAATCAAACGAACTACATTATACCATAGAGCATAGATATTTATTTATAGAGATGTTTTTCTTGTTGCCGCTTTTAAGACAAACTTTCTGCGACCCAAATTGCCGCTTGGCGGCGTAACAATCGCGTGAGTGTCAGTGCAACAGCTGTCTATTTCTTATGCCAAAGCAATGCAAGATAGATGGCGAAAGACGCTAGCGCCGCCAACGGCGCCAACTACGAACTACACTAATGACAACCGTCAATACGCCAACTTTAATCGGCACATGACATCCTTAAGAAATAAGCTTCTTTAATGTAAATCATCTGTATTCATTGATTATACTATAACTGTTGTTTATAGCAATCGATCAGTCATACGAAAGTTTTTATGGCGTTAAATAATTATAATACGTCCAACTTGGTGATGGCTGTGATACGATCACATCTACCGCTACAAGAACAAAAAAATAGGATCCGATAGACAAACAATGCTGTCCATGAATCTTACTGCTTTTTTAAATTTAATTACTTGTGTGGAAATTTCGCGTGCATCCTAAATATTTAAGACTTATGTGTAAGTGGGAAAAATGCGTCGAACCTTATATTAGTCTGTAATGTTGGTATCTCCTCCACGTTATCGCTGTCTCTATTTTAATTAAACGCAAATTGATGTCCCAAAAAATTAGACAATTACGAACATTTTTCTTCGATAGTGATAGAGTAATTCTGCTACGTATCTAGAACCATAAAAGGTAGGTCTCCGAAGAAGGAAAAATGCGTTTTTGCTGTTTCCATGCAAGAGATGCAAATACAATACAAAAAATACAATGCAATTTTGTGTTCTGGATCTCTGAACATCTATCCAATGATCGCATATGACCTTAGATAAAGTTCTCTACAATGCATTTATTCATTGGCCGGTAGGTAAGAAGGAATTCTATCTATTATATTATCTTGATCTTTGTTCTATACACTGTTGAATTTATTTAAATCGTATTTGTACAAACTATTTCACTTCGCAGCTACTACAGCGGCTGACTGGTGACTCTATTATAAGTTCCGTAAATCCGAATAACAAACGATAGCTCCTTATCTTAAATTGAACTTTCAAAGCCGCTGAAGTGAATGATTCAAGTGAGTCTCCTTCTAACCAGGTGAAGGGATGGTTTGAAGAAATCGAACCAGACAGAGTAGATAGGGCAAGCAGGCAAGTTATTAAATCACGATAAATTCTCATTTATGAGCTTGCCTTTCACTGCCACGCATTCATGTATCTACACACCATTATTTATTTATTTATTTATTAACACTTCCTGCAATTAGAATGCAAAAGACGGACTTAATGCTAAATAGCATTTTCTGCCAGTCAACCTTCGGGTGGTGCAGAAAAGATTGTGGCAGGTGTTTAAACTATAAATATGAAATATTTAATTATTAGGTTAACCCCTCAACTGCAATATTAACCTCATAGGTTAATAACGGGTCGGGTATTATTGGTCGTTGATATTTAACGGTTTTTGCACTTGTAACACGATCTTGTTATATCATTCGATTTATCGATTTCCGCTTGACCAATTTTAATCCTTTTATAAACTGGCAACGAGCAAGAATGAACAAAAATTAATTAAATAAAATACGTATCCCTTGTGTGAATGGAACAGGACAAAGGGCGAACGTTCTCTGACCAGATTGGAGACATCCTGAAAAAAGGAAAAGTCAGAAGTACCCTTAACAGAAGAGCATGCATGAGAAACTTGATGGGAGTGAGTGAAGCAAGTGAGGTATGTCAGGATCGTTGCAAATGGCGTTCCGTAGTCTCTGCCTACCCCTCCGGGAAACAGGCGTGAGTTTATGTATGTATGTATGTACGTATCCCTTTGAACTTTGCGACGACGCCATATTGGCCATTTTGATATTGAAATAAGTGTGCACGAGAAAAGAAAAAATGTTTGTAATGAGAAAACATTGAGTAATCTTATAAGTATTATATACAGAATTACTGGAAAATAAGTGTAGATTTCATATTGAGTTATAGTTTATCGAAAAGTGATAAATATTGCAGTAAAAAAACCGGTCAATTGCGAGGCGAACTCGCGCACCGAGGGTTCCATACAAACCTGTAGGTATATATAATAATTATTTAAAAAAAATATGTGATGTAACTAAAAATTTAAGGATTTCGAAATTTACTCAACGTGATATAAAACATTGCTTTATGCCAAATTTCAAGATTCTTGATTGACTGGAAGTACCCTTTAGTTTTGACTTGAACATTTGATATGAATTTCAATTTTATATCTCTACGGGCTTATGAGGAAAAGGCAACTTTAAAATTATTAAAAGTATTTAAATTATAATGATGTAACTAAAAATTACGGTTTTTTGCAATTTTTCCTTTATCTGTGCTATAAGTGTGCTAAATTTCAAGATTCTGAGTTCAAGGGAAGTATCCTGTAGGTTTTGATTCCCTTGCGAGTAGTTGCGAGAAAATATGCTTAAATGGCTGTTTCTGTTGATTGCGTTGACATAGAAGTTTGATTTTATTACAGCTTCACGGTGTTATAGATATATATTATATTTCATTTGAATTTCAATTTAATAACTCTACGTGTTCACGAGGAAAGAGCTAGTAACTTTTAATTATTTAAAAATGTTGTTATTATAGGTATGATGTAACCAAAAATTTACATTTTTGGAAATTTTCCCTTAATCTGTGCTAAAAGAAGTTGCCTCGTACGACATTGCGAGATTCTAAGTTCACGGGAAGTGCCCTATAGGTTTCGATTCCCTTGTGAGTTTCGAAAATTTGCGAGAATTTAATAATCATCATCATCATCAGCCTTTAACAGTTCACTGCTGGACTAGGCCTCTCCTTTGAAAGGAGGCATTGGCCTACTATACCACGCTGGCCAAACGGGTTGGTATAGGGTTTGTATCCAGTTTTCCTTCCCTTACATTGCTGTTCTCTGCAATATGCTCCCTCTGTCGGCTCTTTCGACACCCATGGGATGATATGGGGTGGTGACATTTCGTATTCTTAATCCGTCACCACACGTCATTACATAATAATATTCTACTACTTACACACATCACCATCTAGTCCCAAACTAAGCAGAGCTTGTACTATGGGTAATGGATAAACTAGGTAATGGATAAACATACATAATTATATAATTACTTTTTTTGTAAATACATGCATATTATACATAGAAACTCCCAGACCACGACAAACATCCATGTTCACGCACACAAATGTTTAACTTGAGCGGGAATGTAACCCGCGACCTTCAGCATAGCAGTCGCTTACACTCCCGCTGCGCCAACCGGTCGTCAATTTGCGGCATAAACAGCTGTATCTTTTGATTGCGTTGGCTTAGTAGTTTGATTTTGTTAACGCTATAAGATATTATAGACTCGAGTATTTCATATGAATTTCAATTTAATTCCTCTACGCGTTCATAAGGAAAGGGCTAGTAAATTTAATATTATTATAATAATTTTTATTATATGATGTAACAATACATTTGCGGTTTTCGCAACTTTTCCTTTATCTGTGCAATAAAACGTTGGTTTGTACCAAATTTCAAGAATCTGAGTTTACGGGCAGTAACCCTGTAGGTTTTGATTCCCTTGCCAGTAGTTGAGAGTTTTAAAATATGCTGAAATTGCTGTTTTTTTTTATTGCGTTGAGATAGAAGTTTGATTTTGTTACAGCTTAAAGGTATTATAAACCCAATTATTTGATATAAATTTCAATTAAATAACTTTACGCGTTCATGAGGAAAGGGGTAGTAACTTTAAAATGAATACAAATATTCTTTTGATATGATGTAACTAAAAATTGAAGGTTTTCGCAATTTTTCCTTTATTTGTGCTGTAAGATATTGCTTCGTACCAAATTTCAAGATTCTGATTTCACGGGAAGTACCCTGTAGGTTTTGATTCCCTTGCGAGAAGTTGCGAGAAAATATGCGGCTTAAATTGCTGTTTCTTTTTATTGCGTTGACATTGAAGTTTGATTTCGTTACAGGTTAAACGTATTATGCACCTAAGTATTTGACATAAATTTCAATTTAATACCTCTACGCGTTCATGAGAAAATGGTAATAACTTTAAAATTACTATAATATTTTTATGATATGATGTAACTTAAAATTTACGGTTTTCGCAATTTTTCCTTTATCTGTGCTATAAGACATTGCTTCGTACCAAATTTCAAGATTCTGAGTTCACGGGAAGTACCCTGTAGGTTTTGATTCCCTTGCGAGTTTCGAAAATTGCGGCAATTTGCAGCATAAACGGCTGTATATTTTGATTGCGTTGGTTTAGAAGTTTGATTTTTTCACAGCTTCATGGGACAGCAGACTTGACTATTTGATATAAATTTCAGGTTGATACCTTCAAGCGTTTCTGAGAAAAAGGGTCTTGACAGACGGACGGACAACAAAGTGATCCTATAAGGGTTCCGTTTTTTCATTTCGAGGTACGGAACCCTAAAAAGTAACGAAACTTTTGTAATACACTTATTACGTTCCCAAAGAATGGCGGCCGTTATTTTTCGCCGCGTAAACAAAAACGTTTTATGGTGAAATTATGATTATAAAGTAAAATGAGTTGAGTTATCTTTGCACATTGTATATTGTTTTAACGTAATAAAGTGCTCGTTTAGTGATTATGTGTAAATATTTGATAAATTGTGATAAATGTTACAATTTATACCAATGAAATTTCTCAAAATCAAAATATATTACATCGCTGTGAGAACAGGTCAGTTTTATTTACATATTGAAATATATAACTAGTTAGATAAACTCGTAACGAAGCCAGGAAGGTATAATTTATACCATATTATTATATTTTTGTAGACGAATTCTTCGTCGACGACGGGTCCGTGTGGTGACGGATTAAGAATACGGAATGTCACCACCCCATATCATCCCATGGGTGTCGTAAGAGCCGACAGAGGGAGCATATTATGCAGCGACAGCACTGTAAGAGAAGGAAAACTTGATGCAAACCCTATACCAACCCGTTTGGCCAGCGTGGTATAGTAGGCCAATTCCTCCTTTCAAATGAGAGGCCTAGTCCAGCAGTGGACTGTTAAAGGCTGATGATGAGTCGAATTCTTCGTTTTTCTGCAAGTCTACGTAAAAATTAAAAAGCATTTGAAATGACGTTGCATTTCGTGCGTTGGGCAAAGCGGGCTTTGCGCAGGATAGGGGTTAACATCCATTAGCATACATATCTATGCATATATACGTATATATATAATAAAAATTATATAGTATAAATAATACATATTATACTAATAAATACATACAATTTACATATATTTAATACACAATGTAACACACGTGAGAGATGGTTTTATTATGGCTTTTCAAGAGACAGTTTGATAAAATACTGGCGCACCTTAGCCCTAAACGTGAATCGATTGGTTGCCGTCCTGATCTCGAGAGGGAGCGCATTCCAAAGAAGTATAGCTTGTACCGAAAAAGAAGAGTGTACAAGGCTTGAGCTATGAGAAGGACACTGAAGAAGAGAATTATTAGAAGAGCGAAGATATCTGTCATGATTGGAGCAGAGGTACTGAAAGTGAGGCACTAGGTAGCTGGGGCTATTAGTCGAATGAAGAAAAGTCAAAAGAGTAGTCAACGCGCGCATGTTACGACGCTGACGTATAGGCAACCATGACAGCTGTTGACGATATGAGGACACATGGTCATATTTACGAAGATTAAAAATGAACCGAATGCAATTATTGAGAAGTCGGTCAAGTTTATTGAGCAGGTCTGCATTCAGGTCGAGATAACACACATCACCATAGTCGATTATAGGAAAAACCAAGGTCTGCACAAGCATTATCTTTGTCTTGACAGGTAGAAAGTTTTTCAGGCAGTAAAGAGAGCGCAGAATCCCGGTTACCTTTTGGCAGACGTTTGTTACCTGGGATCGCCAACTAAGTGTGGAGTCAATGTGTAAACCGAGATCTTTTACGGAAGAACTGAGAGGTATATTAGTGCCATTGAATGTCACCGGTGGTAGTGATGCCAAGTCCAGCCTGTTTATTATTCTAGAGCTCCCAATAAGAATAGCTTGGCATTTCACAGGATTGACACATAGACCGTACCTCTCCGACCAATCTTGAATTCTTGCTAGATCTCGGTTCACAGCATCGATCGCATCTGGCAGATCCTCAATTTTGGCCTGCGAATAAAGTTGTAGATCGTCGGCATACAAATGATAGGAACACTGAAGATCAAGGGTAATGAGATTAATGAATAAAGTAAACAAAAGAGGAGAGAGTATGCCACCTTGTGGAACACCAGCCTTAAGGTCTCGCCAACTTGATGAAGATTCATCGACTCTGACAGACTGCTGACGTCCACGAAGATCTGAAGAGAACCATTCCAGTGCTTCGGAGGAGATCATAAGATAGGATAGGATGGACAGTAGGATATCGTGACTGACGGTGTTGAAGGCATTTGTGAGGTCAACCAGGACCAGCACAGTGATCCTAGTGTCCTCCACACCCGCCCTCACATCGCCAGTCACTTTAAGCATAGCAGAGACTGTATCATGCCCAGGTCTAAAGCCGGGCTGGTAGGGACTGAGGACATTGTGTTCATGCACAAACTGGGACAGTTGCTTATGAACACAAGCCTCAAGGACTTTAGAAAGGAAAGGGAGGATGGAAATAGGCCGGAAGTGATTAGGAGCGAGGTCAAGGGAATGGTTTATTATGTGGGAAATGGCAGGAAGAAGGTGGTCAAGGATGGTGATAATAATGTAGCAGCTGACATAATCACAGCCAACCGCTTTAGATTTAATTGAAAGGATTATCTTTTTGATCTCAGCCTCAGTAACTGGAGAAAAGTGAAAAGGATTTATGTTTGGTCGAGCCAAGCTATCTATGTAGTCCACCGTTCGACTCATAGTCTGACGATCAAACGTTGGAGTGGAGACAAAATTAATGTTAATATCGTCAAGACTAAGAGCTGGCGGCGGATGCACTCGACTAAGCCTACCGATACCCAGAGTCCCTAGGAACTTCCAGATATCGGCAGGGGAAGAGGAAGAAATGTTGTTGAAAATGTGGCTTGGTTTAGCATTTCGTATCATTTGATTACAACGATTCCTAGCAATTTTGTAGAGGACCCAATTTTCCTCGCAACGGTCACGCTTAAACTTGCGAAATGCTCGGTCCCTGCGCCTCATCGCCATCTGTATCCCACGCGTCAACCAGGGTGCAGGCGGTCGTTTCAATTTAATTTTCCGTACTGGGGCATGAACATCATATAGTTTGATTACGATGTCGTTGAAAAAGTTTAATTTCATATCAACAGTAGCTGCTGCCTCCAGAGGCCCCCAATCAATTTTCGACGCATCCAAATTTAGATTATCAACGTTCATACGTGCAAAGCAACGCCTGTACAGTACCTTGGGTTTGGGTTTAGGAGGTTTCAGGATATAGGAAATGTAGATAAGGTCATGATGCGAGAAAACGGGCGCGCGATGTTGACAGTGAGAGGATACGAGGGAAGGAGCCGAGGTGAAAATCAAATCCAACCATTACCTACATATTAAAAGACAGGTCTTAGAAAAAAATTTGATAATGGTCTCTACACTGTGATATTAAAAATATATTTATTTATAGACTGTATCCCCGAAGGCGTAGGCCCCACGTAGGTACGTTTTAGGTCCCGCGTAAAGGTGGCGAGCCTATTGCCGTTACCGGGCACATCACCAGATTCCGTGCTGCTACTGAGAATTCGGAAAAACCCAGTTACACTTTTGCCCGACCCGGGAATCGAACTCGGGACCTCCGGTCAGCAGTCTCGTACGCTATCCACTGAACCACGCATCAAAATATACGATACAAATTATTCGACTTTTTCGATAAGAGAATGATTGACAACCTACATACATACTTAAACATTTATATGCTGAAATAGGATGTACCTAGTCTATACAATAACCAGGTTTACAGCAAAAAATATTCAGTGCGTAAATTGAAGTTAAAATAATCTACATTCTATAAAGCAAAATTAAGTTGCTAATTGGAAAATAAACTAATTCTGGAAACGTCGTTTCATAATAATTAGATGAGAATTAATAACCATTTACTGGAATACTAATAAAATACGAAACTATTGGAAACCATTAACGTATTTTTACTTCGGTACATAAAAGATTTTATATATTTTTCGGAAAAGCATAAATTAATGTTTTAGTTTTAATTTGTATGTGTTATTTAAATGCAAGTTATATTCATGACTTATTTTTAATATTTAATACAAATGCTATAAATACAATCGAATCCTATTCAAAACAAAAATAAGAGGCCTTCTGGCATTTTCTCGAGTGTATTGACCCACTTAGTTACCTGTCCTGGAGGTAGGTAATTGCTTAATTATCTACCGTCAGATCTTCACAATTTAAACAAACAGATGTGAGAGTATCCTAAACAAGATTTATTTGTACAATATTTAACGCTTCTGTTATTTTACAGTACATCTTTAACAATTTTGCTCAAGGTGTCCTCATATCACATCAGTTTTACACTATACTTCTTTGCAACCTAAGTTATTATTATAATGACTAAAAATTTAACATCTAACAATCGTTAAACCTTTAGGTACTAAAATAAACAGTGCCATAAGACCTTTTGGAATATGGCTAGAACTAGATGGACGCCCGCTGCTACCACGCCACGACATTCCGTTTTTGCCTTTCGGCGTGAATATCAAATTAGGCATGTGTATACACATGTGTTTGAAACTCGTGGGGTGGATATTCATCCAGAGATTAATGCTAATGAGATACGTCTGCATCACCTACGCTTTAGAAACTCGTGACCTTTCTTTTGAACAGAATTAATATAATTGTTTCACGAATTATGCTGATCTACGTTTGACGCTTTACGATAAAGTTAGTGGATGTTTTATTTACGTGTTATACATGCATACATACGCCTGTTTCCCGGAGGGGTAGGCAGAGACAACGCAACGCCATTTGCAACGATCCTGACATACCTCTCTTGCTTCATTCATTCCCATCAAGTTTCTCATGCATGCTCTTCTGTTAAGGGTACTTCTAACCGGTCCTTTTTTCAGGATACCACCAATCTGGTCAGAGAACGTCCGCCTAGGTCTTTCCCTTTGTCATGTCCCATTCACGCTTGCTTTATATATCTTCTTTGTCAGTCTATCGTCATCCATGCTCACCATGTGCCGAAACCATCTTAACATGCTTACTTTCATATTATTATTTAATAAGTTTATGTATTATTTTGCAATCATAAAATATTGATAAAGCTGTCTGGTCAGGTAAGATTACTAGTTAATACTAAACTTCTGATCATGAATATACTCATGTAACGATGGTGACTATACAAGTGTTTTTAATTTCCTTCATAAACAGTTAGGTACTTGAGATACACGGCTGGCGTAACTGAGGCTCTGCCGATACCTGTAGATTTATAAGGATGACAAAATGTTGTCTTACAATATTATACACAATTCCGGAATAGATTTCAATTTGCGAAACTGATACGAATGTCATAAAATATTTCACTATGGCCACAAACATGCAGAAAGAGAGTCCCTTCAGATTGTTTCTTGACATCTGCGAACTCAGTGGTGCGACGAGAGATATATTATCGGTGTTACCGATCATTTAACTGAAAGAGATTTAAGCTTATAGATATTACAAACTATGTAAACAATTCCAACTCACAAAAACACCTCGTAATTTGTAATAAAAACATATATTTGAGCGACCATGAATATTTAATTTCGTTAAATATGCTGAAAGCAGGGTAAAATTACCTGTAACTGAGTTTGAAATATTTCCCCGAACACAAGCTTATGGAAAGCTTGGATTCGGGGAAAGGCTAAGTAAAAAAAAACAATCTGTTTTATAAAGTTACGTTCATGTTTATATACACACCGGCACAATTAGGGGAACACAAAAGAAAGGTCGATTTTTTCAATTAATATAGTTTCTATATTTTTTTGCAGTTATAAAATAAATACATAGTCTTAAAATGTCTTAAATTAAAGCAAAAGAAGCTACGTATTGGCAAGTTTTTAGAAAATACACCTGAATTGCGAAAATTTGCAAAATAAAACATTTTACGGTGAGGTTTTAAATTTATTTTCTTCTTTTAATTACACAAAATTATTGAAATTAATATCGAGTATTGGCTCCGCAGGCTCTAAGCAGAGCTTGTATACGATTTCCCATGCTCTGAATAAGGCTGGCGATCATTTCGTGGAGTAAATTGTCCCACTCTTCCACCAAAGCCAGTTTCAGCTCTTCAACATTCCTGGGAGCTGGTTTTCACTGTAGAACTCTTCTTCCCAGAATGTCCCAAGCGTGTTCTATTGGGTTCATGTCCGGTGATCGCGCTGGCCAGTCCATTTGATTGATACCATCCTCACGGAGGTAGCTATTCACTATACTCGTAGTGTGAGGGCATGCATTATCATGCATAAAAATGAAATTTTGGCCTATAAATGGTGCAAAAGGCATGACATGTGGTTCTAAGACCTCTGTTACGTATCGGTGCGCAGTGAGAGATCCATTTTCAATGAGCACTAACTCTGTGCGGGCTCCAAAACATATGCCATCCCATATCATTACTGACTCTCCACCATATGACACCGTTTCCGTGAAGTTAGTCTGGTTGTATCGTTCACCTCAATACCTCCACATCCTTTCCCTCCCATCCACAAAACTGACACAAAAGCGGCTCTCATCAGTGAATAAAACACGACCCCACTCACTAGTCCAATCTCGGTGCTCACGGGCGAAGGCTAATCTTGCTACACGATGAGCTACCTCGAGTTTCAGTGCTTTCGCTGGAACGTAAGATCTTAATCCAACTTCGTTAAGACGTCTTCTAACCGTCCGTTCACTAACATTTACGTTACGGACCTCGGCCAGTTGATTTCGGGTCTAAACAGCGGTTTGTTGATGATTTCTCAAAGTTTCAATGGTGATAAATCGGTCGTCAACGGCACTTGTAGCAAGATTTCTGCCCTGTCCTCAACTGCGCACGTAAGATCCCGTCTCCCTATAGCGGCGAACAATGCGGTGAATCACTGAAGTCGATACACCTAAGGCTCGGCTTACCGAGCGGTAAGTATGCCCTTCTCCGATCTTGGTTACAGCCCTAGCCACCGAAGTTGCTGGCAAATCACTCATTTTGTATCAAGAATGTGCACACAGTTCAAAAATAAACAGTGGAATGACCCACAGTCCTTTACACCGAACCAAAGAAAGATCTTATCAGAAGCTATTCTAACATTAAGTGTCAGCAAATTCTTAAAGTTTCATAAATTCTTTTAACACACTTTTAAATGGCAAATTTGCACTTAAGATAGCTTCCAAAGAAGGAATTAACACATAAATAATAAAAACTTGTCAAGATACCCGAAATTTAGGAAAAAAATCGACTTTTCTTTTGTGTTCCCCTAATTGTGCCGGTGTGTGTAGTTTACTTTGGATTAATCACAACCATTTTACCTGTATTATATTCATTACATTTTACCATATTACATTCAGTTAGGTCATGTACTTTAACATCATTAGGTTTAGATTTTTCTATTAGACCAAGCCATGGTGGAGCAGCACTTGCAATGCGCACTGTGCTAGATTCGCGTAGCGCTGCCTCAAAGGGAGGTTGAGGACACCGTGGTGGTTTTTAGAGCGTAGGCCGAACTTATTTCGGGAGTTGTACATACTTCCGCAACCAAGCTCTCATTAAACTTTGCTTTATTCTGGTATGGGAAATAAAAAAACTTTACCGAATACGTGGAAATATTCGTGCAGCGCACCATATTTCGAACCTGATACCCTCTGCGGGAAAGCCTGTCGCTCTCCCAAATAAGCTATCGGTGCGCCTGATCGAGATACGAAAACAAATTAAAACTGAAATTCGCTAACTAAGCAACACCAATCAATTCACGCTAATATCATTTGTAACAGACAATGAATACGACCGTCTTATAATGCGACCCCAGTGTTCACTTATTGAGGCAAATAAACCAAATAATTACAACAAAAGACTATTGTGCGCCATCATTTTGGAAACATTTTGGGAGTTACAATGTTTTAAGACATATTTTTAAAGCTATGTTAAAACTGTACGATAGACCATTTAAGGTATGATAAAAGTTCTGCTTGTAATATACTTATTTAAGAATATCATATTATTGTACAACATGACAGAAATAATAACACATCAACTCAGCATGAAAATCTCACAGCCTTCGCAAGGACTCTAATACACATTGATTTTCCGTGTAATTACAGAATGATAAAAAAATAACATCCAATTGAATACAGCAGACACCCATAGGTACAATAGCAACTAAAACTGCAGGGAAATCATATATCTATAGAGCACCTGTATACATTGCACCTGTTTAATGGGATGATTTAATTGATTCAATTAATTATTCGCCTTTGGCGTACAAATATTAGGTTTAACCATTTTATGCATTTCATATCAGCTGCGTAAAATGGTTAAAATCGTTCCTAGGTAAAGTGTTTAAATATATGATAACAATACAAAGAGAAAATAGCTACATAAACCCTATGTTTTGTGTTTAGTCAATGTATATGGCGCTGAACCGTTATCAAAGACAGCAGTTATGGGGCCGACCGTACTGAATGGTCGTCAGCTTAGCGTAAGAATTCCATTTTGGAAGGCTCGTAAATCCAGCCAGTGCCAAATTTATATTCGGCATTTCATGCACATATTCAATTCTGCGATGCGAGGTTCGAACCGATCGACATCTGAATAATCACATGTCAGGGCAAATTTGCCCGCACTGGACGCAAAGGGGTAATCCTCGGGTTTTTGCCATCCATAACACGAGCATAATTAGTATTCATTACAGAATTGTATTTATCATGAACGTTTCCACTTCGCCAGCAATATAAAAACAAGGGGTTTTTACCGGCTGACAAAGGATATGGAAATGTGTGGGCCGTCCGGATTGTTCGGGATTATAATCCTTGAAAGATTTCCAGTAAAAGCGGGGGATGAATTTGATTTGTTTTCTGAGTATTTTTATTGTGGTGACGTACATCATTTTCGGTATCTGCTACAAGGAAAACAACTCAAATTATATCGAGTAGTGCGTAAATAGGATTCTTTTATTTGATTTGATAATTGATTCTTCTAGGCTTTTGCTGTGCGATATTCCAGGCTTTGACTGTTTCGAATACTGCACAAATTATTTTATTTATTAAACTGAATATGCAAGCGTACTATACACAAAACTGCTGTTAAACATCACAAAGCAACACACAAAAACGTAATACACAAAAAGGCTACAAAAATTGCTAATATGATCATAACTGTCTGTTTGGCGCGACGTCGTTGGGTAATTAGCAGGTACGCAAAATGCTCGTTTATGCTAAAACAAAGAAATGAGCAAACAAAGTTTCGCAGTTCGTTCCCTTCGTCATTACAGGGTGCAAAACTCCTCATTTATTGTACTTTTTTGTCACGTACTCATTTATGTTGCCAGTGGACAATTAAATATACAGGTGATGGCGGGGAGTTATTTTTTCATCAGTCAAACGGTCACAAGCGCTGTCCGATGAAGATAAGGCTAGAAAGGCAAATAATTCGCTACTGTTACAATATTAACAAGGATTACCTACTATAAAATATCTTAATAAACTTCACTTCTACCTGAAATTGCCTGAAATTCAAGCTTGGTTGTAGGCAAACGGACATCTAAGCTTTTTACCTTGTACTCTGAATTTGCAATATCAGACGACGTATCGTTTCGTACTTACTACTTACTATGGGCGTGACTACACCACACTGTCTTAATAGAGAGTCTAGGTTTACGATTTCATGCTTACTGTTATAATCTTAGTATTTATCAACTTTGATCATAACACAATATGTTGTTAAGTTAAGTGAGATAAAAGGGTTATATAAAAACAATTATACAGACCTACCTAAAACCTATTATAAAGATTTCTATTAAATAATAATATCTATTCAAGTAAAGAATCTTTTAATCAAATTTTGTAATAATCTAACTGAATATTTATTAATTGATATTTCCTTGTTTCGTCCACTGTTTGAGAGTTCACATTCTGGCTCTTTCGGTTTAAATATATTAATACTATAGTCTGCGACAGTACCTTGAACTTTCAGCTATTCGGATTAAACATTGGAGAGACAAATGACACCCCAAAATATTATTTAATCATAACTAAAATAAAAATATAAAACGTACGTGTTCATTTCTCCTTCCATCATGTCTAAGTGTAATAAATTAATTATATTAGACATTTTTAAAAGCAGCAGCATAAGAAAAATAACCTGAAACAGATTCTTTCGCTGGAAAAGATCTCGCAAATATTCCGAGAAAAGAGAGAATAGATTGCTTGGAAAGATGTTGCATACTTTTTATATAGTTGGGTATTTTCAATACAGCGAACAAAAAGCTGTAGGAGATAGATAGCTCTAATCAATAAAATATAATCCTCAAAGCAGACAAAAATATGTAAGGAGAAAAACATTATTATGAGCAAAAGATTATTATTAACAAAAAGATCTTCTTGTTAATCATAACTAAATTACAAGCATTTCAGTATGATTTCAGTACATCATAAATCCGTTACGTAATGTAAATTGATAAGTCAATTAAATTTTACATTCACGCATATAAAGTAAAAGTCGCTGGTACCAGTTATTACATGCTTAAAACTCTTTAGTAAACCTACCTTCGAGCTGTCTCGTTACCTGAATCATTCATATGTTTGCGAGACTGGCAGACAGTGCCTTAGGCGTTGAATCTCCCTTTTGCAATATGTTTGCAGCATCACGCTGATATGTGTGCGTGTGGAAGGGTGAATGCGATATATATATTTGTTGCCTACGTGTAGATTTTAGAAAATAATTTTATACTGTTTTCCTTGTATAGATATGTGATGTTATATGTGATGATCTTGTATAATTTACTTTAACATTTTCAGGAATATACATTTTATGATTTATTTCAAATATGCACTCTTGGGCATTATGTAGGTAGTTGCGCAAATGTGTAAACATATGCAACAAATGATACAGTCATATGTGAATAAAACTAAACGGTTTCTATGGCTTCTTATGTAAACTTGCACGTATAATCAAGCCTTCAGTGATCCCTAAATAGACTTCTATATGCATATTGCATACTCTTTCATATCATTGACGTCATAGACGCACTTCGTTCCACTCCATAAGTTACTATTAATATGCAGTTCAGGATTGCCTCTCGGACAGGTATAAAATATCGAATATCGCGTTTGTAATAAAAAACTAACAGTAGACACTTTTTTGACGATCTTAACAGAGGCAGGACAGGAGCCTCTGTTAAGATCGTCGCATCGAATAAGCGACGTTCACAAGATCTATGTGCTCGCTGCCTGGGACGGAGCCAATAACTCACCGAGATAAGCATTTTAAGAAATTTCATAAATTCAGGGATTTGATTTTTTTTTCTTCTTACTTTATCTGACCGACTTGCCATCGTTTATAGATTTTCTTGTGTTTGCTTCTGGTTTGTTTAAGTGACATTAAAGCTTATGTTACTATTGTCTGTATAGTTAATTATTTTGGTACCGAATATGTATTTACGAAATATTGAAAATGATGTAAATACTGGGTTATTGTTTTAATATAGTCGTATTTAGTCTGTCCTTGATTATATTTTGTAACATTTTAGTTTTTATGAAATATAAAAATGATAACTCTAAAACATGTTATGGTGCTATGTCAGGACTAATAAAGCCTTACATAGCTATGTAATTTTTTATGTCCATTTCTTACAATCTTGTCCAACAATCTTTTACTTCAAGCTCTATATTGTTAAATGAATAACGTCTCATGTCTGAATTCGTCGTCGGAATTCAAAGCATTCAGTTACAGGACACCCGTCATTATTGTTGGGAGTAGTCATCATCATCAGCCTTAGTCACAGTCCACTGCTGGACTAGGCATCTCTTTTGAAACGAGGATTTGGCCTACTATACCACGCTTGCCAAACGGGTTCGTATAGGGTTTGTATCAAGGGTTCCTTCTCTTACAGTGCTGTTCTATGCATAATATGCTCCCGCTGTCGACTCTTACGACACCCATGGGATGATATGGGGTGGTGACAATCCGTATTCTCAATCCGTCACCACACGGAATAACTATAATATATTATTGATACCTAGTCTAAAATATCCATTATAGAAAAGCTCAGATTTTCTTTTAATATTTATTTAAGAGTCTCCCTTAAAATAAGTTTCATATAACAGCCCGTTTATGTTCTACACACTATATTCGAGAAGTAAATTACTATATAAGAGAACAGAGAAGTGAAAAATACTGACTGCGCGGTTGGTGTAGTGGTTTAAGCGGCCACCTCGAAGCTTAACGCTGCGCCGAGTGTTGTGGGTTCGATCCCCACACGAGGCAACACTTTGTATGATTAGTAAAATGTTGTTTTGACTCTGGGTGTTCATTGTGTCCGTTAGTTGTATGTTTGTAAAGTCCCCCGCGACACAGAATTTAGTCCTAGTGCGGGAGTTGTCTCTAAAAAAATATGATATACAAAATCCTGCTTACAATATGTATGTCGGATTGACAAGGATGGTTATAATCTTCCTCAGAAAAAGAAGTATAATCCTACTGTAGCCTACTCGCTAAGTAAGAGCTCCAGAAGCAAATCCTTCGTTCAGTTTTGTGTATCTTTCCTGTAGAGTAAGGGGATGTCACAAAAAGGTAGAGTATGGGTATCATTCGTCCTTTGTCGAAGATTGGAACTCACGAGTATCTAGACTAATTGCTGCAATTGCAGTATGTTAATAGGTTATCATCATAGACGTTATAATATTACCAGATTAAACCGACCATTGGCGAGCCTATATCCAGCAGTGGACTATGACAATTGGCAGGCTAATGACGATAATGAGACCGAGCGAATTCCGTCTGAACTAGCTAGGGGCAGTGTTATTCTATGGTTAAGCTCGGGACATTATATTATCGTCGACTAGTAAAGTTCTTAATGCCAGCAGGGACAGGCACAGGATAATTAGCACTCTACTATACACATACTGTACTACCTGCATAGATCATAAATTATATGCCATATCATTGATGTCTATTAATACCATGAGTTCGAACTCAAGGTTTCAAAAGCTCTTAAAGTAGTAAAGAATACACACATTTTACGATGTCATTAAGGTCAACTTTGACGTTAGCGTTAAAGTCAACTTCAACGAGACTGAATGTTGTATAAAACCCGATGAGAGCAGTAAAAGTTAATTGACATGGTAATGGTAGTATAATTCCTCTATTGAAACGATGCTATTAGGTACAAATTAATACAATTTCCTAGCGTCTTTGGATTATTTCTCTGCCGTTATAACCGATACCTAAGCATTAATACATTTATTACTAGAGCATACCGAACTCGTACACCTAATACTTAGTTTCTTTATCTACATACGAAGTTTTAGAGTTCGATTTAACTTGTTAAGTGTCGATATTGAAGTAGATATAGAGATAAGACTGTCTCGGGATACGATAAGTGCCCCAATGAGTGGTACAATTTATCACAGTGTCACCGCAGCTCTGCACGCAGGCACTTACGTCACGTATAGCCGTAATGCAACCGGCGACGATAAATATTTGCTCTGTACTTCTGGCTAACGTATTGCATGTGTAAGTATGTAGAGTGAATCTATTTGTCTGATTAAATAATGAGTTACTTTTATATAAAACTGGCTATACCTTTAATTAAATATGTCTTATATCTGGTTGGCTACTTAGAAAGGTGCAAAGTAGCCTTCTATGCATTTTTGGATTCATGGTCATTCTGTACCAAATGTAAATGTAATTGAAAGTAAGCAGTAGTTAAGTAGGGGAAGCGGATTAGATGAAAAGCAGACAGAGTTACTTTTGCATATATAATAGGAATATGGATGTTAGGTTGATAGATTCAGTTGGATAACTTTTGCGTTTGAACAAGGATTTTCGGCATCAATGAATGGAAGATTCGCGTACTAATAGTTTAAAGGACATAAAAATTTGAAACTAGCAAATAATTGTGATGAAAATGGTGATAAATACGTTTATCCGGCATAACGCAAAACACAACGATAACATTTAGCAGTCAGTTGGTAATGGCAAACAAAATGGTTTTGCAGTGTAGGTATTAAAATTGGATATTTGTCTGTTCGACTGGACATTGTAAATTTGCTACTAAAAGTGATGCTATGTGCGCTGCAATATCAAAACGAGATATTGCGTTTGACGATATATTCTGCTCCGCCAAAGTAAAACGACACCTTTATACTTTCGTGATATGGTAAAACTATCTCACATGAAACACTTCTCAAAGTTCAAGATCTTCACAATAATAACTAAATTATTCTACAAAGATAAGTAAATGGAACTTATGAACAAGTGAACCTATAATTATACTTATCGGCATGTACCCACGTTTTGAGACCGTAATTAACTGTCAGAACTAACACAGCGATTAATCATATTTATAAAAATTAAAGAAAACAGAATGAATGGCCTCTTTTCATGTTGCTATAATTGTCAACTGAGAGCGAAAATATAACGGCATTTCAATAAAGGAGGGTCAAGAGACTCTTATACAATATACATGTGATAATATTACACATATGATGTGACGGTGTGTGTGAGCTTTTTGTGTTGCTGCACTTCACATAACCGTGTTCCATCTTAAAAAAAGGTTTCTCTTTGGATATGCACAGACATTTAATATACCTACTTACTGCTGTGTACCGTTCAAGTAAACAGCGGCTAAGAATTGGCTTTTGATACGATTCTGACTAATGTTATACACGGTTATTACATCGTGCACTTTAACTTAAATAATAATATAATGTTCAGAACGTAGAGACGGATCAGAGGATCTTGCAAGTGAAATTTCGCACGGTTTCCTTTGCTTCGTTTTACGTTCACGTCCTTTGGAACTGAAATTAATATGATGCTGCTTTATTATAAGTCTAGTATAGTTTTATTAAAAAGCCTTGTTTTAAAAAGTGATATCTATTGAATTTATTATGAACTGAAGTGAACTACCGTGTAAGTCACACGGTATCCGGTAATTTAATAAGAGACGTCGATATATTTGAATTTATACATCGAATCAATTGTCTCTATGCAAGCATTCAGACGGGAGACTGATAGATAAGTATTAAGTATAAAAGTCAGTGAACTGATGTGATAAAACATTCAGTACTCACAGGTGTTATTTTTGCAAGTGAGAAACTATTCCGTCGACCAGACGTCTAGTCGTGGTGTAAATGAATGAGTAGCCTCACTAATTGCTCTCTTGAATATGATGGAGAAGTCTTATTACTTAGCTACTTACTTCAACCGTTTTTACACTACACGATCTCAAAAACTCAGAATCAAGGGTGAAGACTTTGAACTCTCACTTTTGACTTTGACATGAATCATTATGTCGACTTCTAATGAGTTGTATGTGTGTTTCACCATATATATAGATAAAAGACTGCACGTATGGCGTAGAGGTTTAAGCACTGCGCTAAGTGTTGAGGTTTGAATTTACAATTTGTTATTTTGAGCATGGCTGAACTTTGTGTTTGTTAATTGAATGTTTGTAAAATCCGCCGGTAAAAAAAAATGTGCGGACGATGTCCTCAAAAATCCAAAATGAAAATAAAACCAAGTACAGAATTGATTATCATCTACCTAAAACGCCGAGATTATGCTCTTATACAGCAACTAGGAATACTCACACACTAAATAGTATAGTACCAAATTCAGCTCCTGACCCTAAATTTTTACCAGTATTTTTTTAAATCGTGTTGTGTAAACAAGTTTGTCCTTGTGGTGTGGCAACAAGTGTCGGTGTTTCGACAAACGTAACTTAATGTAACGGGTGGGTGACTCACGACTCCCGTACTATTTATATCACCTGTGCACAAAGTGTTCATTTACACCTCGACTTATTACATTTTACACTCGAATAGCTAATGAAGTTTATGTAACGTGTCATTAACGGTCAGGACTTATTTCCTTTGGTAATCATTTATCAGTGCCGAATATATACTTAGCGTAAGAAATTGCATCAAGTAAATGATGTTTGAATTTACTTAGTTATGTAACAGTTATTTTTATGATCTAAAAACTCACCAAGCAATGCAACTGAAACAGGTAAGTTGTCGGTCTATTGCAGTCCACTGCTGGACCCAGGCCTCCTCTAGGGTACGCTATAAGATGTTCTCCCGTTTTCGCTATCTAGCCGCTACCAGCTACTCTCTTCAAGTGATCTTCAGTCCATCTGAAACAAGTTTTGTTATATTTTAGCAAAGTTATAAATAATATTTTATTAAAAGAGGTAGTTTTTTCTAACTAATCCATTGTATCTTAATTATTCAAATTTTTATCGTATCTAATCTTTCATCATTAATTCTGCCAACTCCGTTCTATCAACATCTTCGAGGTTTATTATTAATGGATCGCTTGAGTCAATTGTTTTATCTGCAAATATATTGACAGAATAAATAATTATCACAAGGAAATGCTTCATTAAACATTTTAGTTATTTATAATGAAACATTATGTTAATTTCCACGTAATATCTTAGTACTATACTTAGATTTTTACGTGGAAAATACCGAAAAGGAAGTATTCAGCATTTCAAAATTATTACAAATAAAATGATTTGAGTTTACATTTGATTACATAAACGGCACAATAGGGTATTTGACTAAAAAAATCGAATTAGTCCGTCAGTTAGAATATCGAAAAATATTGGATACGTATTTTTTGTTTTATCAAATCAGTTAAAAATTACGAAGATAAAACGCATCAAAGTTGGAGAAACGCCTAAGAGTGGGGGCTTCTAACGTCACTTGCCAGTAAAAAGGGTACTGGCAAGTGACGTCACACGAGTTTTCAGCGAAGTTTGTCGTCTTCATTTTTTGTTTACGTGACTAAAGAAAATATACGTGTCCAATATTTTTCGATAATCTAACTGACGGACTAATTCGATGTTTTTAGTCAAATACCCTATTCCCAAGAACTAACAGTAGCAAAAAATATCGAATAAACTGATGGGATATATTTTTCAGGAACATTTTATAGAAAATGTGACGGAGTGACAGGTTTATGAGGTCTGCAGGTACCTAATTATGTAGAAATTTTAAATTAAATGAAAAAATACTTAGATAGACAGGCAAAACAATAATATATTAAAATAATTAACACGGCAAACGCAAATCTCAAAAAGGTTTCAAATTTAGGGACGGTAAAGGTATTGCATGAATATTTAACCTTCGGCCGACGTTGATGTATGATTATTAGCCCGAGTGTCATTTGGTTTTGCCATTATTTTTTATCACATTTATTTATCATTTCCACTATGATCTTTAGTTTAAAATAAAATATCTATTTTAAAAGTTTCTATGTGTCTACATTTTAGAGCGCTAAATCACCAATTAGATTTAAGGCTTCAATGAAGAAAAGTCAGCGGAGCGAGACGCAAGATATGCGATGGGAAAACGGGACAGATATATGTATTTCTTTCTTCATCTAACCATTTTGCTTACTGTAACCACAAAGAATATATACTAAGAAATAATGTATATTGGCAGCAAATATACATCATGGACATAATGCATACTATGTAATAAATACAGACTTTTGGCAGCTGTTCACGTGTTTTATAGTATACTAGCTGTGCACTGTAATGTTGTCCACCGCCAATCCAGAGTTATATTATATTTATTTTTACTCGGTTCCTATGGGTCGCAGCATGATGTCAGAAAACCTTCCTGCTTTCAACAACAATAAGAAAAATACTCCTCAGATTTGTTATATGATTACAGTTTCAATAACATTTTATTATTTTCAACCACGCCGGCAAACAAACTTTTTCTACGCCTGTATCCCGAAGGGGTAGGCAGAAGCATAATATTACACGCACATTTCGCCATGAATTTTTAGGACCCACGTAATAGGGGGCGAGCCTATTGCCGTTACCGGGTACATCATCAGACTCCGTGCTGCTACTGAGAATTCGGGAAAAACCCAGAAACACTTTTGCCTCCAATCAGCAGCCGCATACGCTATCCACTGGACCAAGGAGGCAGTATTACTTTGTTACGAGTGACAATAAGGTACGCCAAACACTATTGTGTTAACACGAGATCAAATCCTTTAAGGAAGGACATGCGTATAATAAGTATCACTGGACCTGTTAGTCCTACTCAATATTGCGATGTTCTGTAAATCGTGGTAAGCGCCCGGACGAGTTGCTAAAATTTAAGAGATCATCATCATCCCCTTATATTATAAAATATTTAAACTGTCCCAGTGCTGGACACGAGTCTTTAAACCTTAGTTTGCCACGCTAGCTAAGTGCTGGTTGACTGCAAATTTAAGTGACATTGTATTTCAATCTTTACAGCTACGCTAAGATACCGTTAATTCGTTGTTACTGTAGATGTCACTAACGAGGAAAATGTTTTATTATTGATAAAAACAATTTCTATGATAAAAACATTGCAAAATATCAACACCCATCCCACCAATAGGGAATATGCATGATTCTTTTTATGTTGCTATCGTTTATTTATGTTAATATGATACCTTAAACAAAATATTGGTCGTGGAGAAGTCAACATTTATTTAAAATTAAATGTTGAACATTGCAATGACATAACGCTGGTTTAAACACCCCCATTTTAGCGCTCTGTGGTTACGTCAGCGTTCTCAACGTTTGAGTTGTTAACTGTCAACTCTGTCAACTTGATACTTGATGCTTGATGGCACGGGCTGTTGCCGCAACTCCACGTCTTGGCGTGTATTTTGGGTGCGGGTGGGAATGGTGTCTTCATTCGACCCACCCCAGCTCTTCGAGGAAGGCCAGCAGACTCTTGATGTGGCCCACTGCCTCCCTCAGGGTGCTGTATCTCGTCAGGTACTGCTGCCAGTACTGTGCGACCTCAGGGCAGTCGAGGAGCAGGTGGGCTGCCGTCTCGTCTGCTGCCATACAGGCCCTGCACAGCGGGCTGTCGGTGATACCTATAGTAAATAGGTGTTTATTAAAGAATCCGTGTCCTGTGTAGGCGGCCGTGACTGTCCGCAGTTGTTGTTTGGACAGCCGGAGGATTTGTTTGGCTATCTTACCGTCTACTGCGGGAAGAGCCTCCTTGGCCTGCCTACATGTTTCAATACCAATCCAGGACTGGTTGTGTTGGGTCCTGGTGCTATTCCTTACCAGGTTGCGATAAAAACCAGAAGGGAGGGGAATAATGGGCTCGGGTCCCACCACCTCTAAAGTGGCCCCTCTTATTCCTTTTTTCTACGTCAAGTACAAAAAAGGAGAACTCTGTGTTTACTTTATAATTAAAATTAATAAAAGTGACTATTTATAAATGTAATGTTTGTAAAACGTTCTATATGATCTAAATAATAAGTACAAGTGTTGGCACAATCATTGAAGTTAAACTTAGCAAATAAAACAAACATAAATAATTTATTATACATAAAACATAAAAAGTCATTGAACTGTTCAGAAAAAGTGAAAAAAAAACAAACATTCAAAATCAAAGTGACAGTGCAAATACGGTTTTGGTTCAAACGAACTAGACATTTTTGCAGCATGAGTCATCGTTAAGAACTTTTTTCCTATATGGTAATAAACGAAAGCCAATTTCACGTACAAAGTACTCAGGTCTCGTGGCGCGGTCGATTATTGACTGGTTGAAATCGTTGACGCGCAGATCATCAAGTTCGTATCCGACATTCTTCAATATTATCTTTTTCAACTTCTTATTTAGAAGTTTGTAAATAAGGATAAAAAATTTCAGACAAAGAGATTCTACACTTTCGTAAAATTATTGAAAATACTCCAAAAACAAGATTTAATACACCAGGAAATTCAACACAAAATGTTACTTTTTGAAACAAATCGAGAATCAATATTCCAACAGAAAATTCTTTTGATGAGTTGTCTGAAGACTCAGACATTGAAGATACTGACTATTTGTCTTTAAAAACGACACCTACACAAGAATTGAATAGAAGTTTTCCTGATTTAAGCAATAACATAATAGATGACATTTATGAATTGAGAAAAAAGATATTTACATTAGAAGAAAAATTACAAATCGCCGAAAATGAAATAGAAAATTTGCTACTAGAAAATAGTAAGCAAAATGAGGAGATAAAGGAATACAAATTAAAAATTGACCAATTAACAAGAATATGCAAAACAACCACGTCAACAAAAAAACATGTAAAAAATCAGCAAATAAAAGACTTACAAAGTCGAGACTAGATTTTACGAGTGTGGAAAATGGGCAATTTCAGGATACACCATTAATATGCCAACTTACTAATAAAATACCGCCATCTAGTGAGCAACCTCTGGGACTATATCCTAAAGATCTATCCTGTGTCATGGATCAAGATAGCTGTTTGCCTTCCGTCCTTCCAGTTAGTTCACTAGCGAGCGAAACAGATGGCGTAACGAGCATGACAACAAACCGAAATATTATTTTATTGGGAGATCATGAGAAATTAAGAGGATTATCTGCAAGATTTTTACAAACAAGGAATGGTATACGGGAACATAATTACAAGCCATATTCCCTGATAAAACCGGGGGCTACAAGCAAGGAATTACTCGCACAATGTGATGCTATTGCGAAAAACCTAAACGAGGACGATATTGTTATTCTTCATGTTGGTAGTTACGACTGCAATATACAAATATTACATTACAATCTCAGCTTAATAATAGACAAACTATGTAAAGCGTACATTTATATAACTCCAATTTGCGGAAATCCTTACCTGAATCACTATATGTTAAACCGAACAATAAAGCTTTGGACAGCACACATTAAAAGATGCACTGTTATTGATTATTTAGTTAATGAAAGAAGGCATTATTATAGTTATATTGACTTTGTATGTAGTAAGGTCAATTTAGGTATTGCATATAACGAATACAAACAAAAATATCTATAACCTACTAAAATAAGATTACATCTTCATAAGCCAATTACAAATAAAACTAACAGTCAATTAAACCACTTGGACATAGGGATTAATTGCAAGATAAAAAAGGGCACAATACCATACTATTTTAAAATTACTCGCAAAGCATCTATTTGTTCGGACACTAGGACTGGTGAAATACTTAATGATCCAATTTCAAAAAAGGATAAAGAATTTTTTCGACCCTTATAAAACAAATTCCTTTATTCTATTACATCAGAACATTCACGGTATTTTTTCTAAAAAAGAGCCGTTAGAAATAACTCTTGCAGACCTAGATAGTAAAAACAGTCCTGATATATTATGTTTAACTGAAACATTTGTTAAAATGGGTACCGAGCAAAATATTAATATTCTTAATTTTAAACTAGGGTCATGTTACTGTAGGCTAAATAAACGAGGTGGCTCATGCATACTAGTTAGGAGAGGTATTTCTTATAAAAAGATATCATGTTTTGATGAGTTTAGCATGGTTTATCACTTTGAACTTTGCGCAATCAAGCTTATTGCTAATAATGTAATAGTCATTTGTATATATAGAATTCCGTCTAAAATTAAACGACATTTAGAATATTTTTTTATTAATTTAGATCATATGTTATATAAATATTTATCAAAATTTTCAAAAAATAGGCTGATATTGGCTGGTGACCTAAATATTAATTATCTTGACAAGCAAAATCAAAATACACGACGATTGATAGATATCTACAGGAAATATAATTTAGTCTCACACATATCTGGACCAACTAGAGAAAAAACATGCATCGACCTAATCATCCGTAATATAAGTGATGCCTCAGGCTCATTGTTACCATTATATTTATCTGATCACAATACTGCCCAGATTCTCACTTGGTCTGTTGAATCTTAAAGTAAAGTACCTAAATTTGTCTATAATTTTAAAAGATGCTATTCAGATGAGAACTTGAAAAAATTTAAAGAATATCTGCCTAGCCTACAATATTTAAATTTATACAATCACACTGACCTTAATTTAGCATTTGATGAATTTTATGATTACTTTTGTCTACTTTATTATCTTTGCTTTCCAATAAATAGAATAAAGATTAACTTATCAAATAAAAACAACTGGTTATCGAGGGGCCTACGAAAGAGCTGCCTTTACAAGAGAAAGTTACGCTTTAAATACTATCATTCAAAATGTAAAAAGGATAAATATAAATACATAAAATATGACAAATTATTTAAAAAGTGCATAATAACGGCTAAAAAGCTCAGTAATGCCAGATATGTACTAAATAGTGGGAATACATGTAAGGCGACATGGTCAGTTATTAAGACTGAGACAAACAGTACAACTATTAATAATAATTATGTTACTAGGGTGGTTCATAATAATACAGTTATTACCAGCCCATTGTCTATAGCAAATGCGTTTAACGACTATTTTATATATCTAGCACAAACCTAATAAATCAAGAAATCAGCAACACAAATTCCAAAAATAAACCCTGTGGCACTATGTTTTTGGCTCCTGTAGATGATTTGTACATACACAAGCTCATAATGTCTCTGGCAAACACCAAATCTGAAGGTTATGATTCAGTTTGTACCAGAATCATAAAATCTTGTAGTTTTCAATTGACGCCTATAATTACTTTTCTTGTAAATCTGTCACTACACACTGGCACGTTTCCAAATAAGCTAAAATATTCAGTAGTTAAACCACTATACAAAAAAGGAGAAAAGACTGACATAAAAAATTATAGGCCGGTTACTATCTTGCCAATATTTTCTAAATTGTTTGAAAAAGCCATGCATGATAAAATAACATCTTTCTTAGGCAAGTATGAAATATTAGACCGAAATCAGTTTGGATTTCAAAAAATAAATCTACTAGGGACGCTATGTTTTTCTTAGTTAATGACATTCTACAGAAAGTCAATGACAAAGTATATACAACAGTTATGTTCCTCGATATGTCAAAATCGTTTGATTTAGTCTCACATAAACTGCTTTTGGAAAAATTGGAACTGTATGGTATAAGAGGACCAGCACATAACTGGCTAAAAACTTACCTAGAAGATAGGATTCAAAGTGTAGATATCTCTCAATTGAACTCAAATGACTATATAGAAACATATAGATCAAAATACAAAAAAAATGAATTCGGAGTTCCCCAGGGAAGTGTATTGGGACCTCTACTTTTCCTGGTGTACATTAACGATTTACCTGATGTTATAGAACATAAAACAATACTGTTTGCAGATGACGTATCGATAATAGTGACTACAAATAAAAATATGACAATCAAACAACATGAAAATGACATTTACAATACTCTGACTTTAGTTATTAATTGGTTGAATAAAAATAATCTTAAAATAAATTTATCAAAGACACATATAATTAATTTCAATAATTTTAATAATAATAATATAATAATTAATTATGATGGACATACCTTATCGAATACAAAATGTGTGACATTTCTGGGAATTATAATAAATTCAAAATTTAATTGGATAGAACAAGTAGAAAAAATTTGTAACAAATAAACGGTTTTTCATATGCTCTTTATAAATTGGCAAAAGTAACAAACCAAAACATTGCACGTACAGCCTATTTTGCATACGTAGAATCCGTCCTCAGATATGGGTTACTAATATGGGGCAACAGCTCTCACATACAAAAAGTGTTTGTGGCCCAAAAACGATGCATCCGTTCGATTTGCGATATTGCCCCTGACGTATCATGTCGACCTTTATTTAAAAGATTGCGAATACTCCCATTAGCTTGTCTTTACATACCTACTAGAAATAGGTAAATTTATAAAACAAAATCCAGATTCGTTTAAACAGGCAAAAGATGTCACTCGACGTGACAATATAAGAAATCCTAACAGGCTTGTTTTAAATATGATACCCAGAAGTAGTCGGCTTCAAAACAATTCATATGCCATGAGTATTAAAATGTACAATAAATTACCAAATTATGTAAAAATACTGCCCATAAATAAATTTATACCAGCGTTACGTAGTTGGCACATGCAGAAAAACTTTTATTCTATCCAAGAATTTTTATCAAGCAATTATGATTCGGTGTAATGAATGCCTAATTGACCTATTAATAAATATTTATATGACATTAATACTATTAAATATGATTGTTACAAATTCACTTCACATTGCATGTTCCTACATTTGCATGCTATTTAAAATTGGCTAAACGGGCTTGCACCTTTATATCATTATACTAGTTCCTGAGATTAGCCGACATTATGTTTTAGCCTTTTTAGCCTTTTGCCCGGCCCCAAAGGGTCGAAGCGTTATGTTATATAGCCTATAGCCTTCCGGAATAACTGGGCTATCGTATACAAAAAGATTTTTTCAGATCCGACCGGTAGTTCCTGAGATTAGCGCGTTCAAACAAACAAACAAACAAACAAACAAACAAACAAACAAACAAACAAACTCTTCCGCTTTATTATATTAGTAATGATATTATCATTAAATCAACATCTGTAATGTCCCTTTTTACAGTAAATAAAGATATTCTATTCTATTCTATTCTGGCAAGTACGTCGGCTGCGTCATTCCCTCTTGAGCCACTGTGGCCCTTGATCCATTGCAGTGTTAATTTGTTTTGTTTACCTACCTCTTTTAGTTTCTGGTGGCATTCAAGCGTGAGTGCCGAGGTGATAGTATGGCTTTTGAGGGCTGAGAGGACAGCCTTACTATCAGAGGATCCTAATGGATCGTTCCCTTACCTCACGTGGCATGATTGCTGTGGCAGCTAGGATTATGCCAAAACATTCGGCCTGGTAGACCGTGTTGTAGGCTCCCAGCGGTGCTGCGATGTTGATGTTAAGGTCCTCGGAGAATACTCCTGAACCCGTACCTGTATCCGTCTTAGACCCATCTGTGAAGATCGTGAGCTCGTTGTGGCCAACCGCTCCCTCGTGTAGATCCTCGTACAGTTGGATTTTGTATTTCTTATCGAAAACAAATTGTTTCGGTATTCGGTCGCCAATGGCTAGTGTGTGAGGAACTTCTTTAGTTAGTGTCTTTCCAGAGCTTCAGAGCTCTTAGCCGGATCGCCGACATCGTTGCTTCCTGTTGTATGAACAGGTGCAATGGAGGCAAGTCCAGCAACACTTCGAGTGCCGCTGTAGGTGTAGTTTTCATGCAGCCCGTGGCCGCTAGGCATGCAAGTCTTTGAAGCTTTTGAAGCTTGTTGGCGGCCGTTGTTAGGTTGGTCCGAGGCCACTACACTACTGCGCCGTAGCTTATCATCGGACGTATTATTGTCTTATAGAGCCATAAGACAATTTTGGGGGATAGGCCCCATCGTTTACCTATCATCTTCTTGCACTGCCAGAAGACGATGCTGGCTTTATTGAGCTTATTTTCCATGTAGCTGTTCCATGTCAATTTGCTGTCAAGAGTGACGCCCAGGTACTTTACCTCGGTAGACAGCTAGAGCTCTGTGTTGAATAGCCTGGGCAGTCGGTAAGTACCCAGCGCGCGTTTGTGTGTGAACATAACTAGTTCGGTCTTGGTCGGGTTTACTGATAATTCGTACTCATTACACCACCACTCCACTATGCGTAGAGCCTGTTGAGTAAGGTCGTACACTGTACTAGTTACCTTACCTGAGGTGAGAATGGTCAGATCATCTGCATATCCTATTGTGTAAAAATATCTCGCGTTGAGTTTGTCTATGAGTTCATTGATGACTAAGTTCCACAATAGCGGGGAGAGAACACCGCCCTGCGGGCAACCTTTAGTTATCAAGGCTGTCTGGGAGTCGCCGTGCAGGCGCACTACTCTTTTGCTGAGCATGTTTTGGATCCACTGTATGAGCATCTGATCCACACCATGTCTGGCTAAGGCGTTGCTTATACTGGAGAAGTTTGTCTTGTCAAAGGCTCCTTCTATGTCAATGACACGTACTTAAGTGACAGGATCCAATGTGTTGAAATAAATGGCTCAAAATCCAGTGGCTTACCTGTTGATTTAGGAGTGCCACAGGGCAGCATCCTAGGACCTTTCTTGTTTCTTGTTTACATAAACGATTTACCTTTTTACTTGAGAAACATTTGTGACGTTGTACTGTTTGCTGACGATACTTCTTTGATATTTAAAGAAGATAGAAATAAGGAACACTTTAACGAAATAAACAGTGCACTCATTCAAGTGACTAAATGGTTTAATGTAAACAAACTAGTACTGAACGCCAAAATACAAAATGTGTTAAGTTTGCTCTGCCTAATGTCAGAAACCTTGGTCCTAACATAGTTTTAAATGACGATGTACTCGAAACAACTGAATCCACATTATTTCTAGGATTAACACTTGATTCGAAGTTACAATGGGGTGCGCATGTTACATATCTCTCAGGGAAACTTAGCTCAGCTGCTTATGCCGTTAAGAAGGTTCGTAGGTTGGCCGATGTCGATACGGCTAGATTGGTTTATTTTAGTTATTTTCATAGTGTTATGTCATATGGCATATTGTTATGGGGTAGAGCTGCTGATATCCAAAATATTTTTATATTGCAGAAACGGGCAGTTAGGGCCATTTACCAGTTAAAGACAAGAGTCTCACTTAAAGAAAAATTTAAAACTATTGGTATTCTTACTGTAGCGTCACAATATATTTATGCCAGTGTTATGCATGTAAGACTAAACATAAATTCTTATAAAATGAATAGTGACATACACAATATCAATACTAGAAATAGACATAAATTATGTGTTCCGTATTTTCGTTTGCACAAAACGCATAGCTCTTTTATTGGGCTCAGTATTCGCATATACAATAAATTACAAACTTATATTTTAGACTTGCCATTAAGTTCGTTTCAGGCAGAAGTTAAAAAGAATCTTATAAATAAGGCATATTACAGTTTGAAGGATTATTTTGATGACAGGAGCGCTTGGAAGTAGTTGTTCGCTTTTGACTAGGTCAATAATTAGTAGTTTTATTTTATAGTGTAGTTAATTACGATATTCTCATTTCATACTATATTTTGCATTCATGTTCCACACTTTCATTTTAACTTTGCGGATTTGTAAAATGTGGGTAACTCGTGGTCATGGGCTAACTAATAGGTTGTCGATTGCTTTGGTTTCATAATACCGTTACTTTCTGCTTCATTCACTTCTACCACAGTTCTGACCATGTTCGCGAGTTGCCTACATTAAAAAGACGTAAGTGGATGCTCCTGTTTCACCATATTTACTTTGGGAGGCTTACCATATGAACATCATTTACTGCTTGAGTATGATATCAATGGCTACTAAAAATTTTACTAGTAGATGTCTACAATGTGAAACAGTTGCAACTCCTTACAAAAATAAAATGTACCACCATTATATTTGTTTGAAAAGAGTGGCCATGAGTTTTGTTGCCCGTTCTTCCTCGTGGTTCTACCTATTGCATTGCGAACGTGGCAGTAAATGTAAATGTAGAATCATTAAGTAATTAACTTAAATTTTGACGTTCATAAGCGTCACTTTGTGACCTAGATGAATAAATGATTTTGATTTTGAATGAAGGTGCCCAAACAGATGCTTTTTTGTTGTATAGCAGCTTCTATCTGGTTCACGACCTAATGTAAGGCCGATTCCGTCGATTTCCCTGAGCTGTATGCATGTTAATTGGCATGTGGGGGTAGGTGTTTAAGTGCCCCACTTCTTAATTCCCTCTCGCTTAGCCTTTCCAAGGCTTTAAGCATGAAGGAGGTCAGGCTTATTGGTCTGAAGGACTTTGCATTTGTGTAGTCTGTTTTGCCTGGTTTTGGTGTGAAAATTAGTTTGACTTCCCTCCAATTCTTCGGTACATATCTAAGGGCCAGGCTAGCCCTCATGGTTGCCAGAAGTCTTTTGCAGACCGGTTCACCCCCCGATTGTAATAACCCTGGGAAGATGCCGTCCAGTCCGGCTGCTTTGAAGGGATGGAAGCTATCGATGGCCCATCGGAGTTTTTCTTCTGTGACCACGGTGTTTGCGTGTCTCCACTCGTGTTCGGTCGCCACTGTTGGTGTATCGTGCCACGTTATTACCGGGGTGAGGACGCAGCCTGCGAAGTGTGTTTCTAGTAGGACGCGTCTTGTCTCCTCCTCCGATGTGGTGTATGTGTTATCCGGTTTATGGAGAGTACCTGGTGCAACCATCGGCTGCTGAGCCAGTAGTTTCCTTACCCGGTTTGCTTGTTGGCAAGATTCAATGCTCCCACAGAATTTTCGCCATCCCATGGTGCGTCTGAATCTGAGGCATTTCTTGTAGCTTGATTTGGCCGCTTTATAAGCGTCCCAATCTACGTCGGCGCTTGTGTTCATTGCCCTGTTTAGGGCCCTTCTTACCTTCTGGCGCTTGCGTTCAAGCTCAGCGCCCCACCAGCGTTGTTTACCTGGGGTTGAGGGTAGAGTGGTTTCTGGGCATGCTGCGTGGTAGCTGTCTAGCATCGACTGCGTCAGTGTACATACCTGCTCGTCGATCTGTTCATTGTCACCCAGTACCGTCGGCGTAGCAGTAAGGGTAAGTTTATCTTTAAGTAATTGGACATACTTTGCTTTGTCAGTGTTGTGTGGTTTCCTGCGTGGCTGTGTAGGTTGTATAACGACTTCCATAGAGAAGCTGATCCATCTGTGATCTGAGCACGATGCCTCTTTCGAGACGTGCCATCCCTTGATGCGTTCAGCCGCTCCTTCTGTTGCGAGAGTTAAGTCGATAATTGTCTGACTACGTCTTGTGACGAAGGTGGGCTCCGTACCTGTGTTTAATAGGGTAAGATTAGTGGTGAATAGGTATTCAACCAGTGATTTACCTCTGTTGTTATTGCAGTTCATGCCCCACATTTGGTGGTGGGCATTGGAGTCCGTTCCTATTACGACCTCCGTTTTGGTTCTCTCGCACTGGTTAACCAGACGCGTGAGGTCGAACGGTGGCGGGTCTTCGGCCTCGGGCATGTAGACCGATGCGAAAACAACCGCTATACTCCTTGGCTGCTGTGTTATTTCAATTTGTATTGCTGTGATGTCTCTGGAACAGAACTCCGTTAGAACTTGGGCTCTGATGTTTTTAGTTGTCAGTATGCAGGTTCTTGAATGTGTGTGGTCAGTTGAAGAATAAATCTTACCTCCCAGGCTGGAGAGGCCTCTGATGAGGCCACCCCTTATCCAAGGTTCCTGGATGAGCACGATGGCTGATTGTTGGACCTCCATCCATTTGCGCAGTTGCGCAGTGGCCGTTTGGCTGTGATGGAGGTTGATTTGAAGGCAACTGACGTCACTAGGCAGAGGGTTCATCTTTGGATGATGGCCCCACCTCCCCGACCGTCAGCTGCGTTAGGCCGGCCAGGATGTTGCCAGCCTCCACCCCGTCGTCCCGCCGCACCGGGCTCAGGAGCAGGCTCTCATCTTCCGAGTTACCCTCGGCTGACGGGCCAGCCCCCGAGCCAGACGCGGCCGGCTCTGACGGGCCGGGTTCTGCGTCGCACCCTGGCTTGGTGTTTGAGTCCTGCTTGACTCGTATGGAGTTGTCGTCCGGAGGATGGTCGACAAACTTACCTGATGGGTCCCGGAACCTGACGTACACGGCACCTACCCCCAACGCGAGGCGGCGCTTGTTCTTCATCAGGATCGCGACCTGTTCTACTGGGACGCCCACCACTAGGAACCACCCACCTGACTGCCTTTCAGAGTGCAGCATCGACCATTTGTCAACCTCCAACCAGGGGTTCTGAAACTCAAGAGCGCGACCCACGTCGCGCACGTCGTCTAAGACCCCCTGTTCGTCGGGTACGACAATGCCGCACCGCACTCACTGCGGGGTCTCTTCCTGGCCCCTGACCTCCAGTTCGAAGCCCGGTGGTGGGACCAGGAGAGAGACTGCCTCCGTCAGCCAGGTACGCGTTGCCTCGTCGGCGCACCAAAGTTTGAGGACCCCATCCGCGTGCACGGGTTTCCCGGTGAACGCTGGAGCGGGGCGTTTGGGGGTTTTGGTCGACCAGGCATCACTCAGGATCTTCTTTTGGAGCTCCCGGAGTACTTGGTCCACCAACTCCTTCGGCAAGTTCCCTGTGCGTTTGCATGTTACTGCAACACCCAGGGACGCCTTGGAGGCCTGTGCGTAGGACTTACCTTGTATCCTGGAGAAGTCGAGGCGGGGCTTCTGGTGCTCCCCTCGAGGCGAGCTGGTTTCGTTGAGAGCACGTTTGGCCTCACCTCTTTCCTTGTTTTCGGCAGTTTTACCTGCCGCGTTTCCCGTTGGTGCTGCCGCTTGGCGGCAGGCGGCTTCCCCGTACTGCCTCTGGCCTTCGTGCACCCCTCGCTTCTGAGCCTGGGCTGCGCGCTGGTCACATTGCTGGGACCTGCGACGGCAGCTTGCTCAGCTGTTTTAGTGGAGGCAGCACCGGCAGCAGCAGCGGCTTGTTCAGCCTTCCGCCTAATTGCCATGCGCTGTCTCTTGCTTTTGTTGTTCCTCTTTTTCTTCGTGGAACTGGTAGCAGCGGGGCCACTCGGTTGTATGGTGGGCGGGCGTTGTACAGGACCGGTGGTCTTGCCCTTACCCTTGCCCTTACCGTGACTCACCACTTGCCAGCCCGCGAAGGAGGAGTCATCTTCCCGCTTGATCTCAAACGGGTTGACGATTGTAAGGACGGGACCAGTACTAGCGTTAGCCAGCGCTGAAGTCACGTCCTTGGGGGATGGTTTGACACCTGCAGCCGGGGCCACGGCGTCGACCATCTGTATGGTTTTGCTTGTGGCGGCGGGAACAGCTTTCGCCGTCCCCGCCGCGATTGGGGTAATGAAAAGGATTTCGGTATCCATACGTTTACTTAAAGACTTCATCCCTCTGGCTTCCCACCCTCCATGGAGCCCGCAACAGGGAACGTCATACCGGACGTTAGGATTACCAGAGGGATATAGGAACGCAAGGCTGCCTTACAGCACGACATCGGGCGCTAAGTTATTCCAAGACCACGTGCTTGTCATTATTCTTCACGAGCGTTTGGTTTGAAGGTCTGTTTGAGATTCTTGAGCGATTTTTAGCTGTTTACTTTTTATTACCTAAATCTCAATGTCCAACATGTAATAATATTCAATTTAAGTGAATAACTATGTAATTCTACTCATATAATTATGATACATGTAATTTGTAAAATGAACTGCGTAGGTGTATATATATGTAAGGTCCCAGCCCAATTATGGTCAATTGAAATGCTGTATCTTACTATCGTGTTCGAGGTTGATGCGAGGGAGCGGAATATGAACAACGTTACTTCGAAACAAAGGTTTATTTGCGACTAAAGAAATATTTCGATCGCGGGCTCAGCCGCGCGTAGGCACACACACCAATACATTATGTTTACTCGACAATAACACACATGTGTCCCTACAGTAGCCCCCCTCTTATAAGAAGAAGCTACTTTACAAATCATCACACAAAAATAAAAACCTGTATATTTTCTATCGAACTGCAGAAGTTTCATACATTTCGGTACATCATTACAATAATTATAACAAGGCCAGCAATGTGGCTCGACTCGCTTTAATGCTGACTCGACAGTAAGATCGTACCGGCGGCGCTTGTTTACATTAAGCGTATAAATTATAAGTAAGTTTTATAATTATGGCTATCAGTTTCAGAGTATGGACATGATACTTATATGCTACTTATTTCTACACCTTTCATACCTGTTACTAATGGTAGTTGCCATGACGACCCGTTCTGCTATATTTAAGTATCGCCCCTTGGGACCCGTCAGCGTCCGTCATGACAACGCCTGAAAATCCTTCCATTCATCACTACTCGCCGTACTTCATTCTTACAGACTTTAGACATTGCATCATTTAACTACAAAAATACAAAGTCGGTATATCGTTTACGATTACATTTACCCCTCTGAAATACACAAAAAAAGAAATAAACATTTAATATAAACACAATGTTCACTTTACACTTTATTACAAATTCACTGTACGTTTACATGTCCAGATAACGTAAATTTTACAATATGTTTCTTACTGATACACGTCTGCATTATGCGACGTAGCTGCAGGTTGCACGGTGTGCACTTTGACCACCGGCGGTGACCACCCGGTCACGGCGACTTCCTTACGGAACCAATCTCGCACCCGCTTCTTGCATTGGTTTCGCAACAGAAACAGGCACACAAGTCCTAACAATATAGCGAATACCATTATAATAATTTCCAACCCATTTAATCTTTGGCCAACTACTTCATTAGACACACTTTGTGTAATTGCAACATTGTTATGTTCGGGTTTACTTTGGCTATAACCCATCTTAGACACGTGAATACACAATAAAATATTTAATTACAAAAATAGCTTTTGTATATAGGTTATGAAGTTAGCCCTGCGACTATGTCTTGGGTTCGGCGGATATAACCTGCCACTAACCTTTTACCTCGTACAGGAATCGAACCTCACTATACTGTGAGTCTCGTTATAGTTCATTCTGCGAACCTTATCGGTCGCTTGATAGCTCTACAGCTACGTGTGGTCCGTGTATAATCCATATACAAGTAAACTATGCGATACTGTGCAAAGCGGACTGTATTTCGCGTAAATGTGATATGGTTCGTTACAAAACTGTAAATTCCGACAAGCCGGGGCGCGCCCTTCAAAAAGTGTGTCTTGCTGTTTCAGTCAACCAACTGTCAGTGCATCCGCGCGTGCGCCGGCGCCCGTGCGGCGCGGCGCACAGAAGGCGCGGGGGACGGCGCCTAGTGCTGTGCGCAGCGTGTCATAGACATTCTGCCGGGCCGCCAGTGAGAGGGCATATCCGGTTAAATGCTCTTCTGATAGTGCCGCCGCTGGTCTTGATGTCGGCCACTCTTGTGACTCCGTCGGGCCCCGGATGGAGCTGTGTTACTCGCCCGAGTACCCAGCGGGCTGGTGGGAGAGCGTCATCTTTCACGACGACCAGGGTGCCTTCTGTCAGCTGTCCGGACGACTTCTTCCATTTTGTTCTGATTTGAAGTTGTGAAATGTACTCCTTGTAGAATCGAGTCCAAAAGTGTTGACGCAGGAGCTCCACGCGTTTGTATCTGGGTATATGCAGCGGATTACAGTTAGCCAGTGGTGGCTGAGGTAGTACAGATAATGATCGACCGATTAAGAAGTGAAATGGAGTGAGAGCGGTGAGATCAGACGGGTCAGACGATAGAGGCGTTAAGGGCCTTGAATTTAAAATGCCTTCAATTTGACATAAGACTGTGTACATTTCTTCATACGTGAGATGTGCCAAGCCCAAGACTCGCCTAAGGTGATGTTTTGTTGACTTCACTGTGCCTTCCCATAACCCACCAAAGTGTGGGGAGTATGGAGGAATGAAATGAAAAGTGATGCCTTGTTCTGCCACATGGTTGCTTATCAAATTCTGATTCTTCGCCAAAAACCCCGTGATAACATTTGACGCCCCAACAAAGTTAGTGCCATTGTCTGAATATATGTGAGCAGGTTTTCCTCGGCGGCTGATGAATCTATTTAGTGACGCTAAGTAAGATTCCTTTGTCAAATCGGTAACCAATTCCAGGTATATAGCTTTAACTGCAAGGCATACGAATATGCATATGTATGACTTTATCAACTGACTACCACGCCCCTTACGATTACTAATCATGATTGGCCCGGCGTAATCTACACCGACGTTATTAAATGCGAAATCACAGTGCATGCGTGGCTCAGGTAAATTACCCATGATTGGTGTAATTGTTTTTCCTTGAAAGCGTCTACATGTGATGCATGATTGTACTGTCTTTCTGGCTAGATTGCGACCACTGATAGGCCAATATGTTTCACGTATGTGGGCGAGCAACAGCTGTGGACCAGCATGGAGAAGTTTTATATGTTGAGTGGAAAAAATGAGTTTGCAAATGTGATGATTAGCGTGTAAAAGCATTGGATACTTTTTATCATATTGAAATCGCGAATTAGCGAGCCTGCCGCCCACGCGAATAACTGCGCCGGCCCGATCAAAAAATGGATGTAATGAAATTAATCTGTTTTTTATTGGTAATGTTTTATTTGTTGAAAGTAACTCATATTCAAAAGAAAATGAATTTAACTGTGACATTTTTACTAAATTTAATTTGGCCTGATATAGTTCTTTTGTTGTTAATGAAATAAAGGTGTTTGAAGCTGAATTACTTGTTTGTGTTTTTGTTCTACAATTATGTATAAATCGCAATATGTATGCAGTTATGCGTGTTAATTTTGTGAAGTTAGAGTAATTGTAAATGAATGAATTGTTGTCTGTCTGTGAGTAACATTGAATAGTGTTTTTGTGGCTCTGGGGTTTTGTTTCTGGAAGGTCAGAACAACTGCTGTGCCCAGGTGATGTTGGCCAGCTGCTATCATCATCCCTAAGAAAGTCTGGACCAGAGAACCACAAATCTGAATGTATGAGTGTTGATGCTGTGACACCCCTAGATATGAGATCTGCGGGGTTCTGTTTTGTAGGTACATATCGCCATGTTTGTTTATGTGTTATTGTTTGTATTTCATTAATTCTGTGACTTACAAATGCATTTAGTTTGTGTGGTGGCAACTTTATCCAGGACAGCACAATCATGGAATCACTCCAAAAGAAACAGTTTGAAATTATGTGTGAATTGCGGAGAGAGTCAATGACCTTTTTGTAAAGGCGAACAGCTGTGAGGGCTGCACATAGTTCTAGTCGTGGAATTGTTAATGATTTTAGTGGTGCCACTCTGCACTTGGCTGTTAGTAGCCGTACGTACACTTCACCATCTGTGGTGTGTGTGTGCACATATACACAGGCGCCATAGGCGTGTTGAGAGGCGTCACAGAAAGTGTGTAGCTGTATATGTTTGGGTGAATCATAGAAAACTCGTCTCGGTATGACTAATTGTTTTAAAGCTGATAGTGATTGTATGAACTTTTTCCATAGTATTTCTATGTCATGAGGGACACTGCTGTCCCACTTTAAGTTTTGTGACCACAACTTTTGCATTATTATTTTGGCTTCTAAGACTGAAGGACTTAAAAGGCCCAAAGGGTCAAATATTTTGCCAATGATTGACAATATTTTCCTTTTTGTAATATTGTAATCAACCGAGTCTTCTATGTCTGTTAAGTATGGTATTGTATCTTGATTTTGGTTCCAGTATATACCTAATGTTTTTGATGGGTCTTTATTACCTAAATTTGTGGTACTGTGAAGTGAATCTGATGATAGGTTTGCTTTTTGTAAAATATCAGGACTGTTGGACTGCCACTTTCTGAGATGGAATTGTGCTGATTTTAGACCTGCATTTACTGACATTGCTATTTCTATTAACCGAGACTTCCGGTCTGAGCCCGTAATCAGGTCATCACAATAAAAATCATGTATGATGATCTCCGACACGTCCTTGTCATGTTGGCAGTCCAACCCAACCTATCTGATACAACGTGTAGCGAGGTAGGGTGCTGAAGCTGTCCCATACGTTACTGTATTTAATGTGTAGGTTTTCAGTGGTTCTGACTCATCGAAACGAAATACAATTTGTTGTAATGATCGTTGGTTTTCTACGATGGATATTTGCCTGAACATTTTTTCAATATCAGCTGATATTATGTATTTGTGTTGTCTGAACCTAATAAGTATAGAAATCAAATCATCTTGTACTACTGGTCCTATTGCCTGTATATCATTAAGTGATATTTTGTTAGATGTGCGTGCCGATGCATCAAAAACCACCCTGACCTTTGTTGTGGTGCTGGTGTTTTGTATTATACCATGATGTGGTATATAATATGAAGGTGTCAGAGTGTTACTGTTTGTGTTTTTAGTCATGTGACCTAGGTCAAGGTATTCTTGCATAAAAGTTAGATATTGTTGTTTGTATGTAGGGTCTGATTTGAATCGTTTTTCTATGTTAAGGAAACGAATCTTTGCCTGACTATATGACTGGCCTAAGCACTCTGGCGATTGTTTGAACGGTATAGTGACCACAAATCTACCATCAGCATTGCGAGTTGTAGTTGATGTAAATATTTTTTCACATGATAGCTGAGTAATGTGAGGTGTGTCTGAAGGAGTAGATATGTTTTCTAATTCCCAAAATTTGTTTATGTTATCTGAGATCTGATTCACAAAGAATGAGTTTTGAATTTTATTTTGAATATGAGTATTTGAAATGCAGCCTGATATCAACCAGCCTAAATCTGTTTGTTGTAGAACTGGTTGCTGTTTTCCTAATTCCAATCTTCCAGTACCCATGACTTCCCAGAATATGTCTGCACCCAATAATAAATCAATAGGGGCTGAAATGTTAAAGTCAGGGTCTGCCAGTTGTATACAACTAGGTATTTGAATGGTATCTTTGTTTATGTATGTATGTGGAACTGTATTGCAAATTTGGTTAATCACAAGACATAAAATGTCCGTCCTGTAATTTTTATTGTGTGCTGATTGAATGTGAATGTTAGTATTTTTTGTTATGTTTGTGCACTGATTATTAATACTAGTGACCATGGTGTCTATAGTTTGAATGGGTAAGCCCAGTTTTGAGCACAAGTGCCTAGTTATATAGCTTGAGGTGCTGCCATTGTCTAGTAGTGCTCGTACCATATGTGGTTTTCCTTGTTTGTCATATATTTTGACTTGTGCAGTTGACTTGATTGTTTTGTTCTGCGTGCAACTAGTTAATGTGACAGATGATGGTTTTGGTGCATCTAAGTGTAAAAGTGTATTATGTTTTTTGTTGCAGTACTTACATGTCCCTCTTCTGCATAATTTGTTGTCATGACCAGGTTTTAAACAGTTGGAGCAGATTTTTAATCTCTGTACCTCTCTGATTCTTTGTTCAATGGACATCTGTCTAAACTTTTCACAAGACAATAATAGATGATGCTGTTTACACAAAGGACATGTGGGTACTTTTTGTGTGTTCATTTTTGTAAATGACTTTGTGTTTTGTCCCACTTGAGTATCTGATTTGCTATTGTTGTTAATAATTGATTGTTCTAAAACTTCTAATACATCAGCACGACCTCTTAAAAATTTATTCAGGCACTCAAGTGTGGGCATGTCTGTGAGTGTGTTTTTGTGTTCTTCCCAATATCTTAATGTGTTTGAGTCAAATTTACTTGACACTAAATATATTATTAATGTATCCCAGTATTCTATTTTTTCACCTAATGTGGCTAATGCGCTGAGGTTTTTCTGAACTGTGTCAATTAATTGTCTCAAACACACCGAGGATTCTTTTTCAATATTATTTAAGTTGTATAATGCATGAATGTGATTTCCTATCAGCTATCGTTTGTTATATCTTTCACACAACAATTTCCACGCTACCTCAAAGTTGTCACCTGTAATTTCTAGTGATTTTATAACTAATGATGCATTGCCCGATAGTGAGGAACGCAAGTAGTGAAACTTTTGAATGTTATCTAATGTTCTATGCGTAATAAGTGATTGAAATGTGTCTCTGTACTCAAGCCAATCCTGATGATCACCCGAGAAGTGTGGCAAGTCAATAGTGGGTAGTTTAATAAATGATTTGGTCCCACCTGAATGATCCTTGTCTGACTCTGGATTAGTTACCAGCTTGTCATTTAACTGAATAAGCTGGGAAGCCTGTGCCACCAACAACTGGTAATCATTTTCAAATTGTTAACTTTCTGGGTCTGGTTCATCGGTGAACTCTGAGATGTCAGCGTTCAATTCAATAAGTGTCTGAACGTCCTGGAAAGTTTTATGTATTGTTTTAAACTCCAAAAGTCTGTTTTTTAGCTCAATAACTTGGATATCTGTTAATTTATTATTGGGCAGAATGAGGTTAATATATTTTTTAAATAATGTGAGTTTCCTTTTAACAATGCCACGTTGTTTGATTAATTCTGTATCATCAGGTTTATTACCTTTAGTGGCCATTGCTGTGAATTAAGGACACACAATGTTGCAAAAGAAATAAGAAAAATATGAGCAGGAAATGTTATCACAGAAATTGTGTAGATAGTTGTGCAATACTTAAATTATAGCAGCAAGCGGCAGAAAGCAAGGCTGTGCAAAGCTTGAGTGCACAGCTAACACGTGGTGGGCGAAGCCCTAGGCCGCATGCGCGTGGCCGCATCAGCCTGAGCGTCTCATCTGGTACCTTTTCTCGTGCCAACTCTCGCATACGACGCAGCAGTTGTGATGGCCGCTGATCACCCAGCTCCATTTCTCCAAGGAGTTTTTGTAGTTTCCTGGTCTCGGACTCCTCAAACACCTGAAGTAATCTCTCCTTCAAGGTCTGGTATTTCCGCGTTTCCGGTGGGGCAAGCAAGAGGTCACTCACTTGCTGTATGCCGCTTTTGCTCAATTTCGTCACCACGAGATTTTGTTTCGCAGCATCGCTCAGTTTCTGATTTTCCACGGCAGTCTCGAATTGGACGAACCAGAGTCGCGTTTGGTCCGCCCAAAATTCGGGAATCCGCGAGGCCACGGTAATGCTGGCTAAGGCCATTTCTCCGCTGTCGCCGCTCACCTCGCATTTTGCTTCCTGCGCACGTGGAACCGAACTTTGAGGATTCATTGTTCAAAATTCTAACACGCTATGCCAACGTACGGGGTCACCAGTTGTAATCACGTCGGGGTCACCAGTTGTAAGGTCCCAGCCCAATTATGGTCAATTGAAATGCTGTATCTTACTATCGTGTTCGAGGTTGATGTGAGGGAGCGGAATATGAACAACGTTACTTCGAAACAAAGGTTTATTTGCGACTAAAGAAATATTTCGATCGCGGGCGCAGCCGCGCGTAGGCACCCACACCAATACATTATGTTTACTCGACAATAAGACACATGTGTCCCTACACACACACACACACACATATATATATATATAATTATATATACTGAACTACAGAGATAAGAGAAACTTCTCTTTCCTGAACGTTTTAAGTATCCACGATGGAAAGGAATGGATTGATATATTTTTTAACTAGAGGTTGCCTGCAGTTAAACCCTCACATTTTTTTAATTAAACCTTTCTATCCTATTCTGTGCTGTGTTTAAGTTTCCTAGTAGTACTAGTGCACCTCTATGGTGCACAAAGTACATACATGCCAAATTTCAGCTTCTTGCGCTTTATAGTTTTGGCTGTGCGTTGTCTGACATACAGCCAGTAGCCGAACAGTTTAATATAAAGATGGAGGCCCTAAAGTTTTGCTGTAAGGCATGAAAATACATGCGTACATCCAACATGGATCAGTTGCTGGTGACAAATCTGTAAGTGAATGATGTTGTTTGTTACTCGCCTCGTGGCTCGCTGGTCGTACAAATCAGTTAGTGTGTGTTCGTGCCCGAATTTATTAACGAACTTGTACGAGTTGTAATGCGGTGCGAGACTCGTGAATTGTAAGCTTTATTTAGACTATGCGGCGAAACGTGTTAAATCATGTGTTAACGAAATTGGATATTCTGTATTTCGAAGTAGAAAGTCCTGTGAGGTTAAATCTTTTGAAAAATGATGTAATTAAATCACGACTATCCACAAAAGAGACTGGCACTGTTGTGATTTTGAAATCGCTCTAAAAGCTACAGAGCGGACCATAAATAAAGTGTGCTAACAAAGGAAATTGACGCGGGAGTCCTATTCGGAGTTGTCCAGCTTCGTCATAATCTATTACTATCATAAAACTTGTTTACTGAGCGCGTTTGATATTCAACGAAAATTTAGATTATATGGAGTGTAGACAAATGTAATTGGGCGTAACAGCAAGGTGCAGCTATCTTCCTCCCCGTGGGATCTCCACCTTGTCGTGGTGGGGGGGCTTAGTAACCGTGGATTGGTCACCCGCGGTGAAGCTAAGAGGGATCCAGGAGGGGACGCTCCGCGTGGGCTTGACGGAGGCCTGCGCAGGATGCGTCCAAAGGGGCGGGTCCGAGGGACAGTTCTTCTGTCCCTCGCAGTCGGGTGCGGTCGCGGGAGGAGAGGCGTGTCGGTGTTGCGTTGCCGCGCGCCCTATCTCCCGCAACCAAATGGAGGCGCACCATCGTTGCGTCGCGGTGGGGCCACAGAGGAAGAGGAGATGCGGTGTTGCGTTGCCGTCCTCCCTATCCTCTGCGGCCGCTGAGTGTTTTGGCGGCGGAGCCCAACACCTTCATCCGCCGCCAAGGGGGTTTTGTTCGGGGCCCGCCTGACCATATGGTGGGCCAATACCCGTCGGGGGGTAGCGAGGAATGCTTCAGCGATACCCGACCCTCCGACATACGGGTACGTGAGGAATACGGGTTGGTTTTTAGTCAGTAAGAGCCTGACAGTCCCCTTCGCCCTTCCCCCAGGGCGGAGGGACTCCATGAGGATTTTCCAACCCGACTCCAAAAAAAAAAAAGGTGCAGCTATCTTCGTTGCTATTTCTTGCTCCAAATTTGACACAGGCTAGGAATCTCCCTATACATTACATCACCTATTATTTTATATATTTGAACGCACTAATATCAGGACCTTCTGGTTCCAATTGAAATATAAAATGATTTGGTATGAGTCGCGGGTGCGTAAGCATCATTAAAATTATAACACGGCTATAACCACAGGCACAGCTAATTTTCAATTAAGCTATTTCTATCCTTTTGAAAACATGATTATTGTATGTAAAAATTCTTACGAAAATCAAAAAGATAGAGTCTTTTGCAAAAAGAAAAAATATCTTCTGCCGATCACCTGTAGAAGAAAATTATCTAACTATATTTTTATCACCAGAAATCGCCTTATTACCCAGTTAAATGTACATTGAAAGAGAGTGTTTGATAAGTACCTACTTGTTTTAGGCGGCCATGGGCAGTGCGTAACAATACCGATGCAGCTCAATTATGTGACGGAGATGAAAGGCAACACAAATGGTTGTGTCATTCAGTCGTAATGCAAATATGTTTGGCGGTGTAGGTGAGCAGAATTTTTATCACTCTAGTCGCATTCCGGTCTAATAATGGTACCCAAGTACAATTAGAGTCCTATCGCCAATTCTCAAGCCTTTAAATTTCAGCTTTTAGTGTCCAATGGTTTTAGCCGTGCGTTGTCTGTCTGTCAGTCAGAGACGCAAAAAAAAAAAACATATACAAATATTTCACCTTACACCATCATCCTCTTAGGGTTATCCTAGTTTTCAATCTGGGGTCCGCTTCCTACTTTAACCGGATTTGGCTGAATATTAGTTTTTCCACAGAGCGACTGCCTGCCTGACCTCTGCAACCCGAAGGGATAGCGGTATTCCATGGTTTAGAGTAGTGTCAGTCTATTTAGAAGGTACTGACGCCCTGTAACGACTGTCAAAGATCTTCATGACAACCGGAACTGACGGCTTAACGCTCTCCGAGGCCCCGTGCCCCGGAGAGCACTTTAAACCTCCGAGGCACGGGACAAGCGATAATATTACCAACTCAAGACGCACATAACTCCGAAAAGTCATTGGTGCGCGCTGTGAATTCGAACCCGATACCCTCTGCATGGCAGTCTGTTGATACCTCCACTAGGCTATCGCTGCTTCTTTATTTCACCTTACACGCGTTATATAAAATAACTAGTGACCCGCCCCGGCTACGCACGGGTGCATATAAACCTTTCTCTTGAATCATTCTATCTATTAAAAAAACCGCATTAAAATCCGTTGCGTAGTTTTAAAGATTTAACCATACATAGGGACAGACATACAGAAAACAGACTTTGTTTTATACTGTGTATGTAGTGATGATAAATATTCCTAATTGTACAAGTCGTGAAGCTTTTGTGTTAAAGTTTCGCGAAAATTAACTTATAATAATATTGCTGTGCAAATTCGGTTTTCTGCTGTAATCGTATAACAAATTGTATATCGTCATGCTTCATGGATATTTAATACTTCTACTTTATCTCACATGATTGTCCTAGTGTTATGTGTTATCCATGTTGGATCAATTACTTTCGTCGGAGCTCTGCTTTCTAGTCTAATTAAATTTGTCAGAGTATAAGCTTTCCACGTAGCAAACGACTGCCTTCTGTCTACTGACGCCGCGACCTAAAAGGATGGCGATATTCCATTCAGGGATACTGACTCCCTATAACGACCATCAAAGGTCACGAAAGCTAATACTGACAGCTTTACGTGCTCACCGATTTACGGGGCAGGCAATAAGTAACAGTAGGTGTCAATATACACTGAATTTCGAAAAGTCAGTGACGCGCGGCGTGGTTTTGCTCTGCAGAAATCTCCATTAGACCACTCGCTTACTTTCCTACTAAGTATAGTAGATTTTTTTCTTTTTTTTTTTAAAGACAACTCCCGCACTAGGACTGTATGTTTGTAAAGTCCCCCTGTGTCGCGGGGGACTTTACAAACATACAACTAACGGACACAATGAACACCGATGATGTATCTGTACCGGCATTTTTCTATAGCTGTGTTAAAAACGCGTTGCCTACCGAATAGATAATTATCTATTTCGTTATGTACCTTACATAATGTCAATCCATTTGAAGTTGACATGTGTGCGTAGGTGTCGAATATACAAATTATAACAAAGTGTGGACATACAAGTTGATGTCACCAACTCATTATTATTTATGGAACGCAGATGCATCGCATATAATAACCAGTATTTCCGGTCTATTAGGCCAACGGTATTGGGTATTGGAATAATTCATTCGTTTTAATTGAAATTGTTTTAGTAAATCTTCATTGTAGTAACAAATTTTATGTAATATCATGCGATGAGGTCGTGTTGCATAATAAATAGCAAGAGATAATTTTATTGATTTAGATAAATGATGGTGACAAGTAATAGTTGTCATTAACATCATCTTTTTTTTTTTTTTTGGTGACGGGTTGGAAAATCCTCATGGAGTCCCTCCGCCCCGGGAGAAGGACGAAGGGGACTGTCAGACTCTTACTGACTAAAAACCAACCCGTGTTCCTCAAGTACCCGTGTGTCGGAGGGTAGGGTTTCACCGAAGCATTCCTCGCTACCCTCCGACGGGTATTGGCCCGCCAGATGGTCAGGCGGGCCCCGAACGAAACCCCCTTGGCGGCGGATGAAGGTGTTGGGCTCCGCCGCCAAACCACCCAGCGGCCGCAGAGGATAGGGAGGACGGCAACGCAACACCGCATCTCCTCTTCCTCTGCGGCCCCACCGCGACGCATCGGATGATGCGCCCCCATTTGGTCGCGGGAGATAGGGCGCGTGGCAACGCAACACCGACACGCCTCTCCTCCCGCGACCGCACCCGACTGCGAGGGACAGACAGAACTGTCCCCCGCACCCGCACCGTTGGACGCATCCTGCACAGGCCCCTCCAAGCCCACGCGGAGCGTCCCCTCCTGGATCCCTCTTAGCTTCACCGCGGGTGACCAATCCACGGTTACTGAGCCCCCCCACCACGACAAGGTGGAGATCCCACGGGGGGGGTCATTAACATCATCTAATAATTACATATAAATCTCATGTCATCGTGTTTGTTATCGAATGCCTTTAAAACGGCTTGACCGATCTTTATGATCTTTTTTTGTGTTCCTTTGTTAGTCAAGAAATTGCTTTTTAATATTTCGCCAGTAAGACGGTGAAACAGGCGTCGAAAATTTCTTTGAAAATCTGTCTTGCAGCTTTCGGGGTTTACTTTCTGGTGGAATTATATGTTAGTATGTTTTTCTAGAATCAACCCGAATGAAACCGTGGACGACAGCTAGTAATTTTTATATTTCAGATACAATATCTTGAAAGTTTGACATAATAGAGTTTCCAGCCATATATTACGATGCTGACAAAACAGGTGCTCTTTATTATACCGTAGAGTTGCAATGGTGATGAATAGTCTAGGTTATTTGATTTTCAGCTGTAATAACATTTTGTGGTTGGGTACGTAGTCGACGAAACATTCAAAAAATGTAGGAACTTAAACTTTCGTGGTCATTTAAACTTATTTTAAACTAGCTGACCCAGCGAACTCCGTATCGCCTTTTTAAGAGTTTTTATTTAATTCCCTTTTTTCCAAGCCCCTTTTCCAAAGTTACCATTGACTTAGCGCTTAATCTCTTATCATTCCAGGGTCTATAAATGATGCAAAAACAAACATAGATTTTTATATATTATTGAATTGCCCATTCCTTAAAATATCGGAGACGATACCCATATCGACTTAAAAAAAATCCCGTCCGCCATCTTTGATTTCCTATCCACCATCTTTGATCATGAAATAGATGTTGTATTTGGATTCACCATCCCTTAAATCATCAGAGACGACACCCATATTGATTTTTAAAATTTTTCCCACCCGCCATCTTTGATTTCCCATCCGCCATCTTGAATCACAAAATAGATGTTGTATTTAGATTCCCCATCCCTTCAAACATCGGAGACGATACCCATATTGATTTTTAAAAAAATCCCATCCGCCATCTTTGATCAAGAAATAGATGGTGTTTTTGAATTCTCCATCCCTAAAAATATCGGAGACGATACCCATATCGACTTTAAAAAAAATATCCCGTCCGCCATCTTTGATTTCCTATCCGCCATCTTTGATCACAAAATAGATGTTGTATTTAGATTCGCCATCCCTTAAAACATCGGAGACGATAACCATATTGATTTTTTTAAACTTTCCCATCCGCCATCTTTGATCACGAAATAGATGTTGGATTTGGATTCCCCATCCCTTTAAATATTGGAGTTGATACTCATATTGATTTTAAAAAAATCCCATCCGCCATCTTTGATCACGAAATAGATGGTGGTTTTGAATTCCCCATTCCATGAAATATCGGAGACGATACCCATATCGACTTTAAAAATAAACCGTCCGTCATCTTTGATTTCCTATCCGCCATCTTTAATCACGAAATAGATGTTGTATTTAGATTCCCCATCCCTTCAAACATCGGAGACGATACCCATATTGATTTTTAAAAAAATCCCATCCGCCATCTTTTATCAAGAAATAGATGGTGTTTTTGAATTCCCCATCCCTAAAAATATCGGAGACGATACCCATATCGACTTTAAAAAAAATCCCGTCCGCCATCTTTGATTTCCTATCCGCCATCTTTGATCACGAAATAGATGTTGTATTTAGATTCGCCATCCCTTAAAACATCGAAAACGATAACCACATTGATTTTTTTAAACTTTCCCATCCGCCATCTTTGATCACGAAATAGATGTTGGATTTGGATTTCCAATCCCTTTAAATATTGGAGTTGATACTCATATTGATTTTAAAAAAATCTCATCCGCCATCTTTGATCGCGAAATAGATGGTGGTTTTGAATTCCCCATTCGAGATACCCATATTGATTTTTTAAAATTTTCCCATCCGCCATTTTTGATTGCCCATCCGCCATCTTGAATCACGAAATAGATGTTGTATTTGGATTCCCCATTCCTTTAAACATCGGAGACGATACCAATATTGATTTTTTTAAATTTTCCCATCAGCCATCTTTGATTGCCCATCCGCCATCTTTGATCACGAAATAGATGTTGTATTTCGGTTCTCCACTCCTTAAAATATCGAAGGCGATACCCATATTGATATTTAAAATTTTCCCATCCCCCATCTTTGATTTTCTGTCCGCCATCTTGGATCACTAAATAAATTTCATATTTTTAATCAGCGTCCCGAAAATTTCGAAAACGATACCCATATAGATTGTATCCTATTCGTTTAGCCTTTTTTTGCCTTTGACCTAACCCTCCCCTTCTTGTTTGACCCTTTTACTATTTTTGTCTGGCCCCTAAAAGTTGTGGCGTAATTTTATATAGCCTATGGCCTTTCGGAATACTTGGGCTATCATAGGCAATAACAATTTTTTAAATCCGACTGCTAGTTCCTGAGATTAGCCGACATTATGTTTTAGCCTTTTTAGCATTTTGCTCGGCCCCAAAGGGTCAAAGCGTTATGTTATATAGCCTATAGCCTTCCAGAATAACTGGGCTATCGTATACAAAAAGAATTTTTCAGATCCGACCGGTAGTTCCTGAGATTAGCGCGTTCAAACAAACAAACAAACAAACAAACAAACTCTTCCGCTTTATTATATTAGTACTAGCTGACCCAGCGAACTCCGTATCGCCTTTTTAAGAGTTTTTATTTAATTCCCTTTTTTCCGAGCCCCTTTTCCAAAGTAACTATTGACTTAGCGCTTAATCTCTTATCATTCCAGGGTCTATAAATGATGCAAAAACAAACATAGATTTTTATATAATATTGAATTCCCCATTCCTTAAAATATCGGAGACGATACCCATATCGACTTAAAAAAAGATCCCGTCCACCATCTTTGATTTCCAATCCGCCATCTTTGATCACGAAATAGATGTTGTATTTGGATTCACCATCCCTTATATCATCAGAGACGATACCCATATTGATTTTTTAAATTTTTCCCATCCGCCATCTTGAATCACGTAGTAGATGTTGTATTTGGATTCCCCATCCCTTCAAACATCGGAGACGATACCCATATTGATTTTAAAAAAAATATCCTATCCGCCATCTTTGATCACGAAATAGATGGTGTTTTTGAATTCCCCATTCCTTAAAATATCGGAGACGATACCCATATCGACCTTAAAAAAATCCCATCCGCCATCTTTGATTTCATATCCGCCACCTTTGATCACGAAATAGATGTTGTATTTAGATTCGCCATCCCTTAAAACATCGGAGACGATAACCATATTGATTTTTTAAAACTTTCTCATCCGCCATCTTTGATTTCTCATCCGCCTTCTTTGATCACGAAATAGATGTCGGATTTGGATTCCCCATCCCTTTAAATATCGGCGACGATACCCATATCGACTTTAAAAAAAAATCCCATCCGCCATCTTTGATTTCCTATCCGCCATCTTTGATCACGAAATAGATGTTGTATTTGGATTCACCATCCCTTAAATCATCAGAGACGATACCCATATTGATTTTTTAAATTTTTAGCATCCGCCATTTTTGATTTCCCATCCGCCATCTTGAATCACGAAATAGATGTTGTATTTGGATTCCCCATCCCTTTAAACATCGAAGACGATACCAATACTGATTTTTTTGAATTTTCCCATCCGCCATCTTTGATCACGAAATAGATGTTGTATTTCGATTCTCCACCCCTTAAAATATCGAAGGCGATACCCATATTGATATTTAAAATTTTCTCATCCGCCATCTTTGATTTCCCGTCCGCCATCTTGGATCACTAAATAAATTTCATATTGTTAATCAGCGTCCCGAAAATCTCGAAAACGATACCCATATAGATTGTATCCTATTCGTTTAGCCTTTTTTTGCCTTTGACCCAACCCTCCCCCTTCTCGCTTGACATTTTATTATTTTTGTCCGGTCCCTAAAAGTTGTGGCGTAATTTTATATAGCCTATAGCCTTTCGGAATAATTGGGCTATCATAGGCAATAACAATTTTTAAAATCCGACTGCTAGTTCCTGAGATAAGCCGACATTATGTTTTAGCCTTTTTAGCCTTTTGACCGGCCCCAAAGGGTCGAAGCGTTAAGTTATATAGCCTATAGCCTTCCGGAATAACTGGGCTATCATATACAAAAAGAATTTTTCAGATCCGACCGGTAGTTCCTGAGATTAGCGCGTTCAAACAAACAAACAAACAAACAAACAAACTCTTCCGCTTTATTATATTAGTATAGATAAATGAGCCTGCGGTTACACCCGCGTTATTTAAGGCTACTGCTCCGCTCCCGTGGCTCATAGCGTTATGTTATATAGCCTATAGCGTTTCTCAATAAAAGGGCTATATAACACTGAAAGAATTTTTGAAATCGGTGCAGTAGTTCCTGAGATTAGCGCGTTCAACCAAAGAAACAAAAAAAAAAAAAGAAAGAAAAAATCTCTTCAGCTATATATATTATAGTACTAGATTCGCCGTAAGTAGCTAAATAAAAGGAAAGCTATTGTTTAACCTAATGGAAGGAAAGAGAAACCAACTATAACTAAACCCAACTATTGCAATAGAAAAAGTTTTGTGAGTCGTTGCCCATCGCTCCTGAGGATGCCTCGTGCAGAGGCGAAACACGTGTCGAAGAATAGTCGGTGCATACAGCGGGATACTACAAGTCAGGTATCTTCCTGGGACCCATACCATTCCTCTTTCCTTCCAATGAATACAATGGAGTTCCGCCAAGTAACGCCTGATTCAATCAACTATAACTGTTGTTTATTGGAAAAGTGTGATAGGAGACCAAGCATGTTGGGATATCTGTCCTATCACACTTTTTCAATCACGCCTCTTAACTATTGAAAAGGGTTTAGAACAAGAGTGGCACTGGTCTCTCGCGCCCTCAAATACCGATTAAAATGCAAGTAATAGTCAACTTTACGTCGTACAACTTTTCACAGTCCGTTACTGGACGTAGGTCCTATCGTCATACAGCTTTTTACAGTCCTTTACTGGACGTAGGCCCCACGAATTTGAGTCACTAGATATAATATAAGTCAATCAAAACCAGGCTAGCCAGACGGATTCATAATATGGTTTGATGTCAAATTATTATTTCTTCACAAAGATATCCTCCTAGCGTTCCACAGATTCAACCTTACTATTCTAACCGGATTTGGTTAAATATTAGCTTTTCCGCAGAGCGTATGCTTGTCTGACCTCCACAACACAAAGAGATAGCAATATTCCATGTTTTAGACTAGTGTCTTTGTTTAGAAGGTAACGACTGTCAAAGATCTTCGTGACAAACGGGACCGACGGCTTAGTGTCCTCTGCGAGGCATGGGGCAAGCGATAACTAACAATTCAATACGCACATAATGCCAAAATTGTGGTGCGCGTCGTGAATTCGAACCCGATACTCTCTGCATGGCAGTCTGTTGGCATTACCACTAGGCTATCATCTGTCCGTGTGGTGACGGATTAAGAATACGGAATTACACCACCACACATCATCCCATGGGTGTCGTAAGAGCCGACAGAGAGAGCATATTATGCAGAGAACAGCACTGTAAGAGAAGGCAAACTTGATACAAACCCGATACCAACCCGTTTGGCCAGCGTGGTATAGAAGGCCAATTCCTCCTTTCAAAGGAGAGGCCTAGTCCAGCAGTGGACTTTTAAAGGCAAGGCTGATGATGATGATTACACAATCTGCCAAATTCACTCATTAGGCTACCGCAATAAGGACGAATAAGCATAAAATCTCACTAAAAAGTCGCACACTTTCACACTTGTATGCCATCTCGCTCTTATTCAATAATAGTAAGAGGAAGATATACAGAGTCACTCGTACACAATGTTGCGTTGCCATGGCAACTTGATAGCTCTTGGTTACGGACTTCTTCATTGAGAATGTGATACTTGTCACGCGATTGCGAAAAATATGGCGGAATTAGTTTAGTTTATTGCGCGGTGCGCACGCGCCATATTGAAATTAAACATTGCTTATTGCAATCTGGCAACCTTTTAGGTGTTCAAAAAGCTACTGGTGTGAAGTCGAAGTGTTTTTTATTTGTGTGACAGGACAATGATGTTTGGATGACTAAAAGAAGTGTTTGTGTTTCGTTTTATTTGTGACATGATACTTACGGAAATAATTTCAATCGAGTGATAGTATTTGTTTTGAAGTATTTTAACATTAATCAATTAAAAAGCTTGGTAGCCGACAGTGAGTTCGTTGTGAAACTACCTACAAAACAATATCGTACGGCCTAGTTGTGTGTAAATGAGAAAAAATACATTGTCATAATTATGTACCTACTTACGTCTGTGCCATCCCGCCGTCGCTAGATAGGTATGTACTATGTAGGTATCTACAGTCGTAATGAACGTATAGAACGTGCGTTGTCATTCATGGTGATCCCAGGTTAGTGTAAATATTAAACATGGAGTTAGCGTATTAAATTGATTTAATTTGTTTGAAAAAAGAGATTCTCAATTTTCATTGTAATAAACCGAAATTTGGTATAGACCTTGTATATTATGTCAAGTACTATATGGGGTTTTAATTAAAGTCATACCGTCGTATCAACCCTGTATAAACTCATCTGAAATATAAATTATCCACTGTTTGACTGAATAAGGTTCAGAATGTTTTTAAACTAATAAGTAACTCCTTCTATCGTGTCAGGTATTACGGCAGGACAATATAACGCTCAACTTTATCATTTACCCCGAAAATAAGCTGCATCGAGTTTAGTATTTTTAGGGTACGCCGATTATAACGAACATGGATTTTATTAATGCCATCTGGGATAAAATTACGTGACAGTTACTAATTATGCCATGTCATGCATGACTGTGTTTGTTTCTCACCTTTATATGTAAAGATAAACAAGGTCAAGTTGAACTCAAATTTATGGCGTGTCATTAATCTTCCTTCCCGTAGACATGAACCGCAAATATTTAAAATTACTGACAAGTGTTATTCATATTTCAAGTTAGATACATATCCCTAACCATTAATGCGGCGAGGGCCTCGACTAACAGATAGACCACAAAGTCACTCTATGAAGGTTTAATTTAAACTAAATACGTATATTCTATTCAAAATTAGGCTTTCATAGAGTCTCGTGTACGAAAGGGATGCTCTGGAATTGCCATGCTATAAAACCTTTAGTAGGAAACATGTGATATCCTTTAATGCTATTAAAATTGGTGTATTCCCTATTTGAATTTTAATACGTCGGGTGTCATTGTCCGTAGAAGTCGAGTTCTTTCGCACGGATGATTTGTGGGGTGTCAAATCAGTTAAATAGTGACTGAAAACACTGAGCATTTTCACTCTCTACATACTTCGTTAAACGTGGTTTTTACATGACAACTTTATGGGGGCTAGTATCTAAAATACTTTTTGTTTGTTATATCTGAAACCGACAACATTTGCTGCACTCACTGATATATTTTTGCTACAATTTTTTGAGCGTGGAATTCGTTTGGCCAAAACTCTTGTTGAAAATATGGATTAAATGTGGTTGGCAACCCTGTGTGTTAATCCACTGCGTCATCTATCTTTCATATTCAAATCTGCTTGGCCACCACAACTTGATTGGTTAATATGCATACTGCACATTGCAAGCATCAAAAATAGTAAAGCATAGCTTCATGTTTATACACCTTTGTAGACCCTAACAGATATGCACATATTTAATCGATTGTCATCAATTATATGGACGTGAGTTTAACGCGTTCATTTAGACGGACAGGACAAAAAGGGGACATTTTATTATATGTATAGATTTTATCGACCTTATTTTAGTCATGATCTGTACATATATTTAGGAATTAGTAGTTAATAATTTAGTACAAAACTCATTTTTTTATATATCTTTGTTTCAACTTGTACTAGGGTCTGTCTTGTGTAGACTTAAGATGCTGTTATCTCATTTCGATATAATGTTTCTTTGCAATAAAATTGTCTTTATGTTTCTAATAGAAAAATTGCTAGCTGCGTTTTCTATTAACGTATGAAATTTGGTAGGTGTTGAACTTAGTAAGCTTCTTATGCTGCGACGAAACACGTTCCGAAGTGTCGGCGACTAGACTACTTTACAACGCTTGTTCTTTCAGTTTAGGCGAAAATCTAGACATTTAATTTAACATATTTTTATTCATATGAAGCGAGATCGATGGGGTCAGCTTTGAGGATTGAATGCACATACGCTTAGATGTACACACACTGCTTTATATTTCTGTGACTCCGTTACCAAAGAAAGTCCAGGACACTGCAGTGGCTTTCAGTGCTTAAGCCAAACTAAACATCAGCGATTAATTCTACTTTGAACGTTGGAGATCCGCTAGTGAGAATTACCACAGCGACACCAAAAACTAAAGGGTTCGTAACCGAATCCATCAGTCTACGTTAAAATTAAGGTTCAACCACGGCAGAACAAAGGAGCGTAAACGTTAAAAACCGAAGCAAATTCGCTATACGCTTAATACGTTTGCTTTATACATCCATTACTAATGAACTGCAACGCTACAGAGCGGCTAACGAATTAGAGCCACAGCGCACAGCAATCTTTTTTATCGACATCGGTTTACTGTAGCGTAAATACGTATATAGTGTTCGCGACAGACATTAAAAACTATGACAGTGAATAGTGTATTCGAAACCGCGAGTGAAAATCGTATAAAATCAGTGTTATCTAATCGTGCGGTACACCGGGTTCGGTTCCCGGACGCGTCAAAGTGTTAAAATAAAGCTAGAATAGTGTAAATAATTAAAATGTCAATATAAAGTACTACAAAGTACGTGAACATTAGTCTGAAACTTGTGCTAACTGTAGGGACCTAGATATCGAATCTTAAATAGTGTTATCAGTTGTAACAGATAAGAACTAATACTTGATAAACAGCTGTTTGTTTACATAGCCGTTTTATAGTTTTATAAGTGTTTTTTAGCTTCGTATAGGCTTGAAATCATGTCTAGATACTTTCTTATTGCTAGTTATTACCTTATATAGTTAAAATAAACATAACTAGAAACATTTGCATGTTTATCATCAACTTTGTTTGTGTACGATAGTGTTTACTTAAAAAAATCTGTATTTTTTCTCATGCATCATAAATTTTCATGTAATAACTTCGAATTGAATAAAGATATTTTCATAGTGTTTGTTTTAATAGATGCCCCATATAGTTGCACACAACGGCCTATCAAAATTACATATATAAATTTAGTATATAATAGTTTTTCAATAGAAAATATAGTGGGCGGGCCCTTGTGTGACAGCATTTTTTGGCAGTTTTTATAGAATAACTTAGTGACGCTAGTAGGTAGGTTTAGGTATTGTATACCGATAGATAGAACTTTACGAGACCTATCTAACGATGTATAGAACATATATGTATATATCATAGTACCTAATATAAATAGACATTTGTACCGTATAGAAAATTAAAAATAAACAAAGATTCTCTGTGCACGTGTTCGGTGCGGTGGTTGTCGTTAAGGTAAAGTTTCGAAGTACCTAAGCGACCAGTTCGTTGGCGTCCCAACCACCATCTTGTGACCTATGTAACCATCAAGCACCGAACACCTGAACAGCATCGCTCACAACGTATGAAGATGTTTCATTTCTGAAGCCCCAATACATCGAAGCCATACAGTCCACACATATAGAAGAACACGCATCGTCGTAGGCACACGTCAGCAACACACTACCAGCGCACTGTAGCGGACTAGCAAAGGTTCGATTCCTGGCATCCGTTACATTTGTTGGTCGCTTCGAGCCGAGGATCACCTGCTGCGGCTTCGTCCCATTTGTTGGTCCTTGCGAAGCCGGATCGAAGATTGAAGAATGCCTACGACGCGTTCAAGAGGTCGTGCTCCCGAGGTCGCAGGGGGAGCGGACGGCACCGGGCCAAGTTCCAGTACCCCCGCCCGCGCCGCCGCTGCCCGCAATCCAGCCGCCGCGGTCTTCCGTCACGACGGGCTGCCGCGATCGCCGTCGACAACAGTCGGGAGCGACGCGCCGCCGCCGCCTCCCCCGGCCCCGCGGGGAGGGACGAACGAAACATCACGCTTCAAGACACAAGGGAGCAAGCAGAGGTGCAGTCGAAAAATGAATACGTACAGGAAAGGACGTTACAACCATGTTAGACCGAGCGTTTGTACAGCGCAACATAGTATAATAGAAAATAGAGATAGAAAAAAGCCAACGAGGGAACGCGACCAACGCTCAGCAGCTACGGGACGCTCCAATAGAAATGTGTTGTTGGCCCGCGAAGAAGTTTTGAAGATAAAATTACAGTTAGCACAGTAAGCACAGTTAGCACTACAGAAGGCTGAAGAGGAGGCGGACTCCGATGACTACGACGAGGATGGACAGTCGAAGCAAGATTACGTGCGTTCGTGGTTGGAAGAGGCTCCGAAACCCCAGCCCGGCCCTGAAGATATAGAAGTGATATCGGCGCCCACTAAGAAGAGGGACGTCGACGGGGCACAGAAGATAGATAAAGAAGATGGACCGCCCTCACAGAAGATGGACGTTCATCAACAGGGAGGTGATTCGCTGAAGCCGTTCATCACGGATCTCACCTCCGCGATCGCCGCGCTCGCCGACAGGAAGCCACCGGACACATCGATAGTTGCACCACATCCGGCGGTTTCGAAAGTCATCATGACGTTACCGACGTTCGGCGGCGCGCACACCGAGAGGCTGTCGTTCAAGGCGATATACGACACCACCAAGAGTTTCTTCAACGACGTGGAGAATACAGCGAGACTGAGAAGAAGTCTCAAGGGAAGAGCGTTAGAAACAGTTAGCTCGGAACTGATTGGGCATGCGCGACCAGATGAAATCATGAAGGAGTTGGAGTTGCAGTTTGGACGACCAGACTCAATCGCACAGGCAGAGACTGACAAGCTGAGGACCCTGCCACGCTGTAGCGTAGCACCTAAGGACATATGCGCGTTCGCGAGCAAGATTAGAAGCGGCGTCGTCACACTTCGTGCGTTGAAAAAGGAACACTACCTCATCAATGCTGAGCTAGTGCGTGTGTTGACCGAGAAGCTACCGAACTCACTACGTGTGTAGTGGTACAAGACGTACACCGAGAAGTGCCATTCGAAGCCAGATCTCAGCCGACTCAGTGACTTCGTGACGGAGTACGCGCGTTACTGTAGCGCGTTCGCACCGGCTGAGAACATCACCGATGGGCCGCCAACCAGACGTACCGTGCAGAGGACATACACGGCGACGGCGACGGAGAAGCGAACCCATACGGACACGTCTAACGCGAAGTGCAGGACACTACTTGTCGGCCTGCAGCACGTTTTGTAACGCCAACGCGGAGAAGAGATGGCAGCTAGCTAAGCAGCATGGATTGTGTTTTCGCTGCTTAAGCATACGCCGAATAGAACACTCGTGCAAGCCCAAGAAGTGCGGTGTAGAGGGATGCCGCGCTACACACAACCAGTTGCTTCACTACGATTGAGGAGCCCATAGAACCGAAGACGTGAACATAGAAAAGCAAGAAACGGTCGCCAGTTCGTGCATACGTGCAAAGGCTCAAGCATACTTAAAGATAGTGCCCATGCAGATAGTCGGACCGGCGTCTTCGTTCGCCCTACTCGACGACGGAAGCACCGTATCACTCATAGACGAAAACATAGCCAAGGAAGTCGGCGCGGAAGGGAACCTGGACCCGTTTACGATCCGTGACATAGGCGATACGGTGATCGACATGCCAATGTCGCGACGCGTAGACATACACATACGAGGAGCCGGCGCCGAGAGCAAACAAGTGCCTTTGTGTGCGCGCACCGTAGCCAGCCTGCACCTGTCACCGCAGAAGATCGCCGAAGAGGACCTGATAGACTGCAAACACCTCGAAGGCATCAAGAAGAAGCTGGTGTATGACATAGGCGTGCCGAAGGTGCTAATAGGTCAAGACAACTGGCACCTGCTCATAGCGAACGCAGTACGAAGAGGACCCAACGATCAACCGGTGGCGTCGCTTACGTCGCTGGGATGGGTGCTGCACGGCGCGCGCTCACGCACCTTGGGAAACACCGTACACTTCGTCAACGGACTCTCCGCTAACAATAGAAACATAGATACATCGTTTGAAGAATTTTACGCCTTCGGATCGCTCATGGTGAACCCACGTCAACCGAACACGGACCCCAAGAAGCGGACGAACGTGTTACAGAATAGGTCGGTAGATAGACACATAGAGACGGCTCTTCTGTGGAAACAAGAAGCAAACGTCATATCGAATAGCTTTAAAAACGCAGCGAGGAGGCTCGCGCATATAGAAACGGAGGATTCGCGCATAGAAACGGGTATAGACACAGAAAATACGGCACAGACGCACTCTCTTATAGTTGTTGATAGAGGGCTGGTGCACTCTCCCATAGATTTGAAGGCCGCCGTTAAGCCTACAGTCGTTGAGACAATAGGGGAGCAGTGCATTGCATCCTACATGGAGAAACGTCAAACACATAGAATTATAGAAGCCGTACCGGTCCCGAATAGATTTTCCCAACGGAAAAGGCTCTTACGAGCAACAGCGAGAGTTCCACCGGTTATAGCTTTGTATAACAAAACCGCAGAGAAGGTTCTATATAAAAGAATGCAGAAAAATAGACAGAAGGATCCAGATTCGCGTCACGTGACGAAGACGAAGCACAACACCAAGTCGGGCAGAGCGGCACCTAGTCCAGCCGCCGACTCCCGAAACTTCGTACTTCTCCCCATAGAACACAACCGCGACGCCGAGGACCTTCTTGTGAAGGCGGGGCAAAAAAACTCTTTTCGGCGCCGACCTTCGGGAGCTGCTGCGCGGAGGAGGTGTATATGGTTGCGTCGATAGTAACGTGGTACAAGCATGATTATAGATACAACTATTTATCGTGATTGGAATGCACATTTGTCTCGTATTTAGGGTTTGCTAAACCATAAGCGTCATTTTAGAAGTTGTGTAATAATTAGACTAAAAATCAACGACAAAATACATTCGTGCAATTATAGTAAACTAGATTTTGCAAGGGGTTCACCCGACGGATTTTTATCGAATAGTATATCGATCAAGATTTATTTTTGTACAACCAGATAACAAATTTAATGCGTGTGTGCCAAAATGCGTAAAAGCTATTTCAGCCTTTTAGGACCGATGACTTAAAAAGTTATTCTATGAGGTAATTCCCCCGTCAGTTCGACATTCACTTCGCACTGAAAATCAAGGTCATTTTGAACCTTATGCGAAGTGAGAGCGAATAGCGACGTGACATGCGAGTTGTTGTTTGAATTTTACAGAATCGACGTTCTGGTTAGATTCTCAGACATCTGCGTAATCCTATAATTTACAGAGATGTAAACATGATTGTGCTAAACTGAAATATACATGCAATTAAATATACGAAAAATAAAAAACAAAATAAAAAAATAAAAACAAATTTCTGAAGATTTTTTTGAAAATTCGAGTGCCAAGGGCCTTAGTATCATGTATTGAATCACTGGTATCAGTTTTCGATACGCCGTGTCTTACACCCAGTATATAATAGCAGACTTTACATGACTTACGAAAACGTTATGAAGAACTTAGTATATGATTACAAAATAATTTGCTTTCTCAAATTATTGTTCTTTTTGTTTTACCCACAAATCCACATCATCTTGGAAGTTTTACTAGGCGGCCTAATAAAAAGACTTTCTGTCCTCTTCAGAAAGGGTCTGGGCCATATCTCATTTAAACAACCCTAAGGTTATTGAGAGCTTTTTGTTGTGATAATAAATTATTTTTTACAGATCAAGTAGCATCCTGAATAGTTAAACATATTTCTACTATAAAAGCGATTATTACAATCTTTTTCTAAGTGTCAATCTAGATCAAATAAATCAAGCCAAGCACATATAGACCGTGTGTACTCGCACTACCATAAACCATTCGTGGTTTGTCGGCTCTCTCTACAGTTCTTCACGTGATAAGAAGCGATACTTTCGTCATTTATAGGGCACGGATCCAATTCCAAGCCATGCAAAGGACTTTTTATACAAAAAGGCTTTTCGTGGCTCTGGATGAAAGACGTAAAAAAATATTTACGGTTCTCTGTGGTGCATTATTTCATACGATTATTTACCAGTAGTTTAAAAACTTCATCCATACAAACTATACGTAAATTATGAATGCGAAAGGTTTATGATGTAGTTTATCATGGAGGTAAAGATTGATGATATTTTTGTGAAAAAATCATCGGTCCCAAAAGGCTAAAATAGCTTGTACGCAATTTGGCACACACGCATTAAATTTGTTATCTGGTTGTACAAAAATAAATCTTGATCGATATACTATTCGATAAAAATCCGTCGGGTGAACCCCTTGCAAAATCTAGTTTACTATAATTGCACGAATGTATTTTGTCGTTGATTTTTTTAGTCTAATTATTACACAACTTCTAAAAAGACGCTTATGGCTTAGCAAACCCTAAATATGAGACAAATGTGCATTCCAATCACGATAAATAGTTGTATCTATAATCATGCTTGTACCACGTTACTATCGACGCAACCATATACAGTCTAGATATTGAGTGAACTATATGTAACGGATGCCAGGAATCGAACCTTCGCTAGTCCACTACAGTGCGCTTGATAGTGTTCTTCAGTGTATATGTGTGGACTGTATGGCTTCGATGTATTGGGGCTTCAGAAATGAAACATCTTCACACGTTGTGAGCGATGCTGTTCAGGTGTTCGGTGCTTGATGGTTACATAGGTCACAATATAGTGGTTGGGACGCCAACGAGTTGGTAGCTTAGGTACTTCGAAACTTTACCTTAACGACGACCATTGCACCGAACACGTGCACAGAGAATCTTTGTTTATTTTTAATTTTCTATACAGTACAAATGTCTATTTATATTAGGTACTATGATATATACATATATGTTCTATACATCGTTAGATAGGTATCATAAAGTTCTATCTATCGGTATACAATACCTAAACCTAACTACTAGCGTAACTAAGTTATTCTATAAAAACTGCCAAAAAATGCCGTCACACAAGGGCCCGCCCACTATATTTTCTATTGAAAAACTATTATATACTAAATTTATATATATAATTTTGATAGGCCGTTGTGTGCAACTATATGGGGCATCTATTAAAATAAACACCATGAAAATATCTTTATTCAATTCGAAGTTATTACATGAAAACCTATGATGCATAAGAAAAATACAGATTTTCTTAAGTAAACACTATCGTACATAAACAAAGTTGATGATAAACATGCAAATGTTTCTAGTTATGTTTATTTTAACTATATAAAGTAATAACTAGCAATAAGAAAGTATCTAGACATGATTTCAAGCCTATACGAAGCTAAAAAACACTTATAAAACTATAAAACGACTATGTAAACAAACAGCTGTTTATCAAGTATTAGTTTGTAGTTGTAATCGTCTATAGCGCGTTTAAGTAGAAAACACAATTCACTACGAAAAAACGTTATATTGTTCAAACGTTTGAATTTATAACAGTCACAGAACAGTAGAAGTTAACACAAGCACTGAGAGATAGATTGAAGCACGAAAGGAAGTTACAGAACAGATATAGACGAGAAAAAAGCGATAGAATAAGAAACAATAAAATTACATTAAATTACGAGCAAAGATTTAGCGGCGAATATTAGATAAGCTAGCGAGGAGTGTGCGTCGCACGGTGGCAGATAATGGACTGGCGAGCGGGCGTCATGCAAAACCGAACGTCGCCGGCGCAGCCCGAAGTTAGCCGAGCGGTTCCGAGTGCCGGCTCGTATTCTATTGGCCAAGAGTGGTGCGACGTTTAGTAGTTTCTCCACAGGTACTCCCCCCGAGAGCGTTCCTACGCTCGATAGAAAACCGTGAATCTGACTCTTCTACCACTCCGCGTCTCTTTTTCCTTGCTGGATGGCGCAGTCGAGGGTGCAACAGGAACTGGGGTGTCATCTTGGGCGCAGAAGGGGGGTTTCAGTCGATCCACCGATATGTTGACCTCCTTGCCTCGCTAATGCGAAATATATGAAGGTGCTAATGCACCTTCATATATTTGGCCTGTCGCTCCAACACCTTATAGGGGCCTGCATATGGTGGTTCTAGGGTTCTGCGCACGTGATCCTGCCTCACAAAGACGTGTGTTGTGGTCTGGAGGTCCTTTGGAAGGTAGAAGGGACCTTTCCTGTGCCAAGACGTTGGTTTTGGGGTGAGGTTTGCCATGTGTCTAGCGAGTCGACTAGCGAAGCTTGTGACGTCCTCTACCGTGTGGCCTTCTGTGAGCGCTAGGAACTGAGCCGGCAAGCGTAGGGGCTCGCCGTAAACAAGTTCGGCTGAGGAAGCTTGTAGGTCTTCCTTCCAGAAACTGCGCATGCCGAGGAGGACCAGTGGAAGAACTTCCGTCCATTGTGTCGTGTTGTGACACATGATGGCAGCCTTCATCTGTCGGTGAAGTCGTTCTACTATCCCGTTAGAGGACGGATGGTACGCCGTGGTGCGGAAGTGATGCGCGCCGACCAGTGAGGTGATGGCCTTGAACAGGCCCGACTCAAACTGACGGCCTTGATCGGTTGTGATTTGCGAAGGGCAACCGAACCTCGATATCCAGCCAGATACCAAGGCGGCCGCGCAGGTGTCAGCAGTGATGTTCTTCAGTGTATTGCCTCGGGCCATCGTGTGAACCGGTCAATTATGGTGAGACAATATCTGAAATCAGCAGATGGTGTAAGTGGCCCTACTTTGTCGAGATGGATGTGGGAAAATCTCGACGAGGTAATAGGGAAAGAGGATAGTGGGGCAGAGGTGTGACGGGTGACTTTGCTGCGCTGACAACTGAGACAGCATCTAGACCACTCTCTACAGTTCTTACGTATCCCTAGCCACACAAATCTCTGTGTGACCAGTCGCACGGTATCTGTACGTCCGGGATGACTCAGACAGTGTAGCGCATCGAAAACCTGTTTCCTAAAGGTAGGTGTTACGTACGGTCTTGGTGGTTGCGTTGAAACGTCACAATATAATTCGATGTCTGACCCTTCCGGAGTAATAGCAGGCCTCCTTCACTCGGCCGTACCTACAGCGATAAGTGCCTACACTTTGGCGCGGCTTCCACGCCGCGTCGTCACCGCTCGCGCGCAGAGCTAGCTAATAACGTGAATTTTGATAGTGAACAACAAAAATGTTCACATCACAAGTCTGGTGCGAAGTATTGCTCATTTAACGGATGTGTGTCGGAAGCAACTCGAAATTTTGATTTTATTTATTTTACGAGAGCAACTTGAAAATTGTACTTTTTATTTGTCGAGATATCTCAACGATTATGGTGTCAAATTAAAGGTCTAGTTCAAAAACCATTTTATCTGTTTGAGTCATTTAAATCGGTCTACGCGTTTAGGAAATAACTAAGAATTAGTATAGTGAAAATGTAAACCACCAGAATTTTTGTGGTTTTCGTTCTACGAGATCAAATAGTGGGATAGGATACTTATAGTATAAATATTTATTATTAGGTACGTGGTCAAATAGGTAGATAGACGATGAATAAATATTATAGTAGCAGCGGCAAGTCGACAACCCTAGCGCACCGCTCCGCGCCAGACAGTGACAGCGTTATGTGTTAGAAAAGAGCGGGAACAGTTAGGTCAATATCGCGTTAGGTACTGAATGCTCATGCGAGCTGCATTGCACTTTCTTGCTTAGTAGCAAGAGTCGCCATTTCTTTAAATTGGTTTGCGAAGTGGTGCTTCTGTTCGTAAGAACTATCTATTCTGTGGTAATAGGTCTTAGCTTGAGTGACGATCCTTTAGATAGAAGTGTCTGTAGCTCAGGGTCTGTCTTCTGAGACTCGGCGAGAAGTTTAAAGTCAATGGCCTCAGTGATTTCTTCGACGCGAGATAGACTGTCAGCCACAACGTTCTCTGAACCAGGTATGTACCGTATATCTGTGGTAAATTGCGCAATGTAATCAAAATACCTGTATTGACGATGTGAACAGTTCTTCCTGGGCGTATTGTAGGCATAGGTTAGCGGTCGGTGGTCCGTAAATACCACGAAGTCTCTCGCTTCTACCATATGTCTAAAATGCTTTATGGCTTCATATATGGCAAGCAACTCATGGTCGTAGGGGCTATAATTCTTCTGTGCTCGGTTTAACTTTTTAGAGAAGAAAGCAAGTGGCTCCCATTGCTTACCATTATGCTGCTGCAGTACTGCTCCAATGGACACATCAGACGCATCGGTTAGGATGGAGAGTTTAGCGTTAGGCTGAGGGTGAACAAGAAGTGTAGCATTAGAGAGTGTGCTCTTACATTCCTCGAACGCTTCCAGCTCCTTCTGAGCCATCTGTACTGCGTCTGAACCCTTGGTTTTATCACCTGCTAGAAGAGCATTAAGGGGCGCTTGGGCTTTGGCAGCGTTTGGCATGAACCGCCTGTAGAAATTCAGCATGCCCAGGAATCTGCGTAGCTCCTTCACCGTCTTTGGTACTGGGTAATCCAGGACAGCCTGGACCTTGGTACTCTGTGGCTGTACACCAGAAGCAGATACTTGATAACCAAGAAATGTTACCTCAGGTTGACCCCACACGCACTTGCTTGGGTTTATCAGGATGCCGTATTCTGCCAGCCAAGTCAGCAGCTGATGTAGATGGGTCCTGTGGAGACCAGGTGGGCTGAAGACAAGCAGATCATCAATAAACCCGGTGCAGACGTCTTCTAGACCGGTAAGAACTTCGTCTATAAATCGCTGAAAAGTCTGCGAAGCGTTTCGGAGCCCAAAACCCATGTAAGGGAACTCAAATAGACCAAACGGAGTTGTAATAGCAGTTTTGGGTATGTCAACTGGGTTTATTCTTATCTGATTATAAGCTTTTACCAGGTCAATTTTGGAGAAAACCGTGCATCCAGACAGTTGCTGAGAGAAGTCTTGAATGTTTCGGACCGGGTACCTGTCGGGTATAGTGTGTGCATTAAGTGCTCGATAGTCACCGCATGGTCGCCATCCATCGTCCTTCTTCTTCACTAAATGCAGCGGTGAGGACCAGGGACTCTCAGAACGCCTAGCTGTTCCATTAGCAAGCATCTCGTCAAACTCCTTTTTAGCTATCCTGAGGCGATCAGGATCCAAGCGTCTAGGCCTACAAGCAACCGTTGGACCGGGGGTTGTCCTAATAAAGTGCATCGTATTGTGCTTAGGCTTAGGCTGACTTACCTTACCCATGGTGCGAGTCAACTCGGGCAACTCTCGTAGCAACTGGTGGTACTCCGTCTCGCCAGTGACAGTCTTGATGGATGCCACGTCGTCTGGAACCCGTTGGTGCGCTGCGGTCACGGTGAGTGAGGTGATGCCATCAATCAGCCTGTGATTACGGCAATCTACAAGCAGATTGTAAAAGCTTAAAAAATCAACGCCTATTATTGGCTTGGATACGTCAGCGATTGTAAATTTCCACTGAAATAAACGTCGTAGGCCTAAGTCGAGGTTGAGCTGGATGGGGCCATAAGTATTAATGATGGTCCCGTTGGCCGCTGTTAAACCGTACTTGGATAATGAACAGGACGTCTTGACAGCTGACCGAGGAAACACGCATAAATCCGAGCCTGTATCGACCAAGAACAGTATCTTCGATTGTCGTTCAGTAATAAATAGACGGCCTGAACCGTTAGGGCAGTCCGAGGCCGCTAATTCCGGCTGCCCCTTGTGTTTTCCGCTCTCCATTCACAAGATTGTACACATTTACGGGCCCGAGAACCGTATATGTAGTGGTAGAAGCAGTGAGGGTGGTCGGGGGGTGGTTGTCGCGGCCGAGACCTGGACCGTGAGTGACTTCTATTACCCTTAGACCGTGAGCGCGAACGTACCTGGTTTTGAGCGTCCAGACGGCTAGTTAATAACGCTACCTGCTTATTTAGCTCGCATATTTGCATTGCCATGCTCTGCATTTGCGAACTTTGTTCCGGGGCAACGCTTGCAACTTGCAATGGGGCGGCAGGGGCACTCTCGTGGACCGTATCCGCTAAGTCAGCTAGTTTGTCTAGCGAAAGCTCCGGTTGCGACGCCAACACAGTTTGAAGGTTGGTCGGTAAACGGCTGGTCCACAAAGTTTTCAAAAAATCATCAGGCAGCGCTGGCCCCGCCAGATGCTGCAGGTGCCGTAAAAATTGTGACGGCTTGCGGTCGCCCAATTCTTCATGCTTCAAAAGTTCCTGCACCTTACGCTCTCGTGATGCCGACAAACGCTTAATAAGCTCCGCCTTAATCCGCCCGTATTTATCCGTAGCCGGCGGTTTTGTAACGATGTCCTTGACCTCCATTGCGTAGCGTGGCTCTAACGCACACACGACGTGCTGAAATTTCGTCGAATCGACCGTTATATTCGCCATAGCAAATTGGCATTCCATCTGCGCGAACCACATCTCGGGGTCATCTGGCCAAAACGGAGGTGGACGTACACCGACGCGCGAGGTTTCCCATCCGAGACTCTTAGCTGAATCCGTTGACTCCATAGTCGGCCAGTCACCACTGTAGTTGTAATAGTCTATAGGGCGTTTAAGTAAAACACACAAGTCACTACGAAAAAACGTTATATTGTTCAAACGTTTGAATTTATAACAGTCACAGAAGAGTAGAAGTTAACACAAGCACTGAGAGATAGATTGAAGCACGAAAGGAAGTTACAGAACAGATATAGACGAGAAAAAAGTGATAGAATAAGAAACAATAAAATTACATTAAATTACGAGCAAAGATTTAGCGACGAATATTAGATAAGCTAGCGCGGAGTGTGCGTCGCACGGTGGCAGACAATGGACTGGGGAGCAGGCGTCATGCAAAACCGAACGTCGCCGGCGCAGCCCGAAGTTAGCCGAGCGGTTCCGAGTGCCGGCTCGTATTCTATTGGCCAAGAGTGGTGCGACGTTTAGTAGTTTCTCCACAAGTTCTTATCTGTTACAACTGATAACACTATTAAAGATTCGATATCTAGGTCCCTACAGTTAGCACAAATTTCAGACTAATGTTCACGTACTTTGTAGTACTTTATATTGACATTTTAATTATTTACACTATTTTAGCTTTATTTTAACACTTTGACGCGTCCGGGAACCGAACCCGGTGTACCGCACGATTAGATAACACTGATTTTATACGATTTTCACTCGCGGTTTCGAATACACTATTCACTTTCATAGTTTTTAATGTCTGTCGCGAACATCTCTCCCGCCGTGCAGCAACGCGCGCGACCCGTCGTGTGGCGGTGCTGCAGAGCACCCGGTGAGCGACGCCTCGTCACTTGGGCAGGGGGACCAGCTTCTTAGTTGGCCTTTTGAGGACGCCTGCTGCTGTGCGCACCTTGACAGTGCGTATGGCGTCGTCGGCGCCCGGGTAGACGGCCACAACTCGACCGCGCGGCCAGGCATTGCGCGGGAGTTGGCCGTCGGCGATCAGGACGGGGTCGCCGACCTCGAGGTTGAGCCCAGACCCATGGGGCTCCCACCGGTGTTGCAGCTTGGGTAGGTACTCGCGTACCCAACTGCGCCAGAACATATCGGCGAGGATTTGGGCACGCCGCCAGTGTTTGCTGCTGTTGAGGTCCTCGCTGAACTCGCCCAGTGGAGGGAGGCGAGCAGAACCACCGAACAAGATGTGGTTCGGGGTGATGGCCTCGCTGTCTGCTGCGTTGACGGAGACGTGTGTGAGGGGTCGACTGTTTACTGTGAGGTCGACTCACACAGTAGTGTAGCTAGGACTTCTTCGTGCGGATGGCGCTTGTGAAGGACCGTATAGAGGGCGGTCTTTACGCACCTGACGAGGCGCTCCCATGCGCCCCCCATGGCGCTGAGGGGGTGATGAAGCGCCATACGATGCCACGGCGACTCGCTTCTTCGGCGACGGCGTCTCCCATCTCTCGGTCGGCACCGTGCATGTTGGTGCCGTTGTCCGAGTAGATCTCTGCGGGGCAACCTCGGCGCGCTGCGAACCTGCGCAGCGCCAAGATTGCGGAGTCGGCGCTCAGGCTGGCGGCGACCTCCAGATGTACTGCCCTGGAAGTGAGACATGAAAACAGTGCCACGTAACGTTTGTGACGCTGTCTACCGACGGTTACGGAGAGCGGCCCGAAATAATCAAGGCCCGTGTAGGTGAAGGGCCTCTGATGGTGAGCAAGGCGCGTCTTCGGATGGTCCCCTGTGGCTGGCTCAGGTGGCTGCGTTTTTCTAATGCGTCATGGTAGACATCTACATATGTACTATTTTCTTTGTAGTCGGCCGCAGACGAAGAATCCAATAGTGTTGGCGTCATTGATTACCAACTCTGTACCGCTGTGATGTAATTTTCTATGTGTCCAATCTATGTATAGCTGCGTAATACGATTATCACCGTCTAAGATTGGCGGTCTCTTTATCTGTTCGGAGATTTCTTCTGTAGCTATTATGCGACTGCGTAGAGTGATCATTCCGTTGTTCATCTCCACGGATAACCGTTTTCGTAAGTCATGTAAAGTCTGCTATTATATACTGGGTGTAAGACACGGCGTAACGAAAACTGATACCAGTGATTCAGTACATGATACTAAGGCCCTTGGCACTCGAATTTTCAAAAAAATCTTCAGAAATTTGTTTTTTGTTTTTTATTTTTCGTATATTTAATTGTATGTATATTTCAGCTTAGCACAATCATGTTTACATCTCTGTAAATTATAGGATTACGCAGATATCTGAGAATATAACCAGCACGTCGATTCTGTAAAATTCAAACAACAACTCGCATGTCACGTCGCTATTCGCTCTCACTTCGCATAAGGTTCAAAATGACCTTGATTTTGAGTGCGAAGTGAATGTCGAACTGACGGGGGAATTACCTCATAGAATACCACTTTTTACGTCATCTCATACTTTATCTGTCAAAATGTCGAGGTCAATTTAGTTCAAATCGCAAACACGCTCGCAAGAGTAACGCTAGTGTAGATTCGAATTATCAACCGAGTTTTAGAATGCCAATCAAGAAACTCACAGTGGATTCAGATTCGAAGTTTAAAATGAAGTCTTACAGAATCACACTGCAGCTGTCTGTTGGACCTATGTAATATCAAAATATCCATAAATGACGTTACGTTTGGAAATGGAACTCTGAATCTTTCTTGAATTTTCGCGATTGAAAGTTAACTTGTATACAAACTTAAGACATTAGATCAACGTGGCCTTCAGAAGCAAATTTACTTTGCTGTATTTTATGACTGATTGTAGCTATTTATTATCATATTTTATAACTGTGCCCGCAGTAATTACAAAGCAATATCGCAATTTGATATAGTATATTGCAAGGTTGCGTTAAGAACAATGTGCCGAATCTTTGGCTCAAAATAAAACAAGGGTTATTGTTAACTCCAAAAAAATTCCCATGGGTCTTTTTAAGATATTCTACGTCGATGACGTAATTTTATATCTACGACGGAACTTGAATGTTCGCCGATGTTTGTTCTAGCGACGCCGCCGCCGTAGCCCGCACACCGCATAATATTCATGTAAACCATAATAATACGAGATTCGGGCCCAATGAAAAAGAGAATACCGCTCAAGTAGGTAGGGACTCTCGTCATTTAATCATTTCGCCATATGAGGCTGCGGGAAAAAATGTGTTATGTAACGCCGAATTTATGTTCAAGCAGTGAATTGTGAAATTAGAGAATTATACGAAGTTCCCTTCGAGTTACGTTCGACTTCTAAATTTCTAACATTATAAAAGAATGTAAATCAAAACTCAATTATTTAATTTAGGTCACGGGGTAACACTTATGACCATCAAAACAAAAATAGCGAATCTGGAGGAAACAAAGCTTTAGCTTGTTAGGTAATACACCTAACATGCTAAAGCTTCGTTGTAATAAAAGCTAGTCTTACATAAGAGATTATTCTTTCAAAGACATTTTAAAGTTTCGAATTCACGTCGTTCCCGTAACAAATGGATGACCGAAATAAGTTCATTATTTGTTCGTAACGAAGCCGTTCTTCGACTGGCGAGCTACAAATAAGCCCGCAGACGGAGCATTCAATTTCTTACTTGATTTTCAAAGTTGTGGGAAGCGACTTATTTTATCCAGTTTGATACGAATAACGTGCATAATGTTCCTCAAGTTGTTACTGCGCCTGATTGAATGTGGTTGCAATCGCTATAACGGTTTGTTTACACAAACTTTTCTGTATGTAAAAACATCAATAGCAACTATATCCTACTAGCAGGAGTTTTTGTATATCAATGACTACCCGTTACACTCACGTTATAGTGTGTGCTAATGAGTAGTTTCACATTCAATCTGGGGTTTTCATCACGAGCAAGGCATCATAGGGATATGCTTTGTATCAGGCACTGTCATAGCTCATATAGACTCCACATCTTGATGTATTATAAGTATAAACTGCATACTTAATAAACACGCTTTTATCTGTGCCAAAAATTTTTTGGTGCATCAATCTGTTATCAGAACTGAGTCAGTTCAAGTGACTTGATCTCAGCCCTTGAGATTTCAGGCAAGTATCAATATTCAAAATCTAGCAAAAGCGCTAGGCTACGATACGCGCCGTCTACGATAATTGACCGCCAAAATGAAGACTAAAGGAAAATAAGTAATAACCCAACACAAAAATAAACTCTTTGTATAATTATTTCATTGACTACACATTCTTCTGTGACCAACTACCGCATGGCATGGCGCCAAAAGATCCCAGCCAGCAATTAGAGTCTTTTAATGTCTGCAAAATGTAGCTCGAGACTTTTTAACCAATTCATATTTAATAACAGTTTTCTTACTTTTGTATTAACAGTATAAACTAGATATTATTAACTAGCAGGTAGGAAATAACTTGCTAAATGTACCAACGTCGTTGGCATATTTCAATTTAGAAGGTACTGCTAGAATTGTCTTGAAAGATACATTTATTTCAAGCTTTAAGCTTTTCTGCAGAACGCTGATTGCTTTTCTTCGTTCTAAAATAAAGTGTTTATCTTAATTAATAAATTGCTACCTATTGCGGTTTAATAATCAAAATATGTTTCTTAGAAACACATTTTTCTAGACCTCCGGCTTCGTTGATGACGTTTACATCGCGACAACAACGGTTAAAAGCATATTTTGAGAGTTGAGCGCTATATGGGACGCAGACATCATATTTATAAGAATTATAAGGCTATCTCTTTCATACGTTTTTGTCAACAATCACCTATTTAACAGCTTGGAAGAGAACGTATTTATAGTAAAAATTTTACATAAGTCTACCACATGTTGTCAATTAATCTGATTCATTCTGGCGATCGAAATGAGCATATTACATACGCATGAGTGTGAATAGGTATTTGAAACCGCAAACTTACAATTACTAATGGTTTAATCCTGTGCTTGTGTTAGTACATTTACATAATTTACGAACGCGCTTGTTGTTGTAACATATCCTTCATATATTTTTGTATTTCGTCGGTCGAATCACGAAAAGGCGTAACTGTGTTTTAGTAAATTTTACAGCAGAGCCATTTTTATGAAATCATCACGTTATGTACTGTCATAACTTTATGTCTTAAGATTTAATGTGCTTGGTATGATATTTATGTAAATATGTGGCTAAGATTGATCATATTATTAACTGAAGTTTCAGTGTACTGTAGTTAATTATAAGGATATTTATATTTTTTTGAAAAACGTTTCACTTACGCCTTTTCGTGATGTACCCCTAATATCAGTAATTTCACTTACGTCCACGTAGGTATTGCTTTAAGTGAAATTGAAAACATCGGTGTGCATTAAAAAAAAATCTTTCATCAAATCGAGTGATGTATTATTCTCTGTGTAAAGTAAGATCACCTAACGAATCAATCAATCAGCCTATCGCAGTCCACTGCCGAACATAGGCCTCTCCCAACACGCGCCACAGTACACGGTCCTCAGCCTTCCGCATCCAGTGTGTCCCAGCCACCTTTATCAGGTAGTCGGTCCACCTAGCTGGGGGCCGCCCTACCTTACGCTTGCCGAGGCGTGGTCTCCACTAGGACACGCTTGCTCCATCGGTCATCAGTCCTTCTACACATATGGCCAGCCCACTGCCACTTGAGCTTACTGATTCTGTGAGCTATGTCGGTAACTTTGGTTCTTTGCCGGATAACTTCGTTTCGGATTTTATCCTTCAAAGAGACGCCAAGCATAGCCCGTTCCATAGCTTGCTGCGTGACTTTTAGTTTGTGGACTAGTGAGTGCCCACGTCTCGGCACCGTACGTCATAACAGGTAGGACGCATTGATTGAAGACTTTGGTCTTCAGGCATTGCGGTAGGGGCGAAGAGAAAACCCAACTAGATCCTGTGGTTGATTTCTTTCTTGAAGTTGTTTCTACCAAGCTGGACTACTTGCCCAAGGTAGACATACTCTTAAACAACTTCGAGCATCGATCCGTCGACATAAACCGGTCCCGGCACAATGTGTTCGTTGAACATAATCCAAGGTTTTATCCAAGTTCATGCCGAGACCGACCCATCGAGAGGCTCCATTTAGGCTGTGCAGCATCTCGCTCAGCTCTTCCAGTCTCTCTGTCACGATGACAATATCGTCGGCAAACCAAAAGTGGGATATGTACTCGCCATTAATGTTTATGCCCAGTCTAGTCCAGCGTCTTAACGACGTCTTCGAGTGCATTGGTGAAGAGCTTAGGGGATATAACATCCCCCTGCCTCACTCCTCTTCGCAACTCAACGGGGCTAGTTTTACTGTCCTGGAGCTGGACGGTCATAGTGGCCGTGTCGTACAAACATCTCAACACCTCGATGTAGCTTTGGTCTTCTGTACAATCTGCCGAACAGTATGGATGTGGTCTACGGTGCTGTAGCCTTTTCGAAACCCGGCTTGTTCCGGTGGCTGGAAATCGTCGAGTTTTCTGGCGAGGCGGTTTGTTAGGACTCTCGAGAACCACTTGTAGACGTGGCTCAGGAGTGAAATAAGTCTATAGGTTTTTAGCAGGGTTTTATCACCTTTTCTGAAAAAGAAAACCACAGCACTCCCACTCCACGCCTGAGGTGTTAGGCCTTGGTGGGTAACGGAATTAAACAGGCTCGCCAGATCTTTCAGAACTGCTGTCCCACCTGCTTTTAAGAGCTCTATGGTGATTCCGTCATCCCCTGGAGACTTGTTGTTCTTAAGCTGCCAGCCACTCTAACCTCCACTGGTTGATATCAGGGATGTCCTCCGTATAATGGCGCGTGATTTGGGCCCTGTGGTCATCATCGCTGGGTCTCGTAGGTTTAGGCATCCGTGATGCGTACAAATCCTTGTAGAAACTCTCAATTTCAGCGGGAATCTCGAACTTGGAGGTTACGTTTTGCCATCCGCAGTAATGAGTTTCGATAGATGAATTCTCCCAAGCTGGCGAGCGAAGACTTTGATGCCTCGATTCTGTTCAATCGTAGCCGTAATGGCGCGGGTATTGAAACATCGGAGGTCTCGTCGCACCAGCTTCCGGATCTTCCCGTTAAGGTTTCTTCCATCCGTCGAAGACGTCTGCGCATATGTCATTCCTCTTCTTTGCCTCATAAGTTCGAGAGTCTGGAGCGAGAGTTTATTTTGATTGTTAACGCTTTTGCCGGGATACACCCTTCCAGACACGTCCTGTAGCGTTTTGACCACAGCGTCGGTTTTCTCGTCAACAGTGTCATGGGTTTCCAGCAGTTACAACAGAAACGAGTTTCGACAGGTCTTGGTTTCACTCGCGCAAAATTATGTTACGCCTCTTCGTGAAAAAACATTATTATGCATGAACAGGCGTAACTAGCGATATGTCCCTTCGTGATTTTTTGAATTAGAAGGAAAAGTAGATACGGCTTTTCGCAACGGTCTATAAGTGCGGTTTCATTGCAGTTTTGGCTACGCCTCTTCGTGACATACTGAAACTTGACCTATAAATGTCGATGGTGCTAATATCTCAAAATCAAAAATTTTGTTGGATACGCCCTTTCGTTATTTGACCGACGATTTGTTTAGAAGCTAAACAGGGCGTAGCGAGGTACAACCAGGGAGAGGCAGCTGCACACTCTTAGCAAGGACCAAACAATAAAATAATAATGAAAGAAAGCCCTGCATCTAATTCACTTTTCAATACTTTGTATGTATACTTTCTACGTACCTATGTATTTCTATTTTGCTTTATTTTTTTTATAATAGTTAAACGATCAGCATCTTGGTTTTCAGGCCCGTGAAGCTAAGTCATAAAAGCTGCTAGGTGCATCGATTTAAAAACCTTAAAACTTTATTAAATCATATTAATAGTAGCTTGGTTAGAAATCATGTGTTCGAGACAAACTTTTTCATAATAATATCTTCATATAAATCTTACATACATAGACTCACGCCTGTTTCCCGGAGATCCTGACATATCTCTCTTGCTTCATTCACTCCCATCAGATTCCTCATGCATGCTCTTCTGTTCAGGGTACTTCTAACCTGTCCTGTTTTTAGGATGTCTCCAATCGGGTCGGAGAACGTCCGCCTAGGTCTTCCCCTTCGTCCTGTCCCTTACACACTTGCTTTATATATTTGCTTGGTCAGTCTTTCGTCATCCATCCTCTCCACGTGCCCAAATCATCTTAGCATACCTTTCTCCATGCTTGTCACTACATCTTCTTTTACCCCACAACACTCTCTTATCACACAATTCTTTACTCTGTCAGTCAAAGAAACACCACACATAATTCTCAGTGCTCTCATTTCTACAGCATTTATTCTACTTTCATGACTCTTCTGCCATACCCAACTATCACTACCATACATAAGAGTAGGTACTAACACCCCTCTATGCACAGCCAAACGTGCCTTTTTGGACACGTTTTGGCTATTCATAAACGCTTTCAGAGCTCCATTCACTCTATTACACGCATTAACTCTTCTTTCAATATCTTCTACATACTTACCATCTCTTGTAAACAGCGTACCTAAATATACAAACTCATTCACTTGTTCCACTCGCTGTCCATCGCTCATAACATTACAAGCCGCAACGCATTCCTCCTTTTCAAAAACCATAATTTTCGTTTTACTTACATTCACTTTCATTCCTTTCCTCTCTAACGCACCATGCATGATTGTTACCATCTCTTGCAACTCCTCCGCTGAAGACGCAAGTATAACCTGATCATCAGCATAAAGGAGACATTTGACAAATAACTCATTCATCCTTAATCCACAGTCACTATTTTTCAAATCTTGCAAACAACTGTCCATGAAGAGGTTGAACAGCCACGGCGATGCTACACATCCCTGTCTAACACCTGTCTCGATGGTAAACCAATCCATTTACGACCCATTTATCCTCACACAATCTCTAGAATCTTCAGGGATTTCAGAGCTCGTATGAGGCTGCTGTTCACCCCATACATCGACAGTACCAACCACATTTCATTCCTCACCACTTTATCGTAAGCCTTTTCCAAATCCACGAATACGCAATAGACCTTTTGACCTTTGGCCAAGAATTTTTCGGCGATGCACTGCAAGGAAAAGACTTGATCCGTGCACCCCATACCCTTTCAGAATCCTGCTTGTACATCCCATATTTTCTTGTCGGTTACTTCCATATCTCTTTCAATCAAAGCCAACAATGCTGAGAAGGCTAATGCCTTTATAGTTCTTGCAGTCTTGTTGCGAGCCTTTTCCCTTATAAAGAGGCACAACCACCGCTGTGGCCCAGTCATCACGTACTCGGCCGCTGCTCCAGCACAAGTTAAATAAGCGCTGCAGCTGACCAACTATGATGCCCTGTCCAGCCTTCAGCATTTCAACTGTAATCCTATCATATCCTGCAGCCTTACCTAATTTCATACTTCCCAACGCCTTCACAATCTCATCCAAACCAATATCGCTTTCATCATTGCTATTATTACCATTAATTTCGTCGATCGATGTCTCTATCGCCGTTCTTTCAAATAAACCTTCAAAATACTCCTTCCATCTCTTCAGCACGCATGATTCATATAAATCTTATCACAGCATAATCGAGTACAGGGTGAGCTCTAGCCAGTAAACCTTTCAAATAAAGACCGACGCTCTGGCGAAAGTAGGTAATCCAAATTCGGTCACAAGATTTAGTTTATAGCTTCAAGGAAGAGACGTCAGATTAGCATGTAATGTTTCAATTTCTCTCAGTTAAGTTTATCAAAATCGCGTGTGTGGTTCATATTTTTTTAGGTACTTGATCGTTTTATATAGTAGCCTTTCAAACATTTTACATGTCTTTTTCGAATTTCTCTAAAGACGTTGACCATTGCTCACAACTCGCGACGTCAAAAATGTTATCGAAGTACGAACCGCATTAGGTTAATATTAAAATATTGTTTTTGAGTTTTATAATTATTTTAATATTTTATTATTTACATAATTTATATAGGTATTTGCCATCAAAATATATTCCAAACACTTGAGGTAACTACTCCGTTTTTTATCATAACACAAAATACTTTGTTTCATAACCGCGGTCCGTATCTATAATGCTTTTGTATTTTATTCAATAATAAACCATCGAATACAATTCTACCACGAAGCGTATGTATTTTTAATAATAGCAACCATGGATGTATTATATTACAAAAATGAGTATAAGTATTCGTAAGCAGACAAGTAACAGTCTTTATATTATTTAACTAGATAAGTATGTAATAACTTTTCTTTACCGAACGAGTCAATGGACTGTGTGAATGTGTGAATGAGTACTTCTTACTACCGCGATAATCCTGTTTTGCTTTATTCACTCGGATTAAGAAAGTTTTAATAGCTTACTACTTTGTGTGTGTTTGTGATATGCTAATAAAAGTGTGAACGGGTATTTGCTTTCAGCTTTTCTTGAATTCTTCGAAGGATGTTTGCATTTCCTCTCTTTGTCACTGCAGTCTTGTGACATATTGCGTACCTTGCAGTCTTAAAACGGTTTGAATAATAGTGGCAGTTATGCAGATTCAAGTGCCCGTAACCCATCATAACGTGATACGTAAGGTACCAACAGCAGGCATTTGTTCTTTTCATGTTTTTATGAAGGTGACGTTCTTTATGAGCTGTTCACATGTTCCTTGAGCAGTGCCAGAAGCAGAGATGACATACCATAGCGGATCATAGAGGGCGCAGACTATACCGACACAATACAGACATAACAATATACTTCTTTCACATTAGAAAGTCATGAACAGAAACGTTAATGACGTGAAAAGCAAATAAGCTACAAATTAAAACTTACAGGTTTTGATAATCATTAAACAGGATTAAGAGCCAACAGAGGGAGCATATTATGCAGAGAACAACACTGTAAGAGAAGGAAAACTTGATACAATCTCTATACCAACCCGTTTGGCCAGCGTGGTATAGCAGGCCAATTCCTCCTTTCAGAAGAGAGGCTTAGTCCAGCAGTAGACTGTTAAAGGCTGATGATGATGAAACAGGATTTGTGTGAAACAATGTTAATGTGTGGACCGTTATTTGTTATGAGTGGTATATACGATCAAAGGATAATCGGAATTAGGGCAACACCTCATTCTACTATCACACTGTTTCACTTTTGAGTACAATATATTTGTATGTGCAAATGAGAAAACAAACAGCGTAACAGTAGTTGTATCCAATGCAATGAACGTATTTGTTATAACGTGTTCCCAAACATACCGCAACGTTTCGTATTCAGCCGGTTTTAATATTACATCTATCCATGTGTGGAGCTTACGTCAAATATGTATCTCACATCTCCCAAAAATGGATATATCGAATATTGAATTCAGCTGTAAGGAAATATTTTTGACTGCATGTATTACGCAGTGGTTCTCACTGTAGAATTGCACCGTCCGCAGTGGGTTTGATCCCCATAAGAAACAATATCATTATTGTGTTATCGATTCTGGATGGAAGTACTTTGTGTCCCTACTACAGTAACACAGGATTTATTTATTTATACTAGTAAGGAAGCATAAACAGAAACTATGAACCAGTATAACAGTTGTATTTTTTATATTGCAGCCTATAGATTAATGGATAGAAATCTGTACATAGAAACTGAAGCTATTTAACGTGTTAGCATAATTGTCAGTAATTTGTCATTCAAGCCACATAATGAGGCTATCTAGCTAATTCACAACCATCGGTCACACAAAATGCTAGTAGCACTTCCGCTGTTGTCGATAATGGAACCTCCTGATGAATATGAATAATTAGAACGTGATAGGTGAGTGTACCAACGGCAGTTTTATATTAAAAGTATTTAAACAGAGATGGATAATATAAATTGAGAAACTAATCTAAAAGAATTAAATTTTTCGAATTTATCTTAGGAAAATATATTATACTTAGGTAGATAAATCTGTATCTAACAAGGTTAGATTCTTCGAATCTATCTTAATACTATGCTTTGGTTCTAGGAAAAATAAAAGATCAAAGATGATTGATACAGAAAACTTTACTTCACTAGTAAAGTTTTCAGCCACCGCTACCATTTTTCTTGCACCAAAATAATTATACGCGTAGGTATATTCAATCTACAGATCCGAGGCTTAAAATAGATCAACCCAAACATCCCCCGGGTATAAAGTAAGGGCTCAGTAATGTGGGACATCTTGCTGCGATCACCAAACTGCCTACAAAACCCTCCCTTGATTTAATTGAAGTTATTAAGGCGGGGGTTACGGATAGTGTATACGTTCAACGGAAGACAATTATAAGCTGTGATCAATTTACGATTGAATGTTTTAATTAATACATTTTTAAAACATTAACAAAATAGGAAGTACTAGCTTTCGCCCGCGGCTTCGCCCGCATGAAATTTTAATAAAGAGTAGCCTTTGTACTTCCCCAGGTTTCAGACTATCCATATCAAATTTCATTACAAACGGATCTGCACATTAGCCGTGTAGCATACATATATTATAAACGGATAATAAGTACTTAAAATTACTTTTGTTTTTATAGTCGTCAAACTTCAGGTAAAGATTAGTATGTAGTGTATATTATTAAAGTTATTGAAGAGTTTATATACCTACTGAATAGAATTGCAACAGAAAGAAAAACTGAAAGCATTACCACAAAGTACAAAATCAGACCGCCCCTCCTCCCCACTGCGCTTCAGCGCGCCAACTCATACTCTCGTGCCTTTAATAACGCTGCGCTTAGGTCAATTATATCGTAAGCTCTATTTTGCCAATCAAGCCCTTTCATTTGATAGCCATATTGGGGTATTTGTGGAAAATATGTCATCCGCCATTTTATGGCGGCAGCCATCTTAGATTTTTCATAGTGAGCCCTATTCTACCAATCAAGCCCTTTCATTCGATACCCATATTGAGTTATTTGTGGAAAAATGTAATACGCCATTTTGCGGCGACAGCCATCTTCGATTTTTCATAGTGAGCTCTATTCTACGAATCAAGCCCTTTCATTAAATACCCATATTGAGGTATTTGTGGAAAATAAGTAATTCACCTTTTTGTGGCGGCGGCCATCTTGGATTTTTCATAGTGAGCTCCATTCTACCAATCAAACCCTTTCATTAGATACCCATATTGAGGTATTTGTGGAAATATGTAATCCGCCAGTTTGTGGCGGCAGCCATCTTGGATTTTTCATAGTGAGCCCTATTCTACCAATCAAGTCCTTTCATTCGATACCCATATTGAGTTATTTGTGGAAAATATGTAATCCGCCATTTTGCGGCGACAGCCATCTTGGATTTTTCATAGTGAGGTCTGTTCTACGAATCAAGCCCTTTCATTTGATACCCAAATTGAGGTATTATTGGAAAATAAATAATCCGCCATTTTGTGGCAGCGGCCATCTTGGATTTTTCGTAGTGAGCTCCATTCTACCTATCAAACCCTTTCATTCGATACCCATATTGAGTTATTTGTGGAAAAATGTAAGCCGCCATTTTGCGGCGACAGCCATCTTGGATTTTTCATAGTGAGCTTCATTCTACGAATCAAGCTCTTTCATTTGATACCCATATTGAGGTATTTGTGGAAAATAAGTAATTTACCTTTTTGTGGCGGCGGCCATCTTGGACTTTCATAGTGAGCTCCATTCTACCAATCAAACCCTTTCATTAGATACCCATATTGAGGTATTTGTGGAAAATATGTAATCCGCCATTTTGCGGCGACAGCCATCTTGGATTTTTCATAGTGAGGTCTGTTCTACGAATCAAGCCCTTTCATTTGATACCCAAATTGAGGTATTATTGGAAAATAAATAATTCGCCATTTTGTGGCAGCGGCCATCTTGGATTTTTCGTAGTGAGCTCCATTCTACCTATCAAACCCTTTCATTCGATACCCATATTGAGTTATTTGTGGAAAAATGTAAGCCGCCATTTTGAGGCGACAGCCATCTTGGATTTTTCATAGTGAGCTTCATTCTGCGAATCAAGCTCTTTCATTTGATACCCATATTGAGGTATTTGTGGAAAATAAGTAATTTACCTTTTTGTGGCGGCGGCCATCTTGGAATTTCATAGTGAGCTCCATTCTACCAATCAAACCCTTTCATTAGATACCCATATTGAGGTATTTGTGGAAATATGTAATCCGCCAGTTTGTGGCGGCAGCCATCTTGGATTTTTCATAGTGAGCCCTATTCTACCAATCAAGCCCTTTCATTTAATACCCAAATTGAGGTATTATTGGAAAATAAATAATCCGCCATTTTGTGGCAGCGGCCATTTTGGATTTTTCGTAGTGAGCTCCATTCTACCTATCAAACCCTTTCATTCGATACCCATATTGAGTTATTTGTGGAAAAATATAAGCCGCTATTTTGCGGCGACAGCCATCTTGGATTTTTCATAGTGAGCTTCATTCTACGAATCAAGCTCTTTCATTTGATACCCATATTGAGGTATTTGTGGAAAATAAGTAATTTACCTTTTTGTGGCGGCGGCCATCTTGGACTTTCATAGTGAGATCCATTCTACCAATCAAGCCCTTTCATTCGATACCCATATTGAGTTATTTGTGGAAAAATGTAATACGCCATTTTGCGGCGACAGCCATCTTCGATTTTTCATAGTGAGCTCTATTCTACGAATCAAGCCCTTTCATTAAATACCCATATTGAGGTATTTGTGGAAAATAAGTAATTCACCTTTTTGTGGCGGCGGCCATCTTGGATTTTTCATAGTGAGCTCCATTCTACCAATCAAACTCTTTCATTAGATACCCATATTGAGGTATTTGTGGAAATATGTAATCCGCCAGTTTGTGGCGGCAGCCATCTTGGATTTTTCATAGTCAGCCCTATTCTACCAATCAAGTCCTTTCATTCGATACCCATATTGAGTTATTTGTGGAAAATATGTAATCCGCCATTTTGCGGCGACAGCCATCTTGGATTTTTCATAGTGAGGTCTATTCTACGAATCAAGCCCTTTTATTTGATACCCAAATTGAGGTATTATTGGAAAATAAATAATCCGCCATTTTGTGGCAGCGGCCATCTTGGCTTTTTCATAGTGAGCTGCATTCTACCAATCAAACCCTTTCATTTGATACCCATATTGAGTTATTTGTGGAAAATATGTAATCCGCCATTTTGCTGCGACAGCTATCTTGGATTTTTCATAGTGAGCTCTATTCTACGAATCAAGCCCTTTCATTTGATACCCATATCGAGGTATTTGTGGAAAATAAATAAGACGCCATTTTGTGGCAGCGGCCATCTTAGATTTTTCATAGTGAGCTCCATTCTACCAATCAAACCCTTTCATTTGATACCCATATTGAGGTTGTTGTGAAGTAATATGTGATCCGCCGTTTTGTATCGGTGGCCATCTTGGATTTACAATCATTTAAATATTATCTTTTAATTTCGATGACAATATGATTGTATACCAAATATCAGATCAATCATCAGAAATGGCGTAAAATTCCAATTACTAAATTTGACCCAAGCAAACAAATAAAGATAATACAGGATTTTCGCCGACTTAGTTGATACTTTTCCTTATAGTATGGCAACATTATAATTTTTTTTTATAGATTGTAGCCTATGTGTTATTCTGATGTATAAACTATATTACTGTAAAGTTTCATCCAAATCCGTTCAGTAGTTTTTGCGTGAAAGAGTAACAAACATCCATCCATCCATCCATCCATCTATACATACATCTTCACAAACTTTCACATTTATAATATTAGTAGGAAGTAGGATATTACAGTCACTAGTTTGCACATACGTGAAACAATCGCTAACTGCAAATAAAACATTAATCTACCTCAGTAAACTTAAATTAGTTTTGAGGCGGAACTGGCCTCATTTTTCAGAATAATGGCATTGTATTTAGTAAGCATATCACCTGTTTAAAGAAATTCGTAGGCACATCTCACTCCTGACCCACATTTACGAGTTGTTCTCGAGAGTCGTTGTGATTTCTTGACTCCAGAACAAAAGCCTTTTCAAAACTCCCACATTTTGCTTCATTTTACATAAGACTGAAGAAATTGATGGCACCAGTTGGCTTAGTTGTATTCCTACTTGCTAGCCTATAGAAAATCAGGTATATAATTGGTGGTGCATGGTGCCCAAAATAGGATCAAGGAGATTTTACCTGTCCAACATATCACACATCAAACTGGATAGTTATTCCTTAATGACGACAATTTGAATATTTTGGCATGTGACTTAATTGTAATTCATTTGGCGTATTTATCACTTTAAAATGAATGTTTTCCTGTGTACTTTGCCGAATTATATCGTACACATTTATTTTATTGCCTGTGCATGTATCATTTGCAAGAATTATGTAACAATGGGTTATAAATGTGTAACTATACAATAAATAAATAAATATGAATTACCTATATAATTAATGGGCAGTGATAGCCTAGTGCAGATACCAAAAGACTGTCATGCAGAGGGTATTGGGTTCGAATCCACGGCGCGCACCAATGACTTTTCGGAGTTATGTGAGTATTGAATTTTTAATTATCGCTTGCCTCCTGCCTCCGTTAAGCCGTCGGTCCCGGCTGTCATGAAGATCTTTGACAATCGTTATAGGGCGTCAGAACCTTCTCAATAAACTGAAACTAGTCTAAATCATGGAATTTGGCTATCCTTTCGGGTTTCGGAGGTCAGACAGGCAGTCGCTCTGTGGAAAAGCTAGTATTCAGCCAAATCCGGTTAGACTAGAAAGCGGACCCCAGGTTGAAACTGGGATAATGCTAAGAGAACGAAACTCATATAATACCTACTTGTCTTTCAGGCATTACTTTCCATCAGGTTATAAAATCATAATAAAATAAACATAGCTAGTGAACAGTCATTATTTCTGCAAGCCTACACTCTTAAAGTAATACGCCTGTTGCACCGGCATATTTCCAGTAACACATTTACTGGAATACTTAGGTTACACTTATATTCACTGCCGTTCAAAGGCAAGCTATTTAATAGAGGTAAAGTTTAAAATATGAGAGCTGTCTTTTGTATTAACGAATATTCTTCTTTACGTTGTTATGTACATGGTTGGCTTAGTCGTCTATCCGTTTTAAAAGCGCCTCCCAGCACCCTATATGGCGAACATATAAACATTATAAATGCAAAAATTTGTGAGGTTGGCTATATGGATGTATCAATGATTGAGCTTCGATGAAACTTGGCAGTGGTATAACTTAGTCATTAAATTACCACATGAGCTATCTTACGTCACGATAAACTACCCCCTATGTGGGCGAACACCAGGTCAAAAGCTAGTATCTAATAAAAATAAATGGGAATAATACCTCTAATGTTCGTCCGGTCAATGAGTGCGTCGGTGGTCCAATAACCTGCCTCACCCAAATAGTTCTTGACTACATCAGCTAGCTCTCTGCTCTGCCTTCTTACCTCCATACAATAAACAACGGTTTGGATGTGTGGTTTAAGCAATGCCCTATAATGTGAAGAGAATCCAGACATGTTTGTGATCCATAGTCACTGCCTACCATGGGTTCTACGCGCTGCCTACAATATAACAGGGTACCTAGCTGACTTCGTCGTTACTATACATACTTAGTAAGTAAAAGGTACATGTTCTGTCCTTATATCGCGAATCGAATAACTTGTATAATAATAATAATATGGCAACACTGAATGTCAACAAACATCATTTTCTTGGATAAATTTTGTATTAATTTATTTTTATTATTTTGGAGCAACATTATCATCAGCCTTTAAAAGTCCACTGCTGGACTAGGCCTCTCCTTTGAAAGGAGGAATTGGCCTGCTATACCACGCTGGCCAAACGGGTTGTTATCGGTTTGTACAAGTTTTCCTTCTCTTACAGTGTTGTTCTCTGCATAATATGCTCGCTCTGTTAGCTCTTACGAAAGCCATGAGATGATATGGGGTGGTGACATGTTGTATTCTTAATCCGTCACCACACGGACTACTACTACGGCCTGTCTACCGCTACAAGAACATGAAAATTAGGATCCGATAGACAAACACTGCCGTCCATGAATCTTAATGCTTTTTTTAATTTAATTACTTGTGTTGTATTTTCGCGTGCATCCTAACTGTCTTACAAATAAAAATTACAACACAGTGTAGACAAGTTTACTATAAGCATTGCGTAACAAAAACGCAACTAATAAAAAAAAATTGTCCGATGGCGTGTATACATGCATTATAAGAAATCGAAAAATTTAATTAGACTTACACAAGCTCTACACACCCTTGCACCCTTGTATTAGGAGTGCGTAAATGCAAAATACCGGCTATTTAACCAGCTGAGGACGTATTACTTTGTCAGTGTCACTTGTTAGAAGCAGTAGTTTGTTTGTGAATTGTGAAGGTATTTGTGCGAGTTAAATTTTTATTTATCGATGGATTATTTACATTACGTTAGTTTATTTGATATGTTTGACAGTGAGGACAGACGAGGAAATCAAAGAAAGACAAAATCCTACAAAAATAGATTTGATCCATTTGATCTGAATGATAAAAGTTTTGAATCTAAATATATAAACAGCGGCGATAGCCTAGTTGTGTACGTAACGGACTGCCGAGACGATGGTCTCGGGTTCGATTCTCAGGTACCCCGAGCACACACCTCTGACTTTTCGAAGTATGTGTGTATTAAAAATGTTAATTATCGCTCTCTTAACAATGTGCCCGGTAGATGGCAATAGGCTCGCCCCCTATTACATTGGGACCTGAACATAACTGGCGAAATGTGGGTGTGTATACACTTCTGCCTACCCCTTGGGGATAAAAGGCGTGAAGTTATGTTATGCCTAAATATAGATTCACGAAAGCCTGTGCAAGGAAAATAATCGATTTGCTGAAAGACGACATCAAAATGGATAAAAGAGGGGATGCCATTTCACCTCAATTACAAGTTTTAACGGCTCTAAGAAGTTGGGTTTGTCAGGAAATACAAGATAACACAGCTGACTTACATGGCAGTAGTCAACAATCTGTTACTAATATATGTCGCCGTATGGGTGCATAGGGATCCCACCAAGAACTTAGGCTCCCAAACAAACCTCACCTGCAAGTGGTGTACCTGCCGATCAACGGACGAGGCTCTGGCAAACAAAATATCCCGATAGGCGGCAATAGGCTCGCCACCTATTACGTGGGATCAAAACACTGGCGAAAAGTGGGCGTTTAATATGCCTCTGCCTACCCCTTCGGGGAAACAGGCCTAAGTCTATGTGATGTGATGTGATGTGTCGCCGAGTAAGCGCCATTTTTTTACCTTTATCAATTTTATGATCAAATTTTTATTTTAACTAAGAATTCTTTCACTCGAGATTAGGTTATGCACGCAAACAATGAAATGAATGTTATTTCCGGTGGTGGCGTTCGGAAGCTATGAGTACAAATCAAAACATATTTATCTTTCAGAAAATAACAACCATCAGTCTTTAGTTTTTGTACATAAGATATAGAGCATAAGATAGATAAGGGATATTTTTAGGAAGAAACCCGATTTAATATATAATTAAGCTAGTAAAATGCAATATAAACCATAAAATACAATTTAATTATTAAAACGAAGTTACGAGCAGAAGTTTTTGAACTTACTTCGTAAAAGGTTGCCAGTATATTTGCCGTACACAGCGTGAGTAGTTACACAAGCTTGTCTTTGCGTTTATTAGAAGCGATGATTTTTTTTTTAGTTTCGGGTTGGAAAATCCTCATGGAGTCCCTACGCCCCGGGGGAAGGACGAAGGGGACTGTCAGACTCTTACTGACTAAAAACCAACCCGTGTTCCTCATGTACCCGTGTGTCGGAGGGTAGGGATTCGCATAAGCATTCGTCGCTACCCCCCGACGGGTATTGGCCCGCCAGATGGTCAGGCGGGCCCCGAACAAAACCCCCTTGGCGGCGGATTAGGGTGTTGGGCTCCGCCGCCAAAACACTCAGCGGTCGCAGAGGATAGGGAGGACGGCAACGCAACACCGCATCTCCTCTTCCTCTGCGGCCCCACCGCGACACATCGAATGGTGCGCCCCCATTTGGTCGCGGGAGATAGGGCGCGCGGCAATGCAACACCGACACGCCTCTCCTCCCGCGACCGCACCCGACTGCGAGGGACAGACAGAACTATCCCCCGCACCCGCACCCTTGGACGCATCCTGCGCAGGGATCCCTCTTAGCTTCACCGCGGGGTTCCTAGCCACGGTTACTGAGCCTCCCCACCACGACAAGGTGGAGATCCCGCGGAGGGGGTTTAAAAGTGATGTTGTGTTAACCCTGTATAACTCCTATACAGACGTTATATGTTATACGCTGTGTAAGTATTCATACGTTAAACGTGTGCGTATTATTTTTTTATTAGTAAGACAGTAAATATTTAAGATTTATGTGTAAGTGGGTAAAATCCGTCAGATTTATCGTAATATATTATTTCTCATCATCAGTCCTGTATATAATAGATTTCCATTGCTGGGCACGATTTGTTCTTATTGTGGGAAGGGTTAAGTTTTAGTGCACTACCCTGACCAAGTGCTAGATGACGGACATGTCTTGCGAGAATATTGTTAGGAAATTTCAGACATGCGGGTTTGCTTACGATGCTTTCCTTCACCGTTTTACAAGCTGTAATCGAAAATTTTAATACGCTTATAATTCCGAAAGATTAGTAGTGCGTGCCGTGGATTTGAACCCTAAATTCTCTGCATGGCGGTCTGTTGGTATCTCCACCGTGCTATTGCTGCCTCCATTTTTATTAAACGCAAATATATGTCCCGTATGTATCTAACTAACAATAGACATACAGACAGTCGTTATAGGGCGTCAGTACCTTCTCAGTAAACTGACACTAGTCTTAACCATGGAATATCGCTATCCCTTCGGGTTGCGGAGGTCAGACAGGCAGTCGCTCTGTGGAAAAGCTAATATTCAGCCAAATCCGGTTAGACTAGAAAGCGGACCCCAGATTTAAACTGGGATAACGCTAGGAGAATGAGAATGATGATGTATCTAACCTACAATACTCGATGCAATGTTGAAAAGTAAGGTGGCCATATAAACTACTACGCCATACGTTCAGCCAATTGTGAAAGAATTTATTTACTTAAAGAATCAGATAATTATAACCATTGCTCTTCGACAGTGATAGAGTCATTCTGCTACGCATCTAGAGCCTTAAAGGCTAGACACAGGTCTCTGAAGAGTAAAAGAAATAAAGCATTTTTTTCGTACCCCTGCGAGAGATACAAATACAATACAAAGAATACACAATTAATAAGAAAAAGTGTTATCAGATAGTAAGCAACAGAGTATAAACACATAAGTACATATAATCACTACAAATCTATACATATTATAAAATGAAGTAGCCTCCGCGTCTTGTCTGTCTAGTATGATAAAGGAAGCGTCTATTGCAAGCATCTGGATCAGCATGTGCTATGGTTTTCTACTAAGCCCTATCCATCACAGCGAATCTTTAAAGAGCAATTTTGTGTTCTGGATCTCCAAACATCTATCCAATGATTGCATATGCACTTAGATAAGGTTGTCTACAATGCACTTATTCAGTGGCTATTGGGTAAGAGGGTATTTTACTTCGTCACATTATTTTGATCTTTGTTCTAAACACTGTTGAATTTATTTAATATGTATTTGTACAAACCATTTTACTTTGCAGCTAATACAGTGGCTGACTGGTCACTCTAGTATAAGCTCCGTAAATCCGAATAACAAACGATAGTTCCTTATCTCAAATTGAACTTTCAAAGCCGCTGAAGTGAATGATTCAAGTGAGTCTCCTCCCGACCAGGTGAAGGGATGGTTTGGAGAAATCGAACGAGGCAGAGTAGTTATAGAATACTAGTAAGGGAGGGAGAGAGAGAGAGAGAGAGAGTAATAGAATAATATAATAGAAGAAGACAAGTTACAGAATCACGATGAATTCTCATTTAGGAGCTAACCTTTCACTGCCACGCATTTAATATGTTAGAATATTTTGATAATGTTCTCTACACTGTGATATTAAAAATCAAAATTATTCGACTTTCGATAAGAGAATGATTGACAACCTACTTAAACATTTATATGCAAATATTCAGTGTGTAAATTGAAGTTGAAATAATCTACATGTCATAAAGTAAAATCAAGTTGCTAATTTGAAATAAACTAATTCTGCGAACGTCGATCAATTTACTGAAATACTAATAGGTAAAATAGGAAAATATTGGAAATCATTAACCTATTGTTACGTACATTAAATATATTATATATTTGTCTGATAAGGATAAATAATTGTTTTAGTTTTTATGTGTAATTAAAATGCAAATGATATTAAGTCATGAATATAATTTGCATTAAAAATTTTAATATTGCATACAAATGATATAATTATATACAATCGAATCCTAATCAAAACAAAAATAAGAGGCCCTCTGGCATTTTTTCGAGTGTATTGACCCAGTTTGTTACCTGACCTGGAGCACGGTAATATAATCTAACAGTATTGTAACTCGGCCGTCTCCCCAAGATATATGCCTACAGCCGCGCTGTACGCAAACGAGCGATAGGGCTGCTCGCCTCAAATATTTTAATTACATGTACCTATTCAATGTTTTTTCTGGTTTTGTGATTGTTCATATTACTTATATTTTTTATTAAAACAAATAACAATCATTTAGGTATGTAAGTACCCTAGGAAATAACCTATTGGTTACACTAAGTAGACTAACCAGTTACGCTAAGCAGATTCATATCGGCTTCCATTTTGAAAATAACCTGAAGGTAGGTACTACTAATCATAGACTTCAATGAAATAATACATTGTCCATAACGCAGATAAATGTGTTCTGCTAGTATACATTATGACTACAATCATACCAATATGTTTTAAAAAATATCAACATAGTAGGTTAAGATAATCAAATGTTCATTGCAACGTAGTAGGTACATTTTGAACACGGCGCGCGAACGCCAATGTTAACGGAATTCTAATTTTGTTATACGCACTGTTATACGTATTGTTATATAAGTTGTAAATCAGTACGAATGTATGAAAAGTGAGGTTATAGTTTTTAAATATGGTTAAGTACTAGAACTAGTACTATAACACATCTTCGTCATTTGTAACATAATCACATTGTTACAACTCGTCGCCATAATTATACTGCTACAAAAACCGTCCGTCCGTTCGCAACTTCGGCACGATCGCGGCTGTTGTGTACTATAGGCACAGTCTAATGTGTACTGCGCTGGAGGCGCGTAGGTATAACTCGAGTTTCGTGCGTTTGTATGGACATGGGGTCCTAATGTGATCATTTTATTTTTAGTTTTCAAAAGCGATCACAGATGGTGCTACGGGGAATGATTTCTAAATCTATAGTCAATAAACATAAGTTTTGAGTATAATTAAAGCAAACAAAATTAAAAGTAAATCATATATGACACGTTAATAACAATTGACAGTTTCATTGCATTGATAGATATTTTGAAATGGTCCATATTTTACATACCACGAGCACAATAATTTGCCATCTAGCTTTCAATCAACAAATGATTGCCAGAGTGTATCACTAGATGGCACTATTGTCGAGTAAATTCGATTTCAATATTGCATTTAGTATAGAAAACAGTAATATTTTGTCGGCGTTTCCCCAGCGTCCACTGTCGCCATCTAGTGTAGATTTGACTGAAATAAAATAGCCTCACGAAAAGCCCCAATTAGGCAGTTCTCAGATTTTTGTTCGTGACCGTGTATCTGTACTAGTATAGTATTATATTATCTGTGGTATGAAGTTAGAATACTGTTAGATATTATTACCGTGCCTGGAGGTAGGTAATTGCTCAATTATCTACCGTCAGTTCTTCGCAATTTAAACTAACAGATGTCAGAGTATCCCAATTAAGATATATTTGTACAATATTTAACGCTTCTCTTAGGTAACTGTAAAGCTCTAACAATTTTGCTCAAGGTGTCCTCATATCACATCACTTTTACGCTATACTTCTTTGTAACGTATATTATTATTATAATTATTAATAATTTGACATCTAACAATCGTTAAGCCTATACTAAAATAAACAGGGCGATAAGATCGTTTGGAATATGGCTAGAACTAGATGGACGCCCGCTGCTACCACGCCTCGACATACCGTTTTTGCCCTTCGGCGTGAATATGAAATTAGGCATGTGTATACACATGTGCTTGAAACTCGTAGGGTGGATATTCATCCAGAGATTAATGCTAATGTGAAATATCCGTTACTCCAAACAAAGGTACGTATCCCGAAAGACAATTTAAAATAAGTTTAAATGACCACGAAAGTTTAAATTCCTATATAATGCTAATGTGATACGTATGCGTCATCTACGCTTCAGAAACTCGTGACATTTCTTTAAAACACAAGTTAAAGAATAATTGTTCCACTAATTATGCTGATCTACGTTTGACGCTTTGCGGTAAAGTGATTGTTTTCTTTTCGTGTTATACAATGATATTATAAAGGTTTATACATTATTTTGCAATCATAAAATATTGACAAAGCTGTCGAGTCAGGTAGGATTCACTATATGATAAATATATTTGAAGGCTGATCTTATAAATATACCGTGATTTGTGACAATTTCCTGTTTCTAATTGCCTTCGTTAAAAGTTAGTTGAAATATATATATGGCGTAGCTCAGACGCTGCCTATCCCTGTAGGCATAAAGGAATGATAAAATGTTGTCTTACAATATTATACAGAATTACGGAATAGATTTTAATTTGCGAAACTGATACGAACGTCATAAAATATTACATTATAGCGACAAACTTCCAGAAAGAGAGTCCCTTGAGATTGTTTCTTGACATTTGCGAACTCTGTGGCGCGACGAGAGATATATTATTGGAGTTGCCGTTCATTTCCAGAAAGTGATTTAAGCTTATTGATATTACAAACTACTTATGTAAACAATTCGAACTCACAACATCACCCCGTAATTTGTAATCTTAATGTATAAAATCCTTGCGTTACTGACTAACTGACAGACACGCTACAGCCGAAACCATTGGGCGCACGCAGTTGAAATTTAGCATGTGTGTTCCTTGGGGACCGTCGGGGTGCACTAAGAAGGGATTTCCCGAAATTCTTACGGGATCGGCCAAAATAGGTAAATTAAAAAATATGCAGATGTAGCTGCTGGCGTCCTCTAGTAAAAATATATATTGGGGGGACCATAAATACTTTATTTTAGTTAAATATACTGAAAGCAGAGTAAAATTATCTGGAACCGAGTTCTTTGATATTTCCCCGAACCCAAGCTTATTGGAAGCTTGGGTTGAGGGAAACGCTAAGTAAAAAAAAAATCTGTTTTACTAAGTTACGTTCATGTTTATAGTTACTGTGGGCGCTAATATGATAGGATTTTAGGTTATTTACGGGAATGCTGGGATGACGGAGTTTACTTAGGGGTCTTTTTCGATAGCTTGAAGCGAAGCAGTGCTGTCTTCCAAGGTCTTAGATGCTGGTAATCCACCCACAAAATCAGTTCACACACGCACTTTTATATTGTTTAGTTTATAGATTTAGCGAAGCGAGCGGCGCTGATACACACTTGTAGCGAGGAGCGGTTTTCATAGGACACTAATTTATTCAGAGTGGGTAATAGGCGGAAAAGGACAGAGTATAGGAGTGTCGAATAATTAAGGATTCTGATTGGTTCCCACGTGTTAAAGAATGAATTTGAATGAATTATTGAGTGAGGTGATTATGAATGTATTAATAATATTTGTTTCTATTTGTACGTGTTTGAGTAAATGGCTTTCTGTCTATAAATATATTAAATTTAATTACATATTTGATTGTGGCGCAGACATCTCCCAGGCCTAGAGGTTTCCTTTAAACTAATAACTTTAACCTAAAAATTAAGACATTAAGTGATTAATACAAAGTTGGAGAGCAGTTAACTATGAATGAGAGTTAGAGAATTTTATTGAGAAGGTAACGGACAAACCCGAACTACAGGCCTTATATAGAACCAGTCGCGGTCTTCATTTTAACTGTTCGAATAATTTTGTCCTTTCCAGGATACCCAGAGGCCAACAGAGAGGATGAGAGTTATTTATTATCTTTAATTACGACAATAATACCTAATTCAATAGGTTTTGAGGGCGAATTCCATTTCTCTCTTTCTTGTAAAGAGGTGAGATATTCTTCATTCCAACGTTGCCAAAAAAGTGCGTGATTTTATTGATTGATTGATAGCGAGATAAACGATTATCAGAGATGTCAGTGACATCTTCAGCGGGCAAGAATTTGAGCGGAGTTATACCTATTTAAAAAGTGATTAGGCGTTAATGCGGTGATATCGGAAGAGTCCGAGCTTAAAACACAAAGAGGTCGACTATTTATTAAATTTTGGATTTGAACCAGCACAGCATAAAATTCCTTGTAAGTGAGTGTTTGAGAACCTCATCATCATCAGCCTTTAACAGTCCACTGCTGGACTAGGCCTCTCCTTTGAAAGGAGGAATTGGCCTACTATACCACGCTGGCCAAACGAGTTGGTATAGGGTTTGTTTCAAGTTTTCCTTCTCTTACAGTGCTGTTCTCTGCATAATATGCTCCCTCTGTCGGCTCTTACGACACCCATGGGATGATATGGGGTGGTGACATTCCGTATTCTTAATCCGTCACCACACGGACAAGAACTTATAACTTTAAAAATATGAGTCTTGACACAACGAGTACTTATTTCGCTGAGTCCGTTAAAATGCGGGCCATGAGGCGGACTATGTTTAAATTGTACGCGATGTTCAGACAGTAACTGTTGACTAATATGCAATTTGGACTGTTTAAGAGAATAGATTTCGTTAAGTTTTGTGCCTATGGTACCTCCGTCACTGTATATTAGCGGAACAGGACCTCTGCGAGATATAAAACGTTTAAAAGCTGTGAGAAATAAGTCGGAGCTAAGATCGGAAACAAGTTCCAAGTGTAATGCTTTTGTTGTTAAACATACAAAAAGACAAATATAAGCCTTTTGGCTTTTTATTCCGCGTCTGTGAATATGCGTTATGAAAAAAGGACCAGCATAGTCAACAGCTGTGTGAACAAATGGTTTCACTTCTGGCACTATAAAGGCGGGTAGATCGCCCATAGGAGGGAAGGTATAACAGATAGACAGAAGATATAACAGGTATAACAGATCTAGGGCGAAGTGGATCTTACGTGACTTAAAAATATGCAGTAAACGTAAATGCCAACTACTGTGGCAATACAGGAATAATCCCAATCAAGCCACCGAAACTGCTTTCAAAACATACGCAAAGAGATATAAAACTATAATCAGATTGACAAAAAAATCTCAAAACGACTACTTTATAAAATCTGCCACAAACAAGAATAAAGCGACTTGGAAAGTAATAAATGAGTCAAATCTAAATCAAAATATCCAAATGAAGGTGTAAATTTATTAATTAAAAATGGCGAAATCATAAATAATCCCCAAGGCATTGCGAATTTTTCTTTACATAAATGATAATAATACTAGTATACCCCAAAAATCTTCTAATAATCTGGCATATCATTCTAATTCAATTTTTGTGACACCGACTATCCCCGATGACATTAATAAAATAATAATTTCTCTAAAAAATAAAAACAGTACCGGCTATGATAGCATTATGACAAAAATTGTTAAAGATGTAGCCCATATTATATCAGGACCATTAAGCTTCATTATTAATTTATGTATCGAGCAAGGTACTTTCCCAGACAAACTAAAAATATCTGTAATAAAGCCAGTATTTAAAAAAGGAGAAAAAACTAACATAGGCAACTACAGGCCAATAGCACTCATACCTATTTATGCAAAAATTTTTGAAAATGTGATGTTTAACTATCTCTATTCTTTCTTTGAAACACATAACATTCTAGCGTCTAGTCAGTATGGCTTTAGAAAATGCAAATCCATAAATATGGCAATATACAACTTTTTACAGAAGGTAATGACTAACTTGGATAAAGGACTGCCGGCTGTTGCGTTATACATGGACATGTCGAAGGCTTTCGACCGTGTCGACCACAAAATCCTCTTGAGAAAGATGTATGCATATGGTGTGAGGGGTAATGTGTACAACCTCATGGAATCATACCTTAGCAACAGACATCAATTCAATTCTTCCTTGTTTATATAAATGACATGATTACGGTAACAAATCATGAAATTACACTAGTTGCTGATGATAGCACTGTTTAATTTGTTAATGATAACACAATTGACTTAGAAGCTGACTTCTAAACTTTACAGCGTATCGACATTTGAGAACTGATGTCCATTGAAATGGACACAACAAATAATTGCATTTTTGTAATATCATATTATTGAATTGTATATACATGTTAATTTTACCCTCTAATCTACGAGAAAAAAAATATATAGAGCAATACAACTTATTTCAATAAAAAAATATTATACAATCTGAAGACTTACCTGCCTTGCGCTAAGCCATGGCAAATGTCATTACTTGACTGGATATTATTATCTACCCACACAAAGGACGATTGTGTTTTGTTTATACCGAAGTTTTTAGATAAGCTACGCGTGCTTTAATAGGTTTAAGTATAGCTTTTGTGAATAACGTTTCATGTTACATTAAATATAAAGTTAGGTCCATTGAGATGGACACCAGGATCGAAGGGGTAAATCATATTTAGGAGAATTATCTTGTGTGTTCTTTGTTAGATTACCTTTAGATAACGTGGACTCTGTATGTTTTACGTAGCAGTACAATTTATTTTATTTATTTATTTAATAACTTTATATACACTGAAGCGTATAAAGGCGGACTTAATGCCTTGGGCATTCTCTCCCAGTCTACCTTAGAGTGGTGCAGAGATTAAAGTAGGTGTATTGAAGAAGTGAGTGAAGAAGAACTTTTGTAGCATAAACATAATACATATTATATACATAGTTTAAAATACATACATTCGATAGTACAAGAACATATTAATAAATAAGTAGCTATACAAAATATAAAATTTATAGTAATTATAAACTAAGAATACATAACAAATTATAAAAATATTAAATATATATATACACTAAATACCAATATACATAAACATATTATTAGGATACTTCTGCCAATTTATCCAACAACAGCTGTTTCACTCTGGATTTAAGGCGATCCTTTGTAGTAGCCATCCTGATTTCTAGAGGAAGGGCATTCCAAAGAAGGATTGCTTGAATGGGAAAGGACGAGTGAATTAAAGCAGAACTATGTGAAGGACAAAGTAGGAGAAGATTATTGGAAGAACGAAGATTTCGATCGTGGTTGGAACTCAAGTATTGGAAATAAGAATTAAGGTATTTTGGGGTATTGGGAGACATAAGGATAGAATAAAGAGTAGTGAGGGCACGCATACTGCGTCTTTGACGAACAGGAAGCCACTTCAATTGAGAACGATAAGTAGATACATGATCATACTTGCGAAGGTTAAAGATAAATCGAATGCAGTTATTGAGAAGACGATCCAGTTTGTTGAGAAGTTCTGCATTCAGGTCATAGTAGCATACATCACCATAGTCGATCAACGGGAAAACCAAAGTTTGCACAAGCATAGTCTTGGTCTTGGGTGGGAGGAAGTTTCTTAAGCGGTTTAGAGCACGTAGGGTACCTGTAATTTTCTGACCGACTTGAGTAACTTGGTTACGCCAACTCAAGGTACAATTTAAATGCAGGCCAAGGTTCTTGACCATTGGAAAGAAGTCTATAGCAGTACCATCGTAGACTAGTGTTGGCAGAGTTGTAAAATCTAGTTTTTGTATTGATCGCTGGCTGCCAATGATAATGGCTTGGCATTTACTAGGATTTACAGACAAGCCAAACTTGTCTGACCAATTTTTTATGGCAAGTAAATCCTTCTTAACCCTATGGATTGCTAGTGAAACATCTTCAACAGTTGCCTGAGAGTAAATCTGCAAGTCATCGGCATACAAGTGATAATCGCATTGAAGATTTTGAGTTAAGAGATTAATAAACATAGAAAATAGCAAAGGAGAAATGATACCGCCTTGAGGAACGCCAGAGTTGTTGTCGCACCAGTTCGATGATGACTCATCAAGGCGGACAGACTGCTGACGACCCCGAAGATAACTTGAGAACCAATCCAGAGCATCGGATGAGACCTTGAGATGGGAGAGGAGGGATAATAGGATATCGTGACTGACGGTATCAAAGGCATTTGAAAAATCAACCAAAGTCAACACTGTGACCTTGGCATTTTCCACGCCCTCCCTAATATCGCCAGTCACTTTAAGGAGTGCAGTAATAGTGCTATGTCCAGGCCTGAAACCAGACTGGAGAGGACTTAAAAGGTTGTTGATGTAAACAAACCTGGACAATTGCTGTTGCACACAGGACTCGAGAACTTTGGATAGGAAAGGAAGGATGGATATGGGACGAAAATGCGTTGGGAGAGAAGAATTTTGGCGTTTTGGCAAAGGAATAACGTAGGCTTTACGCCACAAGGATGGGAAGGTACCAGAAGCTAGGGAAAAATTTATAATATGAGTGACGGCTGGAAGGACTTGATCCAGGATATTGGTGATCATTCGTCGACTGATGTTGTCACTTCCAACAGCATTGGATTTGATGGAAAGGATTCTCTTTTTGATCTCATTCGATGCAAGTGGAGAAAAATGAAAGGATTCGACATCAGGTTGGGTTAAACCAGCTAAGTAGTTCACCGTGAGACGCCCAGCCTGGTGATCCAGTGACGAGGTAGTTGTGAAATGTATATTGATATCATCCAAGCTAAGCGCCCCAAGGCAGTCAACACGTCGCTTTTTGCCGATACCTAAAGTTCCAAGGAACCTCCAGATATCGGCAGGGGATGAGGATGAAATATTATGAAGTATGTGTTGTCGTTTTGCGTTGCGTACCATCTGATTACACCGATTTCTTGCAGATTTGAAACGACTCCAGTTCTCGTCGCAGCGGTCCTTTTTATAGTTTCGAAAAGCCCGGTCCCTACGCCTCATCGCCATACGCACACCTCTCGTAATCCAGGGTGCTGGTAAATGCTTTAATTTCACTTTCCTTACGGGGGCATGGACATCATATAATTTACCTATTGCATTATTAAAGAAAAGTACCTTGTCATCAATTGTGGTAGCAGACTCCATGGGTTCCCAGTTGATAATAGCCGCATCTTCGCGGAGTTTGCTCACATCCATGCGACCAAAACAACGTCTGTGCAAAACTTTAGGTGAGGATTTGGGAGGTTTGAGGCGGTATGATAGGAATATTAGGTCATGACGGGAAATACCGGGAGCAGGGTGTTGGCCGTGGGAGGAGGATAGGGTTGTAGAAGACGTGATGATTAAGTCTAGCCAGGTATCCTCTGCATCATTGTTGTGGTGAGTGGGTTGTAGAGGCAAGATGTGGAGGCTGGCTGACTCAACGACATCGCGAAGTTTACGGGAACGACTGGATTGAGGAGAATTAAGGTACAATTCGTCGAAGGTTTGTAAAGCGGAGTAGTTCGGTTTTGTAAATGGATTATTTTCTAATTGAGTCATGACACAGGAGTCCAAAGCTTCCATAAATTAGTTCGAATAATGTCTACGGAGTTAACGCGTGCTAGAAATTGCGATTGAAATGTCAGATCGGAAACCTTTAGGCTGAGATCGTACAGATTCTGCATAATTTTGAAGAGATTTTCCTTTTTAGCTTCTAAAATAGCTAGTTTGGGGTTAGGTTCACTATATTCATTGTCGCTGTCTGTATTTTTCTTTGTCTGCCTTTTGGACGCCATTTTGAGAGTTTAAATCTAGTATTAATTTATGTGGATGCGTAAATGTTTTTAAATGCGTGATATATGCGTTAAATTTATATGCGGATATTAAAATATGAATACACAGATGTATAAATAGCGAAAAGAGTGAGCGTTTGTTGAGATTCAGCGAAATTGTGTTTTTGCGGTGCAAGTGGCGAGGAATACGACAATGGCTGCCGTAATTCAATTAAATTAATTGCGTGAGAAAGTGAGTTTGCGTAATGAGTGATGAGCGAGTGTCTTATGTTTTTTATTCGGCGAGAGGGACCAGGAAATTCTGGGCGCTAATATGATAGGATTTTAGGTTACTTACGGGAATGCTGGGATGACGGAGTTTACTTAGGGTGTTTTCCTCGATAGCTTGAAGCAAAGCAATGTTGTCTGCCAAGGTCTTAGATGCTGGTAATCCACCCACAAAATCAGTTCACACACGCACTTTTATATTGTTTAGATTATAGATTTAGCGAAGCGAGCGGCGCAGACGCACACTTGTAGCGAGGGGCGGTTTTCGTAGGACACTAATTTATTCAGAGTGGGTAGGAGGCGGAAAAGGACAGAGTATGTATAGGAATGTCAAATAATTAAGGATTCTGATTGGTTCCCGCGTGTTAAACAATTATTTTTTGAATGAATTTTTGAGTGAGGTGATTATGAATGTGGCTAGATTAATAATATTTGTTTCTATTTGTGCGTGTTTGAGTAAATTGCTTTCTGTCTATAAATATATTAAATTTAATTACATATTTCATTGTGGCACAGACAGTTACTTTAGATTAATTACAACCATTTAACCTGTTTGTATTATTTTCACTACAATTTAGCGTATAACATACAGTTAGATCATGGATATAACATCATTAGGTTCTGCCTGAAAGTGAGCTGGCGTGCCAAGGGGCTCATTTAATGATATTTTTACATCCGAGTGTCTCACATCTGCGCGTCCTACGCACATCATGGAATACTTTTCACGGATCGTTATGAGTCCTCTTTTATGATTTATTGCATGAAGTGTACAAAAGTAAGTGTAGTGTACAAAATATACACCCCGTTATATTCTAAAGTGTTACAATATGGGCAAAAAAATACTTAAATCTAGGTACATATACTAAAGTACCGACTGTTGTCTGTAGTGGCTGGACACCAAGAGTCGAAAATCGAACTCAGTGGTGTCCCAATACATAATTTTGCATAATCCTGGAGCACACCATAGTTTCAACCTGACACTCTCTGCGGGCAAGCCTTTCGCTCATCCAAATAAGCTATTGGTGCGCCTGCTCGAGATACGAAAACGAATTACAACTGAAATTCGCTAACTAAGTAACGCCAGCCAATTCGAAATAATATCATTTATAACAGACAATAAATATTATCGTCTTACAATGCGACCTCAATGTTTACTTATTGAGGAAAATATAACAAAATATAATTACAACAAAAGACTATTGTGCGCCATAGTTTTGGAAACATTTTGGAAATTACAATGTTTTTAAGACATTTTAAATATGTGTTGTATTAAAACTATACGATAGACCGGTTGTAACTTCGCTCGTTATACCCATACTTATTTTTAGAGATATTTAAGAATATCGTATTATTGTACAACATGACAGAAATATAACACATCAACTCAGCATGAAAATCTCACAGCGACTGCACGGACTCTAATACACATTGACTTTCTGTATAATATCATATTAATAAAAATTGGGCAACTGCGAGTCGGACTCGTGCACGAAGGGTACCCGTAAACGTGATTTTCTTTTATAGATGATGGTAATCCGTACCATCATCTATAAAAGAAAATCACGTTTCTTGTATGTATATCTACTTAAATATTATTTAAGTTTCTACCTGTTTATTAAGATCGAGTAAAAAATTGCTTAAAAATTACGTTTTTAACACACTTTTATTAGGTCGTCGTGTATGTAACTAACTATGTAATGGAATCTTAGGTAACTAATTTAACCATCTTCCAAGGGTCGTAGCGTAATGAAAATTAGCAGCTGTATGTAGTTCTGATGATAATTTAATAATATGGTACTGCCGAACTGATCTGATGATGGAGCGGGAAGATATGACCTGGAACTTCATGATGGAAAAACGTATCATAGCTGTTCTGGATTTCTTAGATAAGTCTTGTAATGCACTTTGACTACAATTAGGTTTTAAGGTCTGATGATGAAGCCGGAAGATAGTCACTGGCATTCCATGAAGGAATATCGTATCATAGTCGTGTTTGCACTTGTGAGAAAGGCCACGTAATGAACTTTGACTACAATTAGGTTTCAAGGTCTGATGATGAAATCGGAAGATAGGCACTGGCATTTCATGATGGAATATCGTATCATAGTCGTGTTTACACTTGTGAGAAAGGCCACGTAATGAACTTTGAATTATTTAAATATTTCGAATAAAATAAAATAAAGTATATGCCAAATATTCATAAACATTTTTCAAATTTCATAAACCCAAAAGCAACATGACTGTTAGGACTGGGACCTGAACCCACGCCTTGAGAGCGTGAAGCGGATGTGTTATCCACACGGCCATCGCCTTGTTAACTGTTTGTAGCGAATTTGGCGAACACTTGACACAGTGCTACGATGACGAGTGTTTACGTCATCTAACTTGAAACTATCATTTCCAAATAATGAAATAGTCTTCAATTCTCTTTGTTTTGGTAATTATTCTGTTTCACGACCAGCCAACTTCTCGTGTAGACGTCTGTATGACTAAACTTATGCTTGGACTTATCTTTTCCGTGTCCGTGATTTTTTGACATGACACTGGCCGTCATACTACCCCCCTCTAGACACGCGCGTTCCACGCATCCTTAGATCCATTATGCAAGATATAGGATTGTGATCTATGTGCAGATTTGCTTTCTTTGAGGCACAAAACTTTCCCCATGCCATCCAACTTTCATTGGCATCTTGACAATGACATCTCCACACTTAAGGGTACCACATTTACTGTCTAATCTGCCAGCCCAACAATGCAATCGTTAACTATATCTGCAATAACCGCTCGTTGCCAAAATAGGTTGTCACCGATGTTTAACACACTTTTATTAGGTCGTCGTGTTTGTAACTATGTAATGGAATCTAAGGTAACTAATTTAACCATCTTCCAAGGATCGTAGTGTAATGAAAATTGGCAGTTGTATGTAGTTCTGATGACAATACAATAATATGGTACTGTCAAACTGATCTGATGAAGGAGCTGGAAGACATGAACTGGAACTTCATGATGGAAAATTGTATCATAGCTGTTTTGGATATCTTAGATAAGTCTTGTAATGAGCTTTGGCCACGATTAGCTGTCGAGTCTGATGATGAAGCCGGAAGATAGGCACTGGCATTCCATGATGGAATATCGTATCATAGTCGTGTTTGGACTTGTGAGAAAGGCAATGTAATGGACTTTGAACTGATCGTGTTCAAAGTCCATTACATTGCCTTTTGGTTTCAAGGTTATAACGAACCAATTATATATTTTAGACCACGCAGTGTTGTAGTTATGGGTTCGTACTTTTGCGGCTGGACAGGCGTATGTGGCCCTGAGTAGAGTAAAATCACTTAGTTGTCTCCTGATTGAAGAGCTAGGTTGTTATAAGCTGACAGATAAAACACCATGTAATACAGACGAACAGGACGACATAGAGAGGATGCGGGCTCATTCGCCTACTTAAAATAAATGTAGGTATAAATGTTAAAAATGCTACGTTATCAAAGACCGAAAAGTATAAAATAAATTAATAGTTTAAAAAAACTAGAAAAACACGCTTTTATAAATGCACGTAAAAACAAAAAAAAAATATTATGGATCGTTCAAGTTATCTCTATTTCTGGGCTGAAGTGTAAACTATATGCTTTTAATTATAATATTTGATTGTAAAAGCGTGGGGCGCAGGAACAGGAAAGACTTTATTGTAAGCAAATACTTATACTACCTTCCTGGCGGAAGCTGCAAGAAGTCTCACATGAGCATAGCACCAAAGGGTTACCAAAGGGAACCAAAGATATCTCGTCAACGAACAAGAACTCTACATTTTACCACTGTTGACGCATTACCCTTATGTATTTAATTGCCTGAAAGAAGAGGCGTTAAAAATGTCGGTGACTGTCGTCTTCCTCGCTGATGGAGCATGTTTTGTCTGAGTTCGACAAACTGGTACTTTGAACAGACTGTTTAATGTAGAGCCACTTACTCGTGCTGCAACTCCAGTTAGAGCGCCAATCTGTATAACCTACTACCCGTAACAAGTGAACAGATTTTCACTTGATTTTTGAACAAGTTAAACTAGAAAGTCTTTCCTGTTCCAGCGCCCCACGCTTTTACAATCAAATATTAAAATTAAAAGCATATAGTTTACACTTCAGCCCAGAAATAGAGATAACTTGAACGATCCATAATTTTTTTTTTTGTTTTTACGTGTATTTATAAAAGCGTGTTTTTCTAGTTTTTTTAAACTATTAATTTATTTGTATCGGAACCCCCCTTTATTATCAACTTTTTCTTATTTAATGATTTATTTTGAAAGGTAATATACAATTACATATTCTGTGAAAATTTTTAGCGTCTACTAATTGAGCAAAATGCGAAAAAAAAACACGTTTATTGTATGCCCCCTTAATATTTTTATTTTTTTTATTTTTAGTACCTATTTGATGTTATAGCGGCAAACGAAATACATAATTTTTGAAAATTTCAGCTTTCTAGCTATCACGGTTTAAGAGATACAGCCTGGTGACACACAGACAGACAGACAGCGGAGGCTTAGTAATAGGGTCCCGTTTTTACCTTTTAGGTACGGAATCCAAAAAAATTAACATCATATATGTATAATTTATTATTAATATTTACATTATAATTTGTCTATGAGTAGGATTAGCATTATATTCTACAATTAAATAAAACTAATTATATAACTAAACTATCCTATCCTAAAAAGCAAAAGTATGAAAAGAAAAGTAAATAAAATATAATAAAAAATTACCAACTACGACGCGTCAAAAAATTCCTCCGCAACGCTGTCGAGCGGTAGCGTGCCCAGAAGGCTGGCAGCATTGCCACGTTGGATGGCAATGCTTATTCTCTCAGCGAGATATAAGCCAGCCCTCTGGTCACGAGAAGCATCGATCAGCCTTTTGGCGATTTCTTTGTATAATGCGCGTGCACTAGGGCTCTATGACCCCAGCGTTTCGACCCCAAATGGCTCAAAAACGTAATTACCAGCCAGGTTTCCGTATTTGCGCCGTTTGAGGGTTTCCGCCGATGCAGCAGCAGGGCCAGCTGATCCAGCTGTACTTGAAAGATGTGATGGCGCAAGGGTATCGACGCATGTCGTGTTCCACACCAGAGGCCTACCCATCTTCCAAATAACGTCATACCGTCTGGTCTCTTCCCATCGTCGCGTACCAAACCACATTATATTGAATAGAAGACAACGCCATAGGTACAATAGCAACTAAAATTGCATGGAAATCATAAATCCATAGAGCTCAACAATACAATTTTAAACCAAAATATAAAATATGCATGAAAATTTCATATAAAGCGCACCTGTTTAATGGGATGATTTAATTGATTCAATTAATTATTCGCCTTTGGCGTACAAATATTAAGTTTAATCATTACATCCTTTTCATATCAGCTGCGTAAAATGGTTCCTAGGTAAAGTTTTTAAATATACTTACGCTAACAATACAAAGAGAAAATAGCTACATAAACCCTATGTTTTGTGTTTAAAAATCTACTACGCGCTGAACCGTTATCACAGACAGCAGTTATGGAACCGACCGTTCTGAATGATCACATGTCAGGGCATATTGGCGTGCACTGGACGCAAAGGAGTAATCCTCGGGTTTTTGCCATCCATAACACAAGCACAATTAGTATTCATTTCAGAATTGTATTTATCACGAACGTTTCCACTTCGCCAGCAATATAAAAACACGGTGTTTTTACCGGCTGACGAAGGATATGGAAATGTGTGGGCCGTCCGGATTGTTCGGAATTATAATCGTTGAAAGATATCCTTTTAAAGCAGGGGACGAGTTTGATTTGTTTGCCGAGTATGTTTATTGTGGTGACGAGAGTAACGTTCATCATTTTCGATAATGGAAAGCAACTCAAATTATCCCCATAAGTACGTAAATAGGATTCTAGGCTTTTGATGTGCTTGCTCCAGGCTTTTGAGGTCAGTTATTTGATTTACTAAAGTCAATAATTATGCAAGCAATATCTAGTACACACACCAAGCTGCTATTAAACATCACAAAGCTGCAATTAAACATCACAAAGCAACACACAAAAACGTAATTCTACAAAATCTAAAGCACTAAAGGCCTACAAAGATTGCTAATGTGATCATAACTGTCTTTTTGGCGAGGCGTCGTTGGGTAATTAGCAGGTACGCAGAAGGCTAGTTTATGCTAAAACAAAGAAATGTGCAAACAAAGTTTCACAGTTCGTTACCTACATCATTACAGGGTGCAAAATTTTTCATTTATTGTACTTTTTTGTCACGCACTCATTTATGTTGCCGGTAAATATACAGGAGACGGCGAGGAGTTATTTTTTCATCAGTCAAACGATCACAAGCGCTGTCCGGTGAAGATAAGGCTAGAAGCAAATAATTTGCTTCTGTTTCAATATTAACAAGGATTACTATTAAATATCTTAATAAACTTCATTTCCACCTGAAATTGCTTGAAATTTTAATAAAGACTTAATCAAGCTTGGGTGTAGGGAAACGAACGTCAAAGGTTTTTGCCTTGTACTCTGAAATTGCAATGTCAGAAGACCGTAACGTTTCGTACTTCTACTTACAATTAGCGTGACTACACTACACTGTCTTAGAAGAGAGTGTAGGTTAACGATTTCATGCTTACTGTAATAATCTTAGTATTTATCAACTTTGATCATAACACAATATGTTGTTAAGTGAGATAAAAGAGTTATATAAAAACAATTATACAGACCTACCTAAATCTATTATAAAGATTTCTATTAAAGAATAATATCTATTCAAGTATAGAATCTTTTAATCAAAATTTGTAATAATCTGATTAACTGACTATTTTGTTTTGATATTTCCTTGTTTCGTCCACTGTTTGAGAGTACACATTCTGGCTCTTTCGGTTTAAATATATTGGTACTATAGCCAGCGACAGTACCTTGAAGTTTCAGCTTTTCGGATTAAACATTGGAGAGACAAATGACACCATAAAATATTATTTAATCATAACTAAAATAAAAATATAACTATAAAAACGTTCATGTTAATTTCTCCTTCAATCATGTCAAAGTGTAATAAATAAATTAGGGGAAGATGGGGTAGCTTCATACAGTTTTTATGTTTAGTCTTATAGACTTCTCTCTGGTATAGATATCTATATCGATTCATCAAAAATCAATAGTCTCACTATCAGACTTTATATTAAAATCATGAAATTTTTATAAATACACTTGTACAGCTTTTTATAAAATAAAATATAAATATAAAGAAGTGTATGAATGTACCCCACATGCGAGACACTTTCAAATATACAAGTTGTGCATGAAATATTTATTTATTTACAGAATCAAATTATCAGAATTAAAATATAGGGATGCAGCGTTTTCATAAAAATGTGCCCAACATGCGGGGCACTTTCAAATATACAAGTTGTGCATGAAATATTTATTTATTTACAGAATCAAAGTATCAGAATCAAAATATAGGGATGCAGCGTTTTCATAAACATATTATGAAAAGAAAATAACATAAAGGCACCAAAGGAACTAAGCTAATGAGTCTTTCTGATCAGTCCCATTACTATTTAAATCTAGCCATTAGTATCTTCGTCTTTCATCATCATCAACATCTTCGTCCTTATTTACGTCCTATTTATTAATGTTTGTGCATTAACTCCATACTCTACGAATGTCCCCATTACTCATACAGTATGAATGTGCCCCGTACACTACTGTATGAATCTACCTCATGACAAAATGAAATGAAAATATGGTTAGAAAAAGGCAACTATAAATAGAATAATTTGCGACTCATTTCACTAATTTCATCCTATTATCGTTGAAATAAAAATTTTATTTTATTTATAGACTCATGCCTGTATCCCCGAAGGGGAAGGCAGAGGTGTAATTTAACACCCACATTTCGCCAGGAATTTTTTAGGTCCCACGTAATAGGGGGCGAGCCTATTGCCGTACCGGGCACATTACCAGGTCTCCGTGCTGCTACTGAGAATTCCCTAACGGAAAAACCCAATAACACTTTGCCCGACCCAGGAATCGAACCCGAGACCTTCCAATCCCTCGCGCACATTTATGCCGCGAGACCAACGAGGCAGTGAAATAAAATATAACTAAATAATCTAGAGAGCAGCTTTTATTGAAATAAAGACGTTCAAAGTGAGGGTATAAAATTACTTACGCCTGGCCGAATCACGTATCTATATCTATATATATTCTGTCAAACTACGTCAGCAACCATACTCATAGGTAAGCTACGCACACACGAATAAGTAATTTTTTTAATGTGCGCCTAACATCAGGTGTACCTAGTGTATGAAGGTATGGTACCCCTTGTATGAATCTGCCCCACTTGCCCCTACATATTAACAAAAAGATCTTCTTGTTTATCATAACTAAATTACAAGCATTTCAGTACATCATAATTCCGTTACGTAATGTAAATTGATAAGTCAATTAAATTTTACATTCACGCATATAAAGTGAAAGTCGCTGGTACCAATTATTACATGTTTAAAACTCTTTAGTAAACCTACCTTCGAGCTGTCTCGTTATCTGCATCATTCATATGTTTGCAAGACTGGCAGACAGTGCTTTAAGCGTTGAATCTCCCTTTTGCAATCTGTTTGCAGCAACACGCTGATATGTATGCGTGTGGAGGGGTGAATGCGATATATATTTTTGTTGCCTACCTGTAGATTTTAGAAAATATATTAATCTGTTTTCCTTGTATAGATCGGTATTTACTTTAACATTTTCAGGAATATTCATTTTATGATTTGTTTCAAATATGCATTCTTGGGTATTATATAGGTACCTGCGCAAATGTATAAACAACAGATAAAATGATACAGTCATATGTGAATAAAACTAAATGGTTTCTATAGCTACATATCTACATAAGTTGCTTATGCGTGCAAGTCTACGCTTGCACGCATAATCAAGCCTTCAGTAATCCCTAAATAGACTTCTATAGGCATACTCTTTCATATCATTGACGTCATATACGCACTTCGTTCCACTCAATAAGTTACTAACAATATGCAGTTCAGGATTGCCTCTCGGACAGGTATAAAATCGCTTTTGTGATAACAAACGAACATTAGACACATTTCTTGCCACTCGACTGAGATCGCGTCGAATAAGCGACGTTCACAAGATCTAGGTGCTCGCTGCTGGGACGGAGCCAATAACTCACCGAGATAAGCATTTTAAGAAATTTCATAAATTCAGGGATTTGAATTTTTTTCTTCTTACTTTATCTGTCCGACTTGACATCGTTTATAGATTTCCTTGTGTTTGCTTATGCTTATGTAACCATTTTCTGTATAAAATCTTAGCTACCGAATATGATAGAAATGTATTCAGGTACGACCTATTGAAAATGATGTAAGTTATTGTTTTATTAAAGTCGTAGTAAGTCTGACGTTAATTACATTTTGTACCATTTTAGTTTTTGAGAAATATAAAAATGGTTCAAACTGTAAAAAAATGCTATGTTGCTATGTTATTAAGTGTATGTGATTAACAAAGCCTAACATAGGAATGTAATTTTTTATATCAATTTCTTACAATCTTGTCCTTCTTTACAACAATCTTGTCCCTCAAGCTCTGTATTGTTAAAGGAATAACGTCTGACCAAATTCAAAGCTTTCAATGACAGGTCCGTCATTATTGTTGGGAGTGGTATTTTAACTATAATGTATTATTGATACCTAATCTAATCTAAATATCCATTATAGACAAGCTTTGAAATTATCTTATAATATTTATTTAAGAGTTTCCCTTTAAATACGCTTTAATATGATAGCACGTTTATTTTAAGCACACCATATCCAAAAATTAATTTACCATCGCTTAAATATGTTTTGTACAAAGTTTTACCTTTTTGGTTAGTAATGCCAAATCTCAAAAAAATATGAATACTATACAAAATAAATTAGCGGATCTTAATCGCGTCCAATTAGTTAATTGGACGCGATTAAGGTATAGGCGACCTATGAGTCTCTCCTCGACCACGCTCGGTGCAAGACGAGCGAAACGTCGGAAACAGCAAATTGCTTTTATTTCATACAACGACATATAATTATACTGGATTACTATTAAATTCGACTGCCAAGGGCCTTTGTATCATGTATTGATCACTGGTATCACTCACACCCAGTATAAAAGTTCATACAAATTGGGCTCCATTTTTGAGACCCCCGTCCTAGGGGTCACTATAGTCACTTGAGGAACCGCAACAAAGTTTGAATTAATCAATTGAAGGAATAAAAAGTTTCATTTAATATCTGGCCCCCTGTAGTACCCCCTAGAGAAGGAATTTCTAAAAACCCTCTCGTAGTGCTCCCCAAAACTCCTCAAGTATCATACGAGTACATGCCAAATTTCATCAATATGCGCCCAGTAGTTTCGGCTGTAGCGTGTCTGTGAGTTAGTCATAAACGTAAAAATTTTATATATACGGTTAAGGGACCAAAGAAGTGAAAAATAATATGATATAGAAAAATCCTTCGTATGTATGTCGGCTTGACAAAGATAGGATAGTTCTGCCCTTTCACTGAAAATAAAATTCTATCCTACAGTGCATCCTACGGTGATTGAAAGCTCCAGAAGCAAAGCCTTCTTTCGGTTATGTCTATTTTTCCTGTAGGTTAAGGAAAGGTTGCAAAATGGGTCTTCTTCGCCCTTTGTCGAGACTTAGAACGCATGAGTTATATCTGGTTGGCATCGTTCTAGACCATGTGCTGCGGTTGCAGTACGCAAAGTTTGATTATCATCATTCGAGCCAAGACGTTTTCCTTGAAGCCCGGAGGTAACTCTACTATCACCAGATTTGACCAAGCCAATTCCGTTTGAACTAGCTAGGGACAGCGATATTCTATGATTAAGCTCAGGACGTGATATTATTATTGTCTAGTAAAGTTCTTAATAACAGCAGAGTCACAGGATAATAATATTAACTCTCTAATACACATACTGTACTGCCTACATAGTCATTGATGCCTCTTAATACCATGAGTCAGAACTCAAGATTTTAAGATTTATAGCCCTTTCATTGACCGCCCTTAACGTAGTAACGAAAGAATACACACATCTTACGATTTCATCAAGGCCAACTTGAGACTAAACGTTCTATAAAAACCTATGAGGGTAGTAAAAGCTAATTGACATGTTAATGATAGTATAATTCCTCTATTGAAACGATGTTATTAAGTACAAATTAATACACTTTTCTGGCGTCCTCGGATTATTTCTCTGTCGTTATAGCCGATAACTAAGCATTAATACATTTATTACTAGCGCATAACTCGTACACCCAATACTTACTTTCTTAAGTAGATAATACAAAGTTTTAGAGTTCGATTGAACTTGCTAAGTGTCGATATTGAAGTAGGTATAGAGATAAGACCGTCTTAGGATACGATAATTGCCCCAATGAGTGGTACAATTTAACACAGTGTCACCGCAGCTGTGAACGCAGGCACTTACGTAACGTAAAGCCGTAATGCAACCGGCGACGATAATATCTGCTCTGTACTTCTGGCTAACGTATTGCATGTGTAAGTATGTACAGTGAATCTATTTGTCTGACCAAATAATGAGTTACTTTTATACAAAACTGTCTAAGCTTATGACTAAATCTGTCTAATATCTGGATGGCTACTTAGAGGTGTGCAAAGTAGCCTTATATGCATTTTTACATTCAAGCTCATTCTATACCAAATGTAATTAAAAGTAAGCAGTATTTAAGTAGGGGAAGCGGATTTGATGCAAAGCAGACAGATTTACTTTTTCATGTATAATAGGAATATGGATGTTAGATTCATAGATTCAGTCGGATAACTTTTGCATTTGAGCAAGGATTTTCGGCATCAATGTATGGAAGACTAGCGTAATATTGAAACTAGCAAATAATTTGTGATGAAAATGGTGATACCTACGTTTATTCGGCATAACGCAAAACATAACGGTAACATTTGGCAGTCAGATTGGTTATGGCAAACAAAATCTTTGGCAGTGTATTAAAATTGGATATTTGTCTGTTCAACTGGACATTGTAAAAGTGTTGCGATATACCCTGCAATATCAAAACGAGATACTGCGTTTGACGATATATTCTGCTCCGCAAAAGTAAAACCACACCCTTATACTTTCGTGATATGGTAAAACTATCTCACATGATATTCAAAGTTCAAGATCTTCACATTAATAACTGAATTATTCTACAAAGATAAGTAAATGGAATTTATGAACAAGTTAACTTATATACTAATCGGCATGTACCCACGTTTTGACACCGTAATTAACTGTCAGAACTAACACAGCGAAAAATCATATTTCTAAAAATGAAAGAAAACAGAATTTCATGTTGCTATAAGTATCAACTGAGAGCGAAATTAAAACGGCATTTCAATAAAGGAGGGTCAAGAGACTTTTAAAATATTCATGATAATATTACACATATTATTATGATGTGACGGCGTGTGTGAGCTTTAAAGCGCCATTGCTGCACTTCACTTACCCGTGTTCCATCTTCAGAAAAAGTTTCTCTTTGGATATGTACAGACATTTAATATACTTACTGCTGTGTACCGTTCAAGTAAACAGCGGCTAAGAATTTGCTTTTGATACGATTCTGACTAATGTTATACACGGTTATTACATCGTGCACTTTAACTTAAATATAATGTTCAAAACGTCTCTGATCTTGCTAGTGAACTTTCGCACGGTTTCCTTTGGTTTGCTTTACGTTCACCTTCCTTTGATGTGATAAGTAATATTATGATGCTGTTTTATTATCAGTCTAGTATAGCTTTATTAAAAAGCCTTGTTTTAAAAGTGATATCTATTGTGTTTATTATGAACTGAAGACTTACACGGTAGCCGGTAATTTAATAAGAGACGTCGATATATTTGAGTTTATACATCAATTGTCTCCATGCAAGCATTCAGACGGGGACTGATATATACTTAATACTTATATAAGTATTAAGTATAAAGTTCAGTGAACTGATGTGATAAAACATTCAGTACTCACACGTGTTATTTTTGCAAGTGTGAAACTATTCCGTCGACCAAACCTCCAGTCGAGATGTAAATGAATGAGTAGCCTCACTAATTGCTCTCTTGAATGTGACGGAGAAGTCTTATTACTTAGGTACTTACTTCAACCGTTTTTACACGATACGATCTCAAAAATTTAAATTCAACGTAACAACTCTGCTTACCAAATTATCGTGCGTGAGTCTTTAAGTGTGTTGTGCGAGTTGTATACGTGTTTTACCATATATACCTATAGATAAAAGACGTCCGTATGTCATAGTGGTTTAAGCACTGCGCCGAGTGTTGTAGGTTTAATTTACAATTTGTTATTTTGAGTCTGGGTGTGTTTTGTGCCTGTTTTTTTTTTAAATATTCTACTACATTCACACAACACCATCTAGTCCCAAACTAAGCAAAAGCTTGTACTATGGGTACTAGACAATGGATAGACATACATATATAACTTTTTTTCGTTAACAAATACATATTAAACATAGAAACACCCGGACCAAGATAAACATCCATGTTCATGCACACAAATGTTTGACTTGAGCGGGAATCCAACCCGCGACCTTCGTCTTAGCAGCCACTTACACTCCCGCGCGGCCGCGGCGCCAACCGGTCGTCATCGAATGTCTGTAAATAAAAATTAAATTTTGTGAGGACGATGTCCTTAAAAATCCAAAATGAAAATAAATAAGTACATAATTGATTACCAACTACTTAAAAGCAGTTTGATGATGAACTGAGATTATGTCCCTTATACAGCAACTAGGAAAACTCACACACATAATAGTCAAGTATAGTACCAAATTTAGCGCCTGACCCTAATTTTTTACCGGTATTTTTTTAAATCTTGTCGTGTAAACAAGTTTGTCCTTTTGGCGTGGCTACATGTGTTGGTGTTGCGACAAACGTACTTAATTTAACGGTTGGGTGACTCGCGACTCCCGTACTAATTATGACACCTGTGCACAAAGTGTTCATCTACACCTCGACTTATTATATTTTACACTCGAATAGCTAATGATGTTTATGTACGTGTCATTAACGGTCGGGACTTATTTCCTTTGGTAATAATTTATTAGTTCCGAATATATCCGTAGCGTAAGAAATTGCCTCAAGTAAAGGTTGTGCGAATTTACTTAGTTATGTAACAGTTATTTTTATTTACAAAATCTTTCCAAACGATGAATCTGAAATACACACATTAGCCCATTGCAGTCCACTGCTGAGCATTGGTTTCTTCGAGGGTATTATGGTACAAGGCATTTTCTCTCGTTTTCGCTATCTAGCCACTACCAGCCACTCTCTTAAAGTGATCTTCAGTCTATCTGAAACAAGTGATTTTAGTTATATTTTAGCAAAGTTATAAATAAAATGTTATAATGAAAAGACGCCGTTTTTTTGTAACATCCGTTGCATAGATTATACACTTATACTGGTATAGATAAGCCACTCACAGTTCAAAATTGAAGTTCAATAGGCATCCTCGACCACTAGATGGCGTACAAATCAATTTTATTTTTATGCCGATCGTATAGATGGCGTTAGCAGCGGATTCATTTTTCAAAATAAAATAAATGTTTAATTTCAGTGTTAATAAATAAGTAAATGACAACTATTATGTAAAATATGCAATTTAAAAGTAAAAAAGTATAAAAATCAGAAAAAGTAGTTTCCAGCAGAGCGTATTTTGAACCACGGATCTTTGAATTGTGGGCCCAGCACGCTACCACTGCACCACGCAGCTCTTGGCAGAAATGGCGAAATTACCGTTCAGTTATCGCTACAGACATATCTAGTACGCATGCGGCTGACGTGACGTCACGGCGCGCCGCACATCAAGTGCGATAATGACCTTTGTGTTTACGTTATATTGATTTAGAAGAACAATTTTTAGATGTTTCACACTAAAAATGTGTAATTTCGTTCCACAGTTACTAAATGTAATTTGATAATGAAACAATAGTTACTGCAATTTTGATTAGCTAGCTTTAAACACTAATGTGTTTAAAGCTAGCTAATCAAAATTGAAAGATGATAATTCATCTTTTTGCATCGCGCAGTCGGGTAAAAAAGCTAAAATGAATATATATCTATCTATCTATAAAATTCCCCTGGCACTAGATGGCGTTAGTTTGTATGGATAATTTTTAATTACGGGATTGTAGGGAAGTTTCATAGGCCTGATCCGTTGTATCTTAATTATTAAAATTGTTACCGTGTCTAATCTTTCATCATTAATTCTGACAACTCTGTTATATCAACATCTTCGAGGTTTATTATTTATGGATCGTTCGAGTCAATTGTTTCTGTAAAGATCATGAGATCAATGGTAAAGATATTGTAACGGAATCCTATGGACCCCAGGCTGATTAAAATTTTAGTTTTCTTACTAACTGGGTTTAAAATATCAAATTCAGCCTGCCAAGTAATTTGTGGCCAGGGTTCCCGCGCCCCTCGCCCGCGCAGGAACTATGGAATTCGTCCCTTCCTCTATATTTATCTACTGACAGCATTTACCAAACGTAAACGCTTATAATTGAATAAAAGATAGACATCAAAGTACTAAAGATAGCGATACATTAGTATTGGTTTGTCATCACAAAATCACTCTCCATATATTCATGCTTCGCATATTGGTACTTGTGTACAAGGCAGCGTATCTCAGAGACGGCAGCTCCAGGGAGACGAAGAACATGATCCAGGTATATTAGTCATATAGTATTATAGGCGCCGAGTATTCCAGCGATATCCAGTGTATAGTATTGAGCTTACAGTAACAGTCTCAGAACTGATGTGACAAAACGCCTCCTTGCCGCAAGTCACAACGTTGAAGCCCGCACAAATATAGACAATTAAAACGTATTAAGCCATCGCGCATAGTTTGCAGGGAAGCTCTCGTTACAATCGCCGCTAGGTTAGCCGCCAGGACTTACGGCTTACCGCGTGACCGACAGGTGGCTCTTCTTTCGCTCTTTAAAACCTTGTCAGCTGCTCGGTACTGGCCTGTACGCAGGTTTAGACAGCGATTGTGAAAGTCCTGCATTCTACCACCTGATCGCGAATACGGAGACTCCCATCATACATCGCTCGTCTTCACATCCATCATCAACAAGGTACGAACCACTACTAATGTTACACGCGGTTATTAATAATATAACTATGTACAATATCTCATAGAGAACTTTATATTTTAGTCAGCCTGGTATATATATATGGTGTGATATACACGTAGATACACAACAGAGTTATTAATGTTATACAGTTCGTGCAATAAATTACAGTAAAGTGAATAACAGACACTCACCGGACTTTTAGCTGCGTCGCTGCCAAATTTACCCCTTGCCCTGTGCTGATCACCTTCTCTTGAAGCCGCTCGCCTTGTTTTTCGATATCACTAAGCACTAATCATCGACCAACACCGAACACCTCTTTCGCGCTAGGCCAGGTCCGATCTCTCTCGCCCTCCAAACCCACTGCCTAAACTCACACGCGAGTCCGTTCCCGAGATCTGCCCTCTTCCGCGTCCTAAGACTGACTGTCCCGTACCTACTTCTTCAACTACCACGCCACTCGTGCCCGAGATCTGCTAACCTTCGCGTCCTAAGATCGACTGTCCGGTCAAACACCTCAAACCCAACGCCTCTGGCCACTTACTTACTACCTGAAAGGGTCGGTTTCTTATGGTTGGTCCCTTTTTTTTATGATCCTCAACTATACCGCATGTGAACACTACAGTGCAAATGTTTTCTCATATTACATGGCTATTTCTTTACTCATTTGCCTGTCACATAATTCTTATAAATTTGTCAAACTCTTGGAATTTATGAGTTTACTAATTGCATAACGTTGGCGTCATCGTAGCGATAAGAAAAACACATGTGGAAACAAGTATGCGACCTAAGGACTATATATTTATTTAATTTGGTGTAGCCAGTAACACCATTACAATATTCAAAGAATAAATAATTATGAAAAGAAAAGGCCACATTCAATATATTTTTCCTTGAGGGTTTGATACTGAAACATTATGTTATTCTCAGGTAAAATCCAAGTTATTTACTTACGTGATAGATTGTTACGCGGAAAAGGAAATGAAAAAAATCAGCTCTTTTTGGTAGTCTATTTAACTATTTGCCAAGTAAAAGGTTTTTGTTCACATTTGATTTTAAACACAGCATGATTTCCAAGAAGTATCAGTAACAAAAACATTACCGTTCCTTTAGGCTTCCCCGTAGTCGGGTAAAAATAATACTGTGCACACATGAACATGCCATTTCAGCGATATAATCCTACGTGAGTATTTACCGCAAAAATTATTGTTCGTGATTTATATTGAATTAAGAAAAAATCACGTACACACGTAAGGTACATACCGCTGAGATAGCACCTTTCACACACAGCACACAAACGTAAAGTTGTGTGTGTGTACATAGGATAAGTTTAGTATATAAGATCATGTAGTTTAAGAAATAAACCAGTTCCAAGTTCAATCCGACTTTGACTCAATACCCTTCCTACACCTCTGATGGTGGCTAAGATACCTGTAGCCATCAATACCTGATGAGCTCGATGAGTCTGTTGAGTTGGCCGTCAGATAACCATCTCCACCATACCTGATTCCTACCCACAGTCCGTCTGTCATCATAGGTCTCCAGTGGCAGATGTCCCTCACCTATCTATATAAGTATATATTAATACGTATGGTAGGGCTAGGGTTTAGGGACTGTAGGATTATGGTTTTAGGCGCGTACGAAGCGTAAGTTGGTATCACAGCATACCACAGTAGCACTACGATAGTACGTGCCCTAGGTTATGGGCTTAGTAGTACCTAGTAGGTGCGTATAAGTGCTGGTCTGTATAACAGAATGCCACAGAGCACCAAGCCTATACGCATTATACGCTAGGTTCAAGTTAGGATAGGTTTAGGATACGTATAAGTAATAAGAGTAAGGATAACTAGGATAGGATATTATAGGTGAAAGGGTAATACGTTAGGATAGTGTAGGTTAATAAGGTAGGCGGTTAATAGCGTAGGGCTGCTAACCCGCTGTACAAATACCAAATGCACTGATGGGATATATTTTTCACGAACATTTTATAGAAGAGAAAATCTCTCTCTCTCTGTCTCTCTAAATATCATTATTTTTAAATGAAAATAATGATATTTAGAGAGATTTTCTACCACTTTTTTAAAATGAAAATAACGATATTTAGAGAGACATGCAAAACAATAATATATTAAAATAATTAGCACGGAAAACGCAAACCTCCTATTTTACCTTCGGTCGACGTTTATGCTTAATTATTATTAGCACGAGTGTCATTTGTTTTTGCTTTTATTGTTAATCACATTTATTTATCAATTCCACTCTTAGTTCACTTTAGTTTAAAATATAAGATCTATTTTAAATGTTTCTATGTGACTAGATTTTGAGCACTAAATCTCTCATTATAATTTACTGTCCATTCTAAAATATTCTATAATTTTAAGGCATTGTTGTAGTTTATGTGTGTATAATTATGTCCTTTATATATATATATATATATATATATATATATATATATATATATATATATATATATATATATATATATATATACAGGGTGCCACAAGACCCATCACCAAGCCGAAGTCTACTCGTTGTGGACATCATGCCAAGTCATATTAACCAAAAATAATACCTGGGAAACGAATATCTTTTTTAAGTTTTCACATTTTTTAAACCGCAATTAAAAGCGCGCGCGTGCAATCCCCGAAATACCTACTTATCCATGGAGTCATAGGGCATCTAAAGAACATATTGGCGCGTTAAACAATCGATTTTATACCTAATTAGAAAAAATCCATACTAACTTTGAGGCTCAATATCTCCTGAACCAGTAATTTCCCAGGTATGGTGCCGAAGTAAAAATGTTCGTGGTGATTGGTACAACATGGGATTTCAGTTTTCGTTAAGGGACTTTTTACACCCTGTATGTATGTATATATATATGTATATATATATATAGAGGGATGATGGCTGGTATCTGCGTCATACTCGTGAACGGGTGCTATTTGCGATGACTGGTCGATGACGGTCTTGCATTGCGATGATGGTCTTGTCTTGCACTGGTATTCGATTTTAATATTTAACTGCATCATTTCCATCATGGTTTTGATCACTCTCGCGGATTGCCTGCATTATAAGGTATATATAATGTAAGTGGATGCTCCTGTTTCACCATGTTTATTCTGAGGAGGCTAACCAAAAGTATTATGCTTGAGTATTATTATGTACAGTAAATATATACAAGTGATATAGAAGCTGTAACAGTTGCAGCACCTTACAAAATGTAAATTGTGTATTATGCAAAACCTTGCGATGAAAAAGAGTGACCGTGAGTTTTATTGCCCGTTGTTTCTCATGGTTCTACCTATTGCTTTGCGAACGTGGCAGTAAATGTGAATGTAGAGTCTATATGTAATTATTTTATAAATTTATTATTTTGACGTTCATAAGCGTCATATTGTGACCCAAATTAATAAAGGATTTGTATGTAGGTATATAGAGTAGAGTTTATGAATAGGTATATATGTATGTGTTTAGAGATATCTATATATTACAACTGTTACACCTACAACTACCACTATTTTCCGACCAATAATATTTCCATCCAAAGGTTGCCTGGTAGAGATCGTTATTAGCGATAAGGCCGCCCATTGTACTTCGCTTATATTGTATGATATCCTATGTTGTATTTCTGGTGTACAATAAAGCATAAAATATATAAATAAATAAATCACCAATTAGACTTAGGGCTTCAATGAAGAAAAGTCAGTGGAGTAAGACTTTAGATATGCGATGGGAAAAAGGGACGGATATATGTATTTCTTTCTTCTTCCAACTATTTTGCTTACTGTAACCACAAAGAATAATACTAAATACTAAGTAATAATGTATATTGGCAGCAAATATACATCATGGACATGATGCATGCTATGTGATAAATACAGGCTTTTGGCAGCTGTTCACATGTTTTATAGTATACTAGCTGTGCACTGTTGTCAACCACCAGTCCACATTTATAGTTTTTATATTTTTAGTAGTTGCCTTAGGGTCATAGTATGATATCAGATAGCCGTCTTCCTTAGTCATGAGGCTTTTCACAACCATAAGAAATATACTCCTCAGCCTTGTTATATGATTACAGTTTCAATAATATTTATTATTCTAAACCAAGCAGGCAAACAGACTTTATATCAAGTGACAATAAGTATAATAACTATTGTGGCACAATATTTATTGTAATAATAACTATTGTGGGACAATAACTATTGTGGTAACACGAGACCAAATCCTTAATAGAAGGAATCACTGAGATGTCTGCACATATGATAAGTAGGTATCATTGGATTGTATTTAAATCTTTACAGCTAAGCTAAGATACCATTCTTCGTTACTGTTGTTGTCACCAAAGAAGAAAAATGCTTAATTGTTGTCCTATATTTAATCCCGCTTGCAACCAAGCGTTTCGCCTTTTTTCCAATACCGTCTGACCAGATTTTCTAGAATTTTACTTATTATTCTTTGATAAAAATATTGCAAAATATCAACACGTGACGTGACCCACCAATTATCTTAACAGCTTTGACCCACTACTGTTAGTGGGTCAAAGCTGTTAAGATAATTAGTACTCATCATGACAATAGATTATATATTTTTTGTATTTACTTCAAACAGTTAAAGAAACCTATCGGTTATGGTTCTACAACAATGCTTAACATGTTAACAAAGTATTAAGAGTATGGGAGGTGAGAGATATCGCCATAATACACCATTAGTTGTGCTCAGTACCGGGACAGGTTATGGTGACTGGTTTCCGCAGTCCCGTGACTACGTAACCCCATGTTCCCCATTAATCTGTGTACTTTGTTGAATAGGACACGCAATAAAAGGTCAAGGGTTTTTCACAGGCTCACAATAGGTTGTATTTGTGAACAGTAGGAAACACCGACATTGGGTCTGGTGGGCCGTTTTCGAACTAATTTTGTGTTTGCCTTTCTAGCTTCCTAAAGTTATTGTATAGGTATTTGACAATTATTTACGTAACTTCAGCGTGGCTAAACTACTTCAAGTATCAACAATAAGTCATTGCTTTAGGCGAGAAAAATGTTTCGTTTCTCTTAAACAAAGTTGTATCTGTGCGAAACAATTTATGTAGGTTTCAGGGTATTTATTTAGGAATTTATACGATGGGTGATTCTAATCGGCTAATTCTACAGTAATAAAGCGCAATTTAAACAAAGTGGTGTTTATTTATATATATCTCTTATATCTATCTATCATATCCAGTTCCATCACGATAAAAATATTATTAATATAGAAAATTAAATTTTACTCCGGGTATGTAATGAAATTACTCAGATAATTTTACGTTTATAATTTAAGCGGTTTTAATTTGACTTTAAAATCGTTAGGTGTACCATAAAGTAGTTAGTATATGTCGTTATTTTTCATCCAAACCTTCTCCTGACAATAAGGAACACATACAATAAAGGTTTATCCAATTTTGTGTAGCCGCTTCGAAGTTATGCGCGCACAAACATTTCGGTGATTCATTTTTATTTGCATAGATTAATAATAGATACTGTTACGAGCTGGGGTTCGGTGATAAATTAAAGCCACTAAACTGTACTTTATTTAACGACACACTTAATTTTATACACTAATAAAAACACTATTTCACACTACTAAACACACTTCCTCTTCAGATCCTTCGCCTGGTGATCGCTCGGTTTATTCAACTGAACTGTGTCGATTCGCTCGTCCACGCGGTATTTATACAGCCGCATAATATCGCCATTCGTAACAATACTCTCATATGACGTCAAAGTCGCAAACCTACAGCGTTAAGCACTGGCATTCAGCGATTTTAAAAACTCAACCACCTCTCACCTGCAGAATAAAGTCCTACGTAAACAATCCTCAGTCGCAATCATACTTTGTTGTCCCATATAAGCTTTGACATAGCTTCGATTGTACTATAGAAATCAATATCGAGTTTTATAAACAGACTTACCTTAAATAGTTAACCACTCTTCTAACTTACAAATGCTTATACTTAGTGTAAACCCCAGTAATTTTAGTTACGTCGAACCAAGAATTAACCCCATTATATGTACATTTCTGTATTTACATGCCAAGCGTAAATTCCTAAAGTGATAATACTCTAAATATAAGGCAAAGGTCTAAAAAAGTACTACAGCAAATTATTGCTATATTGCATATGTGGTAGTTAACGTATCCCTTGACATGAAACATCGTTCTATGCAGTTAATTAGTATCGATAAGACGAATAACTGTATCGGTCAGTTACCAACGAGTTGAATATATATATATATATATATGTATATATGTATGTATTTGTACCGACGCCACGCCTCTCTGTGTATACAAGGGGAATTTAGAGCCAGTTCCTAAGTAAAAGTAATTAAAATAGACTTAAGATGTCCGCTAAGTAATTCCAAGACTACGTGCTTGTCATTCTTCTTCACGAGCGTTTGGTTTGAAGGTATGTTTGAGATTCTTGAGCGATTTTTAGCTATTTAAAATTTATTACCTAAATCTCAATGTCCAACATGTAACAATATTCAATTTAGATATTTGTGAATAATTACTTCGAGTTATATTATTTACTTGTTTTCTTTATTTATAGACGCACGCCTGTATCCCCGAAGGGGTAGGCAGAGGTGTAATATTACACCCACATTTCGCGATGAATTTTTAGGTCCTACGTAATAGGGGGCGAGCCTATTGCCGTACCGGGCACATTACCAGACTCCGTGCTGCTACTGAGAATTTCCTAACGGAAAAACCCAATAACACTTTGCCCGACCCGGGAATCGAACCCGAGACCTCCCAATCCCACGCGCACACTTATGCCGCGAGACCAACGAGGCAGTCAATTATATTACTATAAGTACATAAGGTATGCAATTTGTAAAATGAAATGAGTAGGTGTACTTGCATACTTAATGCTGTACGTACAGCATTTAATCATCTGACTGTAATATTAATGGAAGTGCACTTTAGAAACTCAAAATTTGGCAGCTTTGGCTGCAGCGGTGTGAAAAAATACTTCATCATTTCGTATAACAGCTGGCCTGCTCAACTAAGTACGATTACTCAAGTCAATTTATACAGCACGTAAACCTTTTTAATTACAGGAACTGAATGCGGTGGATAATAAATAACGAACAAGTTTGACTGCAAATGATATTTCCAAGACGAACTATTTGAACAATAAGTATAAACTGTGAAATAGGTATATTTAAACGAATATTAACGTTAAATTACAGAGATAAGACATATATTCACCTCGCTTGCCTGAACGTAAAGTATCCACGGAGGAAAGGAATGGATTCATATTAAAATGAACTAGATGTTGCCTGCAGCTACGCCCGCACATTTTTTTATTTGAACGTTACCGTCCGATCCTGTGAGCATGTCGGGTAAATCCCTTCTTAGTGCAGCTCTTCGGTCTCCATGAAACATACATGCCAAATTTCGGCTTTTGCGCACTTTTGTTTTGACTCTGCGTTGTCTGCCAGTCAATCAATGATGGAACAATTTAATAAATACAGAAAAAAGAAGCCCAAAAGTTTTGCTGTCATTCACCTAGCGTTATCCCAGTCTGAACTCGGCGTCCGGTTTCTAGTCTAACCGCATTTGACCGAATATTAGCTTTTCCACAGAGCGACTGTCTGCTGTCTGACCTTCGCAACCCAAAGGAATAGCTAGTGAGCTATCCCTTTGATAGTGATCAATACCAACATACCTCCGAAAATTCATTGGTAAGCGCCGTGGATTCGAACCCGACACCCTCTGCATGGCAGTCTATTGGTATCTCTACTAGGCTATCTCTGCCCAAAAGATTGCCTGTAAGGCACGAAAATACATGCATACTCATCTGTTGGTTTTGTTGCTGGTGACAAGTCCGTGGACAAATCTGTAAGTGAATGATGTAGTTTACTACTCGCCCAGTGGCTCGCTGGTCGTACAAATCAGTTAGTGTTTGTTCGTGCCCGAATTTATCAACGAACTTGTATGAGTTGTTATGCGGTGCGAGACTCATGAATTGTGTACTTTATTTAGACTATGCGGCGAAACGAGTGTTATATCATGTATGAACAAAATTGGATATTCTGTATTTCGAAGTATAAAGTCCTATGGGGTTAAATCGAAAGAAAAATGACGTAATACAATCATTCATTTATTGGTTGAATGCGCTAATCTCTGCAATTTAGACTATTCACAAAAAAGACTGGCACTGTTATGATTTTGAAATCACTCAAAAAGCTATAGAGTGGACCATAAATAAAGAGTGCTAACAAAGGAAACTGACACGGAGTCCTATTCGGATTCTCCAGCTTCGTCACAATCTATTACTAATATTTGATTATCATTTCATTTTCCGTTATACGTACAACTGTCATTTTTAATGCGGAGTTTACCTGTAACTGATTGTGCACTATAGTTTATCTGTTTTTGCTAATTTTTGTGTCCATAACCAGTGTAAACAATTGTTGGTAAACCAATAAAAAATAAAATAAAATAAAATCATAAAACTTATTTACTGAGCTTGTTTGATTTTCAACGAAACTTAGCTAGATTATATGCTATGTAGACAAAGGCTTATGTTTAACTTACAACTAGATATAGTAACATATAACAGACAAAAGTAGTAAATGATCACCAAAATTAAACCAGCATTTTAATGTAAAATTATAACCTAAGTTTTTTTGTTAGTTGTATGAAATACCAACACATAAATTGGATTTGGTTACACTACCTACTTTAATAAACTAAGTTGTTGGAGCCTTGCTTCGCAGGTTCCTATTTTTGAATTAAGGGTCACAAGAGAACCTAACATAACCTATTTATTTGGTGATCATTTCCTACATTTGGTGTCCGAATACAATTTGAAGTGCAGTCGTGACTAAAATAGCTAGTACTATTGTAGTTTTAGACTTTATTTTTCTGGTGTTAAGAATATATTTATGGTTAAGGAACTAAGGGTATCAAAGCATTTTATGGTGGTCATTATATTTAACCCCGTAGACAAAGGGCACTGGGCTTAACAGCACGGTGCTCTCTTCTTTTATATCTTGACATAATCGTTGCTATTAATTTATTGATATACAAATTAACATAGGCTACGAATCTCCCTATACAATATATTATCTAAAGCTACCTATTTAATATTATAAACCTAAAGAATTCATTTATTGGTTGAATGCGCTAATCTCTGCAATTTCTGGTTCGAAATGAAAAAGAAAAGTGTTTTAAAGCTACAGGCACCACCACGCTATGAGTTATGAGTGCGGCATTGTAGGCATATATAATTAGATATAACACAACTATAACGGCGGGCACAGCCAGTTTCAGTAAAGCCACAAACATGGTGTTAAGTGACACATATTCTTGAAATAATAAAAATGTTACAGTTTTTGTAAAAGAACAATTAATTCTTCCGTCGATCACCAAGTAAATAAAAATAACTAACGATATTTTCATCACCTGAGCACTCCTTATTGCCCATTTATAGGTAGATAAAAAGCGAATGTTTGATAATATTTAATCTTTGCTGGACTGTTTCCCGAGACAGTGGGAAACAATACCAATACAACACAATTATTTGACGGCGGCGATGACAGGCAACACAAATGGTTGTTTCATTCAGTCGTAATGCAAATATGCTTGCCGGTATAGGCGGGCAGAATAGTGGCATGAACTCACGAGGGATCGACTTTACTTTTTGACAGGTCCTGCTACGGTATCTTGAGGCAAACGGACTGTTTCATATTTCCTCGCTCCGTTCGCAGACCGGTCTGATTTGGAAGCACCTTTAGAGTCTTACCGCCAGTTTTTTCCCAGGCCTTCATATTTTAACATTTTGTGGCAAATAGTTTTAACTGTGCGTTGTTTTGTTAGTCAGTAAAGCAAAAATTTCATTAAAGTATACAAATATTTTACCTTACATCTGTTTTATAAATCTTATTATTTGTACAACCCATGAAAGTTGCGAGTGAAAGTTTCGCGAGAATAAACTAATTATAATATTGCTCTGCAAATTCGTTGCTCAACTGTAATCGGATAACAAATTGTTGGTACATTGTTATGATACATGGGTACTTAATACTTATTCTTCTACTTTGTCTCACATGATCGTCCTAGCGTTATTCCGGTTGGATTTTTCAGTGTATTAGCTTTCCTCACAGCTAGCGACTGCCGTCTGTCCACCGACATCGCGACCCAAAAGGATGGTTTGATTCCATGTCTAGACTAGTGTCAGTATATTCAAGGTTACTGATTCCCTTTAACGACCGTCCAAGATCATGAAAGCTGGGACCGGTGACTTTACGTGAGGCAGTAATGAACAATAAGTATAATACGCACACAATTTTGAAAAGTCAGTATTTCGTGGCTTAGTTTTGCTCTACATGGCCCACTGTAATCTACATTTGGTTACCCGCTTACTCTTCTTTTATATCGATACCCGCATTTTTCGTTGTACATGTGTTATAAACGTACCTTAGCCTACTAAATAGATCATTATCTATATCGTTATGTACAACACTGCATAATCTCAAACCATTTGGCGTCAACATGTGTGCGTAGGTGTTGAGTATGCCCATTATAACAAAGTGTGGACATACAAGTTGATGTCACCAACTCATTATTATTTATGGAGCGCAGAATAACCAGTATTTCCGGTCTATTAGGCCAACGGTATTGGATATTGGAATAATTCATACGTTATAATTGAAATTGTTGTAGTAAATCTTCATTGTGGTAACAAATTTACATAATAAATAGCAAGAGATAAAGTTTTATGATTAATACAAATGAGGGTGACAACAGTTGTGTGTACAACAGGTGGGACCACGGCTCTAGATTTATATGTGAATGAGTTATTTTCTTGTTTCGTCCTTTTTAGACCCCCTTTTTTACGTAGTCGGGTTATAATTTTTAACTTATTTTTTATTTAATCCTTTTCCGTATCCCGATGGGGCATGTCAACTAACCGTGCAATATTTAAAGGAAGAAAGAAAGAAAAACAGTTAACTCGTAGCTTTTGAACCGCGCGAATTGTAAGTACAACCGCGTTTTAAAGTTATATTTTGTTGACTCAAACAGTATAAAATATGTACATATTTGTAATGTACTCACCAATACCTTTCTTTTGATACCAAACACGTTATGATTATCTCAGCTTAATATTTTTTGGGGTTGAAATCTGAGGTATTAATTCCGTAATAGTAAATTTAGATAAAATGTATATAGGCTATGTTACACGGGCTATTATTACAAATCTATCGATACCCCATTTATTAAAATCGATTCAGTAGTTTCGGCGCTGCAGTGGATCATACAAACATACATACGTACATAAACTGTCAAAAACATTAGCCTTCCTTTTGGCTGCGACGTAGTCGGGAAAAACAGGTGCTCTTTATTATACCGTAGAGTTGCAATGGTGATGAATAGTCATTTGATTTTCAACTGTAATAACATTTTGTGCTTCGGTACGTGGTTAGCCAAACATACTAAATATTCATAGTCGTTATTTTTGTTTATTTTCAGGCCTTAAATATCCAAGACGTAACCCAGGGATTAGTCGCATTACAGACCCTAGAGCAATTCCCACTTTCCTCACAAAATGGAAAAAGAGTTGAGAAAATGTGGCACTGATCTCTTTTACTTACCGGACAAAATGCAAAAGTGTAGTATAAAGTCAAACTTTAGACTAAACTATTGCATTTCGTTCGGTGAGTCAATAGGAGCATTTTGCCTTCTACGCCTCGACTGGCCAGAACGGTTGGTCAAGGGTTTGATGTTAAGTTTACCGTCCATTTAAAAAGATATAATTTTCAAATAAAAGAAAAAAGAATCATGGTTTGTTATTTGGGCTTATCGAATATGTATACATAGTCTTAAATAGTCTTATGTCTGAAGCAACGGTTCTTCGTGACTTGAAAGAAATTTTGAAGTCTCAACTTTTCTCTCTTAATATTAATTGGCGATAGCCCAGTGGTGTATGCAACGGACTGCCGAGACGATGGTCTCGGGTTCGATCCCCAGGTACCCCGGGCACACACCTCTGACTTTTTGAAGTTATGTGTGCATAAAAATGTTATTTATTGCTTGCTTACTAATGTGCCCGGTAGATGGCAATAGGCTCGCCCCCTATTACATTGGGACCGAAACATAACTGGCGAAGTGTGGGTGTGTAATACACCTCTGCCTACCCCTTCGGGGATAAAAGGCGTGAAGTCATGTTATGTTATGTTAAGAAAGCATCCCCCCCGTGGGATCTCCACCTTGTCGTGGTGGGGGGCTTAGTAACCGTGGTTAGGTCACCCACGGTGAAGCTAAGCGAGATCCCGGGAGTAGCGAGATCACTTATGAGGTGGAAGGAGGCGATCGTGCACACACTACATTCCCATCGTACTTCGTCGAAGCACCATGAGCAATAATTAACGCCCGAATGCAAAACAGACAGTACATGCCATGGCAATGTTTGAATTTCAGATAGAGCACTGGCACTGCATTTATATCTTTATTTATTCCTGACGTTTCTTTGTTCTTGGCATGTCCGGACAGAAAAAAATCGAACCAAGCAAAATTTATAAACACGACTCGACAACCAGGGATGTCAAACAGAACAATGCACATTGGCCGCTGCAGGCGTTTTACTTTTTTGGATAAACTAAGTAACAAGATGTTAAAAAGGCTTCTGCAATATTATGGTAACATACGAGTACGTACCAGTTGTAATGGATAAGCAACCGCAGTCGCTTATAGGTGTTGTCCGCACCTGTACACCGTTTGGATCCTACATGTGCAATGTGATCAAGGTCTTTAGTACTGATGTATTTAGTAATTGGTTTTCGGTGGCAAGAATTAATCATAGTAGTTACATATTTATCAGTCTGCTATTCGATCATATAAACTCCTCTGAAATATAAATAACTCACTATTTGTCTGAATAACGTTCAGAATATTCCTAAGCTAATTAATAGCTCTTCCTATCTTGTCATATATTTCGGCAAGACAAGATAACGCTCAACTTGATTATTTAACGCGAAAGTAAGCTGTTTCAAGTTAAGGGTGTTCTGGGTACGCATATACCTTAAAACGAGCTTGGATTATTAATGCCATCCGGGATAAAAATAACGGGACAGTTAATAATTATGCCATGTCATGCATGACTGTTTGTTTCTCACCATCATATGTATAAACAAGGTCAAGTTGAACTCAAATTTATGGCGTGTCGTTAATCTTCCTTCCCGTAGACATGAACCGTCAATATTTAAAATTACCGACACGTGTCATTCATATTTAAATTTAGATTCAGAGCCCTAATCATTAATGCGGCAAGGGCCATGACTCTGTTAGTCGAGACCACAAAGTCACTCTATGAAGTTTTAATTTAAACGAAATACGTATATTACATACACATACATACATATCGTCACGCCTTTTGTCCCCGAAGGGGTAGGCAGAGGTGTATCTCTACACCCACTCTTCGCCAGATATACTTTAGTCCCACGTAATAAGGGGCGAGCCTATTATATATATATACGTATATTCTGTTCAAAATTAGGCTTTCATAGAGTCTCATTTACGAAAGGGATGCTCTGCAATTGCCATGCTATAAAACCTTTAGTAGGAAACATGTACAACAACCCTTGACGCTATTAAAATTGGTGTATTCCCTATTTGAATTTTAATACGTTTGGTGTCATTGTACGTAGGAGTTGGGTTCTTTCAAACGGATTTGTGTTGTGTCAAATCTGTTTAATAGTGACTGAAAAGACTTTGAGCATTTTCACTCTCTACATACTTCGTTAAACGTGGTTTTTACGAGATAACTTTATGCGGGCTAGTATCTACAATACCTTTTGTTTGTTATATCTGAAACTGACAATATTTGCTGCAAGCAAAACATATGATATATTTTTGCTACATTATTTCGCGCGTGGAATTCGTTTGGCTAAAACTCTTGTTGAAAATATGAATTAATTGGGTTGGCAACCCTATGTGCTAATCCACTGCGTCATCTATCTATCATATCCAAATCTGTTTGGCCACCACAACTTGATTTTTGATGTGGTGGTCACCACATATACATGCATACTGCACTTTGGAAGCATCAAAAATAGTAAAGCATAGCTTCATGTTTATACATCTTTGTGCATCCTAACAAATATGATCGTCGATTTCATAGAATTAACAGACTTAATGATAGATGTTAGCACAAAAATAGGATGTAGTTTTATTATTTGTGCATTGCCTTATTCATATGCTCTCACAGATGACCAAAACAGGCAGATAGGCAAATTAAATCTATTATTGTACAATAGGACATGTCATAGTGACAGTATTTTATTTTTTGACACTAATATTTTTATTAGTAATTTCTTTTTAACAAAAGATACTATGTATCTTTCTTATGTACATAGGCGACAACTTGCTAAATTATTAGCATTTAATTTATATACTGACAGGAGTACTACTAGAGTACTTAGGAATTTGGTAGATAATAGTTATACCAATAGTAGTATTGACACATCTATTAGTTTAAACTATTAGATGAGACAACAGATAGGCATTCATGTGTTTTAAACTTAGTTCATCAAAACATACAAGGCCTATCTGGCAAATAATTAGAAATAGATTTATTTTTAAATAAACATAAGATTGATATCTTATGAATTACAGAACATTGGTTGCGAGGTGACCAATTAATATTTAACAATCAACATTACTCAGTTATAAGTGCATTCGTAAGAAAGAAGGCTATTCGTGGTGGCTCTCTAATATATGTATGTAATAGTTTGAAATGTAAAGAACGTAAGGATATAGCTAAACTTTCTATCGAGCGCACTGCTGAGATTTCTTGTGTTGAGCTTGAACAACATATTATAGTGTGTGTGTATCGACCACCACAAAGCGACTTTACTCAGTTTGAAAGCATTATTGAGGATGTCTTAAAACACATAATTTCTAGTAGGAAGTCTATAATCGTATGCGGCGATTTTAATGTCAATTTGTTAGAAAAATCACCAATTTGTACTAGGTTAGTTAGCTTATTTAGGACATTTAATTTAAATGTTTTGTTCTCTGAACCAACTAGAATAACCTCACATTCGTCTACATGCTTAGATAATGTTTTTTGCAATTGTCTTTATTTAAGTAAGGCTGTTTTAACTGTCTTGACATCGGATCACTGCGGGCAAAAGGTTGTAATTCCAACTAATACAACCCCTAAAGTACAAGAAATTACATGTAGGCCAATGACCTCTGCTCGCCTAAAACACTTTAGTGATGATGTTGCTGCCAAGATCGCCAGTATTGACTTAACCGTTGATGGTCCTGATGAACTATATAAATGCTTATTTAAAATTGTTAATGATGAGTACAATAAAATTTTTAAACTGAAGACGTTTGCAAGGAGCATTAAAGTAAATTTTTGTGATTGGGCAACAGTAGGTATATACAAAAGTAGAGCTAGGTTGTATGATCTATATGGTATGAAGAAATACAATTTTAATCCTGAATTTATTCAATATGTTAGAAATTATTCAAAGGTTTTTAAGAGGACATGTGCTTTAGCCAAATCCTTATATTTAAGCAATAAAATCAAAGAATCCAAGAACAAAATTAAAACTACTTGGAGCATTATTAACAATGAGACTGGTCGAGCTAAATTGGTAGATAACAATTATGAATTAAAATTTAATGGTGAAATTATTACTAGGAAAACTAATGTTGCTCAGACATTTAACAATTTCTTCATAAACATACCAGTGAACACAACCAGCTGTCTAGATTCATGTCCAAACAAAGCAGAAATGTTTGTTAGGGGCAATGTGAATGAGTGTGATGTGCTTTTTAATTTTAAATATATTGACACCAATGACATACTGAAGGTATTCAAGACGCTCAATAATAAAAAATCTGTTGACTTATGGGGCATTTCTGTTAAATTTGTGCGACAAATTATTTCTAGCTTAGCTCCATATTTAGCTGCAATATTCAACAGATGCGTAGATACAGGAGTATTTCCTGATGTAATGAAACACAGTAAAGTAATACCATTATTCAAAAAGAGATCAAAGAGCGACCCTAGTAATTTTCGGCCAATTTCTATCTTGCCTGCTATTAGTAAAATTTTTGAAAAGATTATTTTGCATCAACTAGAGAGCCACTTTCACACAAATAATTTATTTCACAGTGAACAGTATGGCTTTACTAAGGGTCGCTCCACCGTTGATGCCGGTGTAACTTTGTTAAAGCATATTTTTTATGCTTGGGAAAACTCGAAGGATGCCATTGGTGTTTTTTGTGACCTATCAAAGGCCTTTGACTGTGTGGAACATAATACGCCTTTACTTAAATTGAAACTTTATGGTATTAGAGATACCGCACTCAATCTTGTTGCCAGCTACCTTAGTGATAGAATTCAGTATGTAGATGTTAATGGGAGTAGGTCTCTAGGTTTGCCAGTAGGAATGGGCGTTCCACAGGGCTCTATTCTCGGTCCATTTCTTTTTTTAATATATATTAATGATTTGCCGTTCTTTGTACAAAATTGATGTGATATTGTTTTGTTTGCCGACGATACGTCACTAATTTTTAAAGTTGATCGTAATTTAAGTAACTTTTATACCGTCAATAACACTCTTGCACAAGTATTAGATTGGTTTTCGACGAATAATTTGGTACTCAACTCAAGCAAAACCAAATGTGTTAAATTCTCTTTGCCTAATGACAAAAGTGTTCCTACTAATATAATTTTAAATAAGGAAACAATTCAACTAGTCGAATCAACCGTATTCTTAGGTGTAACTTTAGATTGTAAGCTTCAGTGGGGCGCCCAAATATCCTGTCTCGCAGTAAAACTTAGTTCTGCAGCGTTTGCAGTTAGAAAAGTTAGGGAATTCACAGATATAGATACTGCTAGACTAGTTTACTTTAGTTATTTTCACAGCGTAATGTCTTACGGAATAATGTTATGGGGTACAGCTGCTGATATACAGACTATTTTTGTCATTCAAAAAAGGGCCATACGTGCAATTTATAAGTTAGGTGCTAGAGATTCTTTACGTGATAAATTTAAAGAAGTAGACATATTGACAGTTGCATCGCAAAATATATATGCTAACTTAATGTACATTAAGAAAAACTTAATTCTATACCGCAAAAATAGTGATTTGCACAACGTGAACACAAGGAATAAGCATAAACTGGTGGGAACTAACTACCGTCTACATAAAGTTCAGAACTCATTTGCGGGGATTGGTATACGATTTTTCAACAAATTGCCTCTTGAAATAATGAATTTTCCCATGCACAAATACAAACGGACAATTAGGAACTTTCTTTTACAAAGGGGTTATTACACTATTAAGGAATTTTTAAATGATAAGACACCGTGAGGATAGGCTTAGGCTTGTTTAACTCACGATTATTTTATTTACATGTTAAGTGGAGGTGCCTCGTGAACACATGATTTTTGCTGGATTTGGATATTTTTATGATTTGTTGAATGTAGTTTAACATTATTTATCTCTGATCATATCATTGTTCACTTGTCACCTTCACAAAATTCTTTCTACATTTGCATTCCTTCACGCGTTCCACTAACTTATGTTAATAATAACGATCTGGAAAATGGAGGTAATTGGCGGTCATGGTCAGTATACCAATAGATTGTTTCTTACTGCTGGTTCGTATACCGTTGTCGTCATGCTCACTAAAATGTCATTTCTTGTGGTGGCGTCGTGTGTCGGGTCATCCCTGTCCCTCTAATATGGCGAGAGGGATGATGGCTGGCACATGCGTCATACTCGGGAACGGGTGCTACTTGCGATGACTGGTCGATGACGGTCTTCCGGGCTGGTATTAGATTTTAATATTTAACTGCATCATTTCCATCATGGTTCTGATCACTTTCGCGGATTGCCTGCATTATTAGGTATATATAATGTAAATGGATGCTCCTGTTTCACCATGTCTATTCTGAGGAGGCTAACCAAAAGTATTATGCTTGAGTATTATGATGTACAGTAAATATATACAAGTGATATAGAAGGTGTAACAGTTGCAGCACCTTACAAAATATAAATTGTGTATTATGCAAAACCTGGCGATGAAAAAGAGTGACCGTGAGTTTTATTGCCCGTTCTTTCTCATGGTTCTACCTATTGCTTTGCGAACGTGGCAGTAAATGTAAATGTAGAAGCATACAGTAATAATGTTTTAAATTTGAGTATAAGTAATTATTTTATAAATTTATTATTTTGCCGTTCATAAGCGTCACATTGTGACCCAAATGAATAAAGGAAAAAAAAAAAAAAGATGTATAGATTTTATCGACCTTATTTTGATTATGATCTGTACATATATTTAGGAATTAGCAGTTAATAATTTAGTATTAAACTCATTTTTTATATACCTTTGTTTCAACTTGCACTAGGTTCTGTCTTGTGTATACTGGAGATGACTTAAGATACATATATCGAAATGAGATCACAATCTCATTTCGATATATGTTTCTTTCACCGGTTCACCCGATGGATTTTTATCGAATAGTTTATCGATCAAAATTATATTTGTACAACCAGATAACAAATTTAATGCGTGTGTGCCAAATTGCGTACAAGGTATTTCAGCCTTTGGGACCGATGATTCTTTCACAAAAATATCATTAATCTTTACCACCATGATAAATTACATCATAAACCTTTCGCATTCATAATTTACGTATAGTTTTTATGGATGATGTTTTTAAACTACTGGTAAATAATCGTTTGAAATAATGCACCAGAGAGAACCGTAAATGTTTATTACGTCTTACATCCAGAGCCACGAAAAGCCTTTTTGTATAAAAAGTCCTTTTCATGGCTTGGAATTGGATCTGTGCCCGATAAATGACGAAAGTCTCGCTTCACGTGAAGAACTGTAGAGAGAGCCGGCGAACCATGAATGGTTTACGGTAGTGTGAGTACACACGGTCTGTACGTGCTTGGCTTGATTTATTTGATCTAGATTGACACTTAGAAAAGGATTGTAATAATCGCTTTCATAGTAGAAATATGTTTAACTATTCAGGATGCTATTTGATCTGTAAAAAATAATTTATTATCACAACAAAAGCTCTCAATAACCTTAGGGTTGTTTAAATGATATATGGCCCAGACTCTTTCTGTAGAGGACAGAGAAACTAACGAAAACTTCCAAGATAATGTGGATTTGTGGGTAAAACAAAAAGAAGAATAATAAAATAAAATAATATTTTGTAATCATATACTAAGTTCTTCATAAAGTTTTCGTAAGTCATGTAAAGTCTGTTATTTTATACTGGGTGTAAGACACGGCGTAACGAAAACTGATACCAGTGATTCAGTACATGATACTGAGGCCCTTGGCAGTCGAATTTTCAGGAAAATCTTCAGAAATTTGCCGTTTTTATTTTGTTTTTTTATATTTTTCGTATACTTAATTGTATGTATATTTCAGTTTAGCACAATCATGTTTATATCTCTGTAAATGCTAGGATTAGGCAGATGTCTGAGAATCTAACCAGCACGTCGATTCTGTAAAATTCAAACAACAACTCGCATTTCACGTCGCTATTCGCTCTCACTTAGCATAAGGTTCAAAATGACCTTGATTTTGAGTGCGAAGTGAGCGTCGAACTGACGAGGGAAATACCTTATAGAATACCACTACTTTTTACGTCATCGCATACTTTATCTGTCAAAATCTATTTAGTTCAACTAGTTAGTTCAAGTTAATTTAGTTCAACTCGCAAATACGCTCGCAAGAGTAGCGCTAGTGTAGATTCGAATTATCAACCGAGTTTTAGAATGCCAATCAAGAAACTCACAGCGGATTCAGATTCGAAGTTTAAAATGAATCACACTGCAGCTGTCTGTTGGAACTACCTATGTAATATCAAAATATCCATAAATGACGTTATATTTGGTAATGGAACTTTGAATCTTTCTTGAATTTTCGCGATTGAAAGTTAACTTGTCTACAAACTTAAGACATTAGATCAACGTGGCTTTCAGAAGCAAATTTACTTTGCTGTATTTTATGATTGATTGTAGCTATTTGTTATGGAGTAATATTTTATAACCGTGCCCCAAGTACAAAGCAATATCGCAATTTGATATAGTATATCGCAAGGTTTCGTTAAGAACAATGTGTCGATTTTTTGGCTCAAAATAAAACAAGGTTTATTTGTAACTCCAAAAAATTTTCCATGGGACCTTTATTGTTAAGATATTCTACGTCGATGACGTAATTTTATATCTACGAAGGAGCTTGAATGTTCACCGATGTTTGTTTTAGCGATGCCGCCGCCGTGGACCACACACCGCATAATATTTAAACTATAATAATACGAGATTCGGCCGCATGAAAAAGAGAATACCGCTCAAGTACTCTCGTCATATAATCATTTCGCCACATGACGCTGCGGGAAAATATGTGTTATGTAACGCCAAATTTATGTTTAAGCAGTGAATTGTGAGATTATACGAATTTCCATTTAAGTTGTGTTCGACTTGTTATATCTATAATTCAAAAGTCAAAACTGACTTATTTAGTTTAGGTCACATAGTAACACTTATGAACATCAAAACAAAAATAGAGAATCTAGAAGAAAATAAGCATTAACTAACAAGCTAAAGCTTCGTTGTAATAAAAGCTAGCCTTACATAAGAGATTATTCTTTCAAAGACATTTTAAAGTTTCGAATTCACGTCGTTCCCGTAACAAATGGATGGCCGAAATAAGTTCATTATTTGTTCGTAACGAAGCTGTTCTTCGACTGGCGAGCTACAAATAAGCCCGCAGACGGAGCACTCATTTTCTTACTTTATTTTCAAAGTTGTGGGAAGCGACTTATTTTATCCAGTTTGATACGAGTAACGTGTTTAATGTTCTTCAAGTTGTTACTGCCCCCGACTGAATGTGGTCGCAATCACAATAACGGTTTACAAGAACTTTTCTGTATGCAAATAAATCAATAGCAACTGTATTCTACTAGCCGGGGTTTTTGTATATAACACTCCCGTTATCGGTTGTGCTAATGAGTAATTTCACATTCAATCGGGGTTATTCATCGCGAGCAGGGCGTGCTGACGCGATGTTTTGTATCATGCATAGTCATAGATCATATAGTATCAGTAGTTTCAGCAGCAGCAGCAAGAAAGATCAAAAGAGCGAACACGATTTTTTCTTCAAAGTTGAACGATTATTTTTTCATGAATTACTTACTTACTATATTATAATTCAGAGATGTAGACTACAAGTATACAATCAGAAAAATTGAAATATCGCAAAGATATACTAAGTATGAACAAGTATAACGAACTAAGTTCAAGGAATATATTTTGAGCACATAACTGTGTACTACCTACAGAACGTTCAGTTTATCCTTCGTAATTTCTCCCATAGAATTAGGTGTATCTGTTAGCCGATACGCCTTATATATATTTAGTGCCGCCAAATATAGATATTCCATATTTTGTATTCGTTACACGGCTTTTCAGTTAGTAAGATAGAATACGAAAATAACATTTGTAGGCGTTTCTCGATAGTTATGTATGTGTCGCAGCTGGGTGGAATATTCGTTGTTTTGCTAAACATTGAAACTATAAACAATTGTAGGTTGCAAAACACTGTAACAGCTAACTAAGTAACTATGTGTAGGATAGTTCGCCTTTGTGTATGCGACTACAGAATACCAACGTTCATTTGGTCGGTAGGTTTGTTTATAAAACACTCATAGTCCGATTCTCGCTCTGTGTGTATGCTGCGTGGCACTTTACTCTTTTAACAATGTTTACCTATTTCTCTGTTGTACATCTTTATTGTATCTCGAAGCAGACACTTCAGCAGCCTAACTGATTAGTAGATGTTTGTTTATTGCCAATGGATTTCGGTATTATCTAGTCCATACGTATTTATTATTCAAGGTGCGTCTGCCGATATGACAATTCTATAATTTTCGTTTAAAGAGGGACGGTCACTCATGGCATTGGTGGACAGGCGCAAATTAAATTCGTTGCTTATTGGTAATACTTTAATCCTGATTGATATTTTTGCTCAACTAAGAAAATATTACATTCATTTTACTTCTTTGCATTATCGTGTCCTAAATCAGCATAATTCGATTGAAACCAATCAATGTTTTTATTCCGCCCTTTCCTATAAAACTGCATTTACTCTGGTCACTACATTATTAAAACTATTGGTTGCCCCAGAAAAGTCACGTGTAAGTTAGCGCATAATGCTATCTGACTGTGGCATATACAAGTAAATTATAAAAGACTACACGATACCACCACTTACCTACAAAGTACACATAAAGTCAGCGACTTAAAAATTCAACAGACTTGCTATTTGAAAGCGCCAAAAGTCTGACAAACTCTACGTATATTACTCACGTACATCCTTACATAAATATTTTCCATTCAAAGTTAGCTTGTAAAATGTGTAAAAGCAATTTGATGCAAAATTAGATGCAAGTAGGTAGATTGATGCCGTAGAGGTATCACGTCAATTAAATATGGGTACTACATTTGCATTTCTTCACACGTTTTCACAAATGTATGCTAATATTAATGATCTGGAAAATGGAGATAATTCGCGTTCATGGTCAGTATACCAACAGATTGTTAATTTTATTACTGCCGGTTCGTATACCGTTGTCGTCATGCTCACTAAAATGTCATTTCTTATGGTGGCGTCGTGTGTCGGGTCATCCCTGTCCCTCTGATATGGCGAGAGGGATGATGGCTGGCACATGCGTCATACTCGTGAACGGGTGCTACTTGCGATGACTGGTCGATGGCGGGCTTATGGGCTGGTATAATTTTTTATTTATATTTAACTTCATTATTTCCATCATGGTTCTGAACATTTGCGCGGATTGCCTGCATTGATAGGTGCATAATGTAAGTAGATGCTCCTGTTTCACCATGTCTATGTTCAGGAGGCTAACTAAATGAACATCAAAATTTAACTTGATTATGCTTGAGTATCATGTAAAGTAAATATATACAAGTAACATAGAAGGTATAACAGTTGCAGCACCTTACAAAAGTTTAATTGTTATGTATTATTAAAAACCTGGCGATGAAAAAGAGTGACCGTGAGTTTTATTGCCCGTTCTTTCTCATGGTTCAATGCCCTTGCTTTGCGAACGTGGCAGTAAATGTAAATGTAGAAGCATACAGTAATAATGTTTAAATTTGACGTTCATAAGTGTCACTTTGTGATCTAAATGAATAAAGGATTTTGAGTTTGAGTTTAGAGGGTGAATGCTGCGGCCTGACGAAGCACTAACGTCTCAATACATATTCAAAACACATTAGCGGAGTTGCGACCTTGCGGTTATCACTCACTTATTAACATCGCACTGCTTCGCTGGCGGATGTCATGTAGCGGTTTCAATTGTGGTACACCTATCAAACAAATAGCGTGTTCATAGAAGCGACTAACATATTGTCAACTGTCTTATGTCGAGTAAATCGCCCGGACTTACACTTGGCTGTCGTCGCGTGTACGTCCGCCTCGTTTCGCCGCGTACGTTTCCCGTTTCCGTGTTAACTACTCGCAGTCCCTTCGCCGTATCTACATACGTATATGTTCTCTGCCACGTGTTGCTTTTATAAAAAGGGAGACACCGCCAAATTGACTTATCCACGCAAAGGTGATAAGGTGAATGACAGGCCTCACACGTCGGTAAACGTGACAGGTCAGTGCACAGCTTGTGTATGTATGCGCTGGATACATACATATTTCGTTCTGTTGGATTGTCTGCTACTTTTGGATTTCAGATCGCAACTGTAACTAATTTCTAGACGCTAGCTGGGTAAACAAATACATAAAGTAGGTAGTTAATCATTTATTGGACTTAATAGCTAACTTTTTACATTTAAATGTTATTCATAAATTTACGCGGTTGCTTGTCGCTTTAGCTACGGAATGTCCAGAACATTTTATATTTCTTTGTAATTTTGCTTAACACCGCTGAGTTGCGGGGATGCCGCGTGAGTTTTATAGGCAAAGCTACAATGTTACATGCATTTTCATACATGCAATATAATGAAGTTATTTGTTACTTATGCATTAATATTAAACAGAAAGTAAAGGTTTTCTTTTATTATATTCACTGGTATCACATTCGTCTAATCCTACAGTATTAATCAAATTGTAAATCTTTATTAATTAAAACAAGGGACGTGAATATTATTTTATTAATAAATGATTACTATTTTATTACTAGAATATTAATAAACCATAAAACAAACTATCAAAATACGCAAAGATGTTCATAAAATTCCAAACATTTAGAGTATCTGTACAATAGTTATTTAATGTAATGGCATAAAATCGGATGAACTATCTAAGAGATTAAAATCTGAACAAGGGGATACTGTTTCTCTAGAAGTACGAGCGTAGTATAGTTACGTCTATTGTATTTTCCGGTTTCCTTTCATGCAGTACGTTCGTTGGCTGCTTATATTGTTAGAAATCATCGCTAGGAAATAATACTGTAATATCTATAAGTGCATATCATTCTTTAGCCCTTTCGCTTAGAAGGATAACTCCAATTATCATGTATGTTTTGTTTATAGAAGTTATGTTAATATAATTATAGATTCAGAAACATTGCTTGCATATAACAACGTTATTTTTTGTACATCGTGTTTGCAAGTATTTGTCTGATTATAGTTATTAGGTAACACGTAAAAATGTTAAATCGTATTACTAAGACAACTAGTCAAATCTAAGAATACCTAGATAATATTAAAAACGAGCGAGTTTCAAAGTTTGAAACTCGCTCGTCTCTAGAATTTGACAGTAAAATAAACAGCTATTTCAAAATAAATCAGCAATATTCATATATAATTATAAGTGTTTTCAAAAGATTGCTCTTATAGATTTGTGATTTTACTTTAATGAGTAAAATCACAAATAACTCTTTACTCATTAAAACTTTAAATACTGAAATGGTTTTATTTTTCCACTCGCTGACTTTGTCATACACTAATATGGAAATCTATATTTCAAGGATTGAACAACGCTTTATCTTTTAATGAATCAGCCAGTTAGGGCAAACTAGTTTGAATCTTCTTCCGCTAATATTTTATCAATAATGAAGACAAACGTTGGCGGTATTTTTCTCACAAACGTATTTTCCATACGGCAACGGACGGAGCTATTCTTTTAACACATAGTCTGTTATAGCGTAACAATAAAACAAGGAACGGTTCTTATTTTATTTTTATGTTATTTTTATGGCTGATAGAACATTTTAAGTATACATCTTTTAGGTTAGTACCAACGTGCATGCACAATTTGTCGTTTAAGTCGCAGGGTAAGACATATGTTATGTTATCTTGAGAAAGAATATTTCACTGCATATATAAAGCACGAATGTTCTGTACTAATAGAAGTTTACATCATCACCCTTGAACCGGAATGTCTTGTAATAAGTTAAAGTATTTTGACAGCGGACGATAAAATATCGCACGCTTCACACAATGTTGTGTAGCGTAGTAAAATAAATATTATTATACACGGCCTGCCGGGGATAAACTTGTACGACCATGAACCATTTTATGTTGCTAGTATATTAATTCGTTTTGATTAGATTGCCGTTTATTGGGTAACACTGTCAGCGCTCTGTGCCAGTAAAACCTCGGTAAATCAATCTGTTTATACCTCTGTATAATCAAATAGTTATTGACATGTACAAAGTGGATATGATTCACGGCTTTTAGTTGCGCATATAAAGCAAAAACCGATTGTGAACGCAATGAAGCGTCTATGATTTAATTACGCATCACAATTATGCCACTTTTAATAGATTATGTTGGGTGATATGATAACCTTTGTATGCCGATATTACTTTTTAGTACACAATCGTAGGTTTCAAATAAGCAGTTATACTTAATTAAGGTATTAATATAAAGCCCGCTAATGTTTACTAATTGAAGTTCTGTGTAATGAAAGTATGACGGAGAATATTATATCACTCACTACCAACATGTCTCTTACACTTTGTTCACTAAGTAACAGTGAGGTTTATCCAGTATTACGAAAATGTAAACGAAAATCTTCGCGCAAATCAAACTTTCCTGCAAAGTTTGTTCTCAAGCTTTCACATGCTGTGAACGCGCGCAACTTGAGGGAATTCTGATATACTGAATTTGTTGAGCTCTTTTGAGTATTAAGATTCTACATATTTTTGACAGAGGAGTCATTAACCCACCTGGTTATTGGTTAGCTCATTTGCTCTCCAAAAGCATATTTATCATTATTTTAGCTAAAAGATGTACATTGTTGAATATTACTTCCAAAGAGATTTCCACACAATTGGATGCGGGTAGCTTAAGATCGGTCGATCTTAAGCTACCCGCATCCAACTGCTTCCCATAAGCCTTACCAGGCCGTACCCCTGTCATATTATTGCAAATATATTACTACTACAAGTACCGGTACAAAAGAACTGATAAGAAATGGACCAAATTCTTTTTTGATTGTGGAAGGAAAGAGATAGAAAGTGTAAAAAGGACGTCCTTGTCACTAAATGAATCGTGTATTGAGACTGCTACCTTACATAACATGTATTCTGTGAGAGAATACGTATGTATGTGAAAGTAAATTACTGTTTCCATTGAGCCTGGCTATACCTGCCAGGGTGTACCGTTTGGTCGTTATTGAGTAATTAAAGACGGGAAGCGCCGTGACTTTCACCTCTAATATAAGATTAATGATTCAACTTTACAAGTTTGAGTAAGCGTCTGTATGTCAAGTTACACTCAAGTTTTCTCGTGTAATGCCAACAATAATATTACTTTGTGTTACTTATATACTCTTCACTGATTTCGCCTGCGGCTTCTCCCACGTGGGAGTAATTTATCGCTGTAAAAGCTTATTAGTATCTCATTTCCTAGTCTTCAAACTATCTCCACACCCGAAAATCACATCATGAAATCGGTCCGATGCTACTTGAAAGGAAGACAAAGGAACAAATAAGCAAACAAAGTCGCTTTCGCATATATTATATTGGTATTGATTTGTGTTCTGGTTCACCATTTTAGTCATTTCAGTCCATGGTTTTCATGTCACCATAATCACATCCTAGGGACATCCACGCCCACTGCTGGACACATACTTCACTCAAAGCTTTCTACACAAACCGAACTTGAGCCGCATTTCTGTGGCCGCAGCCAACACCGAATTTCCATGTATTACTATTACAGGATTTCGGAGTCTAGTACTAAGCTTGAGCCTCCCCTAATTTCTGAAGTCCATAGGTGTGTTTGGCCTAAAATTTTATGCTGATCAGACGGGTTGGCAAAGGAGTTGATTTCGAGTTTTCTGCCTCTTTGCAAATATACTATTTCATTCGTGTCCTTTCCTTAGTCACGTCTTACGATGCCCATAGAATGAATTGAGTTAAAGAATGAATTGACATTTTGTATTCTTATTCCGTTACCACACGAATGTGATTTCCTTGTACTGGCAAGTAATTCTAATGTTTGAATAATGAATTATTCGAACATACCTAATAAATTTGACCTACATTATCTACCTCCACTTCCTCATAATAATCCTCGTAATAAACGACCATAGTAAAAGTATAGAAGCTATCTGAATCCTTGAAACTGAAAATGTTTGTGAATGTTTAAAATGCATACTGCATTTCAATAAGTGGTTTTCCTGCACCCTAATTTGACCATTTATTTTGCAATGTTATAAAATAGCTATTTCTGCACCGTTTACAACACCATTGCTGCATTATATCATCATCAATGACATTTATATTTATAGGCAAGCTATGACAGCCTACATATAACTGTACAAGCATTATTGCAGATTTATACGAAAGCTAGAGGACCGTAGAACTTCTGTAAATGAACCAAGTATTCTTGTTTAATTATAACATTTTTAAAGTGAATCCGGATGAAACTCAGTTCATTATTATTCATAGTCTTTAAAGCAATAAACCGATTTGAGCCACCACGCACAATTTTTTATGAACTAGATGTTCTGCGATTTATGTTTCGGTTACACAAGACTACGGTTAGTGGGTTTCAACTATATAACGCAGGAATACTCACAGTATTATATCATACCTTGTTTAATCCTAGTCTTTATCTTCTCCAAGAACGTTCTATTTACACATGTGACTTCTTTGAGGTCGTCTGATGATCTGAGGCAATAGATGCCAGTGTATTCCACTTCTTATCTGGTCTGGTATATATAAAATTCTTACGTTACTGAATGTCTGACAGACAAGCTACAGCCAAAACCATTATGCGCAGAAAGCTGAAATTTGGCAAGTGTGTTGCTTGGTGTCCGTAGTGGTGCACTAAGAAGGGATTTCCCGAAATTGCCACGGGATCGGACAAAAATGGATAAATTAAAATAAAGTGCGAGCGTAGCGGCATTCGCTAGTTTTGATATATTTTCACTGTCTGACTTTGCGCTTGTAGAATGCATTGGCTTTAGATGCTCGAAGGCTTACTTTTTGTACCTTTTATCTGCTTGATTTCACGTAAAGGATCTATTCACTGTTTTTAGATATTAATATTATATAATTTAAGTACGTACCCAGCATGGTATTATACAAACAGCGCATAGACGATAATGATGATATTGATTTACCTACTTACTTAGGTGTCAAATTTGAAAAAAAGGTGAAGATAGGTAGTAACTTTTATGTAATTTTGAAATCATTGTTACATGTTTCTGTATGCACCTTATTTTGACTATGTAATTACATACAAAAATACACTATTGATCTATTAGAACAGCAAACGTGTTTTGTCGAGAAAATATGTACCTATACATTTGAAGTCACGATCGGAAATGTACAAGGTGCTAAAATACAAACTAACACCACGAAATCAAAGAAAAACATTTGAATGTGATTGTAAAGTTGCAGTTGCTTTGCTAAAACGCGTTTCCTAACTCTACCAGTTACAGTAGTTGGCTTTGTTTGTTACTTGACACAGAGCCTCTGAACAAATATTCAAGCAGTACAATAAAGATCTTTTTCTGTTCAACTAATGGAATAGCTCCTTGCAAAACGTTGAAACGGTTCATTGCAGAAGCTAATGCTACTGCATAACTTAACAGCGTAATATCTCAGTATTCTTTACGACATTCGTGCTACGAAGTGGTACGGTAATCGAATATAATATTGTGTAGCTGAACGAGTACTCTTGAGAATTTAGTATGAAACTATTTTAATGATAGCCCCGCTTGCGAAACCAAGCATAAAGCAATAAGGCTGGACATACAGCAGAGAAATGCGAGGCAGGTAAGCGGTTACCTGTTACACCTACATCTTTATTGTCCTAGCTTCGTTCAACACTACTTGTGTATTGTTGGTTGTTTTACTCAGTACCACACTGCTCAGTTGTTTCGTTCATTTTTAGTCAATATGCAGCCTTACCCGGCGCAAATGCGCTTTAATGCCGACAGATGGTTCAGGTAAATCAAGGGCTAAAATTTTTTCGCACCATTAATCTCCTACGCAGTTATGTCCCATAATGATATCTCATTTTATAAGATCAAAGGTTAATAAACCACAGTGGGATCACTCGAATTTCATGACAATAGAAGTATATTGATTATGAATAATCCTCTTGGATCAAATTAGGTGGAATAAAAAATCCCGATTCAATTACGGGCGCCTTAATTGTTCTGTGCTGAACAAGAGTCTACCGAAATCTTTGAATCGATAGTATTACGCAGAAGGATTCTGTACTCCTTTTCCTTATTACTGTGATTGTCATCATAAGGCCGGTGCTATCAAAGCGGTCTCAAGGAGCGCTGCTTAATCAAACAATTGGAAGAAGTCAAACCTTAGCTCGATTCTGCACAAACTTTGAACGTAGGGCAATGTAATTTGAATATAAATGTAACGATTGTATGATATTATAACATCGCATAATAATTGAGATGAAAACAACTCTCAAGATGTTTGTGGCAAATAAATTATATGATAACTTATTTACTACAAACATCTTACATCATCCATAAGTAATATGAAAGTGTGTTTGTTTATCTATTTACGTTCTAATATATCTGTATTCCCCGAATTTAAGTGTTTTATTAGGTGAGGACTAGTTATAGTAGATTCACAAAATAACATGTATTAGAAAAAGACTCGAAAGTACTTTATCTCAAACATCATCATCAGCCTTGTATATATACTGTCCCACTGCTGGTCACGGACCTCTTTTCACTCCTATATCTCAACATGCTATGCCATTTTTGTACAAAGCTAATATTTCAATGCCAGTATGAAAATCTTTTTCTTAGTAATTTTCTTTATTATTTACTTAAGTGGAAGACCCTCGACCATCACCAATCACTAATTCATTTATTCCATAATCTATTTGCTCGAATAGGGTATTTGACTAAAAAAATCTAATTAGTCCGTCAGTTAGATTATCGAAAAATATTGGACACGTATATTTTGTTTTATCAAATCAGTAAAAGATTACGAAGATAAAACGCATCAAAGATGGAGAAACGTCTAAGAGTGGGGGCTTGTAACGTCACTTGCCAGTAAAAAGAGTACTGGCAAGTGACGTCACACGAGTTTTCAGCGAAGTTTGTAGTGTTCATTTTTTGTTTACGTGACTAAAGAAAATATACGTGTCCACTATTTTTCGATAATCTAACTGACGGACTAATTAGATTTTTGTAGTCAAATACCCTATTGCCAAGTGTCTATCTATTCAGTTACTAGTCTCCTTATCCATTGAGAAATCACTCCGAAATATACAATAAGGACGATGGTGCTGCCTATTTAGTGAGATATCGCTTTGTAGTACTAAAATACGGCCGAAATGTGGACGAAAACTAGAGTGATAAAGTTGTAGAGCCAATTACTAATTTAGTTTACATAAAATAAATCATTGGTCTTGAAACAGTAAATAATATAAATCAAACGGAGCAACCCATTAATCGAAACAAATGAACCTCCTTTTATAGATAACGGAGTCGGAAACAACCGAAGATTTTATTACTGTAGATTAATAACCCACTTAAAACGCGAATGCAGTCGGTCAAACTGTTACCTGTATACATCTACAATAACGACTACTATGTGTTGCGACATAATATTGCAATTTGTTATTAAAATTTATTGCTGTATATGTCTATTGAGTGAGACGTTTTCACATTATCCGATATTTAAGTTTTTAAATTATGGCTAACACAAATTTAAGTTTTTATTATCAGAATGTGCGCGGGCTAAGGACAAAGGTATTGTTTGCATTTAATAATATTTTAAATTGTAAATATGACATTTTGCTTTTTACTGAGCCATGGTTACAGAATGATATCCTAGATACAGAATTGTGTGATGCTAGGTATCAGATATTTCGGCAAGATCGTGATTTAGGTTTGACAGGCAAAAAAACTGGAGGTGGCGTTATGATGTGCATAGACCACCTAATTAATGCTATAAGATGTCATGACCTTCTATGTGATGGTATTGAAATAATGCATGTCAGACTTTCTTCTCTAAGTATAGGAGCTGTAAGGGATCTGCACATTATATTAGTATACATGCCACCTGATGCCTCTAGTATCCCAACGCAACTAAATGTGATTACAGAAGCCCTAACTGACATACAGGGGGTGTATGACAAGCATGATTTTATACTCATAGGTGATTTCAACTTACCTTGTCCATCGTGGTCAGACGAAGGTTTCTTTACAATAAATGACTATCCTCAACATATGCGATTTGCAGCTACTACGTTTGCAGATAGTATTGGTATATTCGGTTTCACTCAGTATAATTTTATTCCTAATTGCAATAATCGTACCTTAGATTTATGTTTCTCAACGACACCTATAGATGTCAGCCGGTGCGATGATCCTCTTCTTCGCGAGGATGCTTATCACCCTGCTTTAACTTTAATATGTAAAGATCTATTTTTAGCACCCCTACGTGAAGTATACATACCGTGGCCTAATTATTACAAAGGCAATTATGATGAACTCAATAATTACTTCAGTAAAATAGACTGGGATAAAACGTTAGCGGTTGACTCGGTAGATGATGCTGTTGATGTTTTCTACAAAGAAATAAATATCGGAGTGCAACGATACATTCCAATTAATAACAAATTAAAAAATCGAAGTAATCCAATTTGGTACAGCCGTTCTCTCATTAAAATTATTCGCGAAAAAGCTAAACAGCATAGCAAATGGAAGAAATATAGGAATCCCCGTGACTACCATGAGTTTTCAATTTTACGCGCTAGGCAACATAGTATACAAAAATCATGTTTTCATAACTATATGATGCTCACAGAAAAAATGATAAGTAATTCTCCCAAAACTTTTTGGACCTATATTAAAAGTAAAAGAGGTGGTAGTCAATATCCAAAAGCTTTGACGTTAAATAATATGACATACGAAGATGGCAATGGTATCTGTACCGCATTTAGTAGATACTTCCACAGTGTATTTGCTATGCCATCTGTACTTTCTACGAGCGCGTGGCCTTTATGTTCCACTACTGATGTATTGGAAGGTTCAACTGGTATCATTTCTACACTTAATATCACCCAGGACACAGTACTTAACATCTTGCGCACATTAGACAAAAATAAAGGTTCCAGGACTGATGGTCTACCTGTCATGTTTCTGCATGGCTGTGCTGTTGGTTTGTCGCGTCCTATAACGTTGCTGTTCCAAAGGTCTCTGACTGATGGTGTCTTTCCATCGTTGTGGAAGGCTGCGCTTATTGTGCCTGTCCATAAGAAGGGCTCGATATCGGGCATAATGAATTATCGCCCGATATCGATTCTTAATACACTCAGCAAGGTGTTTGAGAAAATCGTTCATGGCAACATTTACTCGACGATAACCAATGGCATAGGTCCGTACCAACATGGTTTCATTAGGCGACGCTCAACTACGTCGAACCTAGCTACCTTTAGCAATTATGTTATCAGTAATATGGAAACTTGTGGGCAGGTTGACGTCATCTACACAGATTTAAAAAAAGCATTTGATCGTGTGGATCACGTCAACCTGCTTCTAAAACTACAAAATCTTGGCATCCATGGTAATCTACTCAGATGGATTAGTTCCTATTTGTCCAAACAATCTCAGGCTGTTGTTGTTGGAGGTTTTCGGTCAGATTTTGTGGACATACCGTCTGGCGTTCCTCAAGGATCCTTGCTTGGACCTCTTTTTTACTCTGCGTACTTATATGGTATCCAATCATGTTTTAAATATGCTACCTCTTATATGCGGATGATATGAAGATATATCTGCGTATCAGATCGAGTCTCGATTGTGAACTTATACAACGTGATCTTAATTCTTTATACCTGTACTATTCACAAAATAATATCAATGTTAATATTTCGAAATGTCAAAGCATTAGTTTTAGTCGTCGCAAAAAGCCAATTCACTATACCTATAGATTTGATAATAAAATTATTGAAAGAGTCGATGTAGTCAGGGATCTTGGTATAATGCTAGACTCCAAATTCCTGTTCTCTCAACATATTGATAGCATAGTTAATAAAGCTTCTCGTCATCTTGGATTTGTAATGCGCACCTGTAAACCATTCAGAAAGCTCCTCTGTCTTAAGATTGTTTACTATGCCTATGTCCGTAGCATTCTTGAGTACTGTAGTCCAATCTGGTCACCTCAATATAAGATTTATATTGCCAGATTAGAAAATATTCAGAAAAGATTTTTTAAATTCTTAAACTTTAAAAGCCACAAGCGTCATTCTTCTTATCTCGCTGGCTGTAGACACTATCACTTGCTTCCACTCGACGATAGAAGAAAGATGTTGGATATGCTTCTCCTATCTGACATTCTACGTGGTGAGATTGACAGCGTTGATCTTTTGTTGTGCATAAAATTTTGCACACAAAGGTCTCGCACAAGACACACCCACTTAGTGTACCTTCTCACCGTTCCAATTATGGGCAAAATGCTGTTATGACTCGACTGCCTCGCATTTATATAGACCAATTTAAAAGCCTAGATATATTTCATTTATCTAAGGTATTTTATCGCAAATTACTTGTGGAGATACTCACCAATAAACAATAAACAACAAATAATAATTTGTGTAATAAATGATTCTTGTTAAATAGGGTGAATAAACAATTGAACATCTCTTCACTTCCTAAGCACCCTTGTTATGTTTATACACAGCTAACAGACTAGCATATCAGCTGTCTCTGATCCCAAGATGATATCTCAGCATTGTCGTAGGGTTAGCACGCACATATATATAGCACAAAAGCTTGTTTCAACTTAATATATGTATTCATCTCTTCACTTCCTAAGCACCCTTGTTATGTTTATACACAGCTAACAGACTAGCATATCAGCTGTCTCTGATCCCAAGATGATATCTCAGCATTGTCGTAGGGTTAGCACGCACATATATATAGCACAAAAGCTTGTTTCAACTTAATATATGTATTCATTTAAGTATGTTTACGCACAGCTAACAGAGTTACTAGCCTATCAGCTGTCTCTGATCCCAAGATGATATCTCAGCATTGTCGTAGGGTTAGCACGCACATACATATAGCACAAAAACTTGTTTCAACTTAATATATGTATTGATTTAAGTATGTTTGCGCACAGCTAACAGAGTTACTAGCTTATCAGCTGTCTCTGATCCCAAGATGATATCTCAGCATTGTCGTAGGGTTAGCACGCACATATTACATTATATTACACATATAGCACTTTATTATTGTTATTATTATTTTCCGGATTACTAGATGTTAATTTATGTTTATGTTTTAGTTAATTTTTATATTTAGTTACCCTTTTTCGCCACTTTCTGGTTTGTATAATACATGCTGTGAAACTCTGTAATGGGCTTTAGAATCCCATGTCACATTGTTACCATATAATGTACCTTTGTGAACAAGCTGTTGAGTTTCCTATCAATAAATAAATAACTGCTACTTCATTGAGTGAGCGTAGCAACGTAGAGCACGCTACGTCGTAGCTCTAGTATCGCCACGCTCCGTAGCCGATAACGAAAAACGATTTGCCTAATGAAACAGTGATGTGGGTACAAGGATATCATATTGGGTACTTTGTTAGAGTATAATCATTTGGGATTGTCATGAAAACCTAATTAGAATATCATTACTCATTCATTGTCGTACTAATATACATAATAATATATAAATGAGAACGTAATTTGGGGGCCTGTTTCTTGTGTCCCAACGATTTTAAAAATGGACCAATTGAAATTAAATTTTGCACGATGATATATCAAACGTGTGAAAGGATTATTTTTTATACTATGGAGTAGGTAGGTTCACTTTTATTTGATTGGCGTGATTCTGCATTGCATGTTAATTCAGCCATTTCCTTATAAATGTACATCGTTATATCATCCCATGTATCATGTTGTGTTACACAACTCTATACCAAACTTACAATGTAGTAAGCACTTGTATTTCCAATCATACCTATATATCATATATGTATGTTATTCTTTGTTTTAGTTTTATAATCTTTCTTTCATTTTAATTTGAGCGGTAACTTTCACAGAACTGCAAAAGTAATTAATAAATTATGGACGTAAGAGACTAGCATCCACGACACAGGGAATCCTAGTGTGGAGGCTAGTGCCAATTGTATCTAGTTCTAAGTGTCTGAACAATAAATTATTATTATTATTATGTACATAATGATCTCTAAACAACCGTGATAAACAAAAATCATTGTATACAAAAAGAAAACATATATGATAGACAGATATGACAGATACTTTCTATTGTCAAATGCTACAATACTGGCGTACATTAAAAGATACCATTTTTGATGTCAGGTATTTTACTTTTACATATACATTACTTTGACCATTGAACCATGACTATCACTCGAACGTTACTAATTTTTCTAGAATGTAAAAAGTGAAGTTAGGGTAAGTTAGTTACTTAAGTTTCTGATTTAATAGCGTATTTTTTATGAGTAGTTGTGTTTTCAATTATAATGATGGTTCTTGGAAGGAAATTGGAAAATGCTCAGAGAAAGTTTGAACAAAGAATCTTGGTCAATGACGGCCCTGTTGGAGATTTGGTACCGGATGGTCCTACTACTGCTAAAAAAATACGAGTGGTAACGGGTTCAGATTTGATTAATTCTAGCATCAACAATTTTATTTTCAAGTGATTTCCATTCTTGGTGACGGTAATTGCTTTTTCCGCGTAATTTCTTATTGTTTATATGGAAATGAGAATAAACATTATGAAATTCGTTTGGCCACTGTTGATAACATAGTCAATAAGTGGGATGTATATATAGTAACTTCATTGTTGGGGACGAAGCATATGGCCAGACCATTACAAATGCAACAGATTACAAACGTGTGATGGGTGCCAATGGACAGTACGCAGGGCATGCTGAACTTCAGTGTAAGTGAGCTATATCCCGAGTGTCAATTCGGAGTTCACCTGGAAAACAGTAATACGATTACTGACTATGGTACTGGCGAAATTGTTCATAACTTGCTATTGTCTGGGCAGCTGGACGAAGGACATTACAGTGTCCTAATGGAAAGAATGGTAGGGCAGCACAGTCATATTGAAGAACTTCGTCAATGTTCAGTTATACATATTATTTAAATCCCTATTGCGCGGCAAACCATTCAGTAATGCCAAGGTGGAAATTTCACGATACCTAAGGTGCAACGCAAAGCCAATGTTGTGAGAAAACAAGTTTTGTTATATAGATATATATTTTTGCTTAGAATATCATCTTTTTACTTATTAGATAAGGCTACAATGTGCTCATCATACCTATATGTAAGAGCTTTTTTATAATATTAAAATATGCTGTGGAGCAGCACGGGTCCTCTAGTATACTATTATTTATACTAATACTTCAAAGTTCTTCTGGTATCAGTTTTGTCTACGGTTTTGGATATCTAATAATCTTGTTTCAGTTGTAGAGCTTACAGCAGCCTACGAGGAATTGCCGAGAATATTTATTGTTATCGTGCATTTGAATATAAAATTAATCATTTGTTTTAGCAGCTTGCTCGAAATCAATTTACAACTACTTTATCAATGTATCGACACCGTTCAGGCGATTTATTGCGGTATGTCACACCCTGGTGCAATTCTAAAGATGTGTATTTTTGTAAATATGCGTCTGACAACACTAGCGCACTGAATAGCTGGAGCCAGAAAACTGCGGGAGGGGATAGTGGCGTGATCGCAGTTTGGCGTCGAGCGTCGGCTGGAATATTCGTGTGCTAACTTGTCTCGGGCACGTTAAACCCTGCCACTTGCTTAACGTGTTTTTTTTACGTAATGTATTTTTTATTGTTTTATATTATTTTGTTTTTGTTCAATTTTGTGTTTTTAAAATCAGTTTATGTCTCGTGGTTTTTTAGATTAACGACTTATTATTTTATTTGTTTTTAAGTCATTCAGATGGTACAGAGTGCAAGAAAAATATTCCAGTTTTTATACGCAAGCGAATCATGAATCAGCTTGGTGAACCATCACCTGAACCTGCAAATATGACTGGACTATATATCAAATGTCAGGATACGATATGTCAAATATCAGGACTGAATGCCCAAACAAGAAAGATAGAAAATCTAAGTATTCCTGCAACATTTTCGCCAAGCCTATATGTATGGAGTATGCTAAGTTCGGATGTAAAAATTTTACTGATTTTGAGAGTAGTGACTAGTAACTTATGTTTGTAAAAAAATATCACTTTTGTTTTTTCTGATGGAAGATCTTATAATCTTTATGTTTATGTTGATTTAAAATGTTAAAAACGATTTTCTTTTTATAAGTGTTGATTTTTCTAAATCTCTAAAATATTTTTCCTTTAATTAGACTGTATAAGAAAACAATGAATAAGAAACAATAATGTCATAATTTAAAACTTTTGTGTTTAGTTTCATTATAGTGATCCTATATACTACACTATATGATTAATACAATTATATGAAACATAATAGGATTAGTGTACTTTATGTTCTGGATATGTCATACCCTGCCTCATTGTTGATGTAACTTTTTTTCACCTCATGCTCGCCGGATTAAAAGATATTCTTTTAACGATACATTAAATTATATGTATTTCCATTTAACAGCACAACCTTCCAAAAAGATATCACTTAACCGTAATGTTTGAGAGTGAAGCCGTTTTTCAACACGACCAGGAGCGAAACACTGGCGTACGTTTAAAAAACATGTAAATTAATTAAACCTAATAAATCTGCGAAAAGTACCTTAATTTGAATATATAGCTTTCACGTAAATATAAGACAGTAAGGACGGTTTCAGATTAGCGTATTTTTCTGCGCGTATAGGGTCGTTTCAGCATACGCGCTTACACGCGCGCTACATTTCGTGATTCAAAAAACCGGACTCGCGTAAACGGGCATGTTTCAGCGTGTTCGCTCGAAGCGGTAGTGACATCGTGTCAGTGTCAACATGGATTCTGACGACTCGCTCTTAAACGAGCTTAGAAGCGCGTCAACGCTCGTACGAGTTGCGCGTGTGTCAAAAGGCGCGCCTATACGCGCCTACATGCGCTTCCAAAAGCGAGCTTATACGCGCGTATAAAACGCTAATCTGAAACCGCCCTAAAGTTTAAAGTTCATTTGGTTGGACAGCATCATAGAACATTATGTTGATGAAGTCGTGTTTCCTTATTAACATCACAACAAATGGGAGGACGTAATTATGAATATTAGATGGTTTACGAAGCGCCTGTGACGTCATGACCAAGTTGATATTTTCGTTAGTTCATTAAGTATAACGCTAAGTAATATCTTTTCAAAAAGTTTTCATAATTTATGTTCCTAGCTTCTTTACTTATTGGAAAATGTTCGCATGTAACATAAATACACATTTTTTATTAAATTTGTTATAGGAGTAGCAAGTTATTAGTATTCTGGCTATGCTTTCGTGGTTAGCTGAGTATAGTCCATACATGGTTTTCTAGAAGCGATAGCAATTTTCTACGAGTATGTGCTCCGACCGTCTGAAAAGCAGTAGATTTTAAGTTAAATTTTATCCTATGTTCCTTTATAAGGCATTTTTTTGTAGTTCCAAGGCGTATAAATCTTGGATGCAACCGGGATAGTGTTAGGACGATGACCATCTATCTATATATTATCTATATATTTATAAAAATAAATAATAATTAAAAATAAGGTATTGGATTTGATTCAAAACCATTATCGGATAAGTAACGATGCCTACATATATTCTTCAAACATATGAAGTCACTGAAAAAGCATTCAACTACACAATGCCTGCGTCGCATTGATCTTCTTAATCTTTGAAATAAATGGTTACAAAGGACACATATCATCGCCCAAAATACATGTATCATACAAGTTTTTGTTCCACACGACATTCGTAACAGTAAATATTCTTCAAATATTTTTCTTTTTAGGGTTCCGTACCTAAAAGGTAAAAAACGGAACCCTATTACTAAGCCTCCGCTGTCTGTCTGTCTGTCTGTCTGTCTGTCTGTCTGTCTGTCTGTCTGTATGTCTGTCTGTCTGTCACCAGGCTGTATCTCATAAACCATGATAGCTAGAAAGCTGAAATTCTCACAAATTATGTATTTTGGTTGCCGCTATAACAACAAATACTAAAAATAAAAAAAATGAAAATATTAAGGGGGGGTCCCATACAAAAAACGTGTTATTTTTCGTATTTTTTGCTCAAAACTACTAACTGTAACAGGTAGACGCTTTAAATTTTTACAGAATATGTAGTTTTATATTACCTTTCAAAATAAATAATTAAATTTAAAAAAAGTAAATAATAAAGGGGGGCTCCCATACAACAAACGTAATTTTTAAGCAATTTGTTACTCAATCTTAATAAACAGGTAGAAACTTCAAAAGTACTTAAGTATACATACAACGAACGTGATTTCCTTTTATAGATGATGGTACGGAACCCTTCGTGCGCGAGTCCAACCCGCACTTGCCCAATTTTTTTTATGGCTTGTGAGTTTTGTAAAATTTAATTTAAGAAAAATTGCGAATATCATAGCTATATGGCCTTGTATAACTATGTGTGAAGAGCGGTAAAGAAAAAAGTAACTGATTATATTCTGGTTGAATGTACTATCTCAAATGCAATATATATCTAACCTATACAAATTTAAGCTAAAGTACTCTAGCTTATCTTCGAAGCCTTACTGAATAAATGTTCTTTTCTTTTTAAATTTATTTACAATGAGTTCTATTATCTCAGCCACTCATATAAACTCGAATTTACCGCACCCAGTAAATATTGGCATGATCCGACCATTTCTAGCCCTCCTCATTTTCAAATTATCCAATAAATTCATTCAAGGTGTGAGCAAACAAAGATTTCAACAAATTATGCAAAGAGATTCTCATTCATATCATTATAATAACAGCACGGCAAATAAGTTTTTTAACCTTGAGTTTTCTTTGCAAACTTTCATAATAAATACTAATGTATTTTCTGCATTAACGTGGGTAGTTTAACATTATTAATATGGCTAAGTTTGATGACATTTTATATCGTTAGAATTTTATTTAATGTTGCTTTTATTTGTACGAATTCTGATCTCAGCACAAACATGCTTATATTCGTTGTCACTATAATTACTTTTTACTGTTTCTACGGGATATATACCACGTACCTTTGTTTTCAGTAACCGACATTACGCTACGCCCGCACATTTTTTAAATTTACCCGTTTTGGCCGATTCCGTGGGAATTTCGGGAAATCCCTTCTTAGTGCACCGGTCCCCAAGGAACATACATGCCAAATTTCAGCTTCCTGCGCCCAGTAGTTTCGGCTGTAGCGTGTCTGTCAGTCAGTCAGTAACGCAAGGATTTTATATATTAAGATAAAAAAGGAATGACAATAATTAAAGGGTGCTCTCCATACATGGAGCTAACGTGAAAATATTTTTACAATGGAGCATGTCTAGGTATTTAAAATAATTTTGGGGTATCTGAAATTATCAATTTCTCAAAGTCGATCGTTAGAAAGATAGACGCTTTCAACGTGGTTAAATGAGTATCGTTACCCTGCCCCTCCGTCCCCAAACTTTTGAAGTAAGAGAGTGACAAATTTAAAAAAAGCACTTAGATGATGATTATGTATTTATTTAGGTGTTTTACGTATAGATAGGTACATATTTTGGCTGTAACCAAATAATAATCAGGTAGAAGTTCCTTGAATATGAGTATTCGAGGAACATCTACCTGATTACAATAGCAGTGGTACAATAGTAGCAAACAATGTTTTCTGCCACGAGATCTACGAAGTTTGCCTTTATGTTGAGATAATATTGACCTTTAAGTTACGATCAGAAATGTAAAAAGAGCTAAAATACAAACTAAACAGTACAAAATCAGAGAATCATAGAGGCAATTGTACAAACATATTCAAATTGTATTTACAATTTTAATATAATTGTACAATTGCAGTTGATTTTCCAAAACGCGTTTCCTATCTCTACCAACTGGTAGAGATAGGAAACGCGCTACATTAGTTGGCTTTGTAGGCTACTTGCAAGAATCTCTGTACAAAATATTCAAGCAGTACAATAAAGATCTTTTTCTGTCCGACTAATGGAATATGTCCTTGTAAAACGTTGAAACGGGTCATTGCAGAAGCGAATGCGACTTCATAAGTTAACAGCGTAATATCTCAGTATTCTTTACGACATTTTTGCTAAGAGGTGGTACAGTAATCGAATATAATATTGTGTAGCTGAGCGAGTACTCCACAGAATTTAGTATGAAACTATTTTAATGATAGCCCCGCTTGTGAAACTAAGCATACAGCAATAAGGCTTTAAATAAAGCAGAGAAATGCGAGGCAGGTAAGCGGTTGCCAGCTTTATTTTCCTAGCCTCGCTGAACACTACTTGTGTATATAATATTGTTGGTTGTTTTACACAGTACCACACCGCTCAGTTCTTTCGTTCACTTTTCGTGAATTTGCAGCCTTACTCGGCGAGAGCGCGCGTCGCTGAGAACGCGCTTTAATGCAGACAGATGGTTCAGGTAAATCGAGTGGCTAACATTTTTTCGCACGATTAATCTCCCACGCAATTATGTCGCATAATGATATCGCCATTTTATAAGATCAAAGGCGAATTAACCGCAATGGGATCACTCGAATTTCACGATAATTGAAGTGTATTGATTCTGAATAATCCTCTTGGAACAAATTAGGTGGAATAAAAAATCCTGAATAAATTACGGTAGCCTTAATTGCTCTGTGCTGAACAAGGGTCTACCGAAATCTCTGAATCGATACTATTACATAGAGTGATTCTGTACTCCTTTTCTATATTACTGTGATTGTCATCGATAAGGCCGGTGCTATCAAAGCGATCTCAAGGATCGCGCATGTAAGTGTGTTTGCTTATGTCTTTACGTTCTAGTATATCTGTTTTCTCCGAATTTAAGTGTTTTATTAGGTAAGGACTGGTTATATTAGGTTAACAACATAACCTATATTCGAAACTAATTTATCTCAAACATTATTATATCAGCTGAAATACGTCCACTGCTGGTCATAAGCCTCCCCAAGGCTCTCCATGTGGACCGATACTGAGCCACCCGCATCCATCCGCCACCCGCGATCCTAACAAGATCGTCAGTCCACCTAACAGTCTCAAACATACTATGACATTATTGTACATAGCCAATATTTCAATACTAGTCTGAAAATCCTTTTTCTCAGTCATTTTCCTTATTTTTTACTTAAGTGGAAGTCCCTCGACCATCACCAATCACTTATTTATTCCATAATCTATTTTCTCGCATTGCAAAGTGTCTATCTATTCACTCACCAGCCTCCTTATCCGTTGAGATATCACTCCGTAATATACAATAAGGAAGATAGTGCTGCCTGTTTAGTGAGATATCCCTTTGTAGTACTACAATGCGGCCAAAATATGGGCGGAAACTAGAGTGATAAAGTCGTAGAGCCACTAACTCACTTAGTTTACATACAATAAATCATTGGTCTTGAAACAGTAAATAACATAAACCAAACGGAGCAACCCATTTATATAAATAAATGAACCCCCTTTTATAGATAGCGAAGTCGGGAACAACCGAAGATAATTGCCACTTCCTTGAGTGAGCGTAGCTCTGTAGAACACCCTACGTCGTAGCTCCAGTATCGCCAAGCTCCATAGCCGATAACGATAAACGATTTGCCTAATGAAACAGTGATGTGGGTACAAGGATATCATATTGGGTACTTTCTTAGCGTATAATCATTTAGGATTGTCGTGAAAACCTAATTAGAATATCATTATTCATTCATTATCGTACTAATATACATATTATATAAATGAAGACGTAATTTGTGGGCTTGTTTGTTGTAACGATTTTACAAATGAACCAATTGTAATTAAATTTAGCACGGTGATATATCAAAAGTTTGGAAGGATTATTTAGTAAACTTTCCTTTCAAGTACTTGCACTGTTGGTTTATTAGCATGTTTATATACATGAATTGTAATACAGCTATTACTTACAAAATGTAAATCGTTTTATCATTACATATACCATATTTATAATGGCCATTGTATATTAAAAACAAAACATATATGATAAATAGATATGACACTACTATTGGCAAATGCTACAATACTGGCGTACATTCAAAGATACTATTTTTGATGTCAGATATTTTATTCTTATACATTACTTTGACCATTGAGCCATGGCTATCACCCCTACTTTACACTTTTTCTAAAATGGATCCACTACGATACAAAGTCAGCCTTAGGCAACGGTACTGAGAGCACAGTACCTTCAAAGAGCGACTTGCAGCTTTTCACGCAGTACAAAACTATTTGACTCCGATTACCCGTACCTAGAGTGTAGAAAGTTCGCTATGTACCCATATTTGTAACGCTTTTTAAAGGTTTGTAGGAATATCACTAGGTACATCTTTAAAGGAAGTGAGCTATACTGTGCCTACAATATATAATATAACTGATACATAAATAATACTGCAGCCAATTTTCACGGTGAAGTGCATCTTTACGACACCGCAAACTCTTTAATTGTCTAATGATAATTACCAGCAAATTGATTGAAGACAATACTTTGAAGTATTTCTACGGTTTTGGATATCTGGTAGTTTAGTGTCAGTTATAGAACTTACAGTAGCCAACGAGGAACGGTCGAATTGAATAACAGAATATAAACTGATCAAATCTTTTACAGCTTTTTGCTTGAAATAAATATGCTTACAATTACTTTATCAATGTATCGACACCGTTCAGGAGTTTTATTGTGGCACTCCACAGCTGGAACTTTGAAAAATGTCACAGTTCTGTGTGAATCGTACTTGCGTCTTCATTTAAGATGAAATGTCTGCGGGCGGTTAAACAATATTTCTTACCGATAAGTATATGTACATACAACTATTATATCTGCGATCATGTTATTGGCTTGGCAAAAAATCGAGCCCTGTTGCAGAAATTGTTAGACAAGTTTTATAGAAGGCAATTAAATAAATAACAATATCTGTTGAATACATAAAAATGCTTTGTTGTTAAAATTCCCTACCCACGTACATATAACGGGGAGTAACAAAAAGGGAATCGCGATTTATTACTCAAAGTCTGACAATTCTTTGCACTTTTTATTTTCATACATAATTATAGATAAAATTATCTTTGTAGACGAATCTTTCATTAACTACGAGTTAACAGATACGAGTATACACATTCCATATGTTAGCTGTATTACAATCTACATGTCAAACGGTGCGGAAAGGACGGAAGGGTAGTGTTGCGTTATCATATCGAGATTATTGGATTGCAGGCGGCATGTTCTCTAGCGCCATTAAATTAGATAGGTGATCACTTAGTACAGTACGAATCTATTACAGGAATGAATCTTATCGTTTGCCGGTACTCGTTATTATATTAGATTTACGGCGAGCGTATTGATAACTGTGCAGAGAGGCAAACGTGGAGTTCATTAAAGTATACAAGTTTTGGTATTGATGGCGAAATAGTTGAGATGCTCGTTTCGACACTTGTCAACGCTGAATGTTCTTTCTAGGTTGTTCTTGTACTGTTTTTCGTAGATTAGAATGGAGTACGGGACAAAAAAATGTATGGTCTGCGAATAACTGTACTAAGTTTGGACCTTTTAGTTACTCCGAAACATCAACTGCGGCTCGTAAATGTTTTGCCAGGTAGTTATTTTGTTACAATTCACGGTAAAATAGGTATTATTTCGCTTACCAGTGACACACATGACGCCGAAATATTGATAGATACACTTTAGGATAGATTTCAGTGTAAAATTACCTTTATGACATACCAAGTTTGAGAAGTGTTACACAATTTGTCCCTTATATTAAAAAAAAAAACAGACATTACACAATGACATTAAACCTGAAAGATAAACCGTGTAGGGGAATTTATTCACAACCAGGTAAGAAATAAAGGAAGGAAGGTCCGTTTTAACAACCATAAAAACAAATTCAAACATACAATAAACTCTAACATGTCAAACCTTCTAATATTTTACTCGCGGGGTGGAATCATAAATACAACAAAATGCCAGCGTAGCGTTTTGGTAGAAAATTCTCCAAGAAGATGAAAATTTTCGAACTTTTGCGCCTTAAGCTTGTGTAAGCTACAGTTGCATAGTTTTTGAGAGTTGCTCGCTTACACGTGTAAGACTGGGCTTTTCTAAAGTGATGCCACGTTTTTATGTTTGTCTTTAACATACGTTTTTTTCTTGACAGCGTCGTGATTTATGTGTGACGTAAAAATAAATTGCTTGGTGTTTGTGGACTATGAGCAAACTTTTGATTCAATCGAAACCTGGTCAGTGCTGCAGTCTCTCCAAAGGTGCAAAATTGACTATCGATATGTCAAAGTGCTGAAGTGTTTAAACGAAAACGCCAACATGTCAGTCCGCCTCCAGGAACAGACCTCAAAACCTTTTCGGCTACAGCAAGGGGTGAGGCAGGGAGATTTTATATCCCCGAAACTCTTCACCGCTGCGCTGGAAGACGTTTTCAAGCTCCTGGACTGGGAAGGACTCGGTATCAACATCAGGGGCGAGTACATCACTCAACTTCGATTTGCTGATGATATTGTGACGGCCGGTGTCATGTCAAACTGTCGACGTCACGGAGCACGATGTCATACTGACGTCAACACGACCATAGCCCATGAAGACTGGCCTGCTCTCTTCGGTGACAGCGTGCCGTGGGTCGTCGAAATGACGTCAAAATGACGTCATATTTTTATTGCCACTTTTTGAAAAGAGTTGTTTAGGGTAAATATAATGTAATTGGAGATCTTTTAAGAACAAAATACCATACAAGTCCATATCGCATAGTTATTTGTAACAATATAATAACATTTTGAGTTCAGCAATGCTTCTCTTACTGGCCTAATATTTTTATACAAATAGCCTATCGATTTAAATGAGTACAATATATTTTCAGTACTGGCAACATTACTCCGGTGACAGCATTGACAGATACAAAGACTCAGCTATTGAAAACGTTTCTCTTTCCAACACATTAGGAAGTCGCTCGTGTTTACTCGTTTACTCATTTTTAACTGATATTCCCAAACTTTTCTATCATCATGGTGAATTGTAAAAGTAAATCGGTGAAGGGAAGTTCGATTTACTAATAACTAATATCGATTATTAGAAGCTTCTATTTGCCTACATTGATTTAACTGATTTATTTTCCTTTTTTATTTTATATACTTATTTTCTTTTATAATATGCCTTTACTTTTTTTTATTTCGAATAGGTACCTTTATATATTATGATAATTGAAACATCTTTGTCAATTCACAATTTACCCACAAACTTGTGGGTAAATTGTGATACGAAAAGTTTGAGAACCATCATACTTTCCCGATGACGTACGCTTGGCAAAAATTGCCAGGTATTTTGCCGAATCGAGCAGGCCTGTCTTCTTGGGCTATGCCAAGGCTATGCATACACGACAAACTAGCCGGTCGTCAAACACAATAATTAGCAAAGAGGTTTGAAGACTATTTTATTATTTTGAAATGAGTTTTTAGTTCGATGACGTATACACTCTAACAAGTGTTTGCCAAATTCACCAGTCATTGACAACAAGGCAATGGCCGTGCGGATAACACATCCCGTTCACGTTCTGAGGGCGTGGGTTCAAATCCCACTCACAACAGTTATGTGGAATATGGTTTTTATGAAATTTGGAATATGTTTATGAATATTTGGCAAATATTAAAAAAAAGGTTATTTAAATGTTTCGAGTAAAAATTAGAATATTTGTTGAGACATGCACTTAACAGCTGTAACGAAACGTCGCCGTGGGGTCTGCGGTGCGGGGCGAGTGGACGGCTCGCCGGCTTGTGCGCGCCGCTGTCATCGTGAATCAGCTGTTACACGTCATTACGATCAGACGCTCTCGCGCAACCTAAATACTTTTCTTGTTTGTTCCGTAGACGCGACCATAATTGTATATGTAAACCTCAGTAGTACTTCAACGAATATAACATCCTAGTATTACAGTCCACTGCAGTTTTATTCGACACTACACTCTTTCTTCGGAAACCAGCGCAACGACGCCGCACCAATATTCTAGAAACTTCAGGAAAGAATGGAAAGGTTAAAAGGAGATAGGAGATGGAAAAACAATTGAATAATGCAATGACAATCAAAATTAGTGGATCTAGAACATTCCTAGGGGTATATAAGTCGGTGTAGATGCGCTGAGCGCCAGTTTAAGTTGAGAAGTGGTAAAGTGAAGAAGAAAAGGAAGAAGTAAAAGGAAGAAAGAAGTAGTAGTGAAATAAAGTGAAGTGAAAGTATAGTGCAGTGAAGTGCAGTGCAATAGACGTTAGTGTTGCTGCTGTCCGCGTCCAAATCGAACGACGCGTCGTGTGTGTGAAGTCGAATAAAGTGTCATCAGTGCTACTCTGTGTTTCCTTCCAATCCCGTTACCCCGTCCGTAACAATATCGTAGTCTCAGCCATGACCATGGCAGACCTTAGCACAATGCTCGATGGCCTCTGTAGAGTCTCTCAACAAGTAGGTCTTAAGATGAACATGGACAAGACGAAAATCTTGTCTAACGTCCATGTCGTACCTGCTCTTATGCAGGTTGGGAACTCTACAATCGAAGTTGTCGACTAGTACGTTTACCTGGGACAAATGATCCAATTGGGTAGGTCCAACTTCGAGAAAGAGGATCATTCGTCGAATCCAATCTTTGACCAGTGTGTGTTGCTAGTGATGATCTACAACGCTGAGACGTGGTTGCTAACTATGGGCCTTATCCGAAAGCTCAGGGTTACTCAGAGAGCGATGGAGAGAGCTATGCTTGGAGTTTCCCTGCGAGATTGAATCAGATATGAGGAGATCCGCAGGAGAACCAAATTCACCGACATAGCTCTCCGAATAGCCAGGCTGAAGTGGCAATGGGCAGGGCACATAGCTCGAAGAACCGATGGCCGTTGGGGCAGGTGGGTTCTAGAGTGGCGACCACTTACCGGATGACGCAGCAGGGGTAGACCTCCCGCAAGGTGGACCGACGATCTGGTTAAGATCGTGGGAAGCGGTTGGATGCGGACGGCTCAAAATTAGTCTGTGTGGAGAACCTTGGGTGAGGCTTATGACCAGCAGTGGACGTCTTTAGGCTGACATGATGAAAAATAAAAAATATGTTCTTTGTGGTTCAGCGTATATTGTTGTTTTAATTTCTACGTTGTCTTTCAAAGATTTCGAATTTGTGTGCTTAGTGTGAGACAGAACGTTTATATTGTAAAACGTTCTTTTAAAAAAGACGAAAATAATAAAATGTGAATTGAAAATGATTTATGTGCTTAAATTAATATTTCCATATCCTAGCTAGAAAAAAAAATGACGCATTATATATCTGGCGAGTTACTAAGTTACAGGTTTCGTGCAGCCTTTGTTTTATATTTAAGAGCTCGGAACTCTCTTTACCACAAGTGTTTGATTCTCGATCTCGAAGTACTTATTTACCCTACACAGCAAAAGAGAACATATTTTTTCACACGGTACGAAATCGGCACTTCTATGATTTCGCATAAATGTTGTTGTTTATATGGCACTTGGCATAAGGTACTATAACGCCACCTTTCACATAATGGGATAAACATACAATTATGAAGTGTGTGTATTGAATATATTACCGGCATTAGTTTCCTGTCGCTTGCTGGAGGGTCGCCGAGGACGCATATGCATTTAATGTTCAGATGATATAGCGATACCACTAAACATATTTTTTCCACGTTTTGAAACTACATTACCATCTTTGGAAATACATATAGTTAGTATCATAATTTAAATTCAGCAGTTTAACGTGTACTCTTCGTAAATAGCAGAAAGTATATTGATGGATATTGGAGCTCCGTTTATTGATAATTTGATTTACATCCAATATCAAAGTGGCGTGCCGCCGTGGCGTTTTACACAGACGCTGATGATTGTATACTTTTAATTTAGCGGTTCTTTCACCGATCTTTATCTACAAGCTTACCAGCTAAGCCGTTAAACAAGATTACATTTCAAATAGATTAAAACACATCAGCCGAGACGGATTTTTCTTTAACAAAAAGACTTCATTTGCTACGTGACGGCAAAATGTGATTTTCCGAAAAAGATAACTTTCGTACTGTTACGAATGGCAATAATTGAAAATAACGCCATCTATCGGTGAATGGGAGAACTAGATGAGATTAGATGTATCGGTGGTTTAAAGCTGTTTCATCTATCCTCTAATAGATGGCGTTGCTGTAAATAGAACAAACTAGAATGACCGCAAGCTACCAGAACTTTCGTGATGCGTCTCGAAAATACTAGTTATGTGTTCTGGCCGGTATAAATACCGCGCAGACGGGCGAGAAGAGACAGTAACAATTGAATATCGGAGCGATAATCATCAAGCGAAGGGAAGTAAGTCGGAAGTGTTTAGTGGTGTTTCTAGTAGTGTGAAATAAGTGTGTTTTTATTAGTGTTGAGAAATAAGTGTGTATAGTGTTTTTAAATAAAGTACAGTTTAGTGGCATAGTGAGTTTTAATTTATCGTCGAACCCCAGCTCGTAACAAATTGGTGTCAGAAGAAAGGGATAAATTATGCCGGTTATGCCGAAAGAAGAAACTGAAGGAGTGCGTACCAGGAACCAGCGCCAGCAAGACCTGGACCAGAGACGCTTCAGAGACGTTCCTTCTCCATCGTCTGGTGGACCAGGCGACTCCGCGGCTGCAGTGGAGCCTGCAAGCGCCTCACACTCCGTGACGGTGCCCGACATCGCGGCTCATATGGTGTTCATGCAGGAGCAGGCCCGCCGTCAGGAGGAGCAGGCTCGCCGTCAGGAGGAGCAGGCTCGCCGTCAAGAGGAGCACGCACGCCGCCTGGAGGACCAGCTTCAGCGCGACAAGGAGGAGCAGGCTCGCCGTTAAGAGGAGCAGGACCGCCGTCAAGAGGAGCAGGACCGCCGTCAACAGGAGCAGGCTCGCCGTCAAGAGGAGCACGCGTGCCGACTAGAGGAACAGCTGCAGCGCGACAAGGAGGAGCACACCCGGCGTCTGGAGGAACAGCTGGTGCTTATGAAGGACCTCAGCGCCGCTGTAGGGAAGGACCAGAAGGCGGTCAAGGAGGAACTTCAGCAGCACGAGGCCCGTATCAGCGACGTAGAGATGCTCGTACACGACAAGCTGGAGACTCGCGTCGCCTCTATTGAGAAACGTGTACATGACCACCACGAGACCTGTGTTGCTGAAGTGAAGAAGAAATTGCGTGGGCTCGAAGTGACATCAGCGGCTGTAGCGCCCTCACCTCGTGGATTTAAGGTTCCACCATTTGATGGCTCGTCATCATGGTCTGCATACAAGATCCAGTTCGAGGCTGTGATGCGATCGAATGGGTGGACCAAAGAACAGGCCTTAACCACCCTAATCTTGGGCCTTCGCGACCGGGCCTTGACAGTGTTGGAAGTACTCGGACAAGACGTCACCTACGAGAAGCTTCTGGAGGCGCTGGAGGCGAGATACGGTGACGCGCACCTCGAACACGTTTATCGTGCTCAGCTGAAGGACAGGACACAGTGCACCGGAGAAACTCTGCAGAAGTGGGCTCTGGAGGTGGAAAAGCTGGTCAGGGAAGCACACCAGTCGTCGCTTGCGCTTATTGACGGGAACCTCGTACAGGCGTTTACGGATGGGATCCGGGACCTGGAGGTAAGAGCAGCAGTGAGGCTTGGGCACTTCAAGGACCTCAAGGACGCCTTAGCCCACGCTCTGGAGGTGGAAGCAGTACGACGCGACGATCGAGGTCCCCGCATCAGGGAAGTTGTGTCGTCACCTCGGTGCTACAACTGCGGAGAAAGAGGCCACATCCGCTTGAGCTGCCCAAAGCGTAGGCAGCCTGGTGACACCCTGTCTCCACCAAGTCGCCTGATGTGCCTGCCAGGCAGCGAGAGCAGGGAAACAAGTAGAAGCCAGGACTGCGGGGCGGGTGCTGGCTGGTAATGGAAGAGCCCCAAGTATCTCGATCTCGCAATCATGTGACGGGAACAGCCTGATCATCGAAGGCGAAATTAACAGAACACCATGCAAGCTGACATTGGACACGGGTGCTTCTCGGACAGTCGTCGGTTTCCATCTGGCAAGACGGGTTCTTTGGGGCTGCTTCAGAAACAATGAAAGTGTGAATCTGAGAACAGCTACCGGTCAGCACATAAACATCCGAGGTGAAATGGAGGTGGATCTGAAGTTAGGCAACAAAGTTTACCGTCACAAAGTCATCGTGGCCGATATAGTGGACGACAGCATCTTAGGCCTAGACTTCATGCGGAAGTATCGCTGCGAGATCGATGTTAACCAGGGAGTGTTGAAGTGTGGCTCGGAAGAAGTCTTCATGGAAGGTGCAACTTCAGGAAAAGTGGACTGCCTGAAGAATGTCATTCTTCACCCGCGGTCGGAAACAGTTGTACCAGTTTGTTTACCAGGGAATTCTGGTCGAGGGAAGAAGGCCTAGAGAAAGAGGCCTCGTGGAAGATTGCACGTACCTTGGGAAGGGGTACCAAAGTTTCATCAGTACGCGCACTGAATGCAAGTGACAAGGAAGTGTCGCTCAAGAAAGGGAGTGAATTGGGCACCTACACTTTTAGAGGACTGCAAAAGTACCCTGTCGGAGGAAGAGAAGACCGAGGCTCGGAAGATGTTGAACCGGTTCGCCGATATTTTCTCGACCAGTGATGCCGACATAGGGAAGACAGCACTAGTCCAGCACAAAATAAACACGGGGAGTGAAGCACCGATTCGCCAGCGACCAAGACGTGTGCCAGTGGCACGGGAATGTGAAGTGGAAGCTATTCTCGACGGCATGGTGAAGGAAGGCGTAATCGAGCCTTCGTCCAGCCCGTGGTGTTCTCCGGTGGTGCTAGTTAAGAAGAAAGATGGCAGCATGCACTTCTGTGTAGACTACCGCCGATTAAATGACATCACGAAGAAGGACAGCTACCCACTGCCAAGGATCGATGACACACTGGATACGCTGACGGGGATGAAGTGGTTTTCTACCTTAGACCGCATTCTTCAGAAGACGGCATTCTCCACAGGAAAAGGATTATGGCAATTTAACGTCATGCCCTTTGGATTGCGCAACGCTCCGGCTACTTTTGAGAGACTGATGGAGTGAGTGCTTATGGGACTGATTGGAGACGCCTGTCTGGTCTACTTGGATGACATCATCATCGTGGGGCGCTCCTTCCAGGATCACCTTCGAAACTTGGAGCAAGTGCTGTCAAAGATACGAGGAGCTAATTTGAAGCTGAGTCCGAAGAAATGCACGTTATTCAGACGGCAAGTGAACTTTCTAGGATATGTGGTCTCGGAGAATGGTATTCAAACTGACCTAGATAAGATCATTGCCGTGAAGGAATGGCCAGTTCCAGAGGACAAAACGCAGGTCAGAGCATTCCTCGGATTATGCTTCTACTACCGACGGTTTGTGAAGAACTTTGCTGATATTGCTCGACCTCTTCATAAGCTCACCGAAGACAGAGTGCAGTTCTGTTGGAATGAGAGCTGTGACGTTGCATTCCAGAAGCTCAAGGAACATCTGTGTACTGCACCTATTCTAGGCTACCCTGACAATGAGCATGAATTCATAGTTGACACAGATGCCAGTAACACCGGAATTGGCGGCGTGCTGTCACAGAGGAAGAGTGATCAAGAAGTTGTTATAGCATACTTCAGCAAGGCCTTATCCAAACCCGAAAGAAACTACTGCGTCACCAGGAGGGAACTCTTGGCTGTAGTAAAGACATTGCAGCATTTCAACAAATATTAGTTGGGCCGCAAATTCCACCTGCGAACCGACCATGCAGCGCTGAAATGGCTACTTCAATTTAAGGACCCAGAAGGACAAGTAGCCAGATGGATTGAACTACTTCAAGAGTTTGATTTTGTAATACAACATCGCAGCGGCAAGTCCCATGGTAACGCAGATGCCCTATCGCGTAGGCCGTGTCCCAACCAGTGCAAGCACTGTACCCGACAGGAAGCAAAGCAGGCAGCATTAGTGAGGATGTTGAAGACAGGTCTGAGCGACGAATGGAAAGAAGCTTTGCAGAGTGCTCAGCAAGACGACAAGGACATACAGCCGATTCTCGAATGGAAGAAATCAGACGCTCCGAGGCCCAAATGGAGTGATATCGCAGCAATGAGCCCTATCATCAAGAGTTATTGGGCACAGTGGGAAAGCTTGGTTGTCCAGGATGGAGTTCTGTGCCGCAAATGGGAAAACGCTCGCGGTAACCAGTGCCATTTACAAATGGTAGTGCCTAAAACTAAGGTGCCGGAAGTCTTGCAGCTCTATCACAATGGTGCTTCAGGAGGTCACATGGGAGTTAAGAAGACGCTTACTAAGATCCGAGAGCGGTTTTATTGGCTCCACTGTTGGGATGACGTCGAGGATTGGTGCCGCAAATGCACAAGTTGTGCGGCTGTCAAGGGGCCACATACTCGTAGCAGAGGTGCATTAAAGGTGTACAATGTGGGAGACCCATGGGAGCGCATAGCGTTGAATGTTGCTGGGCCATTTCCTGAGAGCCAGGACGGAATTAAATACTTCTTGGTTGTGATGGATTACTTCACGAAGTGGCCTGAAGTGTTTGCAATCCCAAATTAAGAAGCTACCACAGTGGCCGATAAGTTGGTGCATGAAGTCTTTTGCCGGTTCGGGGTGCCCTTAGAAATCCACAGCGATCAAGGCCGGAACTTCGAATCTGAGGTGTTCAAGGAGACTTGTCGCGTGATGGCCCAAGTAGCACAAAACTGCATTATAAGATGTCACAAAAGGTAACATCGGTAACTTTAGCAGTTATGAAGAGTTATTACAGTACATTCGACCTGCAATAGGTGAAAAGTGAGCTTTCACCTGAATAAGAACGTTATTATGCGTCACGGAGACCACGCTGTAACGCTTGCAGCGTTAATTTAGGTAACAGTTCAGTATTATACGTCTTTAAGCAATTTAAAGGATTTTTGTGGACTTTAACTAAGCTATATTCTGAATTAAAGACCACTTGCATTTTAAGAAAGACCACGTGAGCTACTATAATGTAATCAGTTATTCTGTGGCTTCAAATAACAAAGATATAATGCCTTTTGCTGCACACAGTGGAACTTGTGTAATGTTAATCAGCTTGTTACACGCAATCGTATAATAGCTCTTATAAAGCCTACATGATCACTATGAGTGAACATTATATGATGCTAAGTTAAAGCAAACTGCTTTATATTAGCTCACATGAACTCACATCTTACCCGTAATCTCAGTGAGAGCTGAATACTTGTACTATCGTTGACAATTAATCTACTAGTGCCGTTAAATAAGACCTTGAAGACTTCTTTATTCAGCGCTTCGTAGGTAAGTAGCTAATTGCGTCGTTTAAGATATTGTGATATGAGGAAATATAAAAAAATGACTGGCGGAATACGCTGAAAAATTATGCAGAATATGTGAGGATTCTGAACAGAAATACAGATGATACAGCGAACATTGAATAGGCTACACGTTTTGTGAATAATGATCCAAGTGTGAATGAAATTTTAGAATGGGCGGGTTCCGTATTCGAAAATGTTGGTGTAAAAGCATGTGCAGATTTAGATGGACAAAACTCTTCAAGTATACAGCGAATGTTTAAAGATAGTTCAGTAGCGTATTGTGCAGTAATGACAATGAATAAAGATTCGCAGATAGATCTTACTATTCTGCAAGTTCCGACAGTGACAGTGTATCTAGTAATTATGACAAAAAAGGCAAATATATACTTCTCTGTCACCAGTCATCCGATCGTCTACCCCTTTCTCTTTCATATCCATCTTTTCCTTGGCGGTCCTCTCCCTTTTCGTCCTTCTATATGCATATTCATCACTTTTTTACCTACATACATCTCATCTCTCCGCATAACATGTCCATACCAGGCTAATAGACGCCCTTTTACGTTTTCATCTATGGGCGCCACTTTCATACTACCTCTAATGTAATCATTCCTAATTCTGTCCATTCTTTTCACTCCACACATCCATCGTAACATTCTAATCTCTGCCACATGCAATCGTTTCTCATCCATCTTCTTTGTAGCCCAACACTCAGCTCCATACAGTGCGACAGGCCTTAATACATACATTCCATAAAAAAATACAATGTAAGAAAATAAAAAAAACTTGAGGTACTGATTATTTTGTACTTTTATTTATTATTTAAGTACATCTTTTTCAGATAAGAAAATATCACATCCCAATAAAATCACAAAAATAACAATTTTAGGTACCTACCTAGTTGTTCCTGACGTTAATAAATGTTCAAAGGGCAAATTGAAGCTAATCAGTGGACTACTATTTTTATCTAACTAGGAGGTAGCATACACGTTAACATTTTCTTATGTTAAAAAATATTGTGAAATACAGTAGTTGGTTGGAGGTACCCGTTAAGCCTCCTCTACACGTCTAAGTACAGAGAAAAATGGATGTTGAGTTGAGACCGAGCTACCGCAGATATTTATTTATTTAGTAGGTTCTTTTATAAATATTATGTATGTGGTCTAATTTATTTGTGGTCATTGTGAAATGTAAAACTTAGGTAAGGTACCTAATAACCTTACCTAAGTTTTTCATTTCACAATAACCACACTGTTTAAAAGCCTGAGCTTTTAAAAATTTTTACTTAATTATGTCTACTTTGGTCGAGAAAACTTTGATACTTACCTACATGATTAACATACGCTAATCTAAAAAATATAGGATAATGTGGTGATGATGAAGCTTAATTCGCGGATCCCTAAAATTCCTGCAGAGTTTATCGGTTCACTGATGATTACCTACAGTTATTTGCGTACATGTTACCCACTATCAAGCTTTACATGAATCTGTAGCTGACTTGTGTAACACAAAAACCACTCGTAACAGCTCGTTACTGATTCTTGTACCACGAGTGGATACTTAAGCAGCTCATGCTGTTTGATTGTGGTTGATACGGTACACATTGCTTGTCTGCCATTTTTTAGATTCTAACCTATGTATACAATATAATAACAATTTGTTTTTGTTTATTCAACGACAGCAGAATTTGGATAGAAAATGTAATGATTTTATACGTAAACAGCTTATTGTCAAATTACAAAGGAAAAATAAAAATAATTATTTTTTTATAATAGTATCATCAACGTATTTTATACTATAATTTTCAAGTAAACAGTGATATTTTGAGAGCGCGTGAAAATATTCGTCTAAAATTATATAGTATTTGACAATAAACTCTCCTTCCCATTCGAATTTCATGCACATGGACGAAAGACAAAGTTTTACTTAGCGATAAACATTTGCCTATTTCCCACAAACACTTTACAAAATGGTTCGCACAAAACATATCAAAATAATAATTAAGTAGTAGGGTGAAAATTATTCACAATTTTGCCACTTGTCAATTGTCAGCTCCATAAAAGAGTTACTAACATCCTGGAGTATATTTTGTGCTGAAAAATAGGTAACAAGCACTCTATTATTCAGCCCTTGTGGTGTATAAAAGGTAACACATACCATGATAATCAGTCATTATTCAGCTGTTGGGGCGACTGTTACTTTTAATAATGCTCAAATAACGCTGATATAGTGCAATCAGCTACATTATTCAGCTAACAGCTGATTAATTTGTGCCCAAATCAGAGGTATATCAGCTGAGTAGGCGCCTCTAACGCTCTTATTCAGCAGGTTTATTCAGCTGAAGATTTCATTGTGAACAGTGATTCAGCTACAATTCAGCACTTCTGTGCTACTTGGGGGGTGCACATAAAACCAGGACCACGGCTTATCACCCGCAATCAAATGGCATGGTTGAACGGTTTAACGAATCACTGGAAAGGTACCTGGCGAAGGTCGTGGAGAGCAAACAAAGAGATTGGGACAAGCACATCCAACCATTTCTCCTGTCATATCGCAGTGCGGTCCACGAAACCACAGGAATAACACCAGCTTTTGCCAATTTTGGAAGAGAACTCCGTTTACCAGCAGACTTAATCACCGGTTTTAATTGATTTGATGACTTATATAATAATTATTAACGCTAATTAATTTAAATTAAATTTACGTAATTAACAAAATATTGACATTGTATAAATTCTAATTTCACTGACTTCTTTTAATCACATAATTGCAAAAACTAAGCCTAATAAGCATACAAATATAATTGCACGCTTGAAAAGCTGAATATAGCCGAACCATTGTATTTTTTCCATCCATGTACTTACCTCTATTCGCAAATAAACGATTTGAATTTGAATTAGAATTTGGCATTCCACCAGAATCTTCACGCAATATAACAGATTACGCGACCGAGCTACGCAACAAGATGAACGATGTATATGAGCACATCAGGGAGTCAGGACAACAGATGTCTGAGAAGATGAAGACTCGCTACGACCGAAAGGCGAACAACAAAGGCTTCGATGAGGGATCATCAGTGTGGCTTCATAATCCAGTACGAAGCAAAGGTAAACCGCCTAAGTTACAAGCCAGATGGGACGGGCCATATCGCATAATTACCAGGATGAACGAGTCACCTATCGAATCCAGAAGGGGTCGCGAGGTGCACCGAAGATCGTTCATGTGGACCGGTTGGCTCGTTACTATGGGTCCAACGATGTTCGAGACGAACACGTTTAAGAGGGAGGCCGTGTTACGAATGGCAATAATTGAAAATAACGCCATCTATCGGTGAATGGGAGAACTAGATGAGATTAGATGTATCGGTGGTTTAAAGCTGTTTCATCTATCCTCTAATAGATGGCATTGCTGTAAATAGAACAAACTAGAATGACCGCAAGCTATCAGAACTTTCGTGATGCGTCTCGAAAATACTAGTTATGTGTTCCGGCCGGTATAAATACTGCGCAGACGGGCGAGAAGAGACAGTAACAATTGAATATCGGAGCGATAATCATCAAGCGAAGGGAAGTAAGTCGGAAGTGTTTAGTGGTGTTTTTAGTTAATTGGACGCGATTAAGGTATAGGCGACCTATGAGTCTCTCCTCGACCACGCTCGGTGCAAGACGAGCGAAACGTCGGAAACAGCAAATTGCTTTTATTTCATACAACGACATATAATTATACTGGATTACTATTAAATTCGACTGCCAAGGGCCTTTGTATCATGTATTGATCACTGGTATCACTCACACCCAGTATAAAAGTTCATACAAATTGGGCTCCATTTTTGAGACCCCCGTCCTAGGGGTCACTATAGTCACTTGAGGAACCGCAACAAAGTTTGAATTAATCAATTGAAGGAATAAAAAGTTTCATTTAATATCTGGCCCCCTGTAGTACCCCCTAGAGAAGGAATTTCTAAAAACCCTCTCGTAGTGCTCCCCAAAACTCCTCAAGTATCATACGAGTACATGCCAAATTTCATCAATATGCGCCCAGTAGTTTCGGCTGTAGCGTGTCTGTGAGTTAGTCATAAACGTAAAAATTTTATATATACGGTTAAGGGACCAAAGAAGTGAAAAATAATATGATATAGAAAAATCCTTCGTATGTATGTCGGCTTGACAAAGATAGGATAGTTCTGCCCTTTCACTGAAAATAAAATTCTATCCTACAGTGCATCCTACGGTGATTGAAAGCTCCAGAAGCAAAGCCTTCTTTCGGTTATGTCTATTTTTCCTGTAGGTTAAGGAAAGGTTGCAAAATGGGTCTTCTTCGCCCTTTGTCGAGACTTAGAACGCATGAGTTATATCTGGTTGGCATCGTTCTAGACCATGTGCTGCGGTTGCAGTACGCAAAGTTTGATTATCATCATTCGAGCCAAGACGTTTTCCTTGAAGCCCGGAGGTAACTCTACTATCACCAGATTTGACCAAGCCAATTCCGTTTGAACTAGCTAGGGACAGCGATATTCTATGATTAAGCTCAGGACGTGATATTATTATTGTCTAGTAAAGTTCTTAATAACAGCAGAGTCACAGGATAATAATATTAACTCTCTAATACACATACTGTACTGCCTACATAGTCATTGATGCCTCTTAATACCATGAGTCAGAACTCAAGATTTTAAGATTTATAGCCCTTTCATTGACCGCCCTTAACGTAGTAACGAAAGAATACACACATCTTACGATTTCATCAAGGCCAACTTGAGACTAAACGTTCTATAAAAACCTATGAGGGTAGTAAAAGCTAATTGACATGTTAATGATAGTATAATTCCTCTATTGAAACGATGTTATTAAGTACAAATTAATACACTTTTCTGGCGTCCTCGGATTATTTCTCTGTCGTTATAGCCGATAACTAAGCATTAATACATTTATTACTAGCGCATAACTCGTACACCCAATACTTACTTTCTTAAGTAGATAATACAAAGTTTTAGAGTTCGATTGAACTTGCTAAGTGTCGATATTGAAGTAGGTATAGAGATAAGACCGTCTTAGGATACGATAATTGCCCCAATGAGTGGTACAATTTAACACAGTGTCACCGCAGCTGTGAACGCAGGCACTTACGTAACGTAAAGCCGTAATGCAACCGGCGACGATAATATCTGCTCTGTACTTCTGGCTAACGTATTGCATGTGTAAGTATGTACAGTGAATCTATTTGTCTGACCAAATAATGAGTTACTTTTATACAAAACTGTCTAAGCTTATGACTAAATCTGTCTAATATCTGGATGGCTACTTAGAGGTGTGCAAAGTAGCCTTATATGCATTTTTACATTCAAGCTCATTCTATACCAAATGTAATTAAAAGTAAGCAGTATTTAAGTAGGGGAAGCGGATTTGATGCAAAGCAGACAGATTTACTTTTTCATGTATAATAGGAATATGGATGTTAGATTCATAGATTCAGTCGGATAACTTTTGCATTTGAGCAAGGATTTTCGGCATCAATGTATGGAAGACTAGCGTAATATTGAAACTAGCAAATAATTTGTGATGAAAATGGTGATACCTACGTTTATTCGGCATAACGCAAAACATAACGGTAACATTTGGCAGTCAGATTGGTTATGGCAAACAAAATCTTTGGCAGTGTATTAAAATTGGATATTTGTCTGTTCAACTGGACATTGTAAAAGTGTTGCGATATACCCTGCAATATCAAAACGAGATACTGCGTTTGACGATATATTCTGCTCCGCAAAAGTAAAACCACACCCTTATACTTTCGTGATATGGTAAAACTATCTCACATGATATTCAAAGTTCAAGATCTTCACATTAATAACTGAATTATTCTACAAAGATAAGTAAATGGAATTTATGAACAAGTTAACTTATATACTAATCGGCATGTACCCACGTTTTGACACCGTAATTAACTGTCAGAACTAACACAGCGAAAAATCATATTTCTAAAAATGAAAGAAAACAGAATTTCATGTTGCTATAAGTATCAACTGAGAGCGAAATTAAAACGGCATTTCAATAAAGGAGGGTCAAGAGACTTTTAAAATATTCATGATAATATTACACATATTATTATGATGTGACGGCGTGTGTGAGCTTTAAAGCGCCATTGCTGCACTTCACTTACCCGTGTTCCATCTTCAGAAAAAGTTTCTCTTTGGATATGTACAGACATTTAATATACTTACTGCTGTGTACCGTTCAAGTAAACAGCGGCTAAGAATTTGCTTTTGATACGATTCTGACTAATGTTATACACGGTTATTACATCGTGCACTTTAACTTAAATATAATGTTCAAAACGTCTCTGATCTTGCTAGTGAACTTTCGCACGGTTTCCTTTGGTTTGCTTTACGTTCACCTTCCTTTGATGTGATAAGTAATATTATGATGCTGTTTTATTATCAGTCTAGTATAGCTTTATTAAAAAGCCTTGTTTTAAAAGTGATATCTATTGTGTTTATTATGAACTGAAGACTTACACGGTAGCCGGTAATTTAATAAGAGACGTCGATATATTTGAGTTTATACATCAATTGTCTCCATGCAAGCATTCAGACGGGGACTGATATATACTTAATACTTATATAAGTATTAAGTATAAAGTTCAGTGAACTGATGTGATAAAACATTCAGTACTCACACGTGTTATTTTTGCAAGTGTGAAACTATTCCGTCGACCAAACCTCCAGTCGAGATGTAAATGAATGAGTAGCCTCACTAATTGCTCTCTTGAATGTGACGGAGAAGTCTTATTACTTAGGTACTTACTTCAACCGTTTTTACACGATACGATCTCAAAAATTTAAATTCAACGTAACAACTCTGCTTACCAAATTATCGTGCGTGAGTCTTTAAGTGTGTTGTGCGAGTTGTATACGTGTTTTACCATATATACCTATAGATAAAAGACGTCCGTATGTCATAGTGGTTTAAGCACTGCGCCGAGTGTTGTAGGTTTAATTTACAATTTGTTATTTTGAGTCTGGGTGTGTTTTGTGCCTGTTTTTTTTTTAAATATTCTACTACATTCACACAACACCATCTAGTCCCAAACTAAGCAAAAGCTTGTACTATGGGTACTAGACAATGGATAGACATACATATATAACTTTTTTTCGTTAACAAATACATATTAAACATAGAAACACCCGGACCAAGATAAACATCCATGTTCATGCACACAAATGTTTGACTTGAGCGGGAATCCAACCCGCGACCTTCGTCTTAGCAGCCACTTACACTCCCGCGCGGCCGCGGCGCCAACCGGTCGTCATCGAATGTCTGTAAATAAAAATTAAATTTTGTGAGGACGATGTCCTTAAAAATCCAAAATGAAAATAAATAAGTACATAATTGATTACCAACTACTTAAAAGCAGTTTGATGATGAACTGAGATTATGTCCCTTATACAGCAACTAGGAAAACTCACACACATAATAGTCAAGTATAGTACCAAATTTAGCGCCTGACCCTAATTTTTTACCGGTATTTTTTTAAATCTTGTCGTGTAAACAAGTTTGTCCTTTTGGCGTGGCTACATGTGTTGGTGTTGCGACAAACGTACTTAATTTAACGGTTGGGTGACTCGCGACTCCCGTACTAATTATGACACCTGTGCACAAAGTGATCATCTACACCTCGACTTATTATATTTTACACTCGAATAGCTAATGATGTTTATGTACGTGTCATTAACGGTCGGGACTTATTTCCTTTGGTAATAATTTATTAGTTCCGAATATATCCGTAGCGTAAGAAATTGCCTCAAGTAAAGGTTGTGCGAATTTACTTAGTTATGTAACAGTTATTTTTATTTACAAAATCTTTCCAAACGATGAATCTGAAATACACACATTAGCCCATTGCAGTCCACTGCTGAGCATTGGTTTCTTCGAGGGTATTATGGTACAAGGCATTTTCTCTCGTTTTCGCTATCTAGCCACTACCAGCCACTCTCTTAAAGTGATCTTCAGTCTATCTGAAACAAGTGATTTTAGTTATATTTTAGCAAAGTTATAAATAAAATGTTATAATGAAAAGACGCCGTTTTTTTGTAACATCCGTTGCATAGATTATACACTTATACTGGTATAGATAAGCCACTCACAGTTCAAAATTTAAGTTCAATAGGCATCCTCGACCACTAGATGGCGTACAAATCAATTTTATTTTTATGCCGATCGTATAGATGGCGTTAGCAGCGGATTCATTTTTCAAAATAAAATAAATGTTTAATTTCAGTGTTAATAAATAAGTAAATGACAACTATTATGTAAAATATGCAATTTAAAAGTAAAAAAGTATAAAAATCAGAAAAAGTAGTTTCCAGCAGAGCGTATTTTGAACCACGGATCTTTGAATTGTGGGCCCAGCACGCTACCACTGCACCACGCAGCTCTTGGCAGAAATGGCGAAATTACCGTTCAGTTATCGCTACAGACATATCTAGTACGCATGCGGCTGACGTGACGTCACGGCGCGCCGCACATCAAGTGCGATAATGACCTTTGTGTTTACGTTATATTGATTTAGAAGAACAATTTTTAGATGTTTCACACTAAAAATGTGTAATTTCGTTCCACAGTTACTAAATGTAATTTGATAATGAAACAATAGTTACTGCAATTTTGATTAGCTAGCTTTAAACACTAATGTGTTTAAAGCTAGCTAATCAAAATTGAAAGATGATAATTCATCTTTTTGCATCGCGCAGTCGGGTAAAAAAGCTAAAATGAATATATATCTATCTATCTATAAAATTCCCCTGGCACTAGATGGCGTTAGTTTGTATGGATAATTTTTAATTACGGGATTGTAGGGAAGTTTCATAGGCCTGATCCGTTGTATCTTAATTATTAAAATTGTTACCGTGTCTAATCTTTCATCATTAATTCTGACAACTCTGTTATATCAACATCTTCGAGGTTTATTATTTATGGATCGTTCGAGTCAATTGTTTCTGTAAAGATCATGAGATCAATGGTAAAGATATTGTAACGGAATCCTATGGACCCCAGGCTGATTAAAATTTTAGTTTTCTTACTAACTGGGTTTAAAATATCAAATTCAGCCTGCCAAGTAATTTGTGGCCAGGGTTCCCGCGCCCCTCGCCCGCGCAGGAACTATGGAATTCGTCCCTTCCTCTATATTTATCTACTGACAGCATTTACCAAACGTAAACGCTTATAATTGAATAAAAGATAGACATCAAAGTACTAAAGATAGCGATACATTAGTATTGGTTTGTCATCACAAAATCACTCTCCATATATTCATGCTTCGCATATTGGTACTTGTGTACAAGGCAGCGTATCTCAGAGACGGCAGCTCCAGGGAGACGAAGAACATGATCCAGGTATATTAGTCATATAGTATTATAGGCGCCGAGTATTCCAGCGATATCCAGTGTATAGTATTGAGCTTACAGTAACAGTCTCAGAACTGATGTGACAAAACGCCTCCTTGCCGCAAGTCACAACGTTGAAGCCCGCACAAATATAGACAATTAAAACGTATTAAGCCATCGCGCATAGTTTGCAGGGAAGCTCTCGTTACAATCGCCGCTAGGTTAGCCGCCAGGACTTACGGCTTACCGCGTGACCGACAGGTGGCTCTTCTTTCGCTCTTTAAAACCTTGTCAGCTGCTCGGTACTGGCCTGTACGCAGGTTTAGACAGCGATTGTGAAAGTCCTGCATTCTACCACCTGATCGCGAATACGGAGACTCCCATCATACATCGCTCGTCTTCACATCCATCATCAACAAGGTACGAACCACTACTAATGTTACACGCGGTTATTAATAATATAACTATGTACAATATCTCATAGAGAACTTTATATTTTAGTCAGCCTGGTATATATATATGGTGTGATATACACGTAGATACACAACAGAGTTATTAATGTTATACAGTTCGTGCAATAAATTACAGTAAAGTGAATAACAGACACTCACCGGACTTTTAGCTGCGTCGCTGCCAAATTTACCCCTTGCCCTGTGCTGATCACCTTCTCTTGAAGCCGCTCGCCTTGTTTTTCGATATCACTAAGCACTAATCATCGACCAACACCGAACACCTCTTTCGCGCTAGGCCAGGTCCGATCTCTCTCGCCCTCCAAACCCACTGCCTAAACTCACACGCGAGTCCGTTCCCGAGATCTGCCCTCTTCCGCGTCCTAAGACTGACTGTCCCGTACCTACTTCTTCAACTACCACGCCACTCGTGCCCGAGATCTGCTAACCTTCGCGTCCTAAGATCGACTGTCCGGTCAAACACCTCAAACCCAACGCCTCTGGCCACTTACTTACTACCTGAAAGGGTCGGTTTCTTATGGTTGGTCCCTTTTTTTTATGATCCTCAACTATACCGCATGTGAACACTACAGTGCAAATGTTTTCTCATATTACATGGCTATTTCTTTACTCATTTGCCTGTCACATAATTCTTATAAATTTGTCAAACTCTTGGAATTTATGAGTTTACTAATTGCATAACGTTGGCGTCATCGTAGCGATAAGAAAAACACATGTGGAAACAAGTATGCGACCTAAGGACTATATATTTATTTAATTTGGTGTAGCCAGTAACACCATTACAATATTCAAAGAATAAATAATTATGAAAAGAAAAGGCCACATTCAATATATTTTTCCTTGAGGGTTTGATACTGAAACATTATGTTATTCTCAGGTAAAATCCAAGTTATTTACTTACGTGATAGATTGTTACGCGGAAAAGGAAATGAAAAAAATCAGCTCTTTTTGGTAGTCTATTTAACTATTTGCCAAGTAAAAGGTTTTTGTTCACATTTGATTTTAAACACAGCATGATTTCCAAGAAGTATCAGTAACAAAAACATTACCGTTCCTTTAGGCTTCCCCGTAGTCGGGTAAAAATAATACTGTGCACACATGAACATGCCATTTCAGCGATATAATCCTACGTGAGTATTTACCGCAAAAATTATTGTTCGTGATTTATATTGAATTAAGAAAAAATCACGTACACACGTAAGGTACATACCGCTGAGATAGCACCTTTCACACACAGCACACAAACGTAAAGTTGTGTGTGTGTACATAGGATAAGTTTAGTATATAAGATCATGTAGTTTAAGAAATAAACCAGTTCCAAGTTCAATCCGACTTTGACTCAATACCCTTCCTACACCTCTGATGGTGGCTAAGATACCTGTAGCCATCAATACCTGATGAGCTCGATGAGTCTGTTGAGTTGGCCGTCAGATAACCATCTCCACCATACCTGATTCCTACCCACAGTCCGTCTGTCATCATAGGTCTCCAGTGGCAGATGTCCCTCACCTATCTATATAAGTATATATTAATACGTATGGTAGGGCTAGGGTTTAGGGACTGTAGGATTATGGTTTTAGGCGCGTACGAAGCGTAAGTTGGTATCACAGCATACCACAGTAGCACTACGATAGTACGTGCCCTAGGTTATGGGCTTAGTAGTACCTAGTAGGTGCGTATAAGTGCTGGTCTGTATAACAGAATGCCACAGAGCACCAAGCCTATACGCATTATACGCTAGGTTCAAGTTAGGATAGGTTTAGGATACGTATAAGTAATAAGAGTAAGGATAACTAGGATAGGATATTATAGGTGAAAGGGTAATACGTTAGGATAGTGTAGGTTAATAAGGTAGGCGGTTAATAGCGTAGGGCTGCTAACCCGCTGTACAAATACCAAATGCACTGATGGGATATATTTTTCACGAACATTTTATAGAAGAGAAAATCTCTCTCTCTCTGTCTCTCTAAATATCATTATTTTTAAATGAAAATAATGATATTTAGAGAGATTTTCTACCACTTTTTTAAAATGAAAATAACGATATTTAGAGAGACATGCAAAACAATAATATATTAAAATAATTAGCACGGAAAACGCAAACCTCCTATTTTACCTTCGGTCGACGTTTATGCTTAATTATTATTAGCACGAGTGTCATTTGTTTTTGCTTTTATTGTTAATCACATTTATTTATCAATTCCACTCTTAGTTCACTTTAGTTTAAAATATAAGATCTATTTTAAATGTTTCTATGTGACTAGATTTTGAGCACTAAATCTCTCATTATAATTTACTGTCCATTCTAAAATATTCTATAATTTTAAGGCATTGTTGTAGTTTATGTGTGTATAATTATGTCCTTTATATATATATATATATATATATATATATATATATACAGGGTGCCACAAGACCCATCACCAAGCCGAAGTCTACTCGTTGTGGACATCATGCCAAGTCATATTAACCAAAAATAATACCTGGGAAACGAATATCTTTTTTAAGTTTTCACATTTTTTAAACCGCAATTAAAAGCGCGCGCGTGCAATCCCCGAAATACCTACTTATCCATGGAGTCATAGGGCATCTAAAGAACATATTGGCGCGTTAAACAATCGATTTTATACCTAATTAGAAAAAATCCATACTAACTTTGAGGCTCAATATCTCCTGAACCAGTAATTTCCCAGGTATGGTGCCGAAGTAAAAATGTTCGTGGTGATTGGTACAACATGGGATTTCAGTTTTCGTTAAGGGACTTTTTACACCCTGTATGTATGTATATATATATATGTATATATATATATAGAGGGATGATGGCTGGTATCTGCGTCATACTCGTGAACGGGTGCTATTTGCGATGACTGGTCGATGACGGTCTTGCATTGCGATGATGGTCTTGTCTTGCACTGGTATTCGATTTTAATATTTAACTGCATCATTTCCATCATGGTTTTGATCACTCTCGCGGATTGCCTGCATTATAAGGTATATATAATGTAAGTGGATGCTCCTGTTTCACCATGTTTATTCTGAGGAGGCTAACCAAAAGTATTATGCTTGAGTATTATTATGTACAGTAAATATATACAAGTGATATAGAAGCTGTAACAGTTGCAGCACCTTACAAAATGTAAATTGTGTATTATGCAAAACCTTGCGATGAAAAAGAGTGACCGTGAGTTTTATTGCCCGTTGTTTCTCATGGTTCTACCTATTGCTTTGCGAACGTGGCAGTAAATGTGAATGTAGAGTCTATATGTAATTATTTTATAAATTTATTATTTTGACGTTCATAAGCGTCATATTGTGACCCAAATTAATAAAGGATTTGTATGTAGGTATATAGAGTAGAGTTTATGAATAGGTATATATGTATGTGTTTAGAGATATCTATATATTACAACTGTTACACCTACAACTACCACTATTTTCCGACCAATAATATTTCCATCCAAAGGTTGCCTGGTAGAGATCGTTATTAGCGATAAGGCCGCCCATTGTACTTCGCTTATATTGTATGATATCCTATGTTGTATTTCTGGTGTACAATAAAGCATAAAATATATAAATAAATAAATCACCAATTAGACTTAGGGCTTCAATGAAGAAAAGTCAGTGGAGTAAGACTTTAGATATGCGATGGGAAAAAGGGACGGATATATGTATTTCTTTCTTCTTCCAACTATTTTGCTTACTGTAACCACAAAGAATAATACTAAATACTAAGTAATAATGTATATTGGCAGCAAATATACATCATGGACATGATGCATGCTATGTGATAAATACAGGCTTTTGGCAGCTGTTCACATGTTTTATAGTATACTAGCTGTGCACTGTTGTCAACCACCAGTCCACATTTATAGTTTTTATATTTTTAGTAGTTGCCTTAGGGTCATAGTATGATATCAGATAGCCGTCTTCCTTAGTCATGAGGCTTTTCACAACCATAAGAAATATACTCCTCAGCCTTGTTATATGATTACAGTTTCAATAATATTTATTATTCTAAACCAAGCAGGCAAACAGACTTTATATCAAGTGACAATAAGTATAATAACTATTGTGGCACAATATTTATTGTAATAATAACTATTGTGGGACAATAACTATAGTGGTAACACGAGACCAAATCCTTAATAGAAGGAATCACTGAGATGTCTGCACATATGATAAGTAGGTATCATTGGATTGTATTTAAATCTTTACAGCTAAGCTAAGATACCATTCTTCGTTACTGTTGTTGTCACCAAAGAAGAAAAATGCTTAATTGTTGTCCTATATTTAATCCCGCTTGCAACCAAGCGTTTCGCCTTTTTTCCAATACCGTCTGACCAGATTTTCTAGAATTTTACTTATTATTCTTTGATAAAAATATTGCAAAATATCAACACGTGACGTGACCCACCAATTATCTTAACAGCTTTGACCCACTACTGTTAGTGGGTCAAAGCTGTTAAGATAATTAGTACTCATCATGACAATAGATTATATATTTTTTGTATTTACTTCAAACAGTTAAAGAAACCTATCGGTTATGGTTCTACAACAATGCTTAACATGTTAACAAAGTATTAAGAGTATGGGAGGTGAGAGATATCGCCATAATACACCATTAGTTGTGCTCAGTACCGGGACAGGTTATGGTGACTGGTTTCCGCAGTCCCGTGACTACGTAACCCCATGTTCCCCATTAATCTGTGTACTTTGTTGAATAGGACACGCAATAAAAGGTCAAGGGTTTTTCACAGGCTCACAATAGGTTGTATTTGTGAACAGTAGGAAACACCGACATTGGGTCTGGTGGGCCGTTTTCGAACTAATTTTGTGTTTGCCTTTCTAGCTTCCTAAAGTTATTGTATAGGTATTTGACAATTATTTACGTAACTTCAGCGTGGCTAAACTACTTCAAGTATCAACAATAAGTCATTGCTTTAGGCGAGAAAAATGTTTCGTTTCTCTTAAACAAAGTTGTATCTGTGCGAAACAATTTATGTAGGTTTCAGGGTATTTATTTAGGAATTTATACGATGGGTGATTCTAATCGGCTAATTCTACAGTAATAAAGCGCAATTTAAACAAAGTGGTGTTTATTTATATATATCTCTTATATCTATCTATCATATCCAGTTCCATCACGATAAAAATATTATTAATATAGAAAATTAAATTTTACTCCGGGTATGTAATGAAATTACTCAGATAATTTTACGTTTATAATTTAAGCGGTTTTAATTTGACTTTAAAATCGTTAGGTGTACCATAAAGTAGTTAGTATATGTCGTTATTTTTCATCCAAACCTTCTCCTGACAATAAGGAACACATACAATAAAGGTTTATCCAATTTTGTGTAGCCGCTTCGAAGTTATGCGCGCACAAACATTTCGGTGATTCATTTTTATTTGCATAGATTAATAATAGATACTGTTACGAGCTGGGGTTCGGTGATAAATTAAAGCCACTAAACTGTACTTTATTTAACGACACACTTAATTTTATACACTAATAAAAACACTATTTCACACTACTAAACACACTTCCTCTTCAGATCCTTCGCCTGGTGATCGCTCGGTTTATTCAACTGAACTGTGTCGATTCGCTCGTCCACGCGGTATTTATACAGCCGCATAATATCGCCATTCGTAACAATACTCTCATATGACGTCAAAGTCGCAAACCTACAGCGTTAAGCACTGGCATTCAGCGATTTTAAAAACTCAACCACCTCTCACCTGCAGAATAAAGTCCTACGTAAACAATCCTCAGTCGCAATCATACTTTGTTGTCCCATATAAGCTTTGACATAGCTTCGATTGTACTATAGAAATCAATATCGAGTTTTATAAACAGACTTACCTTAAATAGTTAACCACTCTTCTAACTTACAAATGCTTATACTTAGTGTAAACCCCAGTAATTTTAGTTACGTCGAACCAAGAATTAACCCCATTATATGTACATTTCTGTATTTACATGCCAAGCGTAAATTCCTAAAGTGATAATACTCTAAATATAAGGCAAAGGTCTAAAAAAGTACTACAGCAAATTATTGCTATATTGCATATGTGGTAGTTAACGTATCCCTTGACATGAAACATCGTTCTATGCAGTTAATTAGTATCGATAAGACGAATAACTGTATCGGTCAGTTACCAACGAGTTGAATATATATATATATATATGTATATATGTATGTATTTGTACCGACGCCACGCCTCTCTGTGTATACAAGGGGAATTTAGAGCCAGTTCCTAAGTAAAAGTAATTAAAATAGACTTAAGATGTCCGCTAAGTAATTCCAAGACTACGTGCTTGTCATTCTTCTTCACGAGCGTTTGGTTTGAAGGTATGTTTGAGATTCTTGAGCGATTTTTAGCTATTTAAAATTTATTACCTAAATCTCAATGTCCAACATGTAACAATATTCAATTTAGATATTTGTGAATAATTACTTCGAGTTATATTATTTACTTGTTTTCTTTATTTATAGACGCACGCCTGTATCCCCGAAGGGGTAGGCAGAGGTGTAATATTACACCCACATTTCGCGATGAATTTTTAGGTCCTACGTAATAGGGGGCGAGCCTATTGCCGTACCGGGCACATTACCAGACTCCGTGCTGCTACTGAGAATTTCCTAACGGAAAAACCCAATAACACTTTGCCCGACCCGGGAATCGAACCCGAGACCTCCCAATCCCACGCGCACACTTATGCCGCGAGACCAACGAGGCAGTCAATTATATTACTATAAGTACATAAGGTATGCAATTTGTAAAATGAAATGAGTAGGTGTACTTGCATACTTAATGCTGTACGTACAGCATTTAATCATCTGACTGTAATATTAATGGAAGTGCACTTTAGAAACTCAAAATTTGGCAGCTTTGGCTGCAGCGGTGTGAAAAAATACTTCATCATTTCGTATAACAGCTGGCCTGCTCAACTAAGTACGATTACTCAAGTCAATTTATACAGCACGTAAACCTTTTTAATTACAGGAACTGAATGCGGTGGATAATAAATAACGAACAAGTTTGACTGCAAATGATATTTCCAAGACGAACTATTTGAACAATAAGTATAAACTGTGAAATAGGTATATTTAAACGAATATTAACGTTAAATTACAGAGATAAGACATATATTCACCTCGCTTGCCTGAACGTAAAGTATCCACGGAGGAAAGGAATGGATTCATATTAAAATGAACTAGATGTTGCCTGCAGCTACGCCCGCACATTTTTTTATTTGAACGTTACCGTCCGATCCTGTGAGCATGTCGGGTAAATCCCTTCTTAGTGCAGCTCTTCGGTCTCCATGAAACATACATGCCAAATTTCGGCTTTTGCGCACTTTTGTTTTGACTCTGCGTTGTCTGCCAGTCAATCAATGATGGAACAATTTAATAAATACAGAAAAAAGAAGCCCAAAAGTTTTGCTGTCATTCACCTAGCGTTATCCCAGTCTGAACTCGGCGTCCGGTTTCTAGTCTAACCGCATTTGACCGAATATTAGCTTTTCCACAGAGCGACTGTCTGCTGTCTGACCTTCGCAACCCAAAGGAATAGCTAGTGAGCTATCCCTTTGATAGTGATCAATACCAACATACCTCCGAAAATTCATTGGTAAGCGCCGTGGATTCGAACCCGACACCCTCTGCATGGCAGTCTATTGGTATCTCTACTAGGCTATCTCTGCCCAAAAGATTGCCTGTAAGGCACGAAAATACATGCATACTCATCTGTTGGTTTTGTTGCTGGTGACAAGTCCGTGGACAAATCTGTAAGTGAATGATGTAGTTTACTACTCGCCCAGTGGCTCGCTGGTCGTACAAATCAGTTAGTGTTTGTTCGTGCCCGAATTTATCAACGAACTTGTATGAGTTGTTATGCGGTGCGAGACTCATGAATTGTGTACTTTATTTAGACTATGCGGCGAAACGAGTGTTATATCATGTATGAACAAAATTGGATATTCTGTATTTCGAAGTATAAAGTCCTATGGGGTTAAATCGAAAGAAAAATGACGTAATACAATCATTCATTTATTGGTTGAATGCGCTAATCTCTGCAATTTAGACTATTCACAAAAAAGACTGGCACTGTTATGATTTTGAAATCACTCAAAAAGCTATAGAGTGGACCATAAATAAAGAGTGCTAACAAAGGAAACTGACACGGAGTCCTATTCGGATTCTCCAGCTTCGTCACAATCTATTACTAATATTTGATTATCATTTCATTTTCCGTTATACGTACAACTGTCATTTTTAATGCGGAGTTTACCTGTAACTGATTGTGCACTATAGTTTATCTGTTTTTGCTAATTTTTGTGTCCATAACCAGTGTAAACAATTGTTGGTAAACCAATAAAAAATAAAATAAAATAAAATCATAAAACTTATTTACTGAGCTTGTTTGATTTTCAACGAAACTTAGCTAGATTATATGCTATGTAGACAAAGGCTTATGTTTAACTTACAACTAGATATAGTAACATATAACAGACAAAAGTAGTAAATGATCACCAAAATTAAACCAGCATTTTAATGTAAAATTATAACCTAAGTTTTTTTGTTAGTTGTATGAAATACCAACACATAAATTGGATTTGGTTACACTACCTACTTTAATAAACTAAGTTGTTGGAGCCTTGCTTCGCAGGTTCCTATTTTTGAATTAAGGGTCACAAGAGAACCTAACATAACCTATTTATTTGGTGATCATTTCCTACATTTGGTGTCCGAATACAATTTGAAGTGCAGTCGTGACTAAAATAGCTAGTACTATTGTAGTTTTAGACTTTATTTTTCTGGTGTTAAGAATATATTTATGGTTAAGGAACTAAGGGTATCAAAGCATTTTATGGTGGTCATTATATTTAACCCCGTAGACAAAGGGCACTGGGCTTAACAGCACGGTGCTCTCTTCTTTTATATCTTGACATAATCGTTGCTATTAATTTATTGATATACAAATTAACATAGGCTACGAATCTCCCTATACAATATATTATCTAAAGCTACCTATTTAATATTATAAACCTAAAGAATTCATTTATTGGTTGAATGCGCTAATCTCTGCAATTTCTGGTTCGAAATGAAAAAGAAAAGTGTTTTAAAGCTACAGGCACCACCACGCTATGAGTTATGAGTGCGGCATTGTAGGCATATATAATTAGATATAACACAACTATAACGGCGGGCACAGCCAGTTTCAGTAAAGCCACAAACATGGTGTTAAGTGACACATATTCTTGAAATAATAAAAATGTTACAGTTTTTGTAAAAGAACAATTAATTCTTCCGTCGATCACCAAGTAAATAAAAATAACTAACGATATTTTCATCACCTGAGCACTCCTTATTGCCCATTTATAGGTAGATAAAAAGCGAATGTTTGATAATATTTAATCTTTGCTGGACTGTTTCCCGAGACAGTGGGAAACAATACCAATACAACACAATTATTTGACGGCGGCGATGACAGGCAACACAAATGGTTGTTTCATTCAGTCGTAATGCAAATATGCTTGCCGGTATAGGCGGGCAGAATAGTGGCATGAACTCACGAGGGATCGACTTTACTTTTTGACAGGTCCTGCTACGGTATCTTGAGGCAAACGGACTGTTTCATATTTCCTCGCTCCGTTCGCAGACCGGTCTGATTTGGAAGCACCTTTAGAGTCTTACCGCCAGTTTTTTCCCAGGCCTTCATATTTTAACATTTTGTGGCAAATAGTTTTAACTGTGCGTTGTTTTGTTAGTCAGTAAAGCAAGAATTTCATTAAAGTATACAAATATTTTACCTTACATCTGTTTTATAAATCTTATTATTTGTACAACCCATGAAAGTTGCGAGTGAAAGTTTCGCGAGAATAAACTAATTATAATATTGCTCTGCAAATTCGTTGCTCAACTGTAATCGGATAACAAATTGTTGGTACATTGTTATGATACATGGGTACTTAATACTTATTCTTCTACTTTGTCTCACATGATCGTCCTAGCGTTATTCCGGTTGGATTTTTCAGTGTATTAGCTTTCCTCACAGCTAGCGACTGCCGTCTGTCCACCGACATCGCGACCCAAAAGGATGGTTTGATTCCATGTCTAGACTAGTGTCAGTATATTCAAGGTTACTGATTCCCTTTAACGACCGTCCAAGATCATGAAAGCTGGGACCGGTGACTTTACGTGAGGCAGTAATGAACAATAAGTATAATACGCACACAATTTTGAAAAGTCAGTATTTCGTGGCTTAGTTTTGCTCTACATGGCCCACTGTAATCTACATTTGGTTACCCGCTTACTCTTCTTTTATATCGATACCCGCATTTTTCGTTGTACATGTGTTATAAACGTACCTTAGCCTACTAAATAGATCATTATCTATATCGTTATGTACAACACTGCATAATCTCAAACCATTTGGCGTCAACATGTGTGCGTAGGTGTTGAGTATGCCCATTATAACAAAGTGTGGACATACAAGTTGATGTCACCAACTCATTATTATTTATGGAGCGCAGAATAACCAGTATTTCCGGTCTATTAGGCCAACGGTATTGGATATTGGAATAATTCATACGTTATAATTGAAATTGTTGTAGTAAATCTTCATTGTGGTAACAAATTTACATAATAAATAGCAAGAGATAAAGTTTTATGATTAATACAAATGAGGGTGACAACAGTTGTGTGTACAACAGGTGGGACCACGGCTCTAGATTTATATGTGAATGAGTTATTTTCTTGTTTCGTCCTTTTTAGACCCCCTTTTTTACGTAGTCGGGTTATAATTTTTAACTTATTTTTTATTTAATCCTTTTCCGTATCCCGATGGGGCATGTCAACTAACCGTGCAATATTTAAAGGAAGAAAGAAAGAAAAACAGTTAACTCGTAGCTTTTGAACCGCGCGAATTGTAAGTACAACCGCGTTTTAAAGTTATATTTTGTTGACTCAAACAGTATAAAATATGTACATATTTGTAATGTACTCACCAATACCTTTCTTTTGATACCAAACACGTTATGATTATCTCAGCTTAATATTTTTTGGGGTTGAAATCTGAGGTATTAATTCCGTAATAGTAAATTTAGATAAAATGTATATAGGCTATGTTACACGGGCTATTATTACAAATCTATCGATACCCCATTTATTAAAATCGATTCAGTAGTTTCGGCGCTGCAGTGGATCATACAAACATACATACGTACATAAACTGTCAAAAACATTAGCCTTCCTTTTGGCTGCGACGTAGTCGGGAAAAACAGGTGCTCTTTATTATACCGTAGAGTTGCAATGGTGATGAATAGTCATTTGATTTTCAACTGTAATAACATTTTGTGCTTCGGTACGTGGTTAGCCAAACATACTAAATATTCATAGTCGTTATTTTTGTTTATTTTCAGGCCTTAAATATCCAAGACGTAACCCAGGGATTAGTCGCATTACAGACCCTAGAGCAATTCCCACTTTCCTCACAAAATGGAAAAAGAGTTGAGAAAATGTGGCACTGATCTCTTTTACTTACCGGACAAAATGCAAAAGTGTAGTATAAAGTCAAACTTTAGACTAAACTATTGCATTTCGTTCGGTGAGTCAATAGGAGCATTTTGCCTTCTACGCCTCGACTGGCCAGAACGGTTGGTCAAGGGTTTGATGTTAAGTTTACCGTCCATTTACAAAGATATAATTTTCAAATAAAAGAAAAAAGAATCATGGTTTGTTATTTGGGCTTATCGAATATGTATACATAGTCTTAAATAGTCTTATGTCTGAAGCAACGGTTCTTCGTGACTTGAAAGAAATTTTGAAGTCTCAACTTTTCTCTCTTAATATTAATTGGCGATAGCCCAGTGGTGTATGCAACGGACTGCCGAGACGATGGTCTCGGGTTCGATCCCCAGGTACCCCGGGCACACACCTCTGACTTTTTGAAGTTATGTGTGCATAAAAATGTTATTTATTGCTTGCTTACTAATGTGCCCGGTAGATGGCAATAGGCTCGCCCCCTATTACATTGGGACCGAAACATAACTGGCGAAGTGTGGGTGTGTAATACACCTCTGCCTACCCCTTCGGGGATAAAAGGCGTGAAGTCATGTTATGTTATGTTAAGAAAGCATCCCCCCCGTGGGATCTCCACCTTGTCGTGGTGGGGGGCTTAGTAACCGTGGTTAGGTCACCCACGGTGAAGCTAAGCGAGATCCCGGGAGTAGCGAGATCACTTATGAGGTGGAAGGAGGCGATCGTGCACACACTACATTCCCATCGTACTTCGTCGAAGCACCATGAGCAATAATTAACGCCCGAATGCAAAACAGACAGTACATGCCATGGCAATGTTTGAATTTCAGATAGAGCACTGGCACTGCATTTATATCTTTATTTATTCCTGACGTTTCTTTGTTCTTGGCATGTCCGGACAGAAAAAAATCGAACCAAGCAAAATTTATAAACACGACTCGACAACCAGGGATGTCAAACAGAACAATGCACATTGGCCGCTGCAGGCGTTTTACTTTTTTGGATAAACTAAGTAACAAGATGTTAAAAAGGCTTCTGCAATATTATGGTAACATACGAGTACGTACCAGTTGTAATGGATAAGCAACCGCAGTCGCTTATAGGTGTTGTCCGCACCTGTACACCGTTTGGATCCTACATGTGCAATGTGATCAAGGTCTTTAGTACTGATGTATTTAGTAATTGGTTTTCGGTGGCAAGAATTAATCATAGTAGTTACATATTTATCAGTCTGCTATTCGATCATATAAACTCCTCTGAAATATAAATAACTCACTATTTGTCTGAATAACGTTCAGAATATTCCTAAGCTAATTAATAGCTCTTCCTATCTTGTCATATATTTCGGCAAGACAAGATAACGCTCAACTTGATTATTTAACGCGAAAGTAAGCTGTTTCAAGTTAAGGGTGTTCTGGGTACGCATATACCTTAAAACGAGCTTGGATTATTAATGCCATCCGGGATAAAAATAACGGGACAGTTAATAATTATGCCATGTCATGCATGACTGTTTGTTTCTCACCATCATATGTATAAACAAGGTCAAGTTGAACTCAAATTTATGGCGTGTCGTTAATCTTCCTTCCCGTAGACATGAACCGTCAATATTTAAAATTACCGACACGTGTCATTCATATTTAAATTTAGATTCAGAGCCCTAATCATTAATGCGGCAAGGGCCATGACTCTGTTAGTCGAGACCACAAAGTCACTCTATGAAGTTTTAATTTAAACGAAATACGTATATTACATACACATACATACATATCGTCACGCCTTTTGTCCCCGAAGGGGTAGGCAGAGGTGTATCTCTACACCCACTCTTCGCCAGATATACTTTAGTCCCACGTAATAAGGGGCGAGCCTATTATATATATATACGTATATTCTGTTCAAAATTAGGCTTTCATAGAGTCTCATTTACGAAAGGGATGCTCTGCAATTGCCATGCTATAAAACCTTTAGTAGGAAACATGTACAACAACCCTTGACGCTATTAAAATTGGTGTATTCCCTATTTGAATTTTAATACGTTTGGTGTCATTGTACGTAGGAGTTGGGTTCTTTCAAACGGATTTGTGTTGTGTCAAATCTGTTTAATAGTGACTGAAAAGACTTTGAGCATTTTCACTCTCTACATACTTCGTTAAACGTGGTTTTTACGAGATAACTTTATGCGGGCTAGTATCTACAATACCTTTTGTTTGTTATATCTGAAACTGACAATATTTGCTGCAAGCAAAACATATGATATATTTTTGCTACATTATTTCGCGCGTGGAATTCGTTTGGCTAAAACTCTTGTTGAAAATATGAATTAATTGGGTTGGCAACCCTATGTGCTAATCCACTGCGTCATCTATCTATCATATCCAAATCTGTTTGGCCACCACAACTTGATTTTTGATGTGGTGGTCACCACATATACATGCATACTGCACTTTGGAAGCATCAAAAATAGTAAAGCATAGCTTCATGTTTATACATCTTTGTGCATCCTAACAAATATGATCGTCGATTTCATAGAATTAACAGACTTAATGATAGATGTTAGCACAAAAATAGGATGTAGTTTTATTATTTGTGCATTGCCTTATTCATATGCTCTCACAGATGACCAAAACAGGCAGATAGGCAAATTAAATCTATTATTGTACAATAGGACATGTCATAGTGACAGTATTTTATTTTTTGACACTAATATTTTTATTAGTAATTTCTTTTTAACAAAAGATACTATGTATCTTTCTTATGTACATAGGCGACAACTTGCTAAATTATTAGCATTTAATTTATATACTGACAGGAGTACTACTAGAGTACTTAGGAATTTGGTAGATAATAGTTATACCAATAGTAGTATTGACACATCTATTAGTTTAAACTATTAGATGAGACAACAGATAGGCATTCATGTGTTTTAAACTTAGTTCATCAAAACATACAAGGCCTATCTGGCAAATAATTAGAAATAGATTTATTTTTAAATAAACATAAGATTGATATCTTATGAATTACAGAACATTGGTTGCGAGGTGACCAATTAATATTTAACAATCAACATTACTCAGTTATAAGTGCATTCGTAAGAAAGAAGGCTATTCGTGGTGGCTCTCTAATATATGTATGTAATAGTTTGAAATGTAAAGAACGTAAGGATATAGCTAAACTTTCTATCGAGCGCACTGCTGAGATTTCTTGTGTTGAGCTTGAACAACATATTATAGTGTGTGTGTATCGACCACCACAAAGCGACTTTACTCAGTTTGAAAGCATTATTGAGGATGTCTTAAAACACATAATTTCTAGTAGGAAGTCTATAATCGTATGCGGCGATTTTAATGTCAATTTGTTAGAAAAATCACCAATTTGTACTAGGTTAGTTAGCTTATTTAGGACATTTAATTTAAATGTTTTGTTCTCTGAACCAACTAGAATAACCTCACATTCGTCTACATGCTTAGATAATGTTTTTTGCAATTGTCTTTATTTAAGTAAGGCTGTTTTAACTGTCTTGACATCGGATCACTGCGGGCAAAAGGTTGTAATTCCAACTAATACAACCCCTAAAGTACAAGAAATTACATGTAGGCCAATGACCTCTGCTCGCCTAAAACACTTTAGTGATGATGTTGCTGCCAAGATCGCCAGTATTGACTTAACCGTTGATGGTCCTGATGAACTATATAAATGCTTATTTAAAATTGTTAATGATGAGTACAATAAAATTTTTAAACTGAAGACGTTTGCAAGGAGCATTAAAGTAAATTTTTGTGATTGGGCAACAGTAGGTATATACAAAAGTAGAGCTAGGTTGTATGATCTATATGGTATGAAGAAATACAATTTTAATCCTGAATTTATTCAATATGTTAGAAATTATTCAAAGGTTTTTAAGAGGACATGTGCTTTAGCCAAATCCTTATATTTAAGCAATAAAATCAAAGAATCCAAGAACAAAATTAAAACTACTTGGAGCATTATTAACAATGAGACTGGTCGAGCTAAATTGGTAGATAACAATTATGAATTAAAATTTAATGGTGAAATTATTACTAGGAAAACTAATGTTGCTCAGACATTTAACAATTTCTTCATAAACATACCAGTGAACACAACCAGCTGTCTAGATTCATGTCCAAACAAAGCAGAAATGTTTGTTAGGGGCAATGTGAATGAGTGTGATGTGCTTTTTAATTTTAAATATATTGACACCAATGACATACTGAAGGTATTCAAGACGCTCAATAATAAAAAATCTGTTGACTTATGGGGCATTTCTGTTAAATTTGTGCGACAAATTATTTCTAGCTTAGCTCCATATTTAGCTGCAATATTCAACAGATGCGTAGATACAGGAGTATTTCCTGATGTAATGAAACACAGTAAAGTAATACCATTATTCAAAAAGAGATCAAAGAGCGACCCTAGTAATTTTCGGCCAATTTCTATCTTGCCTGCTATTAGTAAAATTTTTGAAAAGATTATTTTGCATCAACTAGAGAGCCACTTTCACACAAATAATTTATTTCACAGTGAACAGTATGGCTTTACTAAGGGTCGCTCCACCGTTGATGCCGGTGTAACTTTGTTAAAGCATATTTTTTATGCTTGGGAAAACTCGAAGGATGCCATTGGTGTTTTTTGTGACCTATCAAAGGCCTTTGACTGTGTGGAACATAATACGCCTTTACTTAAATTGAAACTTTATGGTATTAGAGATACCGCACTCAATCTTGTTGCCAGCTACCTTAGTGATAGAATTCAGTATGTAGATGTTAATGGGAGTAGGTCTCTAGGTTTGCCAGTAGGAATGGGCGTTCCACAGGGCTCTATTCTCGGTCCATTTCTTTTTTTAATATATATTAATGATTTGCCGTTCTTTGTACAAAATTGATGTGATATTGTTTTGTTTGCCGACGATACGTCACTAATTTTTAAAGTTGATCGTAATTTAAGTAACTTTTATACCGTCAATAACACTCTTGCACAAGTATTAGATTGGTTTTCGACGAATAATTTGGTACTCAACTCAAGCAAAACCAAATGTGTTAAATTCTCTTTGCCTAATGACAAAAGTGTTCCTACTAATATAATTTTAAATAAGGAAACAATTCAACTAGTCGAATCAACCGTATTCTTAGGTGTAACTTTAGATTGTAAGCTTCAGTGGGGCGCCCAAATATCCTGTCTCGCAGTAAAACTTAGTTCTGCAGCGTTTGCAGTTAGAAAAGTTAGGGAATTCACAGATATAGATACTGCTAGACTAGTTTACTTTAGTTATTTTCACAGCGTAATGTCTTACGGAATAATGTTATGGGGTACAGCTGCTGATATACAGACTATTTTTGTCATTCAAAAAAGGGCCATACGTGCAATTTATAAGTTAGGTGCTAGAGATTCTTTACGTGATAAATTTAAAGAAGTAGACATATTGACAGTTGCATCGCAAAATATATATGCTAACTTAATGTACATTAAGAAAAACTTAATTCTATACCGCAAAAATAGTGATTTGCACAACGTGAACACAAGGAATAAGCATAAACTGGTGGGAACTAACTACCGTCTACATAAAGTTCAGAACTCATTTGCGGGGATTGGTATACGATTTTTCAACAAATTGCCTCTTGAAATAATGAATTTTCCCATGCACAAATACAAACGGACAATTAGGAACTTTCTTTTACAAAGGGGTTATTACACTATTAAGGAATTTTTAAATGATAAGACACCGTGAGGATAGGCTTAGGCTTGTTTAACTCACGATTATTTTATTTACATGTTAAGTGGAGGTGCCTCGTGAACACATGATTTTTGCTGGATTTGGATATTTTTATGATTTGTTGAATGTAGTTTAACATTATTTATCTCTGATCATATCATTGTTCACTTGTCACCTTCACAAAATTCTTTCTACATTTGCATTCCTTCACGCGTTCCACTAACTTATGTTAATAATAACGATCTGGAAAATGGAGGTAATTGGCGGTCATGGTCAGTATACCAATAGATTGTTTCTTACTGCTGGTTCGTATACCGTTGTCGTCATGCTCACTAAAATGTCATTTCTTGTGGTGGCGTCGTGTGTCGGGTCATCCCTGTCCCTCTAATATGGCGAGAGGGATGATGGCTGGCACATGCGTCATACTCGGGAACGGGTGCTACTTGCGATGACTGGTCGATGACGGTCTTCCGGGCTGGTATTAGATTTTAATATTTAACTGCATCATTTCCATCATGGTTCTGATCACTTTCGCGGATTGCCTGCATTATTAGGTATATATAATGTAAATGGATGCTCCTGTTTCACCATGTCTATTCTGAGGAGGCTAACCAAAAGTATTATGCTTGAGTATTATGATGTACAGTAAATATATACAAGTGATATAGAAGGTGTAACAGTTGCAGCACCTTACAAAATATAAATTGTGTATTATGCAAAACCTGGCGATGAAAAAGAGTGACCGTGAGTTTTATTGCCCGTTCTTTCTCATGGTTCTACCTATTGCTTTGCGAACGTGGCAGTAAATGTAAATGTAGAAGCATACAGTAATAATGTTTTAAATTTGAGTATAAGTAATTATTTTATAAATTTATTATTTTGCCGTTCATAAGCGTCACATTGTGACCCAAATGAATAAAGGAAAAAAAAAAAAAAGATGTATAGATTTTATCGACCTTATTTTGATTATGATCTGTACATATATTTAGGAATTAGCAGTTAATAATTTAGTATTAAACTCATTTTTTATATACCTTTGTTTCAACTTGCACTAGGTTCTGTCTTGTGTATACTGGAGATGACTTAAGATACATATATCGAAATGAGATCACAATCTCATTTCGATATATGTTTCTTTCACCGGTTCACCCGATGGATTTTTATCGAATAGTTTATCGATCAAAATTATATTTGTACAACCAGATAACAAATTTAATGCGTGTGTGCCAAATTGCGTACAAGGTATTTCAGCCTTTGGGACCGATGATTCTTTCACAAAAATATCATTAATCTTTACCACCATGATAAATTACATCATAAACCTTTCGCATTCATAATTTACGTATAGTTTTTATGGATGATGTTTTTAAACTACTGGTAAATAATCGTTTGAAATAATGCACCAGAGAGAACCGTAAATGTTTATTACGTCTTACATCCAGAGCCACGAAAAGCCTTTTTGTATAAAAAGTCCTTTTCATGGCTTGGAATTGGATCTGTGCCCGATAAATGACGAAAGTCTCGCTTCACGTGAAGAACTGTAGAGAGAGCCGGCGAACCATGAATGGTTTACGGTAGTGTGAGTACACACGGTCTGTACGTGCTTGGCTTGATTTATTTGATCTAGATTGACACTTAGAAAAGGATTGTAATAATCGCTTTCATAGTAGAAATATGTTTAACTATTCAGGATGCTATTTGATCTGTAAAAAATAATTTATTATCACAACAAAAGCTCTCAATAACCTTAGGGTTGTTTAAATGATATATGGCCCAGACTCTTTCTGTAGAGGACAGAGAAACTAACGAAAACTTCCAAGATAATGTGGATTTGTGGGTAAAACAAAAAGAAGAATAATAAAATAAAATAATATTTTGTAATCATATACTAAGTTCTTCATAAAGTTTTCGTAAGTCATGTAAAGTCTGTTATTTTATACTGGGTGTAAGACACGGCGTAACGAAAACTGATACCAGTGATTCAGTACATGATACTGAGGCCCTTGGCAGTCGAATTTTCAGGAAAATCTTCAGAAATTTGCCGTTTTTATTTTGTTTTTTTATATTTTTCGTATACTTAATTGTATGTATATTTCAGTTTAGCACAATCATGTTTATATCTCTGTAAATGCTAGGATTAGGCAGATGTCTGAGAATCTAACCAGCACGTCGATTCTGTAAAATTCAAACAACAACTCGCATTTCACGTCGCTATTCGCTCTCACTTAGCATAAGGTTCAAAATGACCTTGATTTTGAGTGCGAAGTGAGCGTCGAACTGACGAGGGAAATACCTTATAGAATACCACTACTTTTTACGTCATCGCATACTTTATCTGTCAAAATCTATTTAGTTCAACTAGTTAGTTCAAGTTAATTTAGTTCAACTCGCAAATACGCTCGCAAGAGTAGCGCTAGTGTAGATTCGAATTATCAACCGAGTTTTAGAATGCCAATCAAGAAACTCACAGCGGATTCAGATTCGAAGTTTAAAATGAATCACACTGCAGCTGTCTGTTGGAACTACCTATGTAATATCAAAATATCCATAAATGACGTTATATTTGGTAATGGAACTTTGAATCTTTCTTGAATTTTCGCGATTGAAAGTTAACTTGTCTACAAACTTAAGACATTAGATCAACGTGGCTTTCAGAAGCAAATTTACTTTGCTGTATTTTATGATTGATTGTAGCTATTTGTTATGGAGTAATATTTTATAACCGTGCCCCAAGTACAAAGCAATATCGCAATTTGATATAGTATATCGCAAGGTTTCGTTAAGAACAATGTGTCGATTTTTTGGCTCAAAATAAAACAAGGTTTATTTGTAACTCCAAAAAATTTTCCATGGGACCTTTATTGTTAAGATATTCTACGTCGATGACGTAATTTTATATCTACGAAGGAGCTTGAATGTTCACCGATGTTTGTTTTAGCGATGCCGCCGCCGTGGACCACACACCGCATAATATTTAAACTATAATAATACGAGATTCGGCCGCATGAAAAAGAGAATACCGCTCAAGTACTCTCGTCATATAATCATTTCGCCACATGACGCTGCGGGAAAATATGTGTTATGTAACGCCAAATTTATGTTTAAGCAGTGAATTGTGAGATTATACGAATTTCCATTTAAGTTGTGTTCGACTTGTTATATCTATAATTCAAAAGTCAAAACTGACTTATTTAGTTTAGGTCACATAGTAACACTTATGAACATCAAAACAAAAATAGAGAATCTAGAAGAAAATAAGCATTAACTAACAAGCTAAAGCTTCGTTGTAATAAAAGCTAGCCTTACATAAGAGATTATTCTTTCAAAGACATTTTAAAGTTTCGAATTCACGTCGTTCCCGTAACAAATGGATGGCCGAAATAAGTTCATTATTTGTTCGTAACGAAGCTGTTCTTCGACTGGCGAGCTACAAATAAGCCCGCAGACGGAGCACTCATTTTCTTACTTTATTTTCAAAGTTGTGGGAAGCGACTTATTTTATCCAGTTTGATACGAGTAACGTGTTTAATGTTCTTCAAGTTGTTACTGCCCCCGACTGAATGTGGTCGCAATCACAATAACGGTTTACAAGAACTTTTCTGTATGCAAATAAATCAATAGCAACTGTATTCTACTAGCCGGGGTTTTTGTATATAACACTCCCGTTATCGGTTGTGCTAATGAGTAATTTCACATTCAATCGGGGTTATTCATCGCGAGCAGGGCGTGCTGACGCGATGTTTTGTATCATGCATAGTCATAGATCATATAGTATCAGTAGTTTCAGCAGCAGCAGCAAGAAAGATCAAAAGAGCGAACACGATTTTTTCTTCAAAGTTGAACGATTATTTTTTCATGAATTACTTACTTACTATATTATAATTCAGAGATGTAGACTACAAGTATACAATCAGAAAAATTGAAATATCGCAAAGATATACTAAGTATGAACAAGTATAACGAACTAAGTTCAAGGAATATATTTTGAGCACATAACTGTGTACTACCTACAGAACGTTCAGTTTATCCTTCGTAATTTCTCCCATAGAATTAGGTGTATCTGTTAGCCGATACGCCTTATATATATTTAGTGCCGCCAAATATAGATATTCCATATTTTGTATTCGTTACACGGCTTTTCAGTTAGTAAGATAGAATACGAAAATAACATTTGTAGGCGTTTCTCGATAGTTATGTATGTGTCGCAGCTGGGTGGAATATTCGTTGTTTTGCTAAACATTGAAACTATAAACAATTGTAGGTTGCAAAACACTGTAACAGCTAACTAAGTAACTATGTGTAGGATAGTTCGCCTTTGTGTATGCGACTACAGAATACCAACGTTCATTTGGTCGGTAGGTTTGTTTATAAAACACTCATAGTCCGATTCTCGCTCTGTGTGTATGCTGCGTGGCACTTTACTCTTTTAACAATGTTTACCTATTTCTCTGTTGTACATCTTTATTGTATCTCGAAGCAGACACTTCAGCAGCCTAACTGATTAGTAGATGTTTGTTTATTGCCAATGGATTTCGGTATTATCTAGTCCATACGTATTTATTATTCAAGGTGCGTCTGCCGATATGACAATTCTATAATTTTCGTTTAAAGAGGGACGGTCACTCATGGCATTGGTGGACAGGCGCAAATTAAATTCGTTGCTTATTGGTAATACTTTAATCCTGATTGATATTTTTGCTCAACTAAGAAAATATTACATTCATTTTACTTCTTTGCATTATCGTGTCCTAAATCAGCATAATTCGATTGAAACCAATCAATGTTTTTATTCCGCCCTTTCCTATAAAACTGCATTTACTCTGGTCACTACATTATTAAAACTATTGGTTGCCCCAGAAAAGTCACGTGTAAGTTAGCGCATAATGCTATCTGACTGTGGCATATACAAGTAAATTATAAAAGACTACACGATACCACCACTTACCTACAAAGTACACATAAAGTCAGCGACTTAAAAATTCAACAGACTTGCTATTTGAAAGCGCCAAAAGTCTGACAAACTCTACGTATATTACTCACGTACATCCTTACATAAATATTTTCCATTCAAAGTTAGCTTGTAAAATGTGTAAAAGCAATTTGATGCAAAATTAGATGCAAGTAGGTAGATTGATGCCGTAGAGGTATCACGTCAATTAAATATGGGTACTACATTTGCATTTCTTCACACGTTTTCACAAATGTATGCTAATATTAATGATCTGGAAAATGGAGATAATTCGCGTTCATGGTCAGTATACCAACAGATTGTTAATTTTATTACTGCCGGTTCGTATACCGTTGTCGTCATGCTCACTAAAATGTCATTTCTTATGGTGGCGTCGTGTGTCGGGTCATCCCTGTCCCTCTGATATGGCGAGAGGGATGATGGCTGGCACATGCGTCATACTCGTGAACGGGTGCTACTTGCGATGACTGGTCGATGGCGGGCTTATGGGCTGGTATAATTTTTTATTTATATTTAACTTCATTATTTCCATCATGGTTCTGAACATTTGCGCGGATTGCCTGCATTGATAGGTGCATAATGTAAGTAGATGCTCCTGTTTCACCATGTCTATGTTCAGGAGGCTAACTAAATGAACATCAAAATTTAACTTGATTATGCTTGAGTATCATGTAAAGTAAATATATACAAGTAACATAGAAGGTATAACAGTTGCAGCACCTTACAAAAGTTTAATTGTTATGTATTATTAAAAACCTGGCGATGAAAAAGAGTGACCGTGAGTTTTATTGCCCGTTCTTTCTCATGGTTCAATGCCCTTGCTTTGCGAACGTGGCAGTAAATGTAAATGTAGAAGCATACAGTAATAATGTTTAAATTTGACGTTCATAAGTGTCACTTTGTGATCTAAATGAATAAAGGATTTTGAGTTTGAGTTTAGAGGGTGAATGCTGCGGCCTGACGAAGCACTAACGTCTCAATACATATTCAAAACACATTAGCGGAGTTGCGACCTTGCGGTTATCACTCACTTATTAACATCGCACTGCTTCGCTGGCGGATGTCATGTAGCGGTTTCAATTGTGGTACACCTATCAAACAAATAGCGTGTTCATAGAAGCGACTAACATATTGTCAACTGTCTTATGTCGAGTAAATCGCCCGGACTTACACTTGGCTGTCGTCGCGTGTACGTCCGCCTCGTTTCGCCGCGTACGTTTCCCGTTTCCGTGTTAACTACTCGCAGTCCCTTCGCCGTATCTACATACGTATATGTTCTCTGCCACGTGTTGCTTTTATAAAAAGGGAGACACCGCCAAATTGACTTATCCACGCAAAGGTGATAAGGTGAATGACAGGCCTCACACGTCGGTAAACGTGACAGGTCAGTGCACAGCTTGTGTATGTATGCGCTGGATACATACATATTTCGTTCTGTTGGATTGTCTGCTACTTTTGGATTTCAGATCGCAACTGTAACTAATTTCTAGACGCTAGCTGGGTAAACAAATACATAAAGTAGGTAGTTAATCATTTATTGGACTTAATAGCTAACTTTTTACATTTAAATGTTATTCATAAATTTACGCGGTTGCTTGTCGCTTTAGCTACGGAATGTCCAGAACATTTTATATTTCTTTGTAATTTTGCTTAACACCGCTGAGTTGCGGGGATGCCGCGTGAGTTTTATAGGCAAAGCTACAATGTTACATGCATTTTCATACATGCAATATAATGAAGTTATTTGTTACTTATGCATTAATATTAAACAGAAAGTAAAGGTTTTCTTTTATTATATTCACTGGTATCACATTCGTCTAATCCTACAGTATTAATCAAATTGTAAATCTTTATTAATTAAAACAAGGGACGTGAATATTATTTTATTAATAAATGATTACTATTTTATTACTAGAATATTAATAAACCATAAAACAAACTATCAAAATACGCAAAGATGTTCATAAAATTCCAAACATTTAGAGTATCTGTACAATAGTTATTTAATGTAATGGCATAAAATCGGATGAACTATCTAAGAGATTAAAATCTGAACAAGGGGATACTGTTTCTCTAGAAGTACGAGCGTAGTATAGTTACGTCTATTGTATTTTCCGGTTTCCTTTCATGCAGTACGTTCGTTGGCTGCTTATATTGTTAGAAATCATCGCTAGGAAATAATACTGTAATATCTATAAGTGCATATCATTCTTTAGCCCTTTCGCTTAGAAGGATAACTCCAATTATCATGTATGTTTTGTTTATAGAAGTTATGTTAATATAATTATAGATTCAGAAACATTGCTTGCATATAACAACGTTATTTTTTGTACATCGTGTTTGCAAGTATTTGTCTGATTATAGTTATTAGGTAACACGTAAAAATGTTAAATCGTATTACTAAGACAACTAGTCAAATCTAAGAATACCTAGATAATATTAAAAACGAGCGAGTTTCAAAGTTTGAAACTCGCTCGTCTCTAGTATTTGACAGTAAAATAAACAGCTATTTCAAAATAAATCAGCAATATTCATATATAATTATAAGTGTTTTCAAAAGATTGCTCTTATAGATTTGTGATTTTACTTTAATGAGTAAAATCACAAATAACTCTTTACTCATTAAAACTTTAAATACTGAAATGGTTTTATTTTTCCACTCGCTGACTTTGTCATACACTAATATGGAAATCTATATTTCAAGGATTGAACAACGCTTTATCTTTTAATGAATCAGCCAGTTAGGGCAAACTAGTTTGAATCTTCTTCCGCTAATATTTTATCAATAATGAAGACAAACGTTGGCGGTATTTTTCTCACAAACGTATTTTCCATACGGCAACGGACGGAGCTATTCTTTTAACACATAGTCTGTTATAGCGTAACAATAAAACAAGGAACGGTTCTTATTTTATTTTTATGTTATTTTTATGGCTGATAGAACATTTTAAGTATACATCTTTTAGGTTAGTACCAACGTGCATGCACAATTTGTCGTTTAAGTCGCAGGGTAAGACATATGTTATGTTATCTTGAGAAAGAATATTTCACTGCATATATAAAGCACGAATGTTCTGTACTAATAGAAGTTTACATCATCACCCTTGAACCGGAATGTCTTGTAATAAGTTAAAGTATTTTGACAGCGGACGATAAAATATCGCACGCTTCACACAATGTTGTGTAGCGTAGTAAAATAAATATTATTATACACGGCCTGCCGGGGATAAACTTGTACGACCATGAACCATTTTATGTTGCTAGTATATTAATTCGTTTTGATTAGATTGCCGTTTATTGGGTAACACTGTCAGCGCTCTGTGCCAGTAAAACCTCGGTAAATCAATCTGTTTATACCTCTGTATAATCAAATAGTTATTGACATGTACAAAGTGGATATGATTCACGGCTTTTAGTTGCGCATATAAAGCAAAAACCGATTGTGAACGCAATGAAGCGTCTATGATTTAATTACGCATCACAATTATGCCACTTTTAATAGATTATGTTGGGTGATATGATAACCTTTGTATGCCGATATTACTTTTTAGTACACAATCGTAGGTTTCAAATAAGCAGTTATACTTAATTAAGGTATTAATATAAAGCCCGCTAATGTTTACTAATTGAAGTTCTGTGTAATGAAAGTATGACGGAGAATATTATATCACTCACCACCAACATGTCTCTTACACTTTGTTCACTAAGTAACAGTGAGGTTTATCCAGTATTACGAAAATGTAAACGAAAATCTTCGCGCAAATCAAACTTTCCTGCAAAGTTTGTTCTCAAGCTTTCACATGCTGTGAACGCGCGCAACTTGAGGGAATTCTGATATACTGAATTTGTTGAGCTCTTTTGAGTATTAAGATTCTACATATTTTTGACAGAGGAGTCATTAACCCACCTGGTTATTGGTTAGCTCATTTGCTCTCCAAAAGCATATTTATCATTATTTTAGCTAAAAGATGTACATTGTTGAATATTACTTCCAAAGAGATTTCCACACAATTGGATGCGGGTAGCTTAAGATCGGTCGATCTTAAGCTACCCGCATCCAACTGCTTCCCATAAGCCTTACCAGGCCGTACCCCTGTCATATTATTGCAAATATATTACTACTACAAGTACCGGTACAAAAGAACTGATAAGAAATGGACCAAATTCTTTTTTGATTGTGGAAGGAAAGAGATAGAAAGTGTAAAAAGGACGTCCTTGTCACTAAATGAATCGTGTATTGAGACTGCTACCTTACATAACATGTATTCTGTGAGAGAATACGTATGTATGTGAAAGTAAATTACTGTTTCCATTGAGCCTGGCTATACCTGCCAGGGTGTACCGTTTGGTCGTTATTGAGTAATTAAAGACGGGAAGCGCCGTGACTTTCACCTCTAATATAAGATTAATGATTCAACTTTACAAGTTTGAGTAAGCGTCTGTATGTCAAGTTACACTCAAGTTTTCTCGTGTAATGCCAACAATAATATTACTTTGTGTTACTTATATACTCTTCACTGATTTCGCCTGCGGCTTCTCCCACGTGGGAGTAATTTATCGCTGTAAAAGCTTATTAGTATCTCATTTCCTAGTCTTCAAACTATCTCCACACCCGAAAATCACATCATGAAATCGGTCCGATGCTACTTGAAAGGAAGACAAAGGAACAAATAAGCAAACAAAGTCGCTTTCGCATATATTATATTGGTATTGATTTGTGTTCTGGTTCACCATTTTAGTCATTTCAGTCCATGGTTTTCATGTCACCATAATCACATCCTAGGGACATCCACGCCCACTGCTGGACACATACTTCACTCAAAGCTTTCTACACAAACCGAACTTGAGCCGCATTTCTGTGGCCGCAGCCAACACCGAATTTCCATGTATTACTATTACAGGATTTCGGAGTCTAGTACTAAGCTTGAGCCTCCCCTAATTTCTGAAGTCCATAGGTGTGTTTGGCCTAAAATTTTATGCTGATCAGACGGGTTGGCAAAGGAGTTGATTTCGAGTTTTCTGCCTCTTTGCAAATATACTATTTCATTCGTGTCCTTTCCTTAGTCACGTCTTACGATGCCCATAGAATGAATTGAGTTAAAGAATGAATTGACATTTTGTATTCTTATTCCGTTACCACACGAATGTGATTTCCTTGTACTGGCAAGTAATTCTAATGTTTGAATAATGAATTATTCGAACATACCTAATAAATTTGACCTACATTATCTACCTCCACTTCCTCATAATAATCCTCGTAATAAACGACCATAGTAAAAGTATAGAAGCTATCTGAATCCTTGAAACTGAAAATGTTTGTGAATGTTTAAAATGCATACTGCATTTCAATAAGTGGTTTTCCTGCACCCTAATTTGACCATTTATTTTGCAATGTTATAAAATAGCTATTTCTGCACCGTTTACAACACCATTGCTGCATTATATCATCATCAATGACATTTATATTTATAGGCAAGCTATGACAGCCTACATATAACTGTACAAGCATTATTGCAGATTTATACGAAAGCTAGAGGACCGTAGAACTTCTGTAAATGAACCAAGTATTCTTGTTTAATTATAACATTTTTAAAGTGAATCCGGATGAAACTCAGTTCATTATTATTCATAGTCTTTAAAGCAATAAACCGATTTGAGCCACCACGCACAATTTTTTATGAACTAGATGTTCTGCGATTTATGTTTCGGTTACACAAGACTACGGTTAGTGGGTTTCAACTATATAACGCAGGAATACTCACAGTATTATATCATACCTTGTTTAATCCTAGTCTTTATCTTCTCCAAGAACGTTCTATTTACACATGTGACTTCTTTGAGGTCGTCTGATGATCTGAGGCAATAGATGCCAGTGTATTCCACTTCTTATCTGGTCTGGTATATATAAAATTCTTACGTTACTGAATGTCTGACAGACAAGCTACAGCCAAAACCATTATGCGCAGAAAGCTGAAATTTGGCAAGTGTGTTGCTTGGTGTCCGTAGTGGTGCACTAAGAAGGGATTTCCCGAAATTGCCACGGGATCGGACAAAAATGGATAAATTAAAATAAAGTGCGAGCGTAGCGGCATTCGCTAGTTTTGATATATTTTCACTGTCTGACTTTGCGCTTGTAGAATGCATTGGCTTTAGATGCTCGAAGGCTTACTTTTTGTACCTTTTATCTGCTTGATTTCACGTAAAGGATCTATTCACTGTTTTTAGATATTAATATTATATAATTTAAGTACGTACCCAGCATGGTATTATACAAACAGCGCATAGACGATAATGATGATATTGATTTACCTACTTACTTAGGTGTCAAATTTGAAAAAAAGGTGAAGATAGGTAGTAACTTTTATGTAATTTTGAAATCATTGTTACATGTTTCTGTATGCACCTTATTTTGACTATGTAATTACATACAAAAATACACTATTGATCTATTAGAACAGCAAACGTGTTTTGTCGAGAAAATATGTACCTATACATTTGAAGTCACGATCGGAAATGTACAAGGTGCTAAAATACAAACTAACACCACGAAATCAAAGAAAAACATTTGAATGTGATTGTAAAGTTGCAGTTGCTTTGCTAAAACGCGTTTCCTAACTCTACCAGTTACAGTAGTTGGCTTTGTTTGTTACTTGACACAGAGCCTCTGAACAAATATTCAAGCAGTACAATAAAGATCTTTTTCTGTTCAACTAATGGAATAGCTCCTTGCAAAACGTTGAAACGGTTCATTGCAGAAGCTAATGCTACTGCATAACTTAACAGCGTAATATCTCAGTATTCTTTACGACATTCGTGCTACGAAGTGGTACGGTAATCGAATATAATATTGTGTAGCTGAACGAGTACTCTTGAGAATTTAGTATGAAACTATTTTAATGATAGCCCCGCTTGCGAAACCAAGCATAAAGCAATAAGGCTGGACATACAGCAGAGAAATGCGAGGCAGGTAAGCGGTTACCTGTTACACCTACATCTTTATTGTCCTAGCTTCGTTCAACACTACTTGTGTATTGTTGGTTGTTTTACTCAGTACCACACTGCTCAGTTGTTTCGTTCATTTTTAGTCAATATGCAGCCTTACCCGGCGCAAATGCGCTTTAATGCCGACAGATGGTTCAGGTAAATCAAGGGCTAAAATTTTTTCGCACCATTAATCTCCTACGCAGTTATGTCCCATAATGATATCTCATTTTATAAGATCAAAGGTTAATAAACCACAGTGGGATCACTCGAATTTCATGACAATAGAAGTATATTGATTATGAATAATCCTCTTGGATCAAATTAGGTGGAATAAAAAATCCCGATTCAATTACGGGCGCCTTAATTGTTCTGTGCTGAACAAGAGTCTACCGAAATCTTTGAATCGATAGTATTACGCAGAAGGATTCTGTACTCCTTTTCCTTATTACTGTGATTGTCATCATAAGGCCGGTGCTATCAAAGCGGTCTCAAGGAGCGCTGCTTAATCAAACAATTGGAAGAAGTCAAACCTTAGCTCGATTCTGCACAAACTTTGAACGTAGGGCAATGTAATTTGAATATAAATGTAACGATTGTATGATATTATAACATCGCATAATAATTGAGATGAAAACAACTCTCAAGATGTTTGTGGCAAATAAATTATATGATAACTTATTTACTACAAACATCTTACATCATCCATAAGTAATATGAAAGTGTGTTTGTTTATCTATTTACGTTCTAATATATCTGTATTCCCCGAATTTAAGTGTTTTATTAGGTGAGGACTAGTTATAGTAGATTCACAAAATAACATGTATTAGAAAAAGACTCGAAAGTACTTTATCTCAAACATCATCATCAGCCTTGTATATATACTGTCCCACTGCTGGTCACGGACCTCTTTTCACTCCTATATCTCAACATGCTATGCCATTTTTGTACAAAGCTAATATTTCAATGCCAGTATGAAAATCTTTTTCTTAGTAATTTTCTTTATTATTTACTTAAGTGGAAGACCCTCGACCATCACCAATCACTAATTCATTTATTCCATAATCTATTTGCTCGAATAGGGTATTTGACTAAAAAAATCTAATTAGTCCGTCAGTTAGATTATCGAAAAATATTGGACACGTATATTTTGTTTTATCAAATCAGTAAAAGATTACGAAGATAAAACGCATCAAAGATGGAGAAACGTCTAAGAGTGGGGGCTTGTAACGTCACTTGCCAGTAAAAAGAGTACTGGCAAGTGACGTCACACGAGTTTTCAGCGAAGTTTGTAGTGTTCATTTTTTGTTTACGTGACTAAAGAAAATATACGTGTCCACTATTTTTCGATAATCTAACTGACGGACTAATTAGATTTTTGTAGTCAAATACCCTATTGCCAAGTGTCTATCTATTCAGTTACTAGTCTCCTTATCCATTGAGAAATCACTCCGAAATATACAATAAGGACGATGGTGCTGCCTATTTAGTGAGATATCGCTTTGTAGTACTAAAATACGGCCGAAATGTGGACGAAAACTAGAGTGATAAAGTTGTAGAGCCAATTACTAATTTAGTTTACATAAAATAAATCATTGGTCTTGAAACAGTAAATAATATAAATCAAACGGAGCAACCCATTAATCGAAACAAATGAACCTCCTTTTATAGATAACGGAGTCGGAAACAACCGAAGATTTTATTACTGTAGATTAATAACCCACTTAAAACGCGAATGCAGTCGGTCAAACTGTTACCTGTATACATCTACAATAACGACTACTATGTGTTGCGACATAATATTGCAATTTGTTATTAAAATTTATTGCTGTATATGTCTATTGAGTGAGACGTTTTCACATTATCCGATATTTAAGTTTTTAAATTATGGCTAACACAAATTTAAGTTTTTATTATCAGAATGTGCGCGGGCTAAGGACAAAGGTATTGTTTGCATTTAATAATATTTTAAATTGTAAATATGACATTTTGCTTTTTACTGAGCCATGGTTACAGAATGATATCCTAGATACAGAATTGTGTGATGCTAGGTATCAGATATTTCGGCAAGATCGTGATTTAGGTTTGACAGGCAAAAAAACTGGAGGTGGCGTTATGATGTGCATAGACCACCTAATTAATGCTATAAGATGTCATGACCTTCTATGTGATGGTATTGAAATAATGCATGTCAGACTTTCTTCTCTAAGTATAGGAGCTGTAAGGGATCTGCACATTATATTAGTATACATGCCACCTGATGCCTCTAGTATCCCAACGCAACTAAATGTGATTACAGAAGCCCTAACTGACATACAGGGGGTGTATGACAAGCATGATTTTATACTCATAGGTGATTTCAACTTACCTTGTCCATCGTGGTCAGACGAAGGTTTCTTTACAATAAATGACTATCCTCAACATATGCGATTTGCAGCTACTACGTTTGCAGATAGTATTGGTATATTCGGTTTCACTCAGTATAATTTTATTCCTAATTGCAATAATCGTACCTTAGATTTATGTTTCTCAACGACACCTATAGATGTCAGCCGGTGCGATGATCCTCTTCTTCGCGAGGATGCTTATCACCCTGCTTTAACTTTAATATGTAAAGATCTATTTTTAGCACCCCTACGTGAAGTATACATACCGTGGCCTAATTATTACAAAGGCAATTATGATGAACTCAATAATTACTTCAGTAAAATAGACTGGGATAAAACGTTAGCGGTTGACTCGGTAGATGATGCTGTTGATGTTTTCTACAAAGAAATAAATATCGGAGTGCAACGATACATTCCAATTAATAACAAATTAAAAAATCGAAGTAATCCAATTTGGTACAGCCGTTCTCTCATTAAAATTATTCGCGAAAAAGCTAAACAGCATAGCAAATGGAAGAAATATAGGAATCCCCGTGACTACCATGAGTTTTCAATTTTACGCGCTAGGCAACATAGTATACAAAAATCATGTTTTCATAACTATATGATGCTCACAGAAAAAATGATAAGTAATTCTCCCAAAACTTTTTGGACCTATATTAAAAGTAAAAGAGGTGGTAGTCAATATCCAAAAGCTTTGACGTTAAATAATATGACATACGAAGATGGCAATGGTATCTGTACCGCATTTAGTAGATACTTCCACAGTGTATTTGCTATGCCATCTGTACTTTCTACGAGCGCGTGGCCTTTATGTTCCACTACTGATGTATTGGAAGGTTCAACTGGTGTCATTTCTACACTTAATATCACCCAGGACACAGTACTTAACATCTTGCGCACATTAGACAAAAATAAAGGTTCCAGGACTGATGGTCTACCTGTCATGTTTCTGCATGGCTGTGCTGTTGGTTTGTCGCGTCCTATAACGTTGCTGTTCCAAAGGTCTCTGACTGATGGTGTCTTTCCATCGTTGTGGAAGGCTGCGCTTATTGTGCCTGTCCATAAGAAGGGCTCGATATCGGGCATAATGAATTATCGCCCGATATCGATTCTTAATACACTCAGCAAGGTGTTTGAGAAAATCGTTCATGGCAACATTTACTCGACGATAACCAATGGCATAGGTCCGTACCAACATGGTTTCATTAGGCGACGCTCAACTACGTCGAACCTAGCTACCTTTAGCAATTATGTTATCAGTAATATGGAAACTTGTGGGCAGGTTGACGTCATCTACACAGATTTAAAAAAAGCATTTGATCGTGTGGATCACGTCAACCTGCTTCTAAAACTACAAAATCTTGGCATCCATGGTAATCTACTCAGATGGATTAGTTCCTATTTGTCCAAACAATCTCAGGCTGTTGTTGTTGGAGGTTTTCGGTCAGATTTTGTGGACATACCGTCTGGCGTTCCTCAAGGATCCTTGCTTGGACCTCTTTTTTACTCTGCGTACTTATATGGTATCCAATCATGTTTTAAATATGCTACCTCTTATATGCGGATGATATGAAGATATATCTGCGTATCAGATCGAGACTCGATTGTGAACTTATACAACGTGATCTTAATTCTTTATACCTGTACTATTCACAAAATAATATCAATGTTAATATTTCGAAATGTCAAAGCATTAGTTTTAGTCGTCGCAAAAAGCCAATTCACTATACCTATAGATTTGATAATAAAATTATTGAAAGAGTCGATGTAGTCAGGGATCTTGGTATAATGCTAGACTCCAAATTCCTGTTCTCTCAACATATTGATAGCATAGTTAATAAAGCTTCTCGTCATCTTGGATTTGTAATGCGCACCTGTAAACCATTCAGAAAGCTCCTCTGTCTTAAGATTGTTTACTATGCCTATGTCCGTAGCATTCTTGAGTACTGTAGTCCAATCTGGTCACCTCAATATAAGATTTATATTGCCAGATTAGAAAATATTCAGAAAAGATTTTTTAAATTCTTAAACTTTAAAAGCCACAAGCGTCATTCTTCTTATCTCGCTGGCTGTAGACACTATCACTTGCTTCCACTCGACGATAGAAGAAAGATGTTGGATATGCTTCTCCTATCTGACATTCTACGTGGTGAGATTGACAGCGTTGATCTTTTGTTGTGCATAAAATTTTGCACACAAAGGTCTCGCACAAGACACACCCACTTAGTGTACCTTCTCACCGTTCCAATTATGGGCAAAATGCTGTTATGACTCGACTGCCTCGCATTTATATAGACCAATTTAAAAGCCTAGATATATTTCATTTATCTAAGGTATTTTATCGCAAATTACTTGTGGAGATACTCACCAATAAACAATAAACAACAAATAATAATTTGTGTAATAAATGATTCTTGTTAAATAGGGTGAATAAACAATTGAACATCTCTTCACTTCCTAAGCACCCTTGTTATGTTTATACACAGCTAACAGACTAGCATATCAGCTGTCTCTGATCCCAAGATGATATCTCAGCATTGTCGTAGGGTTAGCAAGCACATATATATAGCACAAAAGCTTGTTTCAACTTAATATATGTATTCATCTCTTCACTTCCTAAGCACCCTTGTTATGTTTATACACAGCTAACAGACTAGCATATCAGCTGTCTCTGATCCCAAGATGATATCTCAGCATTGTCGTAGGGTTAGCACGCACATATATATAGCACAAAAGCTTGTTTCAACTTAATATATGTATTCATTTAAGTATGTTTACGCACAGCTAACAGAGTTACTAGCCTATCAGCTGTCTCTGATCCCAAGATGATATCTCAGCATTGTCGTAGGGTTAGCACGCACATACATATAGCACAAAAACTTGTTTCAACTTAATATATGTATTGATTTAAGTATGTTTGCGCACAGCTAACAGAGTTACTAGCTTATCAGCTGTCTCTGATCCCAAGATGATATCTCAGCATTGTCGTAGGGTTAGCACGCACATATTACATTATATTACACATATAGCACTTTATTATTGTTATTATTATTTTCCGGATTACTAGATGTTAATTTATGTTTATGTTTTAGTTAATTTTTATATTTAGTTACCCTTTTTCGCCACTTTCTGGTTTGTATAATACATGCTGTGAAACTCTGTAATGGGCTTTAGAATCCCATGTCACATTGTTACCATATAATGTACCTTTGTGAACAAGCTGTTGAGTTTCCTATCAATAAATAAATAACTGCTACTTCATTGAGTGAGCGTAGCAACGTAGAGCACGCTACGTCGTAGCTCTAGTATCGCCACGCTCCGTAGCCGATAACGAAAAACGATTTGCCTAATGAAACAGTGATGTGGGTACAAGGATATCATATTGGGTACTTTGTTAGAGTATAATCATTTGGGATTGTCATGAAAACCTAATTAGAATATCATTACTCATTCATTGTCGTACTAATATACATAATAATATATAAATGAGAACGTAATTTGGGGGCCTGTTTCTTGTGTCCCAACGATTTTAAAAATGGACCAATTGAAATTAAATTTTGCACGATGATATATCAAACGTGTGAAAGGATTATTTTTTATACTATGGAGTAGGTAGGTTCACTTTTATTTGATTGGCGTGATTCTGCATTGCATGTTAATTCAGCCATTTCCTTATAAATGTACATCGTTATATCATCCCATGTATCATGTTGTGTTACACAACTCTATACCAAACTTACAATGTAGTAAGCACTTGTATTTCCAATCATACCTATATATCATATATGTATGTTATTCTTTGTTTTAGTTTTATAATCTTTCTTTCATTTTAATTTGAGCGGTAACTTTCACAGAACTGCAAAAGTAATTAATAAATTATGGACGTAAGAGACTAGCATCCACGACACAGGGAATCCTAGTGTGGAGGCTAGTGCCAATTGTATCTAGTTCTAAGTGTCTGAACAATAAATTATTATTATTATTATGTACATAATGATCTCTAAACAACCGTGATAAACAAAAATCATTGTATACAAAAAGAAAACATATATGATAGACAGATATGACAGATACTTTCTATTGTCAAATGCTACAATACTGGCGTACATTAAAAGATACCATTTTTGATGTCAGGTATTTTACTTTTACATATACATTACTTTGACCATTGAACCATGACTATCACTCGAACGTTACTAATTTTTCTAGAATGTAAAAAGTGAAGTTAGCGTAAGTTAGTTACTTAAGTTTCTGATTTAATAGCGTATTTTTTATGAGTAGTTGTGTTTTCAATTATAATGATGGTTCTTGGAAGGAAATTGGAAAATGCTCAGAGAAAGTTTGAACAAAGAATCTTGGTCAATGACGGCCCTGTTGGAGATTTGGTACCGGATGGTCCTACTACTGCTAAAAAAATACGAGTGGTAACGGGTTCAGATTTGATTAATTCTAGCATCAACAATTTTATTTTCAAGTGATTTCCATTCTTGGTGACGGTAATTGCTTTTTCCGCGTAATTTCTTATTGTTTATATGGAAATGAGAATAAACATTATGAAATTCGTTTGGCCACTGTTGATAACATAGTCAATAAGTGGGATGTATATATAGTAACTTCATTGTTGGGGACGAAGCATATGGCCAGACCATTACAAATGCAACAGATTACAAACGTGTGATGGGTGCCAATGGACAGTACGCAGGGCATGCTGAACTTCAGTGTAAGTGAGCTATATCCCGAGTGTCAATTCGGAGTTCACCTGGAAAACAGTAATACGATTACTGACTATGGTACTGGCGAAATTGTTCATAACTTGCTATTGTCTGGGCAGCTGGACGAAAGACATTACAGTGTCCTAATGGAAAGAATGGTAGGGCAGCACAGTCATATTGAAGAACTTCGTCAATGTTCAGTTATACATATTATTTAAATCCCTATTGCGCGGCAAACCATTCAGTAATGCCAAGGTGGAAATTTCACGATACCTAAGGTGCAACGCAAAGCCAATGTTGTGAGAAAACAAGTTTTGTTATATAGATATATATTTTTGCTTAGAATATCATCTTTTTACTTATTAGATAAGGCTACAATGTGCTCATCATACCTATATGTAAGAGCTTTTTTATAATATTAAAATATGCTGTGGAGCAGCACGGGTCCTCTAGTATACTATTATTTATACTAATACTTCAAAGTTCTTCTGGTATCAGTTTTGTCTACGGTTTTGGATATCTAATAATCTTGTTTCAGTTGTAGAGCTTACAGCAGCCTACGAGGAATTGCCGAGAATATTTATTGTTATCGTGCATTTGAATATAAAATTAATCATTTGTTTTAGCAGCTTGCTCGAAATCAATTTACAACTACTTTATCAATGTATCGACACCGTTCAGGCGATTTATTGCGGTATGTCACACCCTGGTGCAATTCTAAAGATGTGTATTTTTGTAAATATGCGTCTGACAACACTAGCGCACTGAATAGCTGGAGCCAGAAAACTGCGGGAGGGGATAGTGGCGTGATCGCAGTTTGGCGTCGAGCGTCGGCTGGAATATTCGTGTGCTAACTTGTCTCGGGCACGTTAAACCCTGCCACTTGCTTAACGTGTTTTTTTTACGTAATGTATTTTTTATTGTTTTATATTATTTTGTTTTTGTTCAATTTTGTGTTTTTAAAATCAGTTTATGTCTCGTGGTTTTTTAGATTAACGACTTATTATTTTATTTGTTTTTAAGTCATTCAGATGGTACAGAGTGCAAGAAAAATATTCCAGTTTTTATACGCAAGCGAATCATGAATCAGCTTGGTGAACCATCACCTGAACCTGCAAATATGACTGGACTATATATCAAATGTCAGGATACGATATGTCAAATATCAGGACTGAATGCCCAAACAAGAAAGATAGAAAATCTAAGTATTCCTGCAACATTTTCGCCAAGCCTATATGTATGGAGTATGCTAAGTTCGGATGTAAAAATTTTACTGATTTTGAGAGTAGTGACTAGTAACTTATGTTTGTAAAAAAATATCACTTTTGTTTTTTCTGATGGAAGATCTTATAATCTTTATGTTTATGTTGATTTAAAATGTTAAAAACGATTTTCTTTTTATAAGTGTTGATTTTTCTAAATCTCTAAAATATTTTTCCTTTAATTAGACTGTATAAGAAAACAATGAATAAGAAACAATAATGTCATAATTTAAAACTTTTGTGTTTAGTTTCATTATAGTGATCCTATATACTACACTATATGATTAATACAATTATATGAAACATAATAGGATTAGTGTACTTTATGTTCTGGATATGTCATACCCTGCCTCATTGTTGATGTAACTTTTTTTCACCTCATGCTCGCCGGATTAAAAGATATTCTTTTAACGATACATTAAATTATATGTATTTCCATTTAACAGCACAACCTTCCAAAAAGATATCACTTAACCGTAATGTTTGAGAGTGAAGCCGTTTTTCAACACGACCAGGAGCGAAACACTGGCGTACGTTTAAAAAACATGTAAATTAATTAAACCTAATAAATCTGCGAAAAGTACCTTAATTTGAATATATAGCTTTCACGTAAATATAAGACAGTAAGGACGGTTTCAGATTAGCGTATTTTTCTGCGCGTATAGGGTCGTTTCAGCATACGCGCTTACACGCGCGCTACATTTCGTGATTCAAAAAACCGGACTCGCGTAAACGGGCATGTTTCAGCGTGTTCGCTCGAAGCGGTAGTGACATCGTGTCAGTGTCAACATGGATTCTGACGACTCGCTCTTAAACGAGCTTAGAAGCGCGTCAACGCTCGTACGAGTTGCGCGTGTGTCAAAAGGCGCGCCTATACGCGCCTACATGCGCTTCCAAAAGCGAGCTTATACGCGCGTATAAAACGCTAATCTGAAACCGCCCTAAAGTTTAAAGTTCATTTGGTTGGACAGCATCATAGAACATTATGTTGATGAAGTCGTGTTTCCTTATTAACATCACAACAAATGGGAGGACGTAATTATGAATATTAGATGGTTTACGAAGCGCCTGTGACGTCATGACCAAGTTGATATTTTCGTTAGTTCATTAAGTATAACGCTAAGTAATATCTTTTCAAAAAGTTTTCATAATTTATGTTCCTAGCTTCTTTACTTATTGGAAAATGTTCGCATGTAACATAAATACACATTTTTTATTAAATTTGTTATAGGAGTAGCAAGTTATTAGTATTCTGGCTATGCTTTCGTGGTTAGCTGAGTATAGTCCATACATGGTTTTCTAGAAGCGATAGCAATTTTCTACGAGTATGTGCTCCGACCGTCTGAAAAGCAGTAGATTTTAAGTTAAATTTTATCCTATGTTCCTTTATAAGGCATTTTTTTGTAGTTCCAAGGCGTATAAATCTTGGATGCAACCGGGATAGTGTTAGGACGATGACCATCTATCTATATATTATCTATATATTTATAAAAATAAATAATAATTAAAAATAAGGTATTGGATTTGATTCAAAACCATTATCGGATAAGTAACGATGCCTACATATATTCTTCAAACATATGAAGTCACTGAAAAAGCATTCAACTACACAATGCCTGCGTCGCATTGATCTTCTTAATCTTTGAAATAAATGGTTACAAAGGACACATATCATCGCCCAAAATACATGTATCATACAAGTTTTTGTTCCACACGACATTCGTAACAGTAAATATTCTTCAAATATTTTTCTTTTTTTTATGGCTTGTGAGTTTTGTAAAATTTAATTTAAGAAAAATTGCGAATATCATAGCTATATGGCCTTGTATAACTATGTGTGAAGAGCGGTAAAGAAAAAAGTAACTGATTATATTCTGGTTGAATGTACTATCTCAAATGCAATATATATCTAACCTATACAAATTTAAGCTAAAGTACTCTAGCTTATCTTCGAAGCCTTACTGAATAAATGTTCTTTTCTTTTTAAATTTATTTACAATGAGTTCTATTATCTCAGCCACTCATATAAACTCGAATTTACCGCACCCAGTAAATATTGGCATGATCCGACCATTTCTAGCCCTCCTCATTTTCAAATTATCCAATAAATTCATTCAAGGTGTGAGCAAACAAAGATTTCAACAAATTATGCAAAGAGATTCTCATTCATATCATTATAATAACAGCACGGCAAATAAGTTTTTTAACCTTGAGTTTTCTTTGCAAACTTTCATAATAAATACTAATGTATTTTCTGCATTAACGTGGGTAGTTTAACATTATTAATATGGCTAAGTTTGATGACATTTTATATCGTTAGAATTTTATTTAATGTTGCTTTTATTTGTACGAATTCTGATCTCAGCACAAACATGCTTATATTCGTTGTCACTATAATTACTTTTTACTGTTTCTACGGGATATATACCACGTACCTTTGTTTTCAGTAACCGACATTACGCTACGCCCGCACATTTTTTAAATTTACCCGTTTTGGCCGATTCCGTGGGAATTTCGGGAAATCCCTTCTTAGTGCACCGGTCCCCAAGGAACATACATGCCAAATTTCAGCTTCCTGCGCCCAGTAGTTTCGGCTGTAGCGTGTCTGTCAGTCAGTCAGTAACGCAAGGATTTTATATATTAAGATAAAAAAGGAATGACAATAATTAAAGGGTGCTCTCCATACATGGAGCTAACGTGAAAATATTTTTACAATGGAGCATGTCTAGGTATTTAAAATAATTTTGGGGTATCTGAAATTATCAATTTCTCAAAGTCGATCGTTAGAAAGATAGACGCTTTCAACGTGGTTAAATGAGTATCGTTACCCTGCCCCTCCGTCCCCAAACTTTTGAAGTAAGAGAGTGACAAATTTAAAAAAAGCACTTAGATGATGATTATGTATTTATTTAGGTGTTTTACGTATAGATAGGTACATATTTTGGCTGTAACCAAATAATAATCAGGTAGAAGTTCCTTGAATATGAGTATTCGAGGAACATCTACCTGATTACAATAGCAGTGGTACAATAGTAGCAAACAATGTTTTCTGCCACGAGATCTACGAAGTTTGCCTTTATGTTGAGATAATATTGACCTTTAAGTTACGATCAGAAATGTAAAAAGAGCTAAAATACAAACTAAACAGTACAAAATCAGAGAATCATAGAGGCAATTGTACAAACATATTCAAATTGTATTTACAATTTTAATATAATTGTACAATTGCAGTTGATTTTCCAAAACGCGTTTCCTATCTCTACCAACTGGTAGAGATAGGAAACGCGCTACATTAGTTGGCTTTGTAGGCTACTTGCAAGAATCTCTGTACAAAATATTCAAGCAGTACAATAAAGATCTTTTTCTGTCCGACTAATGGAATATGTCCTTGTAAAACGTTGAAACGGGTCATTGCAGAAGCGAATGCGACTTCATAAGTTAACAGCGTAATATCTCAGTATTCTTTACGACATTTTTGCTAAGAGGTGGTACAGTAATCGAATATAATATTGTGTAGCTGAGCGAGTACTCCACAGAATTTAGTATGAAACTATTTTAATGATAGCCCCGCTTGTGAAACTAAGCATACAGCAATAAGGCTTTAAATAAAGCAGAGAAATGCGAGGCAGGTAAGCGGTTGCCAGCTTTATTTTCCTAGCCTCGCTGAACACTACTTGTGTATATAATATTGTTGGTTGTTTTACACAGTACCACACCGCTCAGTTCTTTCGTTCACTTTTCGTGAATTTGCAGCCTTACTCGGCGAGAGCGCGCGTCGCTGAGAACGCGCTTTAATGCAGACAGATGGTTCAGGTAAATCGAGTGGCTAACATTTTTTCGCACGATTAATCTCCCACGCAATTATGTCGCATAATGATATCGCCATTTTATAAGATCAAAGGCGAATTAACCGCAATGGGATCACTCGAATTTCACGATAATTGAAGTGTATTGATTCTGAATAATCCTCTTGGAACAAATTAGGTGGAATAAAAAATCCTGAATAAATTACGGTAGCCTTAATTGCTCTGTGCTGAACAAGGGTCTACCGAAATCTCTGAATCGATACTATTACATAGAGTGATTCTGTACTCCTTTTCTATATTACTGTGATTGTCATCGATAAGGCCGGTGCTATCAAAGCGATCTCAAGGATCGCGCATGTAAGTGTGTTTGCTTATGTCTTTACGTTCTAGTATATCTGTTTTCTCCGAATTTAAGTGTTTTATTAGGTAAGGACTGGTTATATTAGGTTAACAACATAACCTATATTCGAAACTAATTTATCTCAAACATTACTATATCAGCTGAAATACGTCCACTGCTGGTCATAAGCCTCCCCAAGGCTCTCCATGTGGACCGATACTGAGCCACCCGCATCCATCCGCCACCCGCGATCCTAACAAGATCGTCAGTCCACCTAACAGTCTCAAACATACTATGACATTATTGTACATAGCCAATATTTCAATACTAGTCTGAAAATCCTTTTTCTCAGTCATTTTCCTTATTTTTTACTTAAGTGGAAGTCCCTCGACCATCACCAATCACTTATTTATTCCATAATCTATTTTCTCGCATTGCAAAGTGTCTATCTATTCACTCACCAGCCTCCTTATCCGTTGAGATATCACTCCGTAATATACAATAAGGAAGATAGTGCTGCCTGTTTAGTGAGATATCCCTTTGTAGTACTACAATGCGGCCAAAATATGGGCGGAAACTAGAGTGATAAAGTCGTAGAGCCACTAACTCACTTAGTTTACATACAATAAATCATTGGTCTTGAAACAGTAAATAACATAAACCAAACGGAGCAACCCATTTATATAAATAAATGAACCCCCTTTTATAGATAGCGAAGTCGGGAACAACCGAAGATAATTGCCACTTCCTTGAGTGAGCGTAGCTCTGTAGAACACCCTACGTCGTAGCTCCAGTATCGCCAAGCTCCATAGCCGATAACGATAAACGATTTGCCTAATGAAACAGTGATGTGGGTACAAGGATATCATATTGGGTACTTTCTTAGCGTATAATCATTTAGGATTGTCGTGAAAACCTAATTAGAATATCATTATTCATTCATTATCGTACTAATATACATATTATATAAATGAAGACGTAATTTGTGGGCTTGTTTGTTGTAACGATTTTACAAATGAACCAATTGTAATTAAATTTAGCACGGTGATATATCAAAAGTTTGGAAGGATTATTTAGTAAACTTTCCTTTCAAGTACTTGCACTGTTGGTTTATTAGCATGTTTATATACATGAATTGTAATACAGCTATTACTTACAAAATGTAAATCGTTTTATCATTACATATACCATATTTATAATGGCCATTGTATATTAAAAACAAAACATATATGATAAATAGATATGACACTACTATTGGCAAATGCTACAATACTGGCGTACATTCAAAGATACTATTTTTGATGTCAGATATTTTATTCTTATACATTACTTTGACCATTGAGCCATGGCTATCACCCCTACTTTACACTTTTTCTAAAATGGATCCACTACGATACAAAGTCAGCCTTAGGCAACGGTACTGAGAGCACAGTACCTTCAAAGAGCGACTTGCAGCTTTTCACGCAGTACAAAACTATTTGACTCCGATTACCCGTACCTAGAGTGTAGAAAGTTCGCTATGTACCCATATTTGTAACGCTTTTTAAAGGTTTGTAGGAATATCACTAGGTACATCTTTAAAGGAAGTGAGCTATACTGTGCCTACAATATATAATATAACTGATACATAAATAATACTGCAGCCAATTTTCACGGTGAAGTGCATCTTTACGACACCGCAAACTCTTTAATTGTCTAATGATAATTACCAGCAAATTGATTGAAGACAATACTTTGAAGTATTTCTACGGTTTTGGATATCTGGTATTTTAGTGTCAGTTATAGAACTTACAGTAGCCAACGAGGAACGGTCGAATTGAATAACAGAATATAAACTGATCAAATCTTTTACAGCTTTTTGCTTGAAATAAATATGCTTACAATTACTTTATCAATGTATCGACACCGTTCAGGAGTTTTATTGTGGCACTCCACAGCTGGAACTTTGAAAAATGTCACAGTTCTGTGTGAATCGTACTTGCGTCTTCATTTAAGATGAAATGTCTGCGGGCGGTTAAACAATATTTCTTACCGATAAGTATATGTACATACAACTATTATATCTGCGATCATGTTATTGGCTTGGCAAAAAATCGAGCCCTGTTGCAGAAATTGTTAGACAAGTTTTATAGAAGGCAATTAAATAAATAACAATATCTGTTGAATACATAAAAATGCTTTGTTGTTAAAATTCCCTACCCACGTACATATAACGGGGAGTAACAAAAAGGGAATCGCGATTTATTACTCAAAGTCTGACAATTCTTTGCACTTTTTATTTTCATACATAATTATAGATAAAATTATCTTTGTAGACGAATCTTTCATTAACTACGAGTTAACAGATACGAGTATACACATTCCATATGTTAGCTGTATTACAATCTACATGTCAAACGGTGCGGAAAGGACGGAAGGGTAGTGTTGCGTTATCATATCGAGATTATTGGATTGCAGGCGGCATGTTCTCTAGCGCCATTAAATTAGATAGGTGATCACTTAGTACAGTACGAATCTATTGCAGGAATGAATCTTATCGTTTGCCGGTACTCGTTATTATATTAGATTTACGGCGAGCGTATTGATAACTGTGCAGAGAGGCAAACGTGGAGTTCATTAAAGTATACAAGTTTTGGTATTGATGGCGAAATAGTTGAGATGCTCGTTTCGACACTTGTCAACGCTGAATGTTCTTTCTAGGTTGTTCTTGTACTGTTTTTCGTAGATTAGAATGGAGTACGGGACAAAAAAATGTATGGTCTGCGAATAACTGTACTAAGTTTGGACCTTTTAGTTACTCCGAAACATCAACTGCGGCTCGTAAATGTTTTGCCAGGTAGTTATTTTGTTACAATTCACGGTAAAATAGGTATTATTTCGCTTACCAGTGACACACATGACGCCGAAATATTGATAGATACACTTTAGGATAGATTTCAGTGTAAAATTACCTTTATGACATACCAAGTTTGAGAAGTGTTACACAATTTGTCCCTTATATTAAAAAAAAAAACAGACATTACACAATGACATTAAACCTGAAAGATAAACCGTGTAGGGGAATTTATTCACAACCAGGTAAGAAATAAAGGAAGGAAGGTCCGTTTTAACAACCATAAAAACAAATTCAAACATACAATAAACTCTAACATGTCAAACCTTCTAATATTTTACTCGCGGGGTGGAATCATAAATACAACAAAATGCCAGCGTAGCGTTTTGGTAGAAAATTCTCCAAGAAGATGAAAATTTTCGAACTTTTGCGCCTTAAGCTTGTGTAAGCTACAGTTGCATAGTTTTTGAGAGTTGCTCGCTTACACGTGTAAGACTGGGCTTTTCTAAAGTGATGCCACGTTTTTATGTTTGTCTTTAACATACGTTTTTTTCTTGACAGCGTCGTGATTTATGTGTGACGTAAAAATAAATTGCTTGGTGTTTGTGGACTATGAGCAAACTTTTGATTCAATCGAAACCTGGTCAGTGCTGCAGTCTCTCCAAAGGTGCAAAATTGACTATCGATATGTCAAAGTGCTGAAGTGTTTAAACGAAAACGCCAACATGTCAGTCCGCCTCCAGGAACAGACCTCAAAACCTTTTCGGCTACAGCAAGGGGTGAGGCAGGGAGATTTTATATCCCCGAAACTCTTCACCGCTGCGCTGGAAGACGTTTTCAAGCTCCTGGACTGGGAAGGACTCGGTATCAACATCAGGGGCGAGTACATCACTCAACTTCGATTTGCTGATGATATTGTGACGGCCGGTGTCATGTCAAACTGTCGACGTCACGGAGCACGATGTCATACTGACGTCAACACGACCATAGCCCATGAAGACTGGCCTGCTCTCTTCGGTGACAGCGTGCCGTGGGTCGTCGAAATGACGTCAAAATGACGTCATATTTTTATTGCCACTTTTAGAAAAGAGTTGTTTAGGGTAAATATAATGTAATTGGAGATCTTTTAAGAACAAAATACCATACAAGTCCATATCGCATAGTTATTTGTAACAATATAATAACATTTTGAGTTCAGCAATGCTTCTCTTACTGGCCTAATATTTTTATACAAATAGCCTATCGATTTAAATGAGTACAATATATTTTCAGTACTGGCAACATTACTCCGGTGACAGCATTGACAGATACAAAGACTCAGCTATTGAAAACGTTTCTCTTTCCAACACATTAGGAAGTCGCTCGTGTTTACTCGTTTACTCATTTTTAACTGATATTCCCAAACTTTTCTATCATCATGGTGAATTGTAAAAGTAAATCGGTGAAGGGAAGTTCGATTTACTAATAACTAATATCGATTATTAGAAGCTTCTATTTGCCTACATTGATTTAACTGATTTATTTTCCTTTTTTATTTTATATACTTATTTTCTTTTATAATATGCCTTTACTTTTTTTTATTTCGAATAGGTACCTTTATATATTATGATAATTGAAACATCTTTGTCAATTCACAATTTACCCACAAACTTGTGGGTAAATTGTGATACGAAAAGTTTGAGAACCATCATACTTTCCCGATGACGTACGCTTGGCAAAAATTGCCAGGTATTTTGCCGAATCGAGCAGGCCTGTCTTCTTGGGCTATGCCAAGGCTATGCATACACGACAAACTAGCCGGTCGTCAAACACAATAATTAGCAAAGAGGTTTGAAGACTATTTTATTATTTTGAAATGAGTTTTTAGTTCGATGACGTATACACTCTAACAAGTGTTTGCCAAATTCACCAGTCATTGACAACAAGGCAATGGCCGTGCGGATAACACATCCCGTTCACGTTCTGAGGGCGTGGGTTCATATCCCACTCACAACAGTTATGTGGAATATGGTTTTTATGAAATTTGGAATATGTTTATGAATATTTGGCAAATATTAAAAAAAAGGTTATTTAAATGTTTCGAGTAAAAATTAGAATATTTGTTGAGACATGCACTTAACAGCTGTAACGAAACGTCGCCGTGGGGTCTGCGGTGCGGGGCGAGTGGACGGCTCGCCGGCTTGTGCGCGCCGCTGTCATCGTGAATCAGCTGTTACACGTCATTACGATCAGACGCTCTCGCGCAACCTAAATACTTTTCTTGTTTGTTCCGTAGACGCGACCATAATTGTATATGTAAACCTCAGTAGTACTTCAACGAATATAACATCCTAGTATTACAGTCCACTGCAGTTTTATTCGACACTACACTCTTTCTTCGGAAACCAGCGCAACGACGCCGCACCAATATTCTAGAAACTTCAGGAAAGAATGGAAAGGTTAAAAGGAGATAGGAGATGGAAAAACAATTGAATAATGCAATGACAATCAAAATTAGTGGATCTAGAACATTCCTAGGGGTATATAAGTCGGTGTAGATGCGCTGAGCGCCAGTTTAAGTTGAGAAGTGGTAAAGTGAAGAAGAAAAGGAAGAAGTAAAAGGAAGAAAGAAGTAGTAGTGAAATAAAGTGAAGTGAAAGTATAGTGCAGTGAAGTGCAGTGCAATAGACGTTAGTGTTGCTGCTGTCCGCGTCCAAATCGAACGACGCGTCGTGTGTGTGAAGTCGAATAAAGTGTCATCAGTGCTACTCTGTGTTTCCTTCCAATCCCGTTACCCCGTCCGTAACAATATCGTAGTCTCAGCCATGACCATGGCAGACCTTAGCACAATGCTCGATGGCCTCTGTAGAGTCTCTCAACAAGTAGGTCTTAAGATGAACATGGACAAGACGAAAATCTTGTCTAACGTCCATGTCGTACCTGCTCTTATGCAGGTTGGGAACTCTACAATCGAAGTTGTCGACTAGTACGTTTACCTGGGACAAATGATCCAATTGGGTAGGTCCAACTTCGAGAAAGAGGATCATTCGTCGAATCCAATCTTTGACCAGTGTGTGTTGCTAGTGATGATCTACAACGCTGAGACGTGGTTGCTAACTATGGGCCTTATCCGAAAGCTCAGGGTTACTCAGAGAGCGATGGAGAGAGCTATGCTTGGAGTTTCCCTGCGAGATTGAATCAGATATGAGGAGATCCGCAGGAGAACCAAATTCACCGACATAGCTCTCCGAATAGCCAGGCTGAAGTGGCAATGGGCAGGGCACATAGCTCGAAGAACCGATGGCCGTTGGGGCAGGTGGGTTCTAGAGTGGCGACCACTTACCGGATGACGCAGCAGGGGTAGACCTCCCGCAAGGTGGACCGACGATCTGGTTAAGATCGTGGGAAGCGGTTGGATGCGGACGGCTCAAAATTAGTCTGTGTGGAGAACCTTGGGTGAGGCTTATGACCAGCAGTGGACGTCTTTAGGCTGACATGATGAAAAATAAAAAATATGTTCTTTGTGGTTCAGCGTATATTGTTGTTTTAATTTCTACGTTGTCTTTCAAAGATTTCGAATTTGTGTGCTTAGTGTGAGACAGAACGTTTATATTGTAAAACGTTCTTTTAAAAAAGACGAAAATAATAAAATGTGAATTGAAAATGATTTATGTGCTTAAATTAATATTTCCATATCCTAGCTAGAAAAAAAAATGACGCATTATATATCTGGCGAGTTACTAAGTTACAGGTTTCGTGCAGCCTTTGTTTTATATTTAAGAGCTCGGAACTCTCTTTACCACAAGTGTTTGATTCTCGATCTCGAAGTACTTATTTACCCTACACAGCAAAAGAGAACATATTTTTTCACACGGTACGAAATCGGCACTTCTATGATTTCGCATAAATGTTGTTGTTTATATGGCACTTGGCATAAGGTACTATAACGCCACCTTTCACATAATGGGATAAACATACAATTATGAAGTGTGTGTATTGAATATATTACCGGCATTAGTTTCCTGTCGCTTGCTGGAGGGTCGCCGAGGACGCATATGCATTTAATGTTCAGATGATATAGCGATACCACTAAACATATTTTTTCCACGTTTTGAAACTACATTACCATCTTTGGAAATACATATAGTTAGTATCATAATTTAAATTCAGCAGTTTAACGTGTACTCTTCGTAAATAGCAGAAAGTATATTGATGGATATTGGAGCTCCGTTTATTGATAATTTGATTTACATCCAATATCAAAGTGGCGTGCCGCCGTGGCGTTTTACACAGACGCTGATGATTGTATACTTTTAATTTAGCGGTTCTTTCACCGATCTTTATCTACAAGCTTACCAGCTAAGCCGTTAAACAAGATTACATTTCAAATAGATTAAAACACATCAGCCGAGACGGATTTTTCTTTAACAAAAAGACTTCATTTGCTACGTGACGGCAAAATGTGATTTTCCGAAAAAGATAACTTTCGTACTGTTACGAATGGCAATAATTGAAAATAACGCCATCTATCGGTGAATGGGAGAACTAGATGAGATTAGATGTATCGGTGGTTTAAAGCTGTTTCATCTATCCTCTAATAGATGGCGTTGCTGTAAATAGAACAAACTAGAATGACCGCAAGCTACCAGAACTTTCGTGATGCGTCTCGAAAATACTAGTTATGTGTTCTGGCCGGTATAAATACCGCGCAGACGGGCGAGAAGAGACAGTAACAATTGAATATCGGAGCGATAATCATCAAGCGAAGGGAAGTAAGTCGGAAGTGTTTAGTGGTGTTTCTAGTAGTGTGAAATAAGTGTGTTTTTATTAGTGTTGAGAAATAAGTGTGTATAGTGTTTTTAAATAAAGTACAGTTTAGTGGCATAGTGAGTTTTAATTTATCGTCGAACCCCAGCTCGTAACAAATTGGTGTCAGAAGAAAGGGATAAATTATGCCGGTTATGCCGAAAGAAGAAACTGAAGGAGTGCGTACCAGGAACCAGCGCCAGCAAGACCTGGACCAGAGACGCTTCAGAGACGTTCCTTCTCCATCGTCTGGTGGACCAGGCGACTCCGCGGCTGCAGTGGAGCCTGCAAGCGCCTCACACTCCGTGACGGTGCCCGACATCGCGGCTCATATGGTGTTCATGCAGGAGCAGGCCCGCCGTCAGGAGGAGCAGGCTCGCCGTCAGGAGGAGCAGGCTCGCCGTCAAGAGGAGCACGCACGCCGCCTGGAGGACCAGCTTCAGCGCGACAAGGAGGAGCAGGCTCGCCGTTAAGAGGAGCAGGACCGCCGTCAAGAGGAGCAGGACCGCCGTCAACAGGAGCAGGCTCGCCGTCAAGAGGAGCACGCGTGCCGACTAGAGGAACAGCTGCAGCGCGACAAGGAGGAGCACACCCGGCGTCTGGAGGAACAGCTGGTGCTTATGAAGGACCTCAGCGCCGCTGTAGGGAAGGACCAGAAGGCGGTCAAGGAGGAACTTCAGCAGCACGAGGCCCGTATCAGCGACGTAGAGATGCTCGTACACGACAAGCTGGAGACTCGCGTCGCCTCTATTGAGAAACGTGTACATGACCACCACGAGACCTGTGTTGCTGAAGTGAAGAAGAAATTGCGTGGGCTCGAAGTGACATCAGCGGCTGTAGCGCCCTCACCTCGTGGATTTAAGGTTCCACCATTTGATGGCTCGTCATCATGGTCTGCATACAAGATCCAGTTCGAGGCTGTGATGCGATCGAATGGGTGGACCAAAGAACAGGCCTTAACCACCCTAATCTTGGGCCTTCGCGACCGGGCCTTGACAGTGTTGGAAGTACTCGGACAAGACGTCACCTACGAGAAGCTTCTGGAGGCGCTGGAGGCGAGATACGGTGACGCGCACCTCGAACACGTTTATCGTGCTCAGCTGAAGGACAGGACACAGTGCACCGGAGAAACTCTGCAGAAGTGGGCTCTGGAGGTGGAAAAGCTGGTCAGGGAAGCACACCAGTCGTCGCTTGCGCTTATTGACGGGAACCTCGTACAGGCGTTTACGGATGGGATCCGGGACCTGGAGGTAAGAGCAGCAGTGAGGCTTGGGCACTTCAAGGACCTCAAGGACGCCTTAGCCCACGCTCTGGAGGTGGAAGCAGTACGACGCGACGATCGAGGTCCCCGCATCAGGGAAGTTGTGTCGTCACCTCGGTGCTACAACTGCGGAGAAAGAGGCCACATCCGCTTGAGCTGCCCAAAGCGTAGGCAGCCTGGTGACACCCTGTCTCCACCAAAGAGGTCGCCTGATGTGCCTGCCAGGCAGCGAGAGCAGGGAAACAAGTAGAAGCCAGGACTGCGGGGCGGGTGCTGGCTGGTAATGGAAGAGCCCCAAGTATCTCGATCTCGCAATCATGTGACGGGAACAGCCTGATCATCGAAGGCGAAATTAACAGAACACCATGCAAGCTGACATTGGACACGGGTGCTTCTCGGACAGTCGTCGGTTTCCATCTGGCAAGACGGGTTCTTTGGGGCTGCTTCAGAAACAATGAAAGTGTGAATCTGAGAACAGCTACCGGTCAGCACATAAACATCCGAGGTGAAATGGAGGTGGATCTGAAGTTAGGCAACAAAGTTTACCGTCACAAAGTCATCGTGGCCGATATAGTGGACGACAGCATCTTAGGCCTAGACTTCATGCGGAAGTATCGCTGCGAGATCGATGTTAACCAGGGAGTGTTGAAGTGTGGCTCGGAAGAAGTCTTCATGGAAGGTGCAACTTCAGGAAAAGTGGACTGCCTGAAGAATGTCATTCTTCACCCGCGGTCGGAAACAGTTGTACCAGTTTGTTTACCAGGGAATTCTGGTCGAGGGAAGAAGGCCTAGAGAAAGAGGCCTCGTGGAAGATTGCACGTACCTTGGGAAGGGGTACCAAAGTTTCATCAGTACGCGCACTGAATGCAAGTGACAAGGAAGTGTCGCTCAAGAAAGGGAGTGAATTGGGCACCTACACTTTTAGAGGACTGCAAAAGTACCCTGTCGGAGGAAGAGAAGACCGAGGCTCGGAAGATGTTGAACCGGTTCGCCGATATTTTCTCGACCAGTGATGCCGACATAGGGAAGACAGCACTAGTCCAGCACAAAATAAACACGGGGAGTGAAGCACCGATTCGCCAGCGACCAAGACGTGTGCCAGTGGCACGGGAATGTGAAGTGGAAGCTATTCTCGACGGCATGGTGAAGGAAGGCGTAATCGAGCCTTCGTCCAGCCCGTGGTGTTCTCCGGTGGTGCTAGTTAAGAAGAAAGATGGCAGCATGCACTTCTGTGTAGACTACCGCCGATTAAATGACATCACGAAGAAGGACAGCTACCCACTGCCAAGGATCGATGACACACTGGATACGCTGACGGGGATGAAGTGGTTTTCTACCTTAGACCGCATTCTTCAGAAGACGGCATTCTCCACAGGAAAAGGATTATGGCAATTTAACGTCATGCCCTTTGGATTGCGCAACGCTCCGGCTACTTTTGAGAGACTGATGGAGTGAGTGCTTATGGGACTGATTGGAGACGCCTGTCTGGTCTACTTGGATGACATCATCATCGTGGGGCGCTCCTTCCAGGATCACCTTCGAAACTTGGAGCAAGTGCTGTCAAAGATACGAGGAGCTAATTTGAAGCTGAGTCCGAAGAAATGCACGTTATTCAGACGGCAAGTGAACTTTCTAGGATATGTGGTCTCGGAGAATGGTATTCAAACTGACCTAGATAAGATCATTGCCGTGAAGGAATGGCCAGTTCCAGAGGACAAAACGCAGGTCAGAGCATTCCTCGGATTATGCTTCTACTACCGACGGTTTGTGAAGAACTTTGCTGATATTGCTCGACCTCTTCATAAGCTCACCGAAGACAGAGTGCAGTTCTGTTGGAATGAGAGCTGTGACGTTGCATTCCAGAAGCTCAAGGAACATCTGTGTACTGCACCTATTCTAGGCTACCCTGACAATGAGCATGAATTCATAGTTGACACAGATGCCAGTAACACCGGAATTGGCGGCGTGCTGTCACAGAGGAAGGGTGATCAAGAAGTTGTTATAGCATACTTCAGCAAGGCCTTATCCAAACCCGAAAGAAACTACTGCGTCACCAGGAGGGAACTCTTGGCTGTAGTAAAGACATTGCAGCATTTCAACAAATATTAGTTGGGCCGCAAATTCCACCTGCGAACCGACCATGCAGCGCTGAAATGGCTACTTCAATTTAAGGACCCAGAAGGACAAGTAGCCAGATGGATTGAACTACTTCAAGAGTTTGATTTTGTAATACAACATCGCAGCGGCAAGTCCCATGGTAACGCAGATGCCCTATCGCGTAGGCCGTGTCCCAACCAGTGCAAGCACTGTACCCGACAGGAAGCAAAGCAGGCAGCATTAGTGAGGATGTTGAAGACAGGTCTGAGCGACGAATGGAAAGAAGCTTTGCAGAGTGCTCAGCAAGACGACAAGGACATACAGCCGATTCTCGAATGGAAGAAATCAGACGCTCCGAGGCCCAAATGGAGTGATATCGCAGCAATGAGCCCTATCATCAAGAGTTATTGGGCACAGTGGGAAAGCTTGGTTGTCCAGGATGGAGTTCTGTGCCGCAAATGGGAAAACGCTCGCGGTAACCAGTGCCATTTACAAATGGTAGTGCCTAAAACTAAGGTGCCGGAAGTCTTGCAGCTCTATCACAATGGTGCTTCAGGAGGTCACATGGGAGTTAAGAAGACGCTTACTAAGATCCGAGAGCGGTTTTATTGGCTCCACTGTTGGGATGACGTCGAGGATTGGTGCCGCAAATGCACAAGTTGTGCGGCTGTCAAGGGGCCACATACTCGTAGCAGAGGTGCATTAAAGGTGTACAATGTGGGAGACCCATGGGAGCGCATAGCGTTGAATGTTGCTGGGCCATTTCCTGAGAGCCAGGACGGAATTAAATACTTCTTGGTTGTGATGGATTACTTCACGAAGTGGCCTGAAGTGTTTGCAATCCCAAATTAAGAAGCTACCACAGTGGCCGATAAGTTGGTGCATGAAGTCTTTTGCCGGTTCGGGGTGCCCTTAGAAATCCACAGCGATCAAGGCCGGAACTTCGAATCTGAGGTGTTCAAGGAGACTTGTCGCGTGATGGCCCAAGTAGCACAAAACTGCATTATAAGATGTCACAAAAGGTAACATCGGTAACTTTAGCAGTTATGAAGAGTTATTACAGTACATTCGACCTGCAATAGGTGAAAAGTGAGCTTTCACCTGAATAAGAACGTTATTATGCGTCACGGAGACCACGCTGTAACGCTTGCAGCGTTAATTTAGGTAACAGTTCAGTATTATACGTCTTTAAGCAATTTAAAGGATTTTTGTGGACTTTAACTAAGCTATATTCTGAATTAAAGACCACTTGCATTTTAAGAAAGACCACGTGAGCTACTATAATGTAATCAGTTATTCTGTGGCTTCAAATAACAAAGATATAATGCCTTTTGCTGCACACAGTGGAACTTGTGTAATGTTAATCAGCTTGTTACACGCAATCGTATAATAGCTCTTATAAAGCCTACATGATCACTATGAGTGAACATTATATGATGCTAAGTTAAAGCAAACTGCTTTATATTAGCTCACATGAACTCACATCTTACCCGTAATCTCAGTGAGAGCTGAATACTTGTACTATCGTTGACAATTAATCTACTAGTGCCGTTAAATAAGACCTTGAAGACTTCTTTATTCAGCGCTTCGTAGGTAAGTAGCTAATTGCGTCGTTTAAGATATTGTGATATGAGGAAATATAAAAAAATGACTGGCGGAATACGCTGAAAAATTATGCAGAATATGTGAGGATTCTGAACAGAAATACAGATGATACAGCGAACATTGAATAGGCTACACGTTTTGTGAATAATGATCCAAGTGTGAATGAAATTTTAGAATGGGCGGGTTCCGTATTCGAAAATGTTGGTGTAAAAGCATGTGCAGATTTAGATGGACAAAACTCTTCAAGTATACAGCGAATGTTTAAAGATAGTTCAGTAGCGTATTGTGCAGTAATGACAATGAATAAAGATTCGCAGATAGATCTTACTATTCTGCAAGTTCCGACAGTGACAGTGTATCTAGTAATTATGACAAAAAAGGCAAATATATACTTCTCTGTCACCAGTCATCCGATCGTCTACCCCTTTCTCTTTCATATCCATCTTTTCCTTGGCGGTCCTCTCCCTTTTCGTCCTTCTATATGCATATTCATCACTTTTTTACCTACATACATCTCATCTCTCCGCATAACATGTCCATACCAGGCTAATAGACGCCCTTTTACGTTTTCATCTATGGGCGCCACTTTCATACTACCTCTAATGTAATCATTCCTAATTCTGTCCATTCTTTTCACTCCACACATCCATCGTAACATTCTAATCTCTGCCACATGCAATCGTTTCTCATCCATCTTCTTTGTAGCCCAACACTCAGCTCCATACAGTGCGACAGGCCTTAATACATACATTCCATAAAAAAATACAATGTAAGAAAATAAAAAAAACTTGAGGTACTGATTATTTTGTACTTTTATTTATTATTTAAGTACATCTTTTTCAGATAAGAAAATATCACATCCCAATAAAATCACAAAAATAACAATTTTAGGTACCTACCTAGTTGTTCCTGACGTTAATAAATGTTCAAAGGGCAAATTGAAGCTAATCAGTGGACTACTATTTTTATCTAACTAGGAGGTAGCATACACGTTAACATTTTCTTATGTTAAAAAATATTGTGAAATACAGTAGTTGGTTGGAGGTACCCGTTAAGCCTCCTCTACACGTCTAAGTACAGAGAAAAATGGATGTTGAGTTGAGACCGAGCTACCGCAGATATTTATTTATTTAGTAGGTTCTTTTATAAATATTATGTATGTGGTCTAATTTATTTGTGGTCATTGTGAAATGTAAAACTTAGGTAAGGTACCTAATAACCTTACCTAAGTTTTTCATTTCACAATAACCACACTGTTTAAAAGCCTGAGCTTTTAAAAATTTTTACTTAATTATGTCTACTTTGGTCGAGAAAACTTTGATACTTACCTACATGATTAACATACGCTAATCTAAAAAATATAGGATAATGTGGTGATGATGAAGCTTAATTCGCGGATCCCTAAAATTCCTGCAGAGTTTATCGGTTCACTGATGATTACCTACAGTTATTTGCGTACATGTTACCCACTATCAAGCTTTACATGAATCTGTAGCTGACTTGTGTAACACAAAAACCACTCGTAACAGCTCGTTACTGATTCTTGTACCACGAGTGGATACTTAAGCAGCTCATGCTGTTTGATTGTGGTTGATACGGTACACATTGCTTGTCTGCCATTTTTTAGATTCTAACCTATGTATACAATATAATAACAATTTGTTTTTGTTTATTCAACGACAGCAGAATTTGGATAGAAAATGTAATGATTTTATACGTAAACAGCTTATTGTCAAATTACAAAGGAAAAATAAAAATAATTATTTTTTTATAATAGTATCATCAACGTATTTTATACTATAATTTTCAAGTAAACAGTGATATTTTGAGAGCGCGTGAAAATATTCGTCTAAAATTATATAGTATTTGACAATAAACTCTCCTTCCCATTCGAATTTCATGCACATGGACGAAAGACAAAGTTTTACTTAGCGATAAACATTTGCCTATTTCCCACAAACACTTTACAAAATGGTTCGCACAAAACATATCAAAATAATAATTAAGTAGTAGGGTGAAAATTATTCACAATTTTGCCACTTGTCAATTGTCAGCTCCATAAAAGAGTTACTAACATCCTGGAGTATATTTTGTGCTGAAAAATAGGTAACAAGCACTCTATTATTCAGCCCTTGTGGTGTATAAAAGGTAACACATACCATGATAATCAGTCATTATTCAGCTGTTGGGGCGACTGTTACTTTTAATAATGCTCAAATAACGCTGATATAGTGCAATCAGCTACATTATTCAGCTAACAGCTGATTAATTTGTGCCCAAATCAGAGGTATATCAGCTGAGTAGGCGCCTCTAACGCTCTTATTCAGCAGGTTTATTCAGCTGAAGATTTCATTGTGAACAGTGATTCAGCTACAATTCAGCACTTCTGTGCTACTTGGGGGGTGCACATAAAACCAGGACCACGGCTTATCACCCGCAATCAAATGGCATGGTTGAACGGTTTAACGAATCACTGGAAAGGTACCTGGCGAAGGTCGTGGAGAGCAAACAAAGAGATTGGGACAAGCACATCCAACCATTTCTCCTGTCATATCGCAGTGCGGTCCACGAAACCACAGGAATAACACCAGCTTTTGCCAATTTTGGAAGAGAACTCCGTTTACCAGCAGACTTAATCACCGGTTTTAATTGATTTGATGACTTATATAATAATTATTAACGCTAATTAATTTAAATTAAATTTACGTAATTAACAAAATATTGACATTGTATAAATTCTAATTTCACTGACTTCTTTTAATCACATAATTGCAAAAACTAAGCCTAATAAGCATACAAATATAATTGCACGCTTGAAAAGCTGAATATAGCCGAACCATTGTATTTTTTCCATCCATGTACTTACCTCTATTCGCAAATAAACGATTTGAATTTGAATTAGAATTTGGCATTCCACCAGAATCTTCACGCAATATAACAGATTACGCGACCGAGCTACGCAACAAGATGAACGATGTATATGAGCACATCAGGGAGTCAGGACAACAGATGTCTGAGAAGATGAAGACTCGCTACGACCGAAAGGCGAACAACAAAGGCTTCGATGAGGGATCATCAGTGTGGCTTCATAATCCAGTACGAAGCAAAGGTAAACCGCCTAAGTTACAAGCCAGATGGGACGGGCCATATCGCATAATTACCAGGATGAACGAGTCACCTATCGAATCCAGAAGGGGTCGCGAGGTGCACCGAAGATCGTTCATGTGGACCGGTTGGCTCGTTACTATGGGTCCAACGATGTTCGAGACGAACACGTTTAAGAGGGAGGCCGTGTTACGAATGGCAATAATTGAAAATAACGCCATCTATCGGTGAATGGGAGAACTAGATGAGATTAGATGTATCGGTGGTTTAAAGCTGTTTCATCTATCCTCTAATAGATGGCATTGCTGTAAATAGAACAAACTAGAATGACCGCAAGCTATCAGAACTTTCGTGATGCGTCTCGAAAATACTAGTTATGTGTTCCGGCCGGTATAAATACTGCGCAGACGGGCGAGAAGAGACAGTAACAATTGAATATCGGAGCGATAATCATCAAGCGAAGGGAAGTAAGTCGGAAGTGTTTAGTGGTGTTTCTAGTAGTGTGAAATAAGTGTGTTTTTATTATTGTTGAGAAATAAGTGTGTATAGTGTTTTTAAATAAAGTACAGTTTAGTGGCATAGTGAGTTTTAATTTATCGTCGAACCCCAGCTCGTAACAGTACCAACGATACTGCCAGAGAGCCTCGGAGATCAATTGGTTTTGTTATATTCTGTCACTAATTAATGAAGTTCGTCTGATTCTATTAAGTAGCAAGTATGGTATTTACTTTCTTTGTCTTTGCGCCCACTTTCCCTAAATGAGGTCATTAAATGGTCATTTCTTTTAATCATATTAATGGCAGTATATTAAAGAGTAAATCACCATAAATGCGGTAAAGGTCTTGCAGTTTTAAGATGACAATTTTTACCGGAGAATGAATAATATTTTAAAATAATACATATAATGGTCACATCAGTAGATCTCAAATAAATGCTGATTATTTTAGTAAAATATCAACAATTTGTTCTACAGATAATCTTACGTTTTATCATAATTTAATTATATAATCTTGTTTTTTTTTTTTGTTTATCCCATGTAGGTGTCATGAAAATGACATGAACATATTTAAACTACTGTATGTGACACTTAGGGTCGGTAGATATCTGACGGAAAATTTGCGTCTATTGATGAATCAATCATCTCATATTGTATAACCACATAGGGAGCGGCAGCTAAAACGATCCTACTGCCTTTAGAATGGGCTCAAAGAGCTAGTTTAAAGGTAGCAACTCTTCGCCCTTTCATTTTCCCACTTATGAGTTATAGCAGTCCACCGGTGTTCTAACTGTGTGCCAATTATTTATTCTACGCACCATACTAAAACAACACACCTTTCTTCCTTATACATGAATCCCATCAGGCAAAAGACGGAAAGATCTAGTCTGCACCAAACCTCGAGGTAAACATGTTTAAGTCAATAGATTATTTGCTTTCCTCGGACCTTTCCTATATAATAAATTTAAAATAACCTTAGATTTATACATACATACATACATAGACTCACGCCTGTTTCCCGGAGGGGTAGGCAGAGACTACGGAACGCCATTTGCAACGATCCTGACATACCTCTCTTGCTTCATTCACTCCCATCAAGTTTTTTATGCATGCTTTTCTGTTTAGGGTACTTCTGACCTGTCCTTTTTTTAGGATGTCTCCAATCTGGTCAGAGAACGTCCGCCTAGGTCTTCCCTTTCGTCCTGTCCCATTCACACTTGCCTTATATATCTTCTTTGTCAGTCTTTCGTCATCCATCCTCTCCATGTGCCCAAACCATCTTAACATGCCTTTCTCGATGCTTGTCACTACATCTTCTTTTATTCCACACCACTTTCGTATCACACAATTCTTTACTCTGTCGGTCAAAGACACACCACACATACTTCTCAGTGCTCTCATTTCTACAGCATTTATTCTACTTTCAAGTCTCTTCTGCCATATCCAACTTTCACTACCATACATAAGGGTAGGCACTAACACACTTCTATGCATAGTAGGGTGGGTCACATTTGTATGGAGAAAAAAATGTTTTTCTATTGATATGCGCTAGCGATAAAAATGTGTCATTGGGGTATCAGAACTAACATAGAAAAAATGGGGATAATCGAATAACATCTTCTGCCTCCGGATTGACCTTCAAATATGAAAAAATTATCATAAATTTCTTAATTTCAAACTTTTTTAAATAATTATTTTTATAATGGAGGATTGATATTAACAAAGAACTTTATATTAGAAAACTGTATTTTAATTAATAATGATGATTTAAGCAAAAGAATGTAAAAATGTTGTATTCTTAAGATAGTTTACTCTACACGAAAATCCTTTTTACTATCAAATTTGGGCATAAGTTTACGCGATTCAATCTTGGCTTTGATGAATCCTTCACGAGCTGATTTTGAGCATACACTTCCTGAAGCTTCAGTCACAGTTTTCACTGCCCTCTCAACGGCCTGAGTGTGACAAGGTAAACGCAATAAATCTATTTTATTGTCCTCTTCGACAATTAAGAGACATTTTAATTCTTCAGCAGGAATTCGCATCAAAATAGGTGGCTCTGTAACTTGACTTTGCCAGACTTTCAGCATCCAGGTTTATGTCCGGAACCTGAAACAGCCTCAATTTTTGTGGTTTTTCAGCTCGTGCTTTTAAAATCCGGCGCAGTGCCAATTCTCTTACATGTTTTTCATTGTCTGTTAACATTGACAGTAAGAGATTTTCAGCATGGGCGTAGTAACCGTTGCGTTGTATTACAGGATCAATAATTGCCTTGAATTCTGTCGTCTAGTAAAGAGACCTTGAAATTAAATGCCATAAATGTCTTCCTCCGTCCTTACAACTTGGGTGACTTTTAATGTCAAACCACGTCGGAGCATAAACTTTGACCACATAGGTTGCTAAAGTAACAAGTTTATTTGATGGATCTGATGATGCAATGTAGAGGCGAAGAATCCTGTTAGCACGCGTCAGCCACCTAGCATGAGACATCTTTCCAGGGGATTTGTGAACTAAATCTTCAGGACATTCACCAGATATAATAGCCGACACTATTCTGTACAAATACAACTGGTCAGTGCTGAGATCTTTTGTATCTATCGGTGGCATTTGACCTGGAATGTTGCGAAACGTCGCAATAGGTTTTTCTTCACAATTTTCTAAAGCTTTTCCGATTTCACCTGCGAAAGTTCTTGGACCAGAAGTCTCACCATCAACTGATGAAAATAAATGTCGAAACGGCAATTCATTCATATGCAGCAAGCAAATTAACCACTGCAACGGTCTGTTTAATCTTTTTTCAAGTAATCTAATAACACCCCCGAATTTTCCGACGTTCACATTAGTTCCATCACACCCAATAGCCATCAATTTGTCTAAAAATACATTTTCAGTCAAAAGAAAATTATAAATTTCCTTTTCTATAGATTTAGCAGTTCCTGATGCAAGTGTGACATGAGCCAAATATATGCTATCTGGTTCTTTGATCAAGGATATATGTTCCTCAATTATGAAGTCCTTGTAGACTCGTCCCCCTTTTTTCTTGGTAACCAAAGTTTTATCTTTTCTACCGTCAAAGTATAACGCAGGTACCAGGCGAAGATTTTGTTTCTGAATTACGTGTTTTCTATTTTTCGTTCTCTCTCTTCTCAGTTTACTTTTATCAATAATAGGCATCTTATTTTCGTGCAAAACAACAGAAGCTATAGCGGCAGCAGCTCTATCTGATACCCCGTACCGATCGCAGGTTTGGGACAATGTTGAATAGCTCATGGATACAGGAGCTTTCACCGTCGGTTTCTTAATTTGTGTGGGTTGAAAATCTTCACTGTCACTTGATTTATCAGATAATGACGATGACGTGCTACTGGTTTCTTTGGTCTCTCGGTAGCTATAATACAGGGATTCGTGGATGTTTCTTTTATTTTTTCCTCTTTCAGCTTTCTTTTTAAACGTTTTTCATTTTTTTTGTTGATACCCCCTGTGTTTCCTATTATCATATTTCGTACAGATCTTTGGTCCGTCAAGAAACTTTGTTCACTAAGGGGGACTTTCTTCACCTTAGGGCAAGTACATTTTGTAAAATCTGTTCACTCGCAAGTACAAATGTCAAACAAAACTTTACTAGAAGCAATAAACTCTTCTAAACGGTTTTGAGGTATTTTCGGATGAGATTTCAATATATTTTTAAACTTTAGGTGATAAGCTTTAAGCATTTTTTGCACTCTTTCATGTGATAAAATTGGTAATGATGCTTTCTTCCATAAAAATTCTATTTTGTCGATGACAACATCAGCAACTTCTTGAAAAATTGGTTCTTTTTTAGTGTCCTTGTTGATTTTAATGTCACATCTCGTCCACTCGTAGCACTTTATTACTTCTTCATAAGTCGGAAGCATATTGTCTTTTAAGTCACTTGTATCACCGAATATAGGACACTTAAAACCTTTACGAGTACGATTCATTTTAAAAATCACTGTAGGACACCTTTGTCGTAGCAAAATACAGCACAACTGAATGGTTCAACCAAACACTTCACAGTTATAAGCTTGCTCAAATGTAAACAAAACATTGACATGTAAATATTTATGTTTTGGGTATCGTAGTACTAGAACGCATTATTCTAATATAAATAAAAGTAGTTTTTATAGTGTGGGTAGTTTGATATTTATTATTACGATAGCTTTGAAACATCAACTTTTGTGTTAAAAAATACGAAACTTTAAACCTGATCCGGAGGCAGTTACACTGCACCGATTGCAATAATATTAAAAATACGTCATACCAGCATTAAATGACAACTTATTATTGCTAGCGAAATCCATAATTAAAAATAAAAGTTTTTTGACCCACCCTAATGCACAGCCAAACGCGCCTTTTTGGACACGTTTTGACTGTTCATAAACGCCTTCAGAGCTCGATTCACACTATTACCTGCATTAACTCTTCATTCTATATCTTTTTCATTCTTACCATCTCTTGTAAACAACGTACCTAAGTAAACAAACTCATTCACTTGTTCCACTCACTGTCCATCGATCAAAACATTACAAGCCGTAACGCATTCCTCCTTTTCAAAAACCATAACTTTCGTTTTACTTACATTCACTTTCATTCCTTTCCTCTCTAACACACCATGCATGATTGTTACCATCTCCTGCAACCCCTCCGCTGAAGATGCAAGTATTATCTGATCATCAGCATAAAGGAGGCATTAGACGAGTAACCCATTCATCCTTAATCCACAGTCACTATGTTTTAAATCTTGCAAAAAACTGTCCATGAAGAGGTTAAACAGCCACGGCGACGCTACACATCCATTTCTAACACCTTTCTCGATGGTTAACCAGTCAGTGTATGCCCGTTTATCCTCACACAAGCTCTAGAATCCTCATAAAGGGATTTCAGAGCTTGAATGAGGCTGCTGTCCACCCCATTCATTGACATCACCGACCACATTTCATTCCTCACCACTTTATCGTAAGGCTTTTCCAAATCCACGAATGCGCAATAGACCTTTTGACCTTTGGCCAAAAACTTTTCGGCTATGCTTCGCAATAAAAAAACCTGATCCGTACATCCCATACCCTTTCGGAATCCCGCTCTCGGTGTCGCCATCCTTTAAAGAGCCCACTTATCCGGCTCAACACCAAGAAGTGGTCTGTGTGGATGCCGATATCTCGATACACACTTGTATCCAACACATTCTTTCTCAATCGTTCATCTACTATTACAAAATCAATCATACTTCTTCTAACATTTTTCGCCTCACGCGTATACATATGTATCCTTTTGTGATCAAACATGGTGTTTGTCACACAAAGGCTCCACTCCAAACAAACCTCAAGCAGTGCTTTTCCATTTTCATTCACACTCATCACCGAATGCACCTAACACCTTTTCAAATCCATCTCGTTTTACTCCCACCTATCCACTGAAATCCCCTAACAAGATCAATCTTTCGTTATCCTTACATTTCCTCCTCAAAATTTATATAGCATAAGTTCTAAGCAGTGTCACCTTGTTGTTACAAAACACATAATGACAATGACCTACTCTGATACAGAGAATTTGCTTACAGTAATAAAATAGTGTGTAAGTACCTACACTAAGTTACAACAAATCATAATATTAAGTCCACTTTCTATTACATATTGGCAGTTCATGATTATTATTATGTAAAAATATAGCCCTTTATTATTATTATTATTTAAGATTTTTCCTGAAACACCACCTGTGTTTCAGGAAACATCTTACAGCCTACTTCAGGTAAACATTAAAATAGCTATGTATACCAAATATAATGTATTACCGTAATAAATAAAGTACCTACACAATAATGTTCCACAATTTAACAAATGCATATTTTACTTAATTATAAAATTTAATTATTTTCACTGTAATACTTTCGTTTATTTTATTGAATAAAGTTTTATTATTATTATTTCGTCAAATGAGACCTCCTACATTACGCGACTAGTAAGTTTGTGCGTTCAGCATCTACAGTGCAGTTGCGTTGTGTGATAGTGAATTTTAAAATTCCCAACGCGTCAGTCAAAATACACGTGGCGCGTGGCGCGCGCGACGTCGACCGACTATGCGTTGACGGAAACGGAACAGACGCTGTACGCTCGGAACTTGTGAAAGATTGAATATTTTATTTTATTTTTGTCTGTTTTGTTTTGGCGTTATGCGACCGATGATACGCGACGCATTTTCGGTCTGATATGTTACGACCCTTATAAACTTACTAGAGCTCCATATAATAATTAAACCAAATCTCTGTAAGTACACACATAACGCTCAATACACCATTTGACACTTGTACCTCATCGTTGATAATGCGGAATTCGAGGAATCCCACGCAGTAACGCCGTAAGCTCAATAATGAAATACTAAACATAGAGCGGGTAACTACTAGTGTAAATTCAAAGCGAATCTGTTATAAATTCATACACAGCCCCTTGTACAGATTTCTCACTCTAAAATGTAAACGAGGTCTACACATTATGGAACCATAAAACATTTTGCTCTTAAAGAAACTAAAGATACCCGAGACGGCTTTTAAACGAGATCCATTCAGAATATTAATATGCCCCTGTATTGTACCCGTTCGCTGTATGTAAACTATGAAGGTCGTCAATACCAGATATCTGTGACTTACGGTACAGCGCCCATTCCCCGAGGACACGGCTCCAAACTCGACTAAAACTTTTGTTTACCACTACTTAGGTAATATATTCCAACAACATATCAATACGTAGGTAAACGTAGCGTACACAATTTTTTCATACCAACCTAGTAAACGTAACATTATTTTGTTACAAAAAAGGAACTTATTCAATTCGACCTGTATTTTAATGTCGGTCATTACTTCCTTCGACTTACACCGTATCCGATCTTTTTTTGGTTATATGAGAGAATCTCATGTTATTTTTTCGAAATCAGATATTTTTTCAGCGCGTATCTCCGTTAGTACGTAACAGATTCTGGAATGGAAACGATAAGGGTATGATTTAGGGTAAGTGAACCCATCGTAGGTAAAACTAAATAAGGATGAAGAAAGAAGTGGTCGCCCTTTGACGGCTGTTACGGAAGAAAACGTGCTAGCAGTGATAAATTTGGTCCAAGACAATAGACGAGTTACATATCAAGAGTTTCAGCATATATTGCAGATTGGATCAGGAAGCCTTCCCGAGATTCTACAGAATCTACGAGTGCGGAGTATAGTTTCACGCTGGGTGGCGCACAACCCCATCGATGTTCAGAAGCAGGTAATGGTGGAGTGGTGCCATGATATGATAGACAAATTTGAAGCAGGCTCGTCTTGGCATGTTTAGGACATCGTGACAGGTGATGAATCCTGGATTTATCAATACGATCTAGTAACAAAGCGCTAGTCGACGGGTTGGGTGTTTCAAAACGAATTAACGCCTACCAAAGTAAAGCGACTTAGAAGCGCGGGAATGAGTTTCATCGCAAGCATTTTCAATTTGACTGGAGCCTTGGTGTCAATGCCTTTACAAAATCAAAGAAGCATTAACGCCGAATGGTATACTATCAAATGCTTGGCAGAAGTTTTCTCTGTTGTGAGCATCAAGTGACCAAACACAGGGCTCCGCGGGCTACTGAACCAGCACGATAATACGCCCGCCCACACCGCAATCAAAACAAAGGACTTCGTAGACAGCACACCAGTCAAACTCCTGGGTCACCCTCCTTTCAGTCCTGACCTAGCACCATGTGACTCCTTCTTATTCCCAAAAATAAAATCAGCTCAAGGGGATACAATTTTCGTCGCCGGATGATGCGCTCTCAGCGTTCGAACGTATATAACGTTCGTGTTAACGAGGTGTCTGCGGCGGACTGGAAAAAGTGTTTCGAAAACTGGTTCAGACGCATGAAAATTTGTATAGAGGCTGGTGGAGAGTACTTTGAAAAGATGTAATAAAAATATATTTAGTTATAGAATTTTTTTTTTTGGGTCGCAAAACTTTCTGATTGTCCCACGTAACTGTTTGCTATTTATAACTGTGCCCACAGTAATTACAAAGCAAAACAGCAATTTGATATAGTATATCGCAAGGTTCCGTTAAAAACAATGTGCCCAATCTTTGGCTCAAAATAAAACAAGGGTTATTGTAACCTCCGAAAAATTTCCCATGGGTCCTTTATTGTTAAGATGTTCTAAGTCGATGACGTAATTTTGTATCTACGAAGGAACTTGAACGTTCGCCGATGTTTGTTCTAGCGACGCCGCCGCCATGGTCCGCACACCGCATAATATTTATGTAAACCATAATAAGACGAGATTCGGCCGCATGAAAAAGAGAATAACGCTTAAGTACTCTTGTCATATAAATAATCATTACGCTATATGAAGCTGCGGCAAAATATGTGATATGTAACGCCAAATTTATGTTCAAGCAGTGAATTGTGACATTAAAGAATTATGCGAATTTCCATTTGAGTTGCGTTCGACTTGTTAATTTCTAACATTACATAAAGTTAAGAATTCAAAACGCAGTTATTTCATTTAGGTCATAGAGTAACACTTTTATCGGTCAAAACGAAAATAGAGTGTCTGGAGAAAACTAAGTATTACCTAACAAGCTAAAGCTTCGTTGCAATAAAAGCTAACCTTACATAAGAGATTATTCTTGATCAAAGACATTCTAAACTTTCAAACTCACGTCGTTACCATAACGAAAGGATGACCGAAATAAGCTCATCATTTGTTCGTAACGAAGCTGTTCTTCGGCTGGTGAGCTATAAATAAGCCCGCAGACGGAGCATTCATTTTCTTACTTTATTTTCAAAATTGTGGGTAGCGCCTTATTTTATCCAGTTTGATACGAGTAACGTGCTTAATTTTCTTCAAGTTGTTACTGCCCCCGACTGAATGTGGTCGCAATCACAATAACGGTTTGTTTACAATAACTTTTCTGTATGCAAAAACATCTATTGCCAATTTGCAACTTTATCCTACTAGGCGGTGTTTTTGTATATCAATGACTACCCGTTACACTCACGTTATAGGTTGTGCCATAGTTTCGAATACAATCAGGGTTCTCATTACGAGCAAGGCATCCTGGGGTGCTCTGTATCAGACACAGTCATAGATCATAAAGTAACAGTAATGTTAGCCAAAAAAGATCATAGGCAAAACAGAGCCATTTACAAACTTTTCTGCATAGTAGAACAAATTTGATACCTTTTATGAAGGCAATTCAAAGGCAGGCCTTTTTATGTATTTATCGCAAGGAAATATTATGAATTATTATAAAGAATTAAGCTCACGGAATATATTTTGAGCATATAACTGTGTACTACCTACAGTACGTTCAGTTTGTCCTTCATAACTTCTCTCATAGAATTAGGTGTATCGGTTAGCCGATATGCCTAATATACATTGAGGGCCCCTAAATATAGATATTCCATATGTTATGTTCGTTACAAGGCTTTTCAGTTAGTAAGATAGAATACGAAAATAATAGTTGTAGGCGTTTCTCGATAGTTACGTATGTGTCGCAGCTGGGTGGAATATTCCTTGTTTTGCTAAACATTGAAACTAAAACAATTGTAGGTTGCAAAACACTGTAACAGCTGAATAAGTTGTATGTGTAGGATTGTTCGCCTTTGTGTATAAGTTTCTTGTCTGTCATATACAGAATACCAACGTTCATTTGGTCGGTATGTTTGTTTTTAAAACACTCATAATCCGATTCTCGCTCTGTGTATGCTACTGTGGCACTTTGCTCTTTTACCAATGTTTACCTATTTCTCTGTTCTAAACCTTTATTGTCTCTCGTAGTAATCCAGAGGCCTATCTAATTGGTAGATCTTTGTTTGTGGCTAATCGATTTCAGTATTATCTAGACTCTTCTTTCTCTTATGTTATCCCAGTTTCATTCTGGGGTCCGCTTACTAGTCTAACCGGATTTGGCTGAATATTAGCTTTTCCACAGAGCGACTGCCTGTCTGACCTCCGCAACCCAAAGGGATAGCGATATTCCATGGTTTAGACTATTTCAGTTTATTTAGAAGGTACTGACGCCCTGTAACGACTGTCAAAGATCTTCATGACAACCGGGACCGACGGCTTAACGTGCTCTCCGAGGCACGGGACAAGCGATAATTAACAATTCAATACGCACATAAGTCCGAAAAGTCATTGGTGCGTGCCGTGGATTCGAACTCGATACCCTCTGCATGGCAGTCTGTTGGTATATCCACTCGGCTATCGCTGCCTTATCTAGACTATACGTATTTATTATAGTTGCGTCTGCCAATATGATAATTATCTCTGTAAACCTCGTGTAAAGAGATGGTCACTGATGGCATGGGTGGACGAGCGCAAATTAAATTGTGTTTTAATGGTGCTTATTGGTAATACTTAAATCCTGCTTAGTATTACTTATTACTCAACTAAGAACAGATACATTCAATTATATGTCAGGATAGTTGCAAGTGGCGTGCCGTAGTCTCTGCCTACCCCTCCGGGAATCAGGCGTGACTCTATGTATGTATGTACATTCATTTACATTAATTATCAAGTACCCATAACTCCGCTTAGTTTGGAACTAGATAGTGATGTGAGTATGTGGTAGAATATTATATTATTATTATTTTGCTTCTTTACATTATCGTGTTAGAGTTCAACAACATTCGATTTTAACTAATCAATGATTTACTCCGCCATCATATCTATGCACAGTGCATCTAATTAGGTCACTAACTAAAACGTCTGAAACTATTCGTTGCTACGGAAAAGCCACTTGTCTATCTATTTAAGTCACTTTGCAACGAAGCGCATTATGCTATCTAACTGTGGCATAACAAATAAAAGACAACACGATACCACCACGTATCTACAAAGTACACATAAAGTCAGCGACTTAAAAATTCAACAGACTTGCTATTTGAAAGCGCTAAAAGTCTGACAAACTCGACGTATATTACTCACGTATATCCTTACATAAATAATTGCCATACGTAGTTAGTTTGTAGAATGTGTAAAAGCAATTCGATGCAAAATTGGATGCAAGTAATTTGACGCCGTAGAGGATGAACGCTGCGGCCTGACGAAGCACTAACGTCTCAATACATAATCAAAACACATTAGCGGAGTTGCGACCTTGCAGTTATCTCTCACTCATTAACATCGCACTGCTTCAATGGCGGATGTCATGTACCGGTTTCAATTCAGGTACACCTATAAAACAAATAGCGTGCTCATAGAAGCGACTAACATACATATTGTCAAGTGTCTTGTGTCGAGTAAATCGCCCGAACTTACACTTAGCCGTCGCCTCATCGCGTGTACGTCCGCCTCGTTTCGACGCATACGTTTCCCGTTTCCGTGTTAACTACTCTCAGTCCCTTCGCCGTATCTACATACGTTATTGTTCTCTGCCACGTGTTGCTTTTATAAAAGGGGCACACCGCCAAATCATCTTCTTAATATATAAAATCGTTGCGTTACTGACTGACTGACAGACAAGCTATAGCCAAAACTATTGGGCGCAGGCAGCTGAAATTTGGCATGTATGTTCCTTGGGGACCGTAGGGGTGCACTAAGAAGGGATTTCCCGAAATTCCCACGGAATCGGCCAAAACGGGTACATTTAAAAAATTGCAGACGTAGCTGCTGGCGTCCTCTAGTTGACTTATATAGGCAAAGGTGATAGGTGCATGACGGCCCTCACACTTCGGTAAAAGTGACAGGTCAGTGCATAGCTTGTGTATGTATGCGCTGGATACATACATATTTCGTTCTGTTGGTTTGTCTGCTACGTTTGGCCTTCAGATCGCAACTGTAACTAATTTCTAGACGCTAGTTGGGTAAACAAATACATAAAGTAAGTAGGTAAACATTTATTGGACTTAATGGCTAACTTTCTACATTTATATGTGAGTCACAAATTTACACGGTTGCTTGTTTTTTGAATTTCTAGAATATTTTAAATTTCTTTGTAATTTTGCTGTTGCGGGGATGCCGCGTGAGTTGTGTAAGCAAAGCTACTATAATACAATGTTACATGCATTTTCATTTATGCAATATAATGAATACTAGCTTTTGCCCGCTGCTTTGCACGCGTTAATTACGATTAGATAAAATATTTTGTACAAACACCCTTCACAAGGAACATACATGCTAAATTTAACTTTCTTGCGCCCAGTAATTTCGGCTGTAATGTGTCTGTCAGTCAGTCAGTAACGAAAACATTTTATATACACAGATTGAAGCCGTGTGGTTGACAGCATAGAATACAAGTGTCACCACCCCCTATCTTCTCGTGGGTGTCGTAAGAGGCGACTAAGGGATAACACGATGCAAATACCATATTTGCGTAGAGACGGAAAACTCGACATCAAACCCTATACAACTGCCTCGTTGGTCTCGTGGCATATATGTGCGCGTGGGATCGGGAGGTCCCGGGTTCGATTCCTGGGTCGGGCAGTGTTATTGGGTTTTTCTGTCACGAAATTCTCAGTAGCAGCACGGAGTCTGGAAATGTGCCCGGTACGGCAATAGGCTCGCCCCTTATTACGTGGGACTAAAGTATATCTGGTGAAAAGTGGGTGTAGAAATACACCTCTGCCTACCCCTTCGGGGATAAAAGGCTTGACGATATGTATGTATGTATGTATGAAGTGATTCCATTTAAAAAATAAAAGTTTTTACACAAACTCTGAATCCCTTTTATCATATCCCTCTTAGGGTAAAATTTCCAAAATAAATGTCATCGTGTTCGCTAACGTCATTTGCCGATCCAATAAACAAAGTATGAAGTTATTATCACTTGAAGGCACAAAAGGTTCTATACGAATTATGACTCCCCTTTTTATGCACTTAGGTAAGAATTTCCAAAAACACTTTCTTAGTGTTCACTTACTTCATTTGAGGAACCAATAGGTTTGAAGTTAATCCATTGAGGGAATAAAAAGTTTCATACAAATTCGGACAACCAGTTTAATCCCTTTAGGGGCAGAATTTCCAAAAATCCTCTTAGTGTGCCCCTACACATCTCAAGGAACATACATGCTAAATTTCATCTACTTGCGCTCACTTGTTTCGGCTTTAGCATGTCTGTCAGTCAATCAGTAACGCAAGGATTTTATATACAGACAGATTATACAAATAAATAATATTTGACTGCCTCCGTGGTACAGTGGATAGCGTATGCGTCTGCTAAACGGGAGGTCTCGAGTTTGATTCCCAGGTCGGGCAAAAGTATTACTGAGTTTTTCCGATTTCTCAGAAGCAGCACGGAGTCTGCCCATGTGCCCGGTAACGGCAATAGGCTCGCCCCCTATTACGTGGGACCTAATATGCAACATGGCGAAATGTGGGTGTAATATTACACGTCTGCCTACCCCTTCGGGGACACAGGCGTGAGACTATAAACAAAATAAACAAACTGTCTGTTATCTCAAAATAACAGTATTGCACATTTTTGCATTGCTAACTCGTTTCCAGTACCCCAATGATTTATTTAGATTGTTTTTCTGCCTGTCTATTTATTCAGGGTAATTTTTAAAATGGCTGAATCGATTTAGATCTGTGTTTTACTAATTAATGGTTCATAAAAACTCTCAAACAAACTATGAAAATTTCATTGAGGCGTAGTTGCTTACAAAAACTAGTTAAAATTAAATTAGTCAAGGTTTTTCTTTGCAGTATACATTTGTATATCTCAGCGACGTTGTAAAAAAAATGTAAAATAAATTATCCAACTTCAAAAACCCTTTCTTAGTTTTTTAGGTTAAAGAAATGAGAAAAGCCTTGGTCAGCAGTTGGACAAAGCAGATAACTGATAAAAAGTGCTTACCTGCTTAAAAATAAATGAAAATAGCAAAATAATGGTTCTAAGTATTATGGCTTCTATTGGTCATATAAAGAACCGCCCTACATTTTTGTTAGTGAAGATGAAGAGCGCTTAGACTCATCTAAGCACCTCATCTTCACTAACTAAAACTAAAATTAATTTAAATGCACATCAGGGACGAAGAATGTGAAGGAATTGAAAGTTTCATACAACCTGGGACCCCTTTTTGAACTCCCCGTTTTAGTGGTGAATTCACTAACGTCACTTGAGGAACCGATATACAAAGTTTCAAGTGAATCCATTGAAGTTCTTTTTATATTTAAACTTAATTTTATTTATTTTAACAAAAATACGAATTCACGGCATACAGTACAGACGTGTTGCAAAAATATATTTAAAAATTAAAATATCTATTAACCTGATATCAGGCTTAAAGTGCTAAACATAAGTTGTAAATTAGTCTGTTATAACTAGTGCGTTCTTGTGACTTTTACATCGAAGTAGCCCGAGCACACACAAGCATCGACCAGGTAACCGCTCTTCACCCCCTGGGGCAAGGGAGACGGGTCCTATTTTCTGATCTCTTCACTCAGTTGTGATTTGTAACGTTCGTCGAGAGTCAACATTTGAACCACAGATCATAATGAGCGTAGTACACTCACCTACTAGAAGTGGCCTAAGTGGCTCTGAACCAAATCTTAGTAGTAGTGATGACCCATCTGTGCTACCCGATAATGTTCAAATAACGTTTCGCAACAAGCGAAAATTCACCGATGACAACACTTTCATAAAGGAAGAACTAAGTGGAATCCGAAACCAAATAACTGAAATGATGACAATGATCTCATCCATAAATGCAAACCAACAGGCCTTCATGGATAAAATAAGCGGAGATATGTGCGCCATAAAACAACAAGTAGCTGACATAAAGACGTCTATTCATTTGCTTACCGAGGAGCAACGCGTCTTAAAATCAGATGTTTCAAATATGCAATCCCAAAACATAGTCACAGATAAAAGAATTGAAGAACTAAATTCTGAGCTAAAAATGGTCAAGAACCTTTTGAATAGCTCACCGTCAACACCACTTGTAACTGAGAAATGTGAGACTATAATCATGGAAATTAATGAACGCGAGAAAAGGAGCAAAAATATTATTATAACGGGTATACCTGAACCAACATCAGCCAATAAAGATGAAAGAATTGATATGGATACTCAAGAAGTTACCAAGATCATTAAGCAACTTAATATAGACACTAAACCGGCTAAAGTATTCAGAATTGGCAAGTATAATACTGACAAAAATCGACCACTTAAAGTATGCTTTGGTTCAACCGAAACAGCCGTGTCAATATTGCGAAATAAGAGCAACATAAAACAAGGACATATAAGGATATTCTCTGACCAAACACCCCAACAGCAAGCATACCTCAAGAATCTAAAAAACGAGCTCAAACGACAAACTGAAAATGGTGTTACCAATCTTACCATCAAATATGTAAAAGGGCTGCCAAAGATAATGGAAATACCATCAAAAAACTAAAACAGAGACAAAACAGAAAGACGAATACAGATAACAGTACTACTTTTCAAATAGTCGATAAATATAATAACATCCAAAGTAGCCAAAATTCTATTAAGTTTTTCTACGCAAATGCACGCAGTATTGTTAAACCTGGAAAGTTGGACGAATTGAAATGTATAGTCGGACATCTTAGTACAATCGTGCATTTATTGATCCTGACGGAAACCTGGATAAAGTCTGCAGAAGAGGCAAGTCACATAGTAATACCTGGCTACACGCATTATCATAACTACAGGCAGAATGGTAGAGGTGGCGGTGTGTCAATATTTGCACACAATAGTTTAAAGCACTCATTACTGGAGGAGCTCTCGTTGGATGGTAACCATTATCTTTGGATTCACTTGCAAAACTACTGCTTGGAGATTGGCGCTGTATATAGGCAACCAGACATATCAAATGTGAAAAACTTTTTAGAAACATTTTCAAAACAAATAAACGATCGAAAAAGAGCATTGATATTCGGAGATTTTAATATAAATTTACTTAGCTCGGATCAGCTGACATCGAAATATACAGAAGCTCTTTGGGAAAACGGCTACCAGGTTTTAAATAAAATTGAAGAGGATTATTGCACCAGGGAAACTGTAAATACAAAAACAATTATTGATCATATAAGCTCTAATTTATCTAACCTTAAATCACATTTTGCCATAATCGAGACTTGTATGTCAGATCATAAACACATTTATTTTGAAATCAAGAAGTCCCAATACGAACCATTAAGAAAGATCAGATACGAAGCAATAAACTACGACACATTATACAAAACTCTAGAAAGGCGTGAAGGTGATAACGTAGAACATTCTTACGAAAAACTTGAAGAACGACTGAAAGCATGTATCGCGGCAAGCAAAATAGCCAAAAGTAAAATTTTGAATACTCCCAGAAAAGAATGGATAAAGAACACAATCATGATTGGAATAAACGAAAGAAACAGACTTTGGAAAAATACTAAGAGGAACCCATATGATACCCATACAAAAGATAAATTTATACAGAAGAGAAATGAGGTAACTAAACTTATACAAACAACCAAAAGGACATACTACCTAAATTTGTTCAACAAGTTTCAAAACAATCCTTCAAAGATTTGGCGTCTCATTAATAATTTGGCTAGCAATAAAATTAAAGCATCCTATATACCTAGCAGAATTGAAACAGGATCTGGATATGTCACCGACCAGTATGATATTTGCGAATTTTTTAACAATTTTTTCTCAAATATTGGTGCAACGCTAGCAAATCAAATAACTATGAACTGTCAGAAACAAAAACTAAATGTAAATAGAGTAAGCGCTCCTGGAAGAGAACCTACCTTAAATCACTTAAAATTATGTTCAACTGCAGAAATATCACAAATAATCAATAATTTAAATCCTAATACTAGTTCAGGTTTAGACGGTATAAATACAAAATCAATATTATGCGTTAAGAGCTTAATACTAGAAGAACTAACAAACTGCATAAATAAAAATTTAGAAAAGGGTGTCTTCCCTGATAGTCTTAAAACTGCCAAAGTTACACCTATACATAAATCCGGTAGTAAATCTGACGCAGGTAATTATCGCCCAATTTCGGTACTACCAGTACTATCTAAAATTTATGAAAGAGTACTGTATAACCGCCTTGAAGACTATTTAACTAAACAGAATTTTCTGTATGAAAAACAGTATGGTTTCAGGCCAAAATCTGGTACTCTCTCAGCAACTATCGATCTTACAACAAAATTACAACTAAGTATAGATAAAAAACAAATTTCTCTAGGTGTGTTCATCGATCTTAAAAAGGCATTCGACACAATAAGCCATACCATATTATTAAATAAATTAAATGAAATTGGTGTCACTGGCACTGCATACGATATTTTTGCGTCATACCTCATAAATCGCAGTCAGGTGGTTAAAATCGATAGCACAAAAAGTAGACCAGCAAAACTAAGTTTTGGTATCCCACAAGGCTCTATTTTAGGACCCCTTCTTTTCCTGGTTTATATAAATGACATCAAAAATATTGGATTAAAAGGAGACATATCTCTATATGCTGATGATACAGCCTTATTTTACTTTGGACATTCCATAACTACCGTTATAACAGATGCTCAAAGTGATTTGAATCGTCTAAATATGTGGCTCCAGAGCAATCTCCTCACTATCAATATATCTAAAACTAGATATATAGTATTTACAGCTAAAAACAAAAAAATCCTACCATACCCACCATTAACAATCAATAACCAAAATATTTGCAAAGTTAACCAAGAAAAATACCTAGGATTAATATTAGATAGCCATCTTACTTGGAAACCTCATATTGACAAAATTAAAAATAAATTAAGTAACCTGACGGGGGCAGTGAGGAGAATGATCCAATGTCTACCTCGCGACGTTCGATATAATGTGTATAATTCCCTGATAAAACCACATATAGATTACCTTATCGAAATATGGGGTGTTGCTGCCAAAACTAATTTGGAAACATTACAAATCGCCCAAAATAAACTAATTAAAACATTGTTTAATTACGACTATGATACACCAACATGCAAAATATATAAAGAAACAAAAATAATGAATATATCACATACACATACCTACAACAGCTGTATATTAATCAGGAAAATTTTATGTAAGGATATTCACACGCAAGTAAGTTTTACTAAAAAATATCAGGTACAAAAAATTAGACTAAGAAGAGCAAATGACATTTTATTAAATAAACCACGAACAAATTACGGTAAAAAGTGTCTTATGTATAACGGTGCCAAATTATATAACAAATTACCGAACAACATCAAAGAGGCAAAAACTATGATTACTTTTAAAAAATTGCTAAAATTTTACTTATTAAATAAATTATGAAGATAAAAAAAAAGAAAAAAAAAATTAAACATGATGTGTGTAAATTTAAACTAAAACAATGTCATAATATTTCACATATATAAAATACATATAGACTAAACATCATTATTTTATCAAATAACATACTAATAAAAATAAAATACGCGTATCAATATAAACGGTTAAAATATAGTTAATGGTATCTATATTTAAATAACTTCAATTACATACTTAAATATATAATGTATAAATACATAATTCTATATAAACAATATAGAAATAACGATGATATTATGTTAACAAATTTATTAGCAAACAGAAGGTATAAAATTAATTTTAAATCTTAACTAAAATTAATATCAATCATACAAAACGTTTATGATAAAATCTACTAGTTATAAAAATGTAGTCATCACGTTACCCAAGCATGATTTTATCAAGTGCCGCTTCCAGTCGCGCGTACTCTGTGTAATTCTAATGAAAGGTCTATGTCTGGTCGGTTTTAGTTTAATTGTATCTACCCCACTTTATTTATTATTGTGAACTTGTTTTTACTGTGCGCCAAACAAAATGTGTAATATTATTGTGAACTTTCTCATGTAAGTGAATGTTTAATTCTTATGAGAAATAAATATATCTCAAACCTCAAACCTCATATTTGAAAATGGGACACACTTTCTTAAGCCCCATAGGGGAGTGACTTCCAAAACTCCTATCTTGGTGTTTACTAACGTCATTTGAGGAACCTATGTACAAAGTTTGAAGTAAATCCAATGAAGGAATAAAAAGGTTTCATAGAAATTTCGACTCCCATTTTTAACCCTTTAGGGTAGGAAATTCCAAAAAGATTTTCTTAATGTTTACTAAGGTCATTACAGAAAATAATAATTATACAAATTTTGAAGTCAATCCACTGAAGGAATAGTAAGTTTCGTTTAATACACACTTTGAATCCCTATTTTACCCCTTGAGGGTAGGAATTTTCAAAAAACAAATTCTTAGTGTTTACTATCGTCGTTTGAGGAACCAATATACAAAGTTTGAAGTCAATCCATTAAGGGATTAAAAAGTTACATATTAACTCAACCATCAATCTTACCCTCTTAGGGGTGGAATTTCCGAAAAAATTAGTCTCGGTGTTTACTATTATCATTTGAGGAACCAATATACAAAGTTTAAAGTCAATCCACTGAAGGAATAATAAGATTCATACACATTTTGACCCCCTATCTCACCCCCTGAGGGTAGGAATTAAAAAAACTAATTCTTAGTGTTCACTATCGTCATTTGAGAAACCAATATACAAAGTTTGAAGTCAATCCACTGAAGGAATAATAAGTTTCGTTTCATACACACTTTGAACCCCTATCTTACCCCCCGAGGGTAGGAATTTTCGAAAAACAAATTCTTAGTGTTCACTATCGTCGTTTGAGGTACCAATATACAAAGTTTCAAGTGAATCCATTGTTTTTTTTTATATTACAAAATGGGACACACTTTCTTAAGCGCCCCATAGGGAAGTGACTTCGAAAACTCCTTTCTTGGTGTTCACTAACGTTATGTGAGGAACCTACATACAGAGTTTGAAGTCAATCCACTAAAGGAATAATACGTTTCATTTAATACACACTTTGAACCTCTATCTAACCGCCTGAGGGTAGGAATTTTCAAAAAGCAAATTCTTAGTGTTCACTTTCGTCGTTTGAGGAACCAATATACAAAGTTTGAAGTCAATCCATTAAGGGATTAAAAAGTTACATATAAACTCAACCATCAATCTTACCGTCTTAAGAGTGGAATTGCCGAAAAAATTATTCTCGGTGTTTACTATTATCATTTGAGGAACCAATATACAAAGTTTGAAGTCAATCCACTGAAGGAATAATAAGTTTAATACAAAATGTGACTCCTATCTTACCCCCTTAGGGGAGGAATTTCCAAAGAAACAAATTTTTAGTCTTCACTATCATCATTTGAGGAACCAATATATAAAGTTTGAAGTCAATCCATTAGAGAGATAAAAAAATACATACAAACTTTGACCCCCTATTTTAGCCGCTTAGGGGAGGAATTTCCAGAAAAATAATTCTAAGTGTTCACTATCGTCGTTTGAGGAACTAATATACAAAGTTTGGAGTCAATCCATGGAAGGAATAAAAAGTTTCATACAAACTTTGACCCCCAGTTTTACCCCTTTAAGGGTGGAATTTCCAAAAATCCTCTCTTAGTGCTACCCTACACTCCTCAAAAAACATACATGCTTAATTTCATCTTCTTGTGACCAGTAGTTTCGGCTGTAGCGTGTCTGTCAGTCAGTCAGTAACGCAAGGATTTTATATATTAAGATTACACAGAAAGTAAAGATTTTCTTTTATTCTATTCACTGGTATCAAATTCGTCTAATTCTACATTATTTATCAATAAAAACAAGGATTCATGGCGAAATGTGGGTGTAATATTACACCTCTGCCTACCCCTTCGGGGATACAGGTGTGAGTCTATAAATAAATAAAAAAAAAAAAAAAACAAGGATCGCGAATATTGTATTAATAAATAATTACTATTTTATTACTAGAATATTAATAAACCATAAAACAAACTATCAAAATATGCAAAGATGTTCATAAAATTCCAAACATTTAGAGTATCTGTCCAATAGTTATTTAATGTAATGGCATAAAATCGGACGAACTATCTCAGAGATTAAAATCTGAACAAGGGGATACTGTTTCTCTAGAAGTACGAGCGTAGTATAGTTACGTCTATTGTATTTTCCGGTTTCCTTTCATGCAGGACATTCGTTGGCTGCTTATATCGTTGGAAATCATCGCTAGGAAATAATACTGTAATATCTATAAGTGCATATCTTTCTTTAGCCCTTTCGCTTAGAAGGGTATCTCCAATTATCATGTATGTTTTGTTTACAGAAGATATGTTAATATAATTATCATAGAAATTTATAGGTTCAGAAACCATGCTTACATATAACTACGTTATTTTTTGTACACCGTGTTTGCAAGTATTTGTCTGATTATAGTTATTAGGTAACACGTAAAAATGTTATATCGGGTTACGAAGACAACTAGTCAAATCTAAGAAGGCCTAGATAATACAAGAAACGAGCGAGTTTCAAAGTTTGAAACTCGCTCGTCTCTAGCATTTAACAGTAAAATAAATAGCTAGGTATTTCAAAATAAATCGGCAATATTCATACATAATAATAATTATTTTCAAAATATTGCTCTTATAGATTTGTGATTTTACTCATTAAAAAACTATTTACTCATTAAAACTATAAATACTGAAATGGTTTTATTTTTGCACTCGCTGACTTTGTCATAGACCATTATGGAAATCTATATTTCAAGGTTTGAACAACGCTTTATCTCTTAATGAATCAGCCAGTTAGGGAAAACTTAACTAGTAAGAATCTTCCTCCGCTAATATTTTATCAATAATGAAGATAAACGTTGGCGGTATTTTTCTCACAAACGTATTGTCCATACGGAAACGGACGGAGCTATTCTTTTAACACATAGTCTGTTATAGCGTAACAATAAAACAAGGAACGGTTCTTATTTTATTTTTATGTTATTTTTATGGCTGATAAAACATTTTAAGTATACATCTAATTAACAACCTAGCGTCAAGAATAAGAAAATTTATATTTGTATTCCAGCAAAACAAATAAAATCAATATATCTTTCACTGTGTGAGTCCATTCTAACATATGGTATTATATGCTGGGGAGGAGGTTGTAAAACCAACCTAATAATACTGGAAAGAGCTCAAAGGGCGCTGCTTAAAGTTATATACTTTAAGCCATTTCTATTTCCCACATCACAACTATTCCAACGATCGGCAACTCTCACAATAAGACAATTGTTCATCCTTCATACTGCTTTAGACCAACATAAACGCCCCTACTCTGTTATGACCATATCATGTGTCCCTTAGCAGTAAGCGACGCAAAGACAAGGTGTACACAGCCCCGTTTTGCAGAACTATCTTTGCCCAAAGACTCAATCAATTTCTCGGCCCGTTCTTTTATAATAGACTCGCTAAAATAATATCAAATATTCATAAACTAACTAAATTTAATTGTAAAAAATAAATTTTCAAATATTTAAATACTTTAAATTACGAAGACACCGAATCCCTTCTAAATACTGCTGGTTACAACTTTTCCAACTTTTGACATAGGTTGTCAAAAGTTGGAAATCTTAATTTATTTTAATTTGTATTGTTGCTTTTATTTTGTTTCTGTTTTTGTATCACACCAACTCCACCTATTTGTAATTTAGGATATTATTAGCAAGAATGAACAGTTACCTTCTGAGTCACAGTCAAAACTAGTTCAAAAGGTACCGATATACTGCTAACAATAACCTAAAATCAATCAATATTTATTATTTGTCATCTGTAAGTATAGGTTTATCATGGCAATAAAGAATACACGAATACAAATTTTTTTTTTAATCTTTTAGGTTAGTACCTACGTGCATGCACAATTTGTCGTTTAAGTCGCAGGATAAGACAATGTTATGTTATCTTGATAAAGAATATTATACTGTATATATAAAGCACGAATGTTCAGTACTAATAGAGGTTTACATCATCACCCTCGAACCGGAATGTCTTGTAATAGGTTATAGTATGTTGACAGTGGACGATAAAATATCGCACGCTTCACACATTGTTGTGGAGCGTAGTAAAATAAATATTATTATACACGGCCTGCCGGGGATAAACTTGTACGACCGTGGACCACTGTATGTTGCTAGTATATTAATTCGTTTTGATTAGATTGCCGTTTATTGGGTAACACTGTCAGCGCTCTAAACCAGTAAACCCTCGGTATATCAATCTGTTTATACCTCTGTAGAATCAAATAGTTATTGATATGTACAAAGTGGATATGATTCACGGCTTTTAGTTGCGCATATAAAGCAAAAACCGATTGTGAACGCAAGGAAGCGTCTATGATTTAATTACGCATCACAATAATGCCACTTTTAACAGATTATGTTGGGTGATATGATAACCTTTGTATGCCGATTTTACTTTTTAGTACACAAACTTGGGTTGCAAATAAGCATGTTATACTTAATTAAGTTAAATGTAATGTCCGCTTATGTTTACTAACTGAAGTTCTGTGTAATGAAAGTATGACCGAGAATATTATATCACTCACTACCATCATGTCTCTCACACTTTGTACACTAAGTAACAGTGAGGTTTATTCAGTATTATGAAAATGTAAACGAAAATCTTCGCGCGAATCAAAATTTGCTGCAAAGTTTGTACTCAAGCCATCAACATGCTTTGAGCTTTAGGCGCGCACAGCTTGAGGGAATTCTGACATACTGAATTTGTTTAGCTCATTTTGAGTATCAAGTTTCTACATACTTTTGACAGAGGAGTCATTAACCCACCTGATGGTTATTAGTAAGCTCACTGACTCCCTAGAAGCATATTTATCAATATTTTCGATAATATATGTATGTATATTGCTGAAAATTACCTCCAAAAAGTTTTCCACACAGACCAATCTTAAGCCACCCGCATCCAACTGCCTCCCATAAGCCTTACCAGGCCGCCCCCGGTCATGTCATTGCAAAAATATTACTACTACAAGTACCGGTACAAAAGCACTGATAAGAAATGGACCAAATGCTTTTTGATTGTGGAAGGAAAGAGATAAAAAGCGTAAAAAGGACATCCTTGTTACTAAATTAATCGTGTATTGAGACTGCTACCTTACATAATAATAATATGTTTTCTGTGAGTGAATACGCACAAGTGTATGTATGTGAAAGTAAATTACTGTTTCCATTGAGCCTGGCTTTACCTGCCAGGGTGTACGTTTTGGTCGTTATTGAGTAATTAAAGACGGGAAGCACCGCCGTGACTCTCACCTCTAATATAAGATTAACTATCCAATTTTACAAGTTTGAGTAAGCGTCTGTATGTCAAGTTATACGCAAGTTTTTCTTGCATAATGACAACAATAATATTACTTTGTGTTACTTATATACTCTTCATTGATTTCGCCTGCGGCTTCTCCCACGTGGGAGTAATTTATCGCTGTAAAAGCTTATTAATATCTCACTTTCTAGTCTCCAAACTATATCCACACCCGAAAATCACATCATTAGCATCGGTCCGATGCTACTTGAAAGGAAGACAAAGGAACAGATAAGCAAACAAAGACGCTTTCGCATATATTATATTGTTATTGCTTTGTGCACTGGTTCACCATTTTAGTCATTTCAGTCCATGGTTTTCATGTCACCATAATCACATCCTAGGGACGTCCGCGCCCACTGCTGGACACATGCTTCACTCAAAGCTTTCTACAAAATCCGAACCTGAGCTACATTTCTGTGTCCGCATCCTACTTCGAATTCCCATATACCTATTACTATTACAGGATTTCGCAGTCTACTGCTGAACTTGAGCCTCCCCTAATTTCTGAAGTCATATTCGTATAGGTGGATTTGGCTTAATATTGTACGCTGGTCAGACGGGTTGGCAAAGGAGTCGATGTCGAGTTCTCTGCCTATTTCATTCGTGTCCTTTCCTTAGTCACACACGAATGTGTTCTCCGGGTACTGGAAAGTAATTCCTATGTTTGAATAATGAATTATTCGAACATTAGGATACTTAGACTGCCTCCGTGGCCCAGTGGATAACGTATGCGACAGCTGATCTGAGGTCCCGGGTTCGATTCCCGGATCGGGCAAAAGTGTTACTGGGTTTTTCCGAATTCTCAGTAGCAGCACGGAGTCTGGTGGGACCTAAAAATTCATGGCGAAATGTGGGTGTAATATTTACACCCCTGCCTACGCCTTCGGGGATACAGGCGTGAGACTGAAAAATAAAATAGGATACCTAATAAATATTACCTACATTATCTACTTCCACTTCTTCATAGTAATAAATGGCATTGTAAAAGCATAGGAACACCTATCTGCATCTTTGAAACTGAAAATATTCAATGTTTAAAATGCATACTGCATTCAAATAAGTGATTTTGCTGCGCCCTAATTCGAGCATTAATGTTTGAAATGTTATAGGTAAGCTACTTCTGCCCCGCTAACAACACCGTTACTGCATCATATCATCACCGATGACACTTAGGCTGGGTTGCATCATCTTACTTTAACAATGACAAAGATCGCAACATCTGTCAAAGTACCGGTTAAGCAAAAAATGAGTTGCACCACTTGACAATTGTTAAAATGACGTCATAATTTTACGTTAACTGTAACCGCCCGATATTGGCTGGTTAATGTTATTGTTAAAGTCAGTTCTATTGTTCTATTATTGATACGCATCGAATATAACCACCAAAAATGTCACTGCTTCGAGAAATACTCGCAGAAACTAGTTCTTCTGAAGACGAATGAGATTTAGACCCGATAAGTGTAAGGCCTAGGAAAAGAAAAGTGTATTTCTCCAGAACCAATCGAGTTTCAAAATGGGACAACAAATAATTCTTGACTAGATTTCGAGTCTCCAAAAATGTAGCGCGGTGGCTAGCTCAACGGTCGGAACTCTCTCTGTGCTAGCTATCTGAAATTGTATTAGGTAGAAATGAAAATAATAACAGTTGAAAAGATAAATGTGATGGATGCCAGGAATCGAACCTTAGCTGGTCCGCCACAGTGCGCTGGTGGTGTGTGACTGGCGAGTATTCCTACGACGGTCATCTTCTATGTGCTAGTGGACTGTATGGGCCTTATCACACTAGCGGTTTGGGAGCGGTTGCGGGGCGGAGCGAACGCGCAGCGAATGCGTCGCGAACACGCCGCGGCTGCACAGCGAAGACGCCGCGGCTGCGCAGCGAAGACGCCGCGGACGCGTGGCGAATACGTCACGTTTTCGTCGCGTGTTTGTAGCAAATTATCGACGTACAGTACATTCAGTAACTGTACAGTGTGTGTCCAGTAACTGGATGTACTGTACGTCGATAATTTGCTACAAACACGCGACCAAAACGTAACGTATTCGCCACGCGTCCACGGCGTCTTCGCTGCGCAGCCGCGGCGTCATCGCTGCGCAGCCGCGGCGTGTTCGCGACACATTCGCTGCGCGTCCGCTCCGCCCCGCAACCGCTCCCAAACCGCTAGTGTGATAAGGCCCTACGGCTTCGATCTATTCGGGGCTTCAGAAATAAAACATCTTCATACGTTCAGAACGATGCTGTTCAGGTGTTCGGTGCTGGATGGCTACATATAGGTAATTGGTTACAACATGGTGGTTGGGACGCCAACAAACTGGCCAAAAATATGGTCGCTTAGCTACTTCGAAATTTTACCTTAACGCCGACCACCGCACCGAACATATGCACAAAAAATCTTTATTTGTGATACATGTAATTATCTTAGATACTATGGTACATGCATATATGTTCTATACATAGCTAGATAGGTCAAAAAATTCTATCGAACGGTATATAATACATAAACCTAACTGTTTGCATCACAAAGTTATTCAAGAAAAATTATCGAAAGATGTTGTCACACAAGGATCCGCCCACTATATTTTCTATAAAAAACTATGAAATACTATAGTTATGTATGAAATTTTGGTGGGCCGTTGTGTGCAACTATATGGAGCATCTAATAAAACAAACGCCATGGAAATAGCTTTATTCAATTCTAAGATAACATAATAAAACCTACGAAGCATAAGTAAAAATACAAATTTTCTTAAGAAAACACTATCGTACATAAACAAAGTTTATGATAAACATGCAAATGTTTATTATTACGATTATTTCGACTAAATAAACCAATAACTAGCAATAAGAAACTATTTAAACATGATTTCAAGCCTATTCAAAGCTAAAAAACCCTTTTAAAACTATAAAACTACTATGTAAACAAAACAGCTGTTTATCAACTAATAGTTCTTATCTATTACAACTGATAACACTATTTATGATCGATATCTAAGTCCCTACGGTTAGCACAAGTATAAGTTTAATGCTTATACACTACACGGCAGTACTTATTACCGATTTGCGAATTTTCACTATTCTAGCGTATCACTTTGACGCGTCCGGGAACCGAACCCGGTATACCTACTGCACGATTGGATAGCACTATTTTTACACGATTTTCACTCACGGTTTCGAATACACTATTCACTATAGAGTTTTTTAATGTCTGTCGCGAAGAATAAAATATAAGTATGAAATCTTGAGCACCAGGCCCTTCAATATATTTATCATTGTATCTATTTACGTACCTTTTTGCCACTCTCTTGATATTCTCAAATTTGTGTTTGAGCTGCTTCACAGTGCGCGGGATCTCTCCAAGGGCATTAAATTCGCTTTCTATTAAAGTCCGCACGCTATCCTTTTGCTAACTACTTATAGCATCGGTTTTTTTACAAAATAATACATTTTGATGTTTGGTTATTAACGATTGAAGTCTATCGACTTCAGCTCCGGTAAAGTTTACGCTTCTTTCCCTGAAATATACAGAATTTAACGTAAAGATAGGCATAAGTTTGTGTGGTGTAAAAAGAATAACACGCAAGTGTTATGGGCAACAGAATAAGTTGTGCATACTTACTTTGTCTGGCTGTTTACGTACAAGCTTTTTGTATTTGATGCCATTATTATCTTCTACACTTCGTAAAACTCGAACTCGTAATAGGTGTAGTATAAACAAGAAAGATAATCAAAATCTTTTAAAATGATGCGCGTTCAGCGCGTTCAATTCGTTTGACGTTCGATATAATATTTGACAATTGACATCTTGACATTATAAATAATAGCGAAGCTCTAGTATTGCCGGACTTAAAAATAGTTCCCGCAGCAAATCGGGGTAGATTACGCCTCATTTGTCTAGCAACCCTGTTAACTTTAACATTAGCAACAAAAACGTTGGTGCAACACATTTTGCGGCAGCCGTCAAGTTTACAGTTAAAGTTATTGTAAAATTTGATTTTAGCTTTTACTTTAACCGGTGATGTGGTGCAATCCACTCTTATATTTATAGGCAAGCTTTGACAGCCTGACATATAACTGTACAAACATTATTGCTGATTTATACGAAAGCTGAAGGATAGTAGAACTTCTGTAAATGAACCAAGTGTTCTTCTTTATTACATTTTCTCAGTGAGTTCGGACGAAACTCAGTTCATTATTATTCATAGTCTCTAAAGCAATTAACCGGTTTGATCCACCACGCACATATTTTTATACAAGACTACGGTTAGTGGGTTTGGAGACTTTAGACGGAGTTTGTTAGACTACGTAGGAATACTCACATTATTATATGATACCTTGTTTAATCCAGGTCTTTATCTTCTCCGAGAACGTTCTATTTTCACATGTGACTTCCTTGAAGTCGTTTGACGATCTGACGCACTTGATGCAAATGTATTCCATTTCTTATTTTGATATATTTTTATAGTCCGGCTTTGCACTTGTACAATGCATTGGCTTTAGATGCTCGAAGGCTTACTTTTCGTACCTTTCATCTATTTGATTTCATGTAAAGGATCTATTCACTATTTTTAGATACTATTTAGCATATTCATGCTAGAATATTAATATTATTCAATTCAAGTACCTTCCCATCATGGTATTATACGAAGAGCACGTAGACGGTAATGATGATATTGATTTACCTACGTACATATTTTGGTTACAAATTCAAGGAACTTTTATCTAATTTTGTAATAATTGCCACTTTTTTCTGAATGCATCTTTTGACTATTTAACTACATACATGAAACAATAAAAACTTCTTCTTCTTTATGTTGAGAAAATATCAACCTTTGAAGTCGTAATCAGAAATGTAAAAGGTGCTAAAATGCAAACTAACACCACAAAATCAAAGACATACAATTTGAATATGATTGTAAAATTGCAGTTGCTTTGCCAAAACGCGTTTCCTATCAGTTACATTAGTTGGCTTTGTATGCTACTTGCAAGAATCTCTGTACAAATATTCAAGCTGTACAATAAAGATCTTTTTCTATCCGACTAATGGAATAGCTGCTTGCAAAACGTTGAAATGATTAATTGCAGAAGCGAAAGCGAGTGCATAACAGCGCAATATCTCAGTATTCTTTTCGACATTCGTGCTAAGAGGTGGTACGGTAATCGAATATAATATTGTGTAACTGAGCGAGTACTCTCGAGAATTTCGTATGAAACTATCGTATGAAACTATTTAAATGATAGCCCCGCTTGCGAAGCTAAACATATAGCAATAAGGCTGTACATACAGCAGAGAAATGCGAGGCAGGTAAGCGGTTGCCAGCTTTATTTTCCTAGCCTCGCTCAACACTACTTGTGTATATAATATTGTTGGTTGTTTTACACAGTACCGCAGCGCTCAGTTGTATCGTTCATTTTTCGTGAATATGCAGCCTTACTCAGCGACAGTGCGTGTCACTGAGAACGCGCCTTAATGCAGACAGATGGTTCGGGTGAATCAAGTGGCTAACATTTTTTCGCACGATTAATCTCCCACGCAATTATGTCGCATAATAATATCGCCATTTTATAAGATCAAAGGTGAATGAACCACAATGAGATCACTCGAACTTCACGACAATAGAAGTGTATTGATTGTGAATAATCCTCTTGGAACAATTTAGGTGGAATGAAAAATCCTGAAATAATTACGGGAGCCTTAATTGTTCTATGCTAAACAAGGGTTTACCGAAGTCTCTGAATTGATAGTATTACGCAGGGGGATTCTGTACTCCTTTTCCTTATTACTGTGGTTGTAATCATAAGGCCGCTGCTATCAAAGCGGTCTCAAGGAGCACTGCTTTATCAAACAATTGGACGAAGTCAAACCTTAGCTCGATTCTACACAAACATTGAACGTAGAGAGCAATGTAATTTGATACAAAATGTAACTAAAAGACGTATTGAATATGATAATAAGATATCTAGGGTTCACGGGCAAAATGTATTAAGCGACATCCTGGCCGATATTGAGTTATATACATATTCGGAATCGCCGGATTTTTCTGCATCGTTTGCACTCGGTTTCGTGCTGATCTGAGCAGCTTTTTTGGCGCTTAAAACAATAGTAAATTTAGGGGCAGTTCGGAGTACCTTTGATTGAAGCGACAACATTTTTTTACAATTTAAGAAAAAATGGACTTCATACAGGCGAAATATTTAGTGTTTTTGACTTGAGCTATTTTCCCCGGCATAAGTTTGGTACGATAAGGTGTTTGAATCGTCTTGCCTGCGCCTAAAATATATACATGCTGTCGCTTACAGCATTTTGCTTGCACCTGAAATTCATACTTGATGTCGCTTAAAACATTTAGCCTACTGCTGAAATCCATACCTTATGTCGCTTAAACCATTTACCATGCGTCTGATATTAATACACACAGGCGCTTAAATCATTTTCATATTTAATAAAAAATCTTTATACTCGGCGGTTAAATCCTTCTTCTTGAACTGAATTAATAAAGACTCGTCTCATCAGACATATTGTATTCTAAGTGGTGGAAGTTAAAACATTTTTACACTTCTGGAATTAGGAAATCTATATTCGTTAAGATAGTCAAAATTTTGTATAAATCGTTTATCCGTTGTCGGGTAAGACATATCGTTTCGGCGCCAGAGTATTTGATTTACGTCACTGTGAGTAACGCGCGTGGCCCCGCGGTGCTTCAGTCGCCGTGAACCGTGTACGAGTATGGGCATGTTATGTGTTATTTGGACAAAATCATCACCTGGTTATTGAAATATTGCGTTGTTGTGGCGTAAAATAGTGCATAATCTATATCTACACTATGTAATTATATATTATTTATTATTATTATTATTTTTTATTTATAATATTATAAAGAGAAAAAATTGTATTTTTGTTTGTTTGTTTGTAATGGATAAACTCAATATAATACTATAAATGTCCTGTTATATGGCAGTGAGACGTGGCCTGTGCTTGAGCGACACAAGCAAAGTCTGCGTGTCACGGAGATGAACATGCTGCGCTGGATGTGTGGTGTCACGCGGAAAGACCGCATTAGGAACTCCCGCATCCGGGGTAGCCTTAGTGTCCGTGACATTGCTGACAAACTGCAAGAGTGTCGTCTACGCTGGTATGGCCACGTCTTACGTCAACCTCTTCATCTTACGTGGGTAACAAATGTCTTGCCATGCTACCTCCGCCGGGCCCCGGTAAACGGGGAAGGCCAAAAAAATGCTGGCTTGACGTCGTAAGGGATGATATGCGTGCCAACCAACTAACCACCAGGGATGCTGAAGACCGTGCGAAGTGGAGGAGATATAGCCGGAAAGCGGACCCCGGGCTCCAAGGCGTGGGTTTTGGAGCGCAACCGGGACAGCGCTAGGATGATGATGATGATAAAACTCAAAAAGTACTGGACCGATTTAAAAATATCTTACAACATTAGAAAGCTACATTATCTGCGAGTAACATAGGCTATATTTTATTTTAGAAAAAATAGGGGTCCGTAAGATATTTGGGTTTTTCGGGTACGCGAAGTAGTTTCCTCAGGACGCGGGTGAAACTGCGGGAAACGGCTAGTCTAATTATAATTTGACGAAATTCATAAAGAAATTATCAATACATTAAAAAGGTGAACTTTTAGGGACCTAAAAGTTCATGGCGAAATGTGGGTGTAATATTACACCTCTGCCTACCCCTTCGGGGATACAGGCGTGAGACTATAAAATAAATAAAAAATAAAAAGGGGATTAATTTATTGTATTATTAACTTACTGTAAAATGTATTCGAAATATAAACAGTCTACACGGCGTGTCTCTTACACTCGATCAGACAGTATTAATTATTGTGAATTAGAATGTTCACATTGAATGAACATAATTTTATTATAGTACTATTTTGAGAGCGTAAAACTGAATTGAAAGTATTATTTGCCATATACATTTCGATGCTTAAACAAAAAATATTATAGATAAGTACTTACTTACATAATTGTTTTTTAAATGTTTCCTTAATAAATAGTAGGTAGTTGTTTGTGTTTATTAAAATCTATAATTTAGTGTTACTATCAGCAGAACTATTACTGGAAAGCAGCGATAGCCGAGTGGATATACCAACAGACTGCCATGCAGAGGGTATCGGGTTTGAATCCACAATGACTTTTCGGAGTTATGTGCGTATTGAATTGTTAATTATCGCTTGTCCCGTGCCTCGGAGAGCACGTTAAGCCGTCGGTCCCGGTTGTCATGAAGATCTTTGACAGTCGTTACAGGGCGTCAGTACCTTCTAAATAAACTGACACTAGTATAAACCATGGAATATCGCTATCCCTTCGGGTTGCGGAGGTCAGACAGGCAGCCGCTCTGTGGAAAAGCTAAAATTCAGCCAACTCCGGTTAGACTAGAAAGTGGATCCCAGATTGAAACTGGGATGACGCTAAGAGGATGATGATCAGCAGAACTATTACTGACTGCCTCGTTGGTCTTGCGGCAAAAATGTGCGCGTAGGATCGGGAAGTCTCATGTTCGATTCCCGGGTCGGGCAATATGTTATTGGGTTTTTCTGTTAGGAAATTCACAGTAACAGCACGGATTCTGGAATGTGCCCGGTACGGCAATAGGCTCGCCAATTATTACGTGGGAATAAAATAAATCTGGCGAAAAGTGGGTGTAGCAATACACCTCTGCCTACCTCTTCGGGGTTACAGGCGTGAGACTATGTAAGTGTATGTATACGCTATCAACTGAATTGAACACAGATAGTGCGATAGTCTAGGGGTGAGACGAACCGACTGCAATGCAGAGGGTCTCGGATCCGAAATCTGGCACACACCAATAACTTTGAACAACTTGTAGTCTTATTAACGTTATGTGCGTATTTACTTGAAAATTATTGCTTGTATAGTACTTTGGAGGGCGCGTTAAGCCGTCAGTCCCGACTGTCATGAAGATATTTGACAGTCGGTACGGAGAGTCAGCACCCTCAAAGATCCTGACACTAGTCTAACTAAAGAACATAGTTATCCCATAGAATCCCGTAGGTACATATTGCACCTTATCAGTTTCGACAAGATATCGGGCCCTGGGCTCCTAAGCAAATAGCAGAGGATGCAACCATGAATAATGCTAGGATAATGATGACTGTTATTACACATAATCTAAAGTCCTAAACTAAATAATTGACATAACATAAATTTACGCCTGTATTTCTCTGGAGAGGTAGAAGTGTAGAGGGCAGAGATATTTGACACACTTTTTTACCAGTGATATTATCACATGAAACATGGGATGTCCCTGTTGCCACTTACTAGGCACAATTCCAGACTGCGGTGCTACTGAGAATTTCTATATGGAAAAACTTGAGAACACTGTTCTCGGCCTGGGAATTAAACCCCGGGCTTCATGCTTAGCAATGACATTGGCATGCGTAAACTAAATTCTTTTTTGGAAATTTCTGCTTATAGTGACATCCACGGATATTGAAATGAACAGACAAAAATACTTTAAACAAAAAAAATATCTTATCAGAATCAAATCATCCAGGAATAATTGTGGTGTGATGAGTACGATGATTTTTCTGTGTGTAATTTATCTAAAAATTATGTATTTCTTGTAGCTGAATATTTTTCAAAAAATAGCGAAAAATCCTTGGTCTATAATAAAAACGATCACTTGTCTGATTTTAAACACGCATTTGGTTTATTTTAAAATGTCTTTAGATTTTTCATAGGTAGGAAATAAACAATAGTCCAAATTAATGTTCATCTAACCGCCAATCCTAATTATACATACAAATTAATTGTTATTTCAAACAATTTACTTTTAGAGAAAAGTGCTACATAAATCATTTTAATCTGCAACTACTTTATGATATTTCGATTGCTTAAACCGATTAGCCTGATTTTATTTTAGTATTCCAATGGTTGTTCATATATTTAGCCTTACACAAAATAATGCCAGAGCGTCGCTTAAATCGTTTTTCCTATAACTGTATTGTGAAATTTATGGCACTTATATCATTTAGCCTGTTTCTGAATAAAAGTAAACTGGGGTAATATTGTATCAAGCGACTTTTATTTCCATTAATAGTAGCTTAAAATCAATGAAAACTATACTCAATTATGCAGCTTTTGTCATTGAAATCAACTTCGGTCACTTTTTCGTTAATAACCTTATACTTTTTTTATACCGATTTTTTTTCGTAAAATTGAAACTTTAAAACGCTCTCCTGTAAAGTTTAAAAAATGTTGCTTAATACATTTTGCCCGTGAACCCCCGATATTATAACATCGCATATTGTTATTTAGGTGAAAACAACTCTCAAGATGTTACTGGCAAATAAATTATATGATAACTTATTTACTACAAACATCTTATATCATCCATAAGTAATATGAATGTATGTTTGTTTATCTTTTTACGTTCTAATATTTCTATTTTCGCCGATTTTAAGCGTCTTATTTGGTAAGGACTGGTTTTATTAGGTTAACAACATAGCCTATATTCGAAACTACTTTATCTCATAGATACTATGCCAATATTGTACATACATACATAGTCTCACGCCTATAACCCCGAAGAGGTAGGCAGAGGTGTATTTCTACATCCACTTTTCGCCAGATATACTTTAGCCCCACGTAATAAGGGGCGAGCCTATTGCCGTACCGGGCATATTTCCAGACTCCGTGCTGCTACTGAGAATTTCGTGACAGAAAAACCCAATAACACTGCCCGACCCAGGAATCGAACCCGGGACCTCCCGATCCCACGCGCACATTTATGCCGCGAGACCAACGAGGCAGTCGGATAGGGTTTGATGTCGAGTTTTCCGTCTCTACGCAAAGATGGTATTTGCATCGTGTTATCCCTTAGTCGCCTCTTACGACTCCCACGGGAAGATAGGGGGTTGTGACACTTGTATTCTATGCCGTCAACCACACGTCTATATTGTAAATAGCCCATATTTCAATACTAGATAGAAAATCCTTTTTCAGTCATTTTCCTTATTATAAGAGGAATTTTCCGTGTGGTGACGGATTAAGAATACAGAATGTCACCACCCCATATCACCCCATGGATGTCGTAAGAGCCGACAGAGGGAGCATATTATGCAGAAAACAGCACTGTAAGAGAAGGAAAACTTGATACAAACCCTATACCAATCCGTTTGGCCAGCGTGGTATAGTAGGCCAATTCCTCCTTTCAAAGGAGAGGCCTAGTCCAGCAGTGGACTGTTAAAGGCTGATGATGATGATGATGATGATGAAGAGGAATTCCCTCGACCATCAAAAATCACTTTTTAATTTATTCCATAATCTATTTGCTCGCATTGCCTCTCTGTCTATCTATTCACTCACCAATCTCCTTATGCGTAAGATATCAATCAGAAATATACAATAAGGAAGATAGTGCTGCCTGTTTAGTGAGATATCTCTTTGTAGTACTACTATACGGCCGAAATGTGGGCGGAAACTAGAGTGATAAAGTCGTAGAGCCACTATCTCACTTAGTTTACATACAATAAATCATTGGTCTGGAAACAGTAAATAAAATAAATCAAACGGAGAAACCAATTAATAGAAACAAATGAACCCCCTTTTATAGATAACAAAGTCGGGAGCAACTGATGATAATTGCCACTTTATTGAGCGTAGCTCCGTAGAACACTCTACGTCGTAGCCCCAGTATCGTCAGGCTCCGTAGCTGATAATCTATTTAAGTCGTGAAAACCTAATTAGAATATCATTATTCATGTCAAAGTCAAAGTCAAAATCCTTTATTCATTTGGATCACAATGTGACGCTTATGAACGTCAAAATAATACATTTAAAATAATTACTCAAAGATTCTACATTTACATTTACTGCCACGTTCGCAAAGCAAGGGCGTAGAACCATGAGAAAGAACGGGCAATAAAACTCACGGTCACTCTTTTTCATCGCCAGGTTTTGCATAATACACATAATTTACATTTTGTAAGGTGCTGCAACTGTTACACCTTCTATATCACTTGTATATATTTATTGTACATAATAATGCTCAAGCATATTACTTAATTTTAATTTTGATGTTCAATTAGTTAGCCTTCACAGAATAGACATGGTGAAATAGGAGCATCCACTTACATTATATATACATAATAATGCAGGCTATCCGCGAAAGTGATCAGAACCATGATCGAAATGATGCAGTTAAATATTAAAATTTAATACCAGCCCGCAAGACCGTCATCGACCAGTCATCGCAAGTAGCACCCGTTCACGAGTATGACTCATGTGTCAGCCATCATCCCTCTCGCCATATTAGAGGGACAGGGATGACCCGACACACGACGCCACCACAAGAAATGACATTTTAGTGAGCATGACGACAACGGTATACGAACCGGCAGTAAGAAACAATTTATTGATATACTGACCATGACTGCCAATTACCTCCATTTTCCAGATCGTTATTATAAACATAAATTAGTGGAACGCGTGAAGGAATGCAAATGTAGAAAGAATTTTGTGAAGGTGACAAGTGAACAATGATATGATCAGGGATAAATAATGTTAAACTACATTCAACAAATCATAAATATCCAAATCCTGCAAAAATCATGTGTTCACGAGGCACCTCCACTCAACATGTTACTTATCAAAACTAGAATTTAACAAATTTATAAAACAATGATTTTATTAAACGGTCAGAAAATAAAATAATCGTGAGTTAAACAAGCCTAAGCCTATCCCCATGGTGTCTTATCATTTAAAAATTCCTTAATAGTGTAATTACCCTTTTGTAAAAGAAAGTTCCTAATGGTCCCTTTGTATTTGTGCATGGGTAAATTCATTATTGCAAGAGGCAATTTGTTGAAAAATCGTATACCTATCCCCGCAAATGAGTTCTGAACTTTATGTAGACGGTAGTTAGTTCCCACCAGTTTATGCTTATTCCTTGTGTTCAATTTGTGCAAATCACTATTTTTGCGGTATAGAATTAAGTTTTTCTTAATGTACATTCAGTTAGCATATATATATTACGATGCAACTGTCAATATATCTACTTCTTTAAGTTTATCACGTAAAGAATCTCTAGCACCTAACTTATAAATTGCACGTATGGCCCTCTTTTGAATGACAAAAATGGTCTGTATATCAGCAGCACGAATTATCGTACCAATGTACATAATAATATATAAATGAGAACGTAATTTATTTACTGGCATTAGCTAGGTAGCTACAATACTGGCGTTGATTAAAAGATACTATTTTTGATGTCAGGTATTTTATTCTTATACATTACTTTGACCGTTGAACTATGACTATCACTCGTACTTCACATTTTTTTCTAAATCCACTGCGACATCAACGTAGCCTTATGCAACGGTACTGAGAGCACAGTACATTCAAAGAGCGACTTGCAGCTTTTCACACAGTACAAGGCTACTTGACTGCGATTACCCGTAGAGGATACCAAGTTAGCTATGTAGCCATATTTGTAACTCTTTTAAAAGCTGTATAGGCACATCACTATGTACATCTTTAAAACTTATTAGCTATACCGTGCGTATAACATAATTCATAATACTGCAGCCAATATTCATGGTGAATTTTATCCTTTGTAAACCGCTAACCCCTTAATGTAAATGATGATTGCTAGCAAATATCGGCAATACTTTGAAGTAATTCTTATCTTCTGGTATCAGTATCGTCTACGGTTTTGGATATCTGGTAATCTAGCTTCAGTTGTAGAGCTTACAGTAGCCAACAAGGAACCGTAGAATCTAAAAACATGTTTTTCTTAGAAGTGAATATTGTTGTTAACCCGGCGTCGTTGACGCTGGGTAATATTTACCCGAGGTGATTTTAAGAGGGTATATTTATTTTTCCTGACGTCCATCTTACTTATCCGCCAGTATAGCTGGAGATACAACTACCCTCTATTTGGATTATTGTTTACATCATTATTACGCCGCTCGTGTAGTGAGATACAAGTGTTTCAATTCAAAACGGGTAAGTTTTACCCACCGTCATAGATAGTGTAATATTTTCATGACGTATTTTTATTCGTGTTTATAATAGTTTTTACAAGTTGTTTTGTATTTTTTTTTAGTTTTTGGTCACAAATGGCTTTGACTAACCAAGATCAACGGATTTTGAGTGTTTTGGAGGAACCTGATTCTGATGATGATGGGTCGGTGGCTGCTTCAGACATAGAATATGACTAAGTTTTCCTTTCTTTCAATTTTTTTTCTGTTTAGTCTTTATTTGTTCTTTTTTTAGTAAATAAGATAATTATTTTCATAAATAAAACTAAATATCCTAACAAAAATAATTTTCTAAAAACTATCATGTTTTTCAGGTTGATTTTTCTATTGTGTATGAAAAGTAAATAAAAAAGTTATTTTTCATTATAAATTGGTACCATCTTTTATTTTATCACATGCGTAAATACTGTTTCACCAATAATCAATTAAAATGTAATATAAACTATGTATAAAACTATTGAAAAATTTTCAAATTAAAATTCGGGTAAAATTTACCCGATGTCATCGGCCGGGGAATTTTTTTCACGTCATCGGCGCCGGGTTAAAATGCAATTTAATATAAAACTGTTTATTTGTTAACAATATGTTTTAAAAACAGCTTGTTCGAAATCAATATGTTTTTTAACTACTTTACCAATGTATCGACACAGTTCAGGCGATTTATTGTCGCACAGCACATCTGGAATTTTGAACAATGTCACAGTTCTGTGTACATTTTACTTGCGTCTACGTTTAAGATGAAAAGTCGGCCGAACGGTCAGACAATATTTCTTAACCATAAGTATATGAACATATATCTGTAATTATGTTATCTTTTATTAGCTTTACGAAAAATCTAAAACGACTTGCAGGAATTGTTAGATAATTAAAAAGAAGGCAATTGAATTCATTAACATTTCTGTTGAATACATAAAAAATGCTTCTTAGTTGTTCAATCAAACGCTACGGAAAGACTCAAGGGTAGTGTTGCGTTATCATATCGAGAATATTGTTTTTTTGTTTTGTTTTCTTATTGATTGCTAGCGGCATGTTCACTAGCGTCGATAATTGGATAGGTGATCACTTAGTACAGTACGAATCTATAATCTATTCAATCATATCGTTTGCTGGTACACGTTATTAGATTTACGCTGAGCGTATTGATAACTGTGCAGAGCGGCAAACGTGGAGTTCATCAAAGTATAAACGTGTTGATATTGGTGGCGGTATAGTTGAGATGCTCGTTTCTACACTCATCCACGCTAAGTGATTTTGCAAGGGACAAAAAATGTGTGGTCTACGAATAGCTGTGCCAAGTTTGGATCTTTTAATTACTTTTTGTAACATCTACTGCAGCTCCTAAAAGTTTTGTCAGGTTATTTTTTTAATTTATTTAGTAATAATTCACGGTAAAATAATACATCGCTACCCAGTGACATATATGATACTGATCCATAAACAGATACACTTGGTTAAATTTAGTATTAAATTTTGAAGAATTCAATTTTGAGAACTGTTACACAATTTTGTCCTTATAATTAAAAATAACAGACACACTTCACAATGCCATTAAATCTGAAAGTTAATCGGTTTATGGGAATTTATTCAGAACGAAGTAAGAAATAGGATGGTCTGTTTTAACAACCATAAAAACAAATTCTGTTTGAATTGGTTTTAATGGTATAAAATGAACTCTAACATGTAAAACCTTCTAACATTTTACTCCTGGGTGGAATCATAAAAACAACAAAATGCCAGCGTACCGTATTTGTGGAAAATTCTCCATGAAGATGAAAATTTTCGAACGTTTCCGCCTTAAACTTGTGTTACACCATAGTTGGATAGTTTTTGAGAGTTGCTCGCTAATATGAATAAAACTGTGATACTCTAAAGTGATGTCACGTTCTTCTATTTTTCTATAATGGCGCTGATACACTTGAGCATTCACCTGTAATGACCATTCTCGCGAATGTTACAAAACAAATGAGTGTGTTTTAGCGAGCATTCTCACGGACATTCGGGCGAGCCTTAGAATATAGATAAATAATACATAGAATTCGCGCGACAATGTCAGTTAAATCCAATATATTTACTTCACTTTAACTTATGATTTTCATCAAGGAAAGAATCTTCGTAGTTTATCACTAATTTTAACAGGACTAGTGATGGGCTTACTCAGAATAAATATCGATAAAATATCGATAATGTTTACAATAGATCCTTAGATTTGGTTTACTCAGAATTAATTTCAATAGAATGTTGATAAACTATTGATATCGATAAATACATTTGAACGTAGGAACAGACACATGTGTAAACATTCTAAATTCAAATAGTCCGTAGATTATAGAAAAAATATAGAAATCGAACTACAACAGCAGTTTTACCCAATATGGTTACTTCTGTGTCACTTATGAATTATTTCTAGAGTAAGAGTAAGAAACATAAACAGATGACGTTTCTAATTAATAAAATGCAGATTTCAATTTGAACAGGTTAAATTAATTAACCTGTTCATTAATTATTTTACATATAATTAAGAAATCTGCATTTTATTAATTAGAAACGTCATCTGTTTATGTATCTTACTTTTACTCTAGAAATAATTCATAAGTGAAACAGAAGTAACCATATTGGGTAAAACTGCTGTTGTAGTTCGATTTCTATATTTTTTCTATAATCTACGGACTATTTGAATTTAGAATGTTTGCTAGAATGATCGTGAAATTGTACGGTTTGACCAAACAGAAAACGGCGAATGCTCGCTGTTTGTTACAAGTGAATGCTCAGGTGTTTTAGCGCCATAACACACATTATGTGTGACATAGGAATAAAAAAAATAATGTTTGTCGTGGTTTAGCGTATATTTGTTCCAAGGCAACGTTCCTTTCGACACTGGGTGCGTGTTGTGAGACATACAATGTACACGTTCTTTAAAAACAGAAGATTTTTTTTAAAAAGAAGATATGTTTGTTTTTTATTCCCCTAACTGTCGTATAAATTACTTCTCTTCTTTCGAACGCATCTTAGAAAATCTAGCTCCTACTTACAGTCATACCATAGTCATGGGTGATTTCAACACTTTTCTGTTGAAAAAGGATTCGCGCTCATTTTCCTTGTGTAGTATTGTCGAATCTTGTAATCTGTCCATCCTCCCTTTAAATGCTACACATAATTTTCCAAATTCTACTCCTTCCCTCCTTGATCTCATGTTTGTCTCCTCACCTTCTCTTGTCGCCAAGCATGGGCAGCTTATCTTTCTCTCCTTTATACTTCGTCTTCCTAAGACAAAAACAAAGATTCTTCTGCAACGTAATTTTGGTGGCATGAATGTAGAAAATCTTCGAACAGATGCAAGCATGATCGACTGGCGTCCTTTACTGAGCACAAGGACTATTGACGAGAAAGTTGAATTATTCAATAATGCTATTATTCGCCTTTACGATGCCCATGCAGCAGTTCGTGTGATTAGAGTCAGACAATTACCATCACCTTGGCTAACAGCTAAAATTAAAGTTCTGTTGTCTAAGAAAGCTATAGCTAAAATTAAATTCAAATGTCGACCTACTGCTAGCAACTGGGATAACTACATTGCTATCAGAAATCACTGTAAAAAGGTGTGTAGGAAAGCACAACGCCAATACATCCATAGCTCCGTTGAGAATGAAGATCCAGCTAAGGTCTGGAAATTTCTAAAAACTTTGGGAGTTGGAAAATATTCTCATGACCTCGTTTCTGATAAAATAGATATTAATTCTCTAAATCGTCATTTCACTACTTCGTCTAAATTTGATCAGACTACCAAAGCTCACACTTTGCATGATCTTTCATTGCTTCCAACCCCAAATTATCCTTCTTTCGTTTTTAATCAACTATCTGAGTTAAAAAGAGCGTATTATCCATTGCATCTAACGTCGTCGGTAATGATTGTATTAGTCGGAAAATGATCCTTCCCATATTAGATGAAATCCTTCATGTGTCATATTTTTAATTATTCCTTATCTGGATGCGTTTTTCCCAACCTATGGAAAGACGCCCAAATTATTCCTTTACCTTAAAAAACCTAATTCGTCTTCCTTTTCTGAATACTGTCCAATCTCCGTCCTACCATTCTTTTCTAAAGTACTCGAACGCCTTAGCCATGCCCAAATTACCTCATTCCTCAATAAAAGCCTTCTTTTTAATCCACTCCAATCCGGTTTCCGTCCAGGTCACAGCACGGTTACGGCACTGATCAATATTACCGACAACATCAGGCTCGGTATGGAAAATGGCAACGTGACTGTTCTCTGCCTACTTGATTTTAGTAATGCCTTCAATACAGTTGACTTCCATATTCTGCTTGGCATATTGCGCTCTATTAACATATAATAACTCACCAGTGACTGATTGGTTTCACAGTTACCTGTTTGGTCGTCGACAGCGTATGCGGATTGAAGACTCTTTGTCTTCTTGGTGTATGTCTACAGTCGGCGTTCCACAGGGTGGCGTTCTATCTCCCTTACATTTCTCAATTTTTATAAATTCTATCTCTTATCAACTTTAGTCATCCTACCACCTATATGCAGATGATCTCCAAATTTACACCCAAGCTCCTGAATATGAGTTGTCTGAAGCAATTAGTATCATCAATTCGGATTTAGATCGTATAGCTGCATGGAGCCTCAGATGTGGTTTCCAAATTAACCCTACGAAAACGCAAATTATTGTTGTCGGAAGTCCCAGGTTGCTTGCGCGTGTTGACCGGGCTTGTTTGCCCCAAATTAATTTTATTGGTATTCCTTTACCCAAAAGTGATTGCGTAAAAAGTTTAGGAGTTTACACTAATAAAACGTTATCCTGGGGCCCCCAAATTAGGGAGGTCAGTAGAAAATTAATTTCTGCGGCTGGGACGTTGCGAAGACTGCGAAACTTTCTGCCGACTGCCACTAAGATTGCGCTTGCAAATTCTCTTCTTATATCTATCCTTGACTATGCTGACGTCAGCTATCTAGATCTCACGGAGGAGCAACTTGACAAGCTTGAGCGCCTTCAAAATTTATGTATAAGATTCATGTTTGGATTGCGCAAATATGATCATGTTTCCAATTTCCGCAATTTCCTCAAGTGGCTCCCAATTCACCTTCGACGGAATACTCACATACTTTCTTTACTTTATAACATTCTCTTTATTTCTTCTACTCCCCATTACTTAAAAGAACGCTTCAAGTTTCTTTCGGACACTCATTCTAGATCTCTGAGGTCATCGGTGAATCTTAGACTGGCTACACCAATGCATTCCAGTAGATTTTACGAAAAGTCCTTTACTGTCCAAGCTGCTCGCTTGTGGAATGCATTGCCGATGTCAATAAAACAAGCTCAATCAGCAAAATCGTTTAAAAAGTTACTCAAAGAATACTACTTGTCTTCTTACTATTCTTGTAATTCTTATTTTTCTATTTTTCCTTTCATATATTTATCATTAATTTATGAATCAATAATATTAATATTTATGTATTTTGTAATTATTTATGTATGTGTGTATTATAGTTGTTTACCTATGTATATAGTTATGTTAATGTATGTATTTAATACAAATCTATATCGGTAAAGATCGCCAAACTACCCTTTTTCTGAATCCGTGTTATTTTTGTCCATCCAAAGGTTGCCTGTAAGAGATTGCTTAATAGTGATAAGGTCGCCTATTGTACTATCCGTAATTTATTTCTTGTTAAAATTCATTATTGTAGTTTCTTTGGCATTTGTACAATAAAGATGATATACTACATAATTTTTTTTTATAGTCTCACGCCTGTATCCCCGAAGGGGTTGGCAGAGGTGTAAATATTACACCCACATTTCGCCAGATTTACTTTAGTCCCACGTAATAGGGGGCGAGCCTATTGTCGTACCGGGCACATTACCAGACTCCGTGTTGCTACTGAGAATTTCCTAGCGGAAAAACCCAATAACACTTTGTCCGACCCGGGAATCGAACCCGAGACCTCCCAATCCCACGCGCACATTTATACCGCGAGACTAACGAGGCAACTACATACATACTATACTAAAATAATAAAAAGGTAAATCGAAAATTATTTATGTGCTTAAATTAATATTTTCACATCCTAGTTAGAAAAAAATAACGTATTGTACGTATGTCTGGCGAGTTACTATGCAATAAGGTGTCGTCCAGTCTTTTTTCACTTTTAAGAGCTCGGAACTCCCTTAACCACAAGTGTTTGATTCTCGATCTCGAAGTATTTACCCTACATATCAAAAGGAAACATGTTTTTCACACGGTATGTAATCGGTTCTTCCATATTTTCGCATAAATATTGTTGTTTATATAGCACATGGCATCAAGTATTATAACGCCGCTATTCACATATCTCAAATGGGATAAACATAAAATTATGCAGTGTGTGTATTGATTATATTACCGGCAGTAGTTTTCTGTCGCTTGCTGGAGGGTCGCCGAGGGCGCATATGCATTAAATGTTCAGATGATATAGCGATACCACTAAACATATTTTCTATGTTTTGACACTACATTACCATCTTTGCAAATATATTTAGTATCATAATTTAAATTCAGCAGTTTATCGTATACTCTGCGTAAATAGCAGAAAGTATATTGATGGATATTGGAGCTCAGTTTATTGGTAATTTGATTTCCATCCAATAACACAGTGGCGCGTCGCCGTGGCGCTTTGCACAGCCCGCTGATGATTGTATACTTTTAATTAAGCGGTTCTTTTACCGACCTTTATCTACAAGCTTACCAGCTAAGCCGTTATACAAGATTACATTTCTAAAAGATTAAAACACAAAGACTTCATTTGCTATGTGACGGCAAAATGTGATTTTCCGAAAAAGGTAACTTTCGTACCAACGATATTTCCTTACTTGTTTCTAGTGTTTTCGGACACCAATTGGTTTTGTTATATGCTGTCACTAATTAATGAAGTTCGTCTGATTCTATATAGTAGCAAGTTTGGTGTTTACTTTCTTTGTCGTTGCGCCCACTTCCCCTAAATGAGGTCATTAAATCGTTAAAGAGTAAATGAACTTAAATACGGTTAAGGTGACTTGCAGTTTTATGAAGACTCCTTTTTTATACCGGAGATAGAAATATATTTAAAAATAATACTTCCTAGAGGTATTGGTAAGACCATTACGGTCTTACCAATAGATCCCAAATAATGTCTGATTGTTTGAGTAAAATATCAACTCTCTGTTCTAGAGATAATCCTATGTAGGTACGTAATATAATTTCAAGCGACATATGTTTATCCCATGTAGGTGTTGATTTGGTGTCAAAAGAGGAAAATATCTAAACCACTGCATATGACACTAGTACACTTACTATAGCTTCACACAATAATATGCATATTGTGACAGTTTCTAAATCTAATATAGGCACTAAACGGCGACTGCCTACAATAATAGCCTGGTATTTTGCTGGATTTACGTCTAAATCAAATCGATTGCACCAATCCATCATCGTCTCAAGATCTCTGTTCAAGTCAGCCATGGCTATTGATATATCTTCCACTCTCGCTTGGGAGTACAACTGTAAGTCATCAGCATAGAAATGATACGCACGCCGAAGATAAGGAGTTAAGAAGTTAATAAAAATTGAGAAGAGTAAAGGAGAGAGAATGCCACCTTGAGGAACACCAGAGCCGATGTCACGCCAACTCGACGTAGTCTCGTCAACGCGAACTGACTGCTGACGTTCCTGAAGATAATTTGAGAACCAGTCCAGTACAACAGGTGAGACCAAGAGATGGGAAAGGATAGATAGAAGGTTATCGTGACTGACGGTATTGAACGCGTTCGAGAATTCGACCAAGGTCAGCACAGTGATCTTAGTGTCCTCCATACCGGCTCTAATATCGCCAGTCACTTTAAGGAGGGCGGAAGTCGTGCTATGTCCAGGTCTAAATCCAGATTGGAATGGACTGAGTAAGTTGTTAAGGTAAACAAATCGAGACAACTGCTTATGTACACAAGCTTCCACCACCATAGTGTATGCTAGAGCAAGGCGTCATAGGGATATGCTTTGTATCAGGCACAGTCATAGATCATATAGACTCCACAATTCGATGTAATATAAGTACCTGTAACATGCATACTTAATAAACACGCTTTTAACTGTGCCAAAAAATTTTTAGGTGCATCAATCTGTTATCAGATCTGAGTCAGTTCAAGTGACTTGATCTCAGCCCTTGAGATTTCAGGCAAGTACCAATATTCAAAATCTAGCAAAAGCGCTAGGCTAAACACGTGATAATTGACCGCCAAAATGAAAAATAAAGGAAAATAAAAACCCAACACTAAAATAAACTCTTTGTATAATTATTTCATTGACTTCTCATTCTTCTGTGACCAACCACCGCATGGCATGGTGCCAAAGGATCCCAGCCAGCAATTAGAGTCTTTTAATGTCTGCGAAATGTAGCTCGAGACTTTTTAACCCATTCATATTTAATAACAGTTTTCTTACTTTTTTATTAACAGTATAAACTAGATATTATTAAGGTGGGAAATAACTTGCTAAATGTACCAACGTTGTTGGCATATTTCAATTTAGAAGGTACTTTGACGTCCGGTTGGCGCCGCGGGAGTGTAAGCGACTGCTACGCCGAAGGTCGCGGGTTCGATTCCCGCTCAAGTCAAACATTTGTGTGCATGAACATGGATGTTTGTCTTGGTCTGGGTGTTTCTATGTATGATATGTATGTATTTACAAAAAAAGAAGTATATAAGTATGTCTATCCATTGTCTAGTACCCATAGTACAAGCTTCTGCTTAGTTTGGGACTAGATGGTGTTGTGTGAATGTGGTAGAATATTATCGAATATTATTATTATATTACTGCTAGAATTGTCTTGAAAAAGATATTTATTTAAAGCTTTAAGCTTTCCTGCAGAACGCTGATTGCTTTATTTCGTTCTAAAATAAAGTGTTGTAACTTAATTAATAAATTGCTACCTATTGTGGTTTCATAATTAAAATATGTTTCTTGGAAACACATTTTACTGCGCCTCCGGATTTATTAATGACGTTTACATCGCGACAACGACGGTGAAAAGCATATTTTGATCGTTGAGCGCTATATGGGACGCAGACATCATATTTATAAAAATTATAAGGCTATCTGTTTTATACGTTTTTTTTAACAATCACCTAACAGCTTGCAAGGGAACGTATTTATAGTTAAAATTTTACATAAGATCTACCACATGTTGTCAATTAATCTGATTCATTCTGGTGATCGAAATGAACAATGCATATAACATACGCATTAGTGTGAAAAGGTATATGAAACCGCAAACTTACTATTACTAATGGTTTAATCCTGTGCATGTTAGTATATTAACATTATTGTAGAACGCGCTTATAACATATCCTTCATATATGTTTGTATTTGTTTAGAAGCTAAACAGGGCGTAGCGAGGTACAACCAGGGAGAGGCAGCTGCACACTCTTAATAAGGACCAAACAATAAAATAATAATGAAAGAAGGCCCCGCATCTAATTCACTTCTCAATACTTTGTATGTATACTTTCTATGTACCTATGTACTTCTATTTTGCTTTATTTTTATAAGAGTTAAACGATATTGGCAGCATCTTGGTTTTCAGGCAAGTGAAGCTAAGTCATAAAAGCTGCTAGGTGCATCGATTTAAAAACCTTAAAACTTTATTAAATCATATTAATAGTAGCTTGGTTAGAAAGCATGTGTTCGAGACCAACTTTTTCATAATAAGATCTTCATAAAAATCTTATCACAGCATAATCGAGTACAGGGTGAGCTATAGCCAGTAAACCTTTCAAATAAAGACCGACGCTCTGGCGAAAGTAGGTAATCCAAATTCGGTCACAAGATTTAGTTTATAGCTTCAAGGAAGAGACGTCAGATCAGCATGTAATGTTTCAATTTCTCTCAGTTAAGTTTATCAAAATCGCGTGTGTGGTTCATATTTTTAAAAGTAGTCGATCGTTTTATTTGTAGGAACGTAGCCTTTCAAACATTTTACATGTCCTTTTCGAATTTCTCTAAAGACGTTGACCATTACTCACAACTCGCGACGTCAAAAATGTTATCGAAGTACGAACCGCATTAGGTTAATATTAAAATATTGTTTTTGAGTTTTATAATTATTTTAATATTTTATTATTTACATAATTTATATAGGTATTTGCCATTAAAATATATCCCAAACATTTGAGGTAACTACTCCGTTTTTTAGCATAACACAAAATACTTTGTTTCATAACCGCGGTCCGTATCTATAATGCTTTTGTACTTTATTCAATAATAAACCACCAAATACGATTCTACCACGAGGCTTATTTATTTTTAATAATCGCAAACATACCTGTATTCTATTACAATAATAGGTATATATATTATATTATTTAACTAGATAAGTATGTCATATTTTTGGTTTAGTTTAGTATTCATTACGAGAATTATTTTATAGACACTCAAATGATTTATGGGCTATACGTCAGCGCGCACCTCACTTCACTAACTACCCACTCTTTTTGATTATTATGAAAAGGGACGAGTCGAAGTGAAAGGCACGATGCCACAGGCAGTCTTATAACAACTCTCGACCGTTACGGACGTAACGAAGTAGCTAGCAGGAATTATTGTAACAGTGTGTGATTGTATAAAGGTGTACCAGTAATAATTGAAATAAACGAGGAGTGGTTTATACTGGACTTGGTGTTTTCTTCAAATATCAGAAGTGGGATGGACGTATCCAATGAAGTGTGCCCACAAGGTACTGAGAAGGCAAATGTTAACGCTGCTATGTTACTGAATAAGCAAAGCCTTCAACTACAACTGTGGTGAGCGTATTTTGTCTGATTTTTTATTTTTTTTTGCTGCAAATGTTACTTAGTGATGATACTTGTAAAACATTCTTGGTTAGCAGAATACTGCTATACGTTTAGTAACCTTTGGAATGTCACAATGGCTGTGGTGGTGATGTCACCATCGCATCGTACCGAGTGTTCTGGGTTCGATTCCTACATGAGACACGAAGTTGTGGTTAAAACAAGACTTTTACTGTAAAACCGTTTGACCTTTACGGTGTCGTGTTTCCCATGATGTGATCTCCCGAACAAGCATCTTTTAATAGCTTAAAGTAAGAAATAAAGAAAAAAAATTATAGGTAGTAACCTACTGAATGATTAAATTACGCCCATTGCTGTATTTTCTCTTAGCATAAGGTTGTCCGATTACGACTGTGACCTACTATAGCGTATATATCGTATGGAAGTTTCGGGTTCGATACCCGGGTTTAAAAGAAAGTGAAATTGTTTTTATTTATTTCTAGTTCTAGTGGTTATGTTTTCCACTAGAGCTGAGGTGGATATGTTTTCCGCTGTGCTAGTAATATGATTCCAGTTCTAGAGGATATTTTTTTCTCTAGAGCTGAGGTGGATATGTTTTCCGCTATGCTAGTATAGTTCCAGTTCTAGTGGATATGTTTTCCACTAAGAGCGGATATGTTTTCCGCTATGCTAATAAGATTCCAGTTCTAGTGGTATATGTTTTCCACTAGGACTGAGGCAGTGGATATGTTTTTCTCATGTCATGTGGATGATTTTTCTTTATTACGTTTCACCATTACAGGCAAAGGCATTTGATGATGAAGCGGGCTCGCCAGCCTTGCCTAAGAATGTAAGGAGAAGAGTCAGGGAGACTCAATGGCGCAGGATGCCAGTTCCAGTGGAAATGTTTTCCACCAAGAGCGGATATGTTTTCCGCTATGCTAGTATGATTCTAGTTCTGGTGGATATGTTTTCCACCAAGAGCCGATATGTTTTCCGCTATGCTAGTATGATTCTAGTTCTGGTGGATATGTTTTCCACCAAGAGCGGATATGTTTGCCGCTATGCTAGTATGATTCTAGTTCAGGTGGATATGTTTTCCACCAAGAGCGGATATGTTTTCCGCCTTGCTAGTATGATTCTAGTTCTAGTGGATATGTTTTCCACCAAGAGCGGATATGTTTTCCGCTATGCTAGTATGATTCTAGTTCTGGTGGATATGTTTTCCACCAAGAGCCGATATGTTTTCCGCTATGCTAGTATGATTCTAGTTCTAGTGGATATGTTTTCCACCAAGAGCGGATATGTTTTCCGCTATGCTAGTATGATTCTAGTTCAAGTGGATATGTTTTCCACCAAGAGCGGATATGTTTTCCGCTATGCTAATGTAATTCTAGTTCTAGTCGATATGTTTTCCACCAAGAGCGGATATGTTTTCCGCTATGCTAGTATGATTCTAGTTCTGGTGGATATGTTTTCCACCAAGAGCGGATATGTTTACCACTATGCTAGTATGATTCTAGTTCTAGTGGATATGTTTTCCACCAAGAGCGGATATGTTTTCCGCTATGCTAGTATGATTCTAGTTCAAGTGGATATGTTTTCCACCAAGAGCGGATATGTTTTCCGCTATGCTAGTATGATTCTAGTTCAAGTGGATATGTTTTCCACCAAGAGCGGATATGCTTTCCGCTATGCTAGTATAATTCTAGTTCTAGTGGATATGTTTTCCACTTAGAGCGGATATGTTTTCCGCTAAGCTTAAAAGATTCAAGTTCTAGTGGATATGTTTTCCACTAAGAGCGGATATGTTTTCCGCTATGCTAGTATGATTCTAGTTCAAGTGGATATGTTTTCCGCCAAGAGCGGATATGTTTTCCGCTATGCTAATGTAATTCTAGTTCTAGTCGATATGTTTTCCACCAAGAGCGGATATGTTTTCCGCTATGCTAGTATGATTCTAGTTCTAGTGGATATGTTTTCCACCAAGAGCGGATATGTTTTCCGCTATGCTAGTATGATTCTAGTTCTAGTGGATATGTTTTCCACCAAGAGCGGATATGTTTTCCGCTATGCTAGTATGATTCTAGTTCAAGTGGATATGTTTTCCACCAAGAGCGGATATGTTTTCCGCTATGCTAGTATGATTCTAGTCCAAGTGGATATGTTTTCCACCAAGAGCGGATATGTTTTCCGCTATGCTAGTATGATTCTAGTTCAAGTGGATATGTTTTCCACCAAGAGCGGATATGTTTTCCGCTAAGCTTAAAAGATTCAAGTTCTAGTGGATATGTTTTCCACTAAGAGCGGATATGTTTTCCGCTATGCTAGTATGATTCTAGTTCAAGTGGATATGTTTTCCACCAAGAGCGGATATGTTTTCCGCTATGCTAGTATGATTCTAGTTCTAGTGGATATGTTTTCCACTTAGAGCGGATATGTTTTCCGCTATGCTAGTGGATTCCAGTTCTAGTGGATATGTTTTCCACTAGGACTGAGGCGGGTATGGTTTCCGCTATGCTTGTATGATTCCAGTTCTAGTGGATATGTTTTCCACTAGGACTGAGGCGGATATGGTTTCCGCTATGCTAGTATGATTCCAGTTCTAGTGGATATGTTTTCCATTAGGACTGAGGTGGATATGTTTTCCGCTATGCTAGTATGATTCCAGTTGTAGTCGATATGCTTTCCACTAGGACTGAGGCGGATATGTTTACCGCTATGCTAGTGCGACTCTAGTTCAAGTGGATATGTTTTTCTCATGTGTTTGATTTTTCTTTATCACGTTTCAGTATTACAAGCAAAAGCATTTGATGATGAAGCGGGCACGCCGCCCTTGCCTAAGAATGTAAGGAAACGAGTCGGGGAGACTCAACTGCGCAGGAGAAGTACATTGACTTCGGCGTCGTCTTCCAGTAGAGATGAAGCCATTCCTCGCAAGCCGCGAAAGTACCGTATTCAATGTATAATTATGTTAATTTGTAGCTCAATATGGGATTTTATAATCGATGTACAGATGTCGTCGTAGCCCGTGCTTTGAATAATTCTTTTTATTATATTCCGAACTGTACTTGGTATTGTGGGATTCATTAATAAAGATTGCTCACTATTATTAATCAATGTCAAAGTGGTAATGATGTAAATTTTTTGTTAGATGTCAATGAATTTAGTGTAGAATTAGATATGTCAGAGTTAATTGGTTTCACTGGGTCAATAAAATTATTATTTAAAACTAAAGTTATATGTGGCTGGTCTGTACTTCCTTTGACATTAATTTGAGAAATATTTTCATGGTGAAATTGCGTTTGGAGGCATTTATTATAATTCAAGTTGTCTTAGACATGTTAGTAGAATTCCTAATATAATACCCATTGTGATTTTTATGTCAAATTGATAATGCGTTTGAGCGTTAAAGCATACTTATGTTGATTTCTATTTTCTTGTTAATTTTGCGTAAAGTGTATGTAGGGCTCAAAGGTGTGTTAAGTTTAGTTGTTGAGTTGACGGAAAACACGGTTAGTTAAGAATAAAATATTTATTACGATAAACGTACAAGTTAAGTATAATGGATGCTAATCCGCGGCGATAGTTACGACAGTTTATAGTCAACTGAATTAATTATTAAGTAAAATGCGTAAAGTAGGTCAGGTCGAATGCAGCGTAAGCAAAATGCATACGCGATGTCTGTACGTTGACCGTACAGTGTATTTTATTATAGGTTTTTTTAAATCTTAAGGCGAGGTTGCAGTACTTTTTAAGATTTTTGAACGTCTGAAAGTCCCATGAACTATGATATTTTTAATGAATAAAAATTAAAGTATAAAAGTTGAACATATCTTCTAGTAAATCGTAAAGATAGAAACACGATTTGGAATTATTGGTTCGATAAAAAAAAATGTCAAACATGGCACTAAATCACAATTTTAAACGTGTACTGCTTAGAGATTCCATAATGAATTTATATGAAAGTTTTATCAATAGAAACAGCTCTTTATTTTAAAATAAATGGTAAAAACAGAATTCGTAATTTCGTTATCATTTTTCTCCAAGAAAAAAAATAGTCAAAATGTTGGCATTATATCGCTCGCCGGCCGTTCATCAGTGCCTGTCTAGGCGTGATTGAGGGCGGACGTACGTCGTTGCTCCGCAAAATCCCCCTCCACCCCCGCATGTACGTTTTCGCAAAAGTACAAAGTAATTCGTATTCCAAACTCAATCGTTCAAACCATAGACATACTAGTAAGAAACCGTAGACAGGTTACTGACAAGGTAACATGACGGAGCTTACGAGTGGCACGCATCGCGAAAAGCGTACGCACACTAATATAAATATGTCAAAACGACACACTAAGAATTAGATAAGAAGTGTAAGTGAGATAGCACATCTAATCGCAAGCGCGAAATAGAGATAAACATATACTCTCTGGACCGAAGCGCATTGTGACATCATGCTGACCGTTTCACAAACAATAATTTGACTCAGATGCGACATGATCACTTTGTCTGTCTTGAGTAAATTCAATTCGCCTCAAAGTAAATTTGATTAATTCATTTAAGGTAGGGAAATAAAAAGTCGATGTGATTTATTTATAACATTTATTAAAAAAGTACATTTCACTCAATGGAAACCTAAAACAGTACGTTAATATGAAAACTGTGCGCTGCGGACCCACCGTAGCCCTGGCAATACCCCTGGGGGTATGGTGGGTCTTTTAAAGCTTAACCGTACTCCTGGCTGAAATGATCGTAGTGTTATACCAACGTGCTAGGTGGACATTAAACTGAACAGTGTTATCTCTCGTATGATAATGACGTACTACTTACGTTTTTGTATTTTTGACAAGCGAAGACAAGCGCTAGTACGATGATATAGTGCAACAAGGAGATAAATTAGAGAATAAAACGTTGAGGTATTACTGCTAATGGTTATAATGCTTTGTATACTATAGGTATAATCTGTGGTACTGTTGAAAACCCGTCATCATCATCATCCTTGCGCTGTCAAATCATTCCCACTAGTTCTATTGAACAGTTCTATGATAGAACTAGTGATACTTTTTTTCCACTAGTTCTATTAGCACAACTTGATGAGAAGAATAGAACTAATGGTAAACAGTTATAGGAAATTTACCACTAGTTCTATGTATGTTTTACAAGGGTAGTGTCACAACATCGCGCTCACAAATCCGAATAAATATGTATTTATAAAAATGTGTTTAACGAATGAACGTCTACAAAACAATTGAACGTCTACAAAACAAATGAACGTCTACAAAACAAATGAACGTCTACAAAACAAATGACTACCAGAAAGTGATCAGCTATCGATAGTGATTGCAAAAAACAGGTGCATGCGATTTTCGACCTTATTGACAATTCATGACAAACTTTTTTTTTGTTTTTTCTCGCTTTCTGGCAATATTAGGGTAATAAAATTATAAATTCTGACTAATCTCAATAAGGTTGAAAATCGCATGCACCTGTTTTCTGCAATCACTATCGATAGCTGATCACTTTCTGTAAGTCATTTGTTTTGCAGACGTTCATTTGTTTTGTAGGCGTTCATTTGTTTTGTAGACGTTCATTTGTTTTACATATTAAACAAATAAACGTCTACAAAACATATTTATTCGGATATATGAGCGCGATGTCGTGACACTACGGATCATTCCCAGTAGTTCTATTGAATACCCTTGTAAAAACATACATAGAACTAGACTGCGACATTTCCTATTACTTATCCCATTAGTTCCGTTCTCCTCATCAAGTTGTGCTAATAGAATTAGGACAGTTCTATCATAGAATTGTTCAATACTACTACTATACTGGGAATGATCCCACAAAATAGTAGAACTTGAAATTAACGAACTGAAGTTAATAAACTAATTACACAACAATATTATCTGGGAGTACGGTTAAGCTTTGAAAGACCCACCATACCCCAGGGGTACTGCCAGGGGTACGGTGGGTCGGCAGTGCAAACTGTGCAGTACAATCTACTTAGTTGTTTAATACAAAAAGGAGAAAAACAAGAACAAGTGAATGGACTTTGATCATCCGTCAATGTTTGTAACTTACGTAACTATGATTTTGTATTTCTATAATAATAATATATTGTGTTGATTCAGCCTCAAATCACTTTTATTACTTGACAAAAACACACATCAGTATTTTATTATTACGAATTTCCCATCTGGATACTTTGTTTTTTGGTCTTTGAACACGCACAATACTGCTTCTCTTTTACACTCGCTAAATGCCAATTTTTTATTCACTCTATTATTTGTTGTGAATTTATTATAAATTGAAAATAAAACGTTGTAATATTGTAATACTCATGAATGAGAAGTGATTCCATAACTTTTAGTCATTTTCCTACTATAGTTTAACTACTTTAGCAAAATCTCATTACACACGACGGCATTTTCAAATGTAACGTACACACACGCGAGTTAAAGAGCGAGCGCTTCCGACCGCAGCGCGTACGCGACTAAAGACAAATGAGACATGTAGAAAAAAAAAATTGTCATGAATTTGTCAGTTTTTAATGTGCCACTTTTGAAGTTCGCATAACTCATCTACGGTTTTTTTACGCTGCGCTGTGGAACACGCACACACGAACCCCCCCCCCCCCCTCCCCTCGCCCCGCTCACTCGCTGACGCCACCGCCGTGTTTTTGTTTTTGCGGGGGGTGAGGTCGAGCTACGCACTGTACTGCAACCTCGCCTTAAGTAAGTTTTAATTGTTTGTTTATACATAATACTTTGCAAGAATTTTGTGTATGTCTGTAATAGATATACATATAAAATAGTATTTACAGTGCCTTATTCTAAAATCATTTAAGTATGTATATTGTTAATGTAGCAATAAGTAAATAAATAAATAAATACTGTTTAGATTTGGTTTGATCAGATTCGTTTTCTGTTTTGCGATATGTTCATAACAGTTCTCATCATTTTTATATTGAAGATCAGCTTTCATTCCATTAAAATAAACATAGTTATGTCTATTAACAATTTTATAATGATTAATATTGATTTCCAAGCTGTGTCGTTATTTTTCACTTGTACTTAAACGACCGAATGTCATATTACTTAAATATGTTATTCACGATTGTAGTAAGTTAACCATTGTCTTATACCTATGTATGTTAGTAACTAGAATGTTGTAAATACGTGCGCCAGGAGGCAGCACGTTGTCGGATGGCCGAATGTCATATTTTTGGTTTAGTTTAGTATTCATTACGAGAATTATTTTATAGACACTGAAATGATTTATGGGCTATACGTCAGCGCGCACCTCACTTCACTAACTACCCACTCTTTTTGATTATTATGAAAAGGGACGAGTCGAAGTGAAAGGCGCGATGCCACAGGCAGTCTTATAACAACTCTCGACCGTAACGGACGTAACGAAGTAGCTAGCAGGAATTATTGTAACAGTGTGTGATTGTATAAAGGTGTATCTACCAGTAATAATTGAAATAAACGAGGAGTGGTTTATACTGGACTTGGTGTTTTCTTCAAAGTATGTAATAACTTTTCTTTCTCGAGTCAATGGACTATTGAGTACTTCTTACTACCGCGATAATCCTGTTTTGCTTTATTCACTCGGATTAAGAAAGTTTTAATTGCTTACTACTTTGTGTGTGTTTGTGATATGCTAATAAAAGTGTGAATGGATATTTGCTTTCAGCTTATCTTGATTTCGTCGAAGGACGTTTGCATTTCCTCTCTTTATCACTGCAGACATGTGACATATATATCCGTACCTCGCAGTCTTAAAACGGTTTGAATAATGGTGGTAGTTATGCAGATTCAAGTGCCTGTAATTCATCATAACGCGATACGTAAGGTACCTACAGCAGGCGTTTGTTCTTTCCATGTTTTTATGAAGGTGCTATTCTTTATGAGCTGTTTTGACACATGTTCTTTCTGAGCAGTGCCATAAGCAGAGATGCAAAGAAATATAACCTAAGGCATAGAAGTAACGCTAAATAACAACAGCGGTTGCTATGATTGATATCTTCTTTCTAATGGCACATGCAGTATGATAGAAAGAGCTGTCGATAGGTTTAGCAGCACGCTCTTATAGCAGCTTCATGGTAGGCAAACAGTAGACAAAACATAGAGTTAGGAAACCGAGTGTTGTCCGTAACAGTGATGATTTATCGATAAATATTTTTGGTCAAATGTCTAACTTTAGTATGTGTCGATATATTTAAGCCATAGAAGTAAACAACTAAAATATTGAAATTGTAGTTTTTGCTGTTGACGCCGGACAGTGCTTTGCAAAGACTTGCCAGACAGACAGTACTAAAAAAATCACGTGTTTAATTGTCGTTTTAGCCATAAAATCTATTGACAAAAAGTATTCATAAACTAATGAGCGATGCGTTGCGATGCGATGCTAAGAAACTGTCACTTAGATTATGTATTGTACGAATTATACCAGATTGGCTAATGCGGCACGGCAGGCTTTGGCAATTTGTTTGCGTCGCATCATATCACGTTGATCTTTTTAGAGTTGTAGGTAATCCGACTGCCACGCCGAAGCTTGCGGGTTTGATTCCCGCTCAAGTCAAACATTTGTGTGCATGAATATGGATGTTTGTGTTGGTCTGGATGGTACTATGTATAATATGTAATATATTTACAGAAAAGTATATATGCATGTTTATCGATTGTCTAGTACCCGTAGTACAAGATATGCTTAGATTGGGACCAGATAATGTTGTGTGAATGTGAAAGAATATTATATTTTATGGTAGAATATTATGTAGCGGGCTACAAGGCAAGACGTCTTTGATCAGTCAGGATAGCACTAATATGATAAATAATATAGAAGTAGGTAGATTAATTAAAATCGTTGTAATTGTTATATTTTATTAATATGTTCAAACTAAAATTACACACTTTTTGTTTAGCTTTGGATAAATAATTCTACCGGGTGTGCAATGTCCGGGCATAAATGTCATGTAGGCACAGCTTTCGGTTTTAAACGACGCCAGGTGCTTTTTGTCTTTAAAAAACAAACAAGTCTTTCTCAAAATGACGTGAACAAATACGGTGGTACTTCTGCTAAATCAAACTAGGCCGTCCAACTGCATTTATCCAAAGTTTTCTTGTGACGTCATTAATAGGCAACCTGTAATAAAAAACACCTTCTTAATAATAAAAAAATGCTACTCACATCCCTAATCCATCTACTATTTTATAGATGCAAAAGTGTAAGCCAACACAGACGCGCGTACACTGGAACACTTGGCTTCAGGTTAATAGACGCTACTTTTAAGGTAGGTATATATGTAAATTATGTTCATTAAACTGCGCTTACTATCAAACGCGCGATAGAAAATTAGACCGCTGGACGTCTTTGTTTATTGCCAACTTAGCAACCGCGGCTACCCGCTGTCGCTTCCAGCTACAGTTTTACATTCATGTCTGATAGTTAGTTTCCGTATTTATCCCTCATTCAAAAAACATCGATATCTCCTTTCACTGTTTAATCCCATCACTAAGGCTATTAAATCAATAAATGTACAAAATAACAATTTGTGAGTTAAATTCATAACACATACGTATGCAAGCTGTTCCTTTGATTTGCAATACAATGATATTGTGTAAACTTAACACTCATTATAGCATTAATACGAGAAAAGTTAATACATTTGTTGGAAAATTCTCGACTGCTAGAAGATAAAGTTTCTCCTGTTATTTCCGTTCCGAGAATAGCGGAATCCACATCCCGATATCACATACACGATGTGTATTAATTAATAAGTAAACTATTTAAGGCGCTGTCCTAAGCGACTGTTTTGGTAAATGAGGGGGTGAAGCAGGGGAGGTGAAGGGAGCTTAGCTCCGTCTACTGCGGGGCGCCCCCCTTCATTCTCGTCGCGTGCGGCCGTATTCTGGCAACATCCATATTCCAATATTTCAAAATCGCAAGCAAAACGTTTTAGCATATTGAATTGAGATACTGATATTAAAATTTATATTACATAGGTACATCAATCTGTTTGTACAATATAGGCATAGCGCAATTTTTATTCTCAGTGCAGCCATGAGCAAAACTGGTTTACATTAGACGTTATAGGTATTAAATGTTGACGAAAGTAGGTAAATACCTACGTGCCGTAAGATGATAAAAATAATTAAGTCAGTTCCATGTATGGAGAGGCCATTATTATGTTTGTTTTGTTTTTGTATAAAAATAGTGAAGCAGTTCATAGAATAGGTACCTACATCTAATTCCATTCCTGCCAGTTTTCAAATCTGTTTTGCAATAAATTGGCTGTGACATACGGGCGGACAGACAGACAGATATTGCGAATCTATAAGGGTTCCGTTTTTACCATTTTTGGCTACGGTACCCTAAAAAACACAATACTGCTCTACTAAGCGCAAAAGCCGTATCTCAACTAAAGCGAGTTACGAGATAATTGAAGTTTAGTAAAAGTTGATTTCTTTTATTTATTTATGGATGTTTATTGTTATTATAGGTATAATTATTATGGCAAAGGTTTCGAAATACGTCGCCGTTTTCAGGGGTTGTGAGTGATTGAAGAGGGAGCAGGGGAGGTCTTGAAACCCCCCTCAAGATTTTCACTTGCCGGAAATACTTGGTTTCCTCTGAAAAAAAAAAATCTCCAAACATCGGTGTGTATGGCACCCCCAACTTCCACATTCATCACACTAGTTTAATAAACTAAGGTTGTCGGAGCCCGGTGAAGGGCTCCTATTTTCGGATTAAGGGTCAAAAGGGAACCTAACATAACCTATTTATTTACTTATTACAGTCGCACCTAACCCAAGGCACTCGAAAGCAATGACGCACAAATTTGACATTAGCTGTCAATATGATCATTCCAAGATGGCAGTTTTGAGTTTCGTTTCACGTTTTTCACATAAAACCTAAAAATTACATTTGTAAAACTGTACTAAAGTATAAAAACTATGTTCCGTTTTGCATAATTGCCGAAGTATTTATGAAATTTTGGAAATTGTTTAAAAATATTTAGACGCATCTCCGGCAGCCAAAATTACTTTTAGGGGATTAAAACGAACTACCTTAAGCCCCCGATACTACCAATACCCTCAAATTCAAGCGACTCGTTTCAAAACCCAACCCATTATTATTTTTCAATATAGATGAAACATCAAAAATATATGTGGATATACCTTACTCATGAGATACTGCTATGTCGCTTAGAAAATTATAGAATTAGAATTTGAGTTACTGCTTTTTTGTTAGCTCTCGTCATACATGTTTGTATGGAAAAATATAAAAAATTTCTTTCGCTTCAAATATGTGTTGTTTCAAATAAAATAAATATTAAAAGATATTTATTTATATTCATTTATAATTTATTAACGAAATACAGAGTTTAAAGCTCATCAAAAGTTAGCTGTCTGCTACAACCCGGCAGGTTTTCTTTATTCTCATCGAATGTTAAAGGCAGTGTGTGAGGTGATAAGGCTTCAATACTTATTATTTGCTGTTGTTCACGAGGCACAGTTTCATTTACTTTCCTTTTACGGCTTGGTATTGTAGAAATTTCAAGCACTGATGATACATTTTCCTCTCCGTGATCTCGCAATGCCATCCCTTGAGCTTGACGAGAATCAACAATTTCAGGCAACTGCCAATTCATATAAAACGCCACAAGCTTATCCCAGAAAACATCATCTCTTTCTATAATTTCTATTTTCATAGTGGTATACTTTCGCCACTCAACACAGCAAATAAACACTTTTGTTTGCGTGTAACGTGGCGTTGCCCCTGAATTTGGTAATAACAATTACAATATTTGCTTAGACTGTTATGTTTCCATATTTGTATTTTATTTGCTCTTATACTATTCTCCAGGCCATTCTTATAGGCAACTTTAGAACATTACATTTCCACAATCGTGTTTGGACTATTAATCCATCTGGCGTGGCACCAATAATCGAATAATCCACAATGCTCGATTGTTACATTTTCTTGCTTCGCCAGTTGTTGCAAAGCCAGTTGTTCATTTTAGATTCCATGCGCAACTGATTTTACATTGCAAATATTTTATTTGTACAAAATATTTTTTACTAAGTTAGCTTTACTGCTGTTATCTCTTCTTTTTACCACTATACAAAAATTTCAATTTAACAACATATTCTTACGCAATTCAAACCAGTCACTGCTATCCCTCTTGTAATTTTTGCTTATCACTACGGAATTTGAGTCAAATTTGTTAAAAAAATTGTTTGGCATTTCTTGGCTAGCTCTTGAACAGATCGTGTTAGGAATGACTGAAGTCAAATGTGTGTAAGACGTTGCAGAACTGTTATCTTTAACTTCACTGTAATTACAATAATGATAATTAGTTACGTACTTTATTATTAAAAAATACTATATCTTGTGTTATAGCAAACAGAGAAGTTACCTTCTTACTTATAAATGATTGATTTTAGAAATTAAGAAGATATTAGATGTACTGAGACATACCTAATAATTTATGAATAATCAAAGTTTTACCCGATGTACCTAAAAAGCTTTATGTTCAAAACACAATAATACAACATTCGTTACCGCTTGTGTGCGGATTGCGGAGCGCCATATTAGCGCTGTCATCATTATTGTTCGCCGTGGCGGCATCTTAGCGCTCCAGGCGCTCTGACAAGCTAATGAATTTGAAATATAGGTACATAAAATGATTCGATTTTATGTTATTACTCTTTCAAAAATTGAAAACTGTGGCAGCTATGTATTGTGAGAATAATTTATATAATTATATTATGCATAATCGATAATATATAAGTAACATAGTCATAAAAGACTCTTATGAAAATAATTTGTGTAAAAATGTTACATATTTCATAATCACTTGGCCATGGATGAATTTCTATTTTATTACGACGCTTTCTTGTACAAATCCTTCGTAAAACTTCATTTCTCTAATTGTCCATATTTTATTCTTATAATTATATATTTATAAACACAGAAACAATAACACATTAAACGCAACAAGAGTATAAACTTAGGTCCTAATTATATGTGCCCATAGTTACATGAAAAGACTATTTGATTCAAAGTATTCAGTCTATAACATAAAACATGAAATTACGAACTCGAATCGGCGTATTATAATAACAAACAGGTTTACGTAAAATTTCGTGCAGCGGAGACGCAAGCGACATGACCTATCTCTCACAGGGCTCATAGCCGAATGATGAGGTCTGGGCGGGGCGTAAACTAGCAACTGACACTCAGTACACCGCTTATGCTAATAAGGTTTAAATTACTGAAGCGTTTGATATTGATGGGATCTACCGAGCGTCAAAATCATAGACGTTTGGCAGATTTAATTTAATTTTACAAAATATACACGTATAATATGAAAATAAATAGGGTAATTCTTTAGTTCATTATATTCCCTACAATATTATCAAAAAAAATATGACAGCTTACGATCAAAATATTGCAAACAGTGAAACGAAAGATTATTTTCTGCCTCGATTTTGTGATTTTTTTACCGTGATTCTATTTTACGTACATGAAAAATTCTTTCAAAAGTCTTTTGTTCAGACTTTTGACTTTAAGCTCTAATTTTTGCTAGTTTCTAATATGTACCGTTATGGCTAGATGCGCGACGAAAAATTTGGTGTTTCACGGCTTCTGAGGTATAACAGCGCCTTAACTATTATAAACTTACTTACTATTTAAATGCAAAAAAGTTATTAAAAATGTAAACACAAACGCCCAACAAATTTTACACTAATGACAGATCACAGCACGGCTATTTAGAGAATGTAGTCAAAGATATGAGTATGTAAAGAGTCTATGCCTCTTTAAATGAGACGCGTAATTTGACGTTATGATTAACCAACTAAGACCAACTGACATTACATGTTGCACGTTCGGTATAAGGAAATTTATAGGGCATGTTCTCTCTAGTCTAAAGCTAATCCAACCTCTCTGCAGAGATGACATACCATAGAGGATCATAGAGGGCGCAGACCATACCGACACAATACAGACATAACAATATACCTCTTTCACATTAGAAAGTCATGAACAGAAACGTTAATGACGTAAAAAGCAAATAAGCTACAAATTAAAACTTAAGGTTTTGATAATCATTAAACTGAATTAAGAGCCAACAGAGGGAGCATATTATGCAGAGAACAACACTGTAAGAGAAGGAAAACTTGATACAATCCCTATACCAACCCGTTTGGCCAGCGTGGTATAGTAGGCCAATTCCTCCTTTCAGAGGAGAGGCTTAGTCCAGCAGTGGACTGTTAAAGGCTGATGATAATGAAATAGGATTTGTGTGAAACAATGTTAATGTGTGGACCGTTATTTGTTATGAGTGGTATATACGATCAAAGAATAATCGGAATTAGGGCAACACCTCATTTTACTATCACACTGTTTCACTTTTGAGTACAGTATATTTGTATATGCAAATGAGAGAACAAACAGCGTGACAGTAGTTGTATCAAATGCAATTAACGTATTTGTTATAACGTATTCCCAAACATAGCGCAAAGTAAGGTTTCAATATTACATCTATCCATGGCTTTAGAGACTTGAGATAGGAACATGTTTGACATAATTTGTGTGGAGCTTATGTCAAATATGTATCTCACATCTCCAAAAATTGGATATATCGAATATTGAATTCAGCGGTAAGGAAATATTTTTGACTGCATGTATTACGCAGTGGTCCTCACTGTAGAATGGCACCGTCTGCAGTGGGTTTGATCCCCGTATGAAACAATATCATTATTGTTTTATCGATTTTGGATGAAAGTACTTTGCGTCTCTGCTACAGTAACACAGGATTTATTTAATTATACTAGTAAGGAAGCAAAAACAGTCCGTGTGGTGACGGATTAAGAATACGGAATGTCACCACCCCGTATCATCCCATGGGTGTCGTAAGAGCCGACAGAGGGAGCATATTATGCAGAGAACATCACTGTAAGAGAAGAAAAACTTGATACAAACCCTATACCAACCCGTTTTTCCAGCGTGGTTTAGTAGGCCAATTCCTCCTTTCAAAGGAGAGGCCTAGTCCATCAGTGGACTATTAAAGGCTGATGATGATGATGATGATGAAGCAAAAACAGAAACTATAAACCAGTATAAGTTGTTTTTTTTATATTTCAGCCTATAGATTAATTGATAGAAATCTGTACATAGAAACTGAAGCTATTTTATGTACTGGCATGATTGTCAGAAATTTGTCATTCAAGCCACATAATGGGGCTATTTAGCTAATTCACAATGGTCACACAAAATGCCAGTAGCACCTACGCCGATATCGATAATGGAACCTCCTGATGAATATGAATAATTAGAACGTGATTGGTGAGTGTACCAACGGCAGCTTTATGTTAAAAGTATTTAAACATAGATGGATAAAATAAATTGAGAAAGTAAATCTAAAAAGGTTTAAATTCTTCGAATCTATCTTTGGAAAATATACTTAGTTAGATAAATCTGTATGCTGTGGTTCTAGGAAAAATAAAAGATCAAAGATGATTGATACAGAAAACTTTACTTCACTAGTAAAGTTTTCAGCTACCAGCATTTTTCTTGCACCAAAATAATAATTCGCGTAGGTATATTCAATCTACAGATCTGAGGCTTAAAATAGATCAAACCAAACATCCCCTGGGTATAAAGTAAGGGCTCAGTAATGTGGGACAGCTTGCTACGATCAACAAACTGCCTACAAAACCCTCCCTTGATTTAATTGAAGTTATTAAAGCGGGATTACGGATAGTGTATACGTTCAACAGATGACAATTATAAGCTGTGATCAATTTACGATTGAATGATTTAATTAATACCTTTTAAATATGCGTAAAATAGGAAGTTTATTGTAATCACTAGTTTGCACATACACAAAACATTGGTAACAGCGGATAAAACATGAATCTACCTCAGTAAACTCAAATAAGTTTTGAGGCGGAACTGGCCTCATTTTTCAGAATAATGGCATTTTAGGTTTTGTTATATGTCTAGTATGTATGTACTCAGCTGTGTGTAGGGTTTCTTGGGAGAATAATTGAAAGTCACTTTTACTTGAACTCACAGTTAGATATATTCACCGGTTCACAATGTTAACATATTATACAATAATTATAACGCGTGTTCCCTACTGCCCAGTTGGTACGCGACTGTCTATCGGCGGCGCGGGGGTGACGCCGTACATTTTGCTAAATGTTGTGTCAGCACTTGGTGCCTACAGCGTTCTTTTTAGTAAGTATATCACATGTGTAAAGAAATTCGCAAGCACATCTCACTCCTGACCCACATTGACGAGTTGTTCTCGAGAGTCGTTGTGATTTCTTGCCTCCAGAACAAAAGCTTTTTCAAAACTCTCACATTTTGTTTCATTTTACATAAGGCTGAAGAAATTTATTTCACTAGTATTGCTTTGTTGTATTCCTACTTCCTAGGCTATAGAAAATCGGTGCATGGTGCCCAAAATAGGATTAAGGGGCTTTTACCTGTCCGACATATCACACTTTAAACTGGATAATTATTCCTTAATGACGACAACTTGAATATTTAGGCTTGTGACTCAATTTTATTGTAATTTACTTTGCGTGCTAATCAATTTTAGCGATAAACACGCAAAGTGAGTCTAAGCTGCAGCGATCTGTGAGGCGATAAACAGGCATGGGGAGTCGTTGGCTATTAGTCACTATGGGACTTCACTGACTGCTTAACATAAGGCAGCACGGAGTCAATTTGTTCGGCAGGAAAAAAAAGAAAAAGACAGAGTAGAGAAGGCAAGCAGACAAGTTATTGAATCACGATGAATTCTCATTTATGAGCTTGCCTTTCACTACCACGCATTCAATATTATTTGATTCTCACACACTATTACCTACATATTAAAAGACAGGTTTTAGAAAAGATTTTGATAATGGTCTCTACACTGTGATATTAAAAATTTATTTATTTATAGACTGTATCCCTGAAGGGGTACGCAGAGGCGTAATATTACACCCACATTTCGCCATAAATTTTTAGTTTCCACGTAATAGATGGCGAACCTATTGCCGTTACCGGGCACATCACCAGATTCCGTGCTGCTACTGAGAATTCGAAAAAACCTCGTAACACTTTTGTCCGACCCGGGAATCGAAGCCGGGACCTCCGATCAGCAGTCTCATACGCTATCCACTAGACTACGGATCAAAATATACGATACAAATTATTCGACTTTTTCGATAAGATAATGATTGAAGACCTACTTAAACATTTATATGCTGAAATAGGATGTAGTCTATTCAATAACAAGCTTTACAGCAAAAAATATTCAGTGCGTAAATAATTATATGAGAATTAATAACCATTTACTAATAAAATAGGAAACTATTGGAAATCATTAACTTATTTTACCTAGGTACATAAAAGATTTTATATATTTTTCAGACAAGCATAAATTAATGTTTTAGTTATAATTTTTATGTGTTATATTCATAACTTATTTTTAATATTTAATACAAATGCTATAAATACAATCGAATCCTATTCAAAACAAAAATAAGAGGCCTTTGGCATTTTCTCGAGTGTATTGACCCAGTTAGTTACCTGTCCTGGAGGTAGGTAATTGCTCAATTATCTACCGTCAGTTCTTCGCAATTTAAACAAACAGATGTGAGAGTATCCTAAATAAGGATTTATTTGTACAATATTTAATGCTTCTCTTAGGTTGTAACCTAGGACACCTTGAGGTGTCCTCATATCACATCAGTTTTACACTATACTTCTTAGTAACGTAAATTATTATTATAATGATTCACAATTTAACATCTAACAATCGTTAAACCTGTGTTAAAATAAACAGTGCCATAAGACCTTTTGGAATATGGCTAGAACTAGATCGCCCACTGCTACCACGCCACGACATACGTTTTTTGCCTTTCGGCGTGAATATGAAATTAGGCATGTGTATACACATGTGCTTGAAACTCGTGGGGTGGATCTTCATCCAGAGATTAATGCTAATGAGATACGTCTGCATCACCTACGCTTAAGATACTCGTGGCCTTTCTTTTGAACACAAGTTGAAGAATAATTGTTCCACGAATTATGCTGATCTACGTTTGACGCTCTACGATAAAGTGATTGTTTTCTTTACGTGTTCCACTCATATTATTATTAGGTATATAAGTTTATGTATTATTTTGCAATCATAAAATATTGATAAAGCTGTTTGGTCAGGTACGATTTACTAAGTATACTCTTATACTAAACTTCTGATCATGAATATAATCATGTAACGATGGTTACTATACAAGTCACGTGGTATCTCCTTGTTTTTAATTTTCTTCATAAACAGTTAGGTACTTGAGATATATAGCTGCCGTTACTGAGGCTCTGCCGATCCCTGTAGATTTATAAGGATGATAAAATATTGTCTTACAATATTATACACAATTCTGGAATAGATTTCAATTTGCGAAACTGATACGAATGTCATAAAATATTACATTACCACAAACTTCCAAAAAGAGAGTCCCTTGAGATTGTTTCTTGACATCTGCGAAGTCAGTGGCGAGGCTTGAGATATATTATCGGAGTTACCGGTCATTTTACTGAAAGTGATTTAAGCTTATTGATATTACACACTATGTAAACAATTCCAACTCACAACATCACCTCGTAATTTATAGTAAAAATATATACCTATTTGAGGGAACATAAATATTTTTATTTTCGTTAAATATAATGAAAGCAGAGTAAAATGAGTTTGAGATATTTTGTGAAACTGTTTGATGTAACTGAGTTTGAGATATTTTCCCGAACCCAAGCTTATGGAAAGCTTGGGTTCGGGAAAATATCTAAAGGAAGGAAACGCTAAGTAAAAAAAAGCAATCTGTTTTATAAAGTTACGTTCATGTTTATAGTTTACTATGGATTAATTACAACCATTTTACCTGTTTGTATTATATTCATTACATTTTACCATATTACACAGTTAGGTCATGTACTTTAACATCGTTAGGTTCTTCCTGAAAGTGAGCTGGCGTGCCAAGAGTCACATTTAATGATATTTTTACATCCGAGTGTCTCACGGCTGCGCGTCCTACGCACGTCACGGAATACTTTTCCCGGACCGTTATGAGTCTTCTTTTATGATTTATTGCATGAAGTGGTTATATTCTGTATGAATTATGAAGTTATATTCTAAAGTGTTACAATATGGGTAAAAAAATACTTCAATATATAACTGACTGTTTTGTCTGTAGTGGCTAGAGATGAAAGCCGAAAATTGAACTTAGTCACGTGCCAATGGAGAGGCTTATATTGAGCACTGGATATAAGTCTGAATATGATGAGGTGTGTATCTACATTACTATATAAGCATCATAAATCAGTTAAAACTGATGGAACTACTTCGCGTAATGGTCGTCAGCGTGTATCGCCGCGCGTAATAAATAGAGGTTCAGCAGGTTAATGCGAGTACCCTTGTTGCTTCCACACTGAAGTCCATGCCGGAGAAGGCAACGAACCGCGACGAGGAAGCTGATGATGGTTTTATGACGGTGCAGAGGAGGAAGCGTCGTCAGAAAACCTACAAGAACTGCTGCGGTACGGCCCCTGTGGAGTCGGGTGCGAATCTGCGCGCCGCCGCACCGAGCACATCCACCACATCCATGTCTCTCGCCCGCACTACACTACTAAGGTGGAGGACATCACGGAGTACGTGCGCGAAAAGACAAAATGCACACTGAGAGTACAGCTGCTGGAGTCGCGTCGTAACGTCAATTTCAAGGCATTTGTGGTGCGGGTCCCGACGTGCTTTCTAGATGTTGTGATGAAGGAGGACTTTTGGCCGAAGGGAGTCGTGTTCTGTCGCTTCCGCGGACAAGTGCCACACGAGCGCACATCAACAACGTGCAAGTGAAGAGATACTAACATAGTTTATAAGTATATTTATACTAACAACCACTGTATATATGTTAGACTGTATGGTATCAATGCCACCAATAAATCTATGCGTCTATGCCACCGATCCGGCCAGTGCCAAATTTATATTCAGCATTTGATGCACATATTCAATTCAGAGCAGCGATAGCTGAGTGAAAGAGACCGACGGACTGCTATACAGAGGGTCTCGGGTTCAAATCCACGGCACGCACCAATGACTTTTCGGAGTTAAGTGCGTATTAAATTATTAATTATTGCTTGCTAATTGGTGAAGGAAAACATCGTGAGGAAACCTGCATGTCTGAGAGTTCTCCATAATGTTCTCGAAAGACATGTGAAGTCTGCCAACCCGCACTTGGCCAGCGTGGTAGACTATGGCCTTACCCTTCTCATAATGAGAAGAGGCCCGTGCCCAGCAGTGGGACAGTATAAAGGGCTGATGATGATGATGATGATTCAATTCAGGGTGCATAAGGTTCCCACCAAGAACTTAGGGTCCCAAGCCCACCTCACCTGCAAGTGGTGCACCTGCCGATCAACGGACGAGGCTGGCTGCGAATGTTTGCCAGCAAACAAAATATCCCGATAAGCGGCGATAGGCTCGATACCTATCACGTGTTATCAAAACACTGGCGAAAAATGGGCGTTTAATATGCCTCTGCCTACCCCTTCGGGTAAACAGGCGTGAGTCTATGTATGTATGTATGTGAATTCAATTCTACGATGCGAGGTCCGAACCGATCGACATCTGCATAATCACATGTCATGGCAAATTGGCGCGTACCTGACGCAAAGGGGTAATCCTCGGGATTTGCCATCCATAACACGAGCATAATTAGTATTAATTACAGAATTGTATTTATCACGAACGTTTCCACTTCGCCAGCAATATAAAAACACGGTGTTTTTAGCGGCTGACGAAGGATATGGAAATGTGTGGGCTGTCCGGATTGTTCGGGATTATAATCGTTAAAAGATTTCTAGATAAAGCGGGGGATGGGTTTGATTTGTTTTTTGAGTATTTTTATTGTAGTGCCGTACATCATTTTTTATATCTGCTACAAGGAAAACAACTCAAATTATATCGAGTAGTGCGTAAATAGGATTCTAGGCTTTTGTTTTGCGATATTCCAGGCTTTGACTGTTTCGAATACTGCACAAATTATTTTATATACTAAACTGAATATGCAAGCGTACTATACACAAAATTGCTGTGAAACATCACAAAACAACACACAAAAACGTAATTCTACAAATTCTGAAGGCTAGAAAGATTGCTAATGTGATCATAACTGTCTTTTTGGCGCAGCGTCGTTGGGTAATTAGCAGGTACGCAGAAGGCTCGTTTATGCTAAAACAAAGAAATGTGCAAACAAAGTTTCACAGTTCGTTACCTATATCATTACAGGGTGCAAAACTCTTAATTTATTGTACTTTTTTTCACGCTCACACACACACACACACACACACACACACACACACACACCCACACACACACACACACCATTTATGTTGCCGGTGTGCAATTAAATATACAGGAGATGGCGGGGAGTTATTTTTTCATCAGTCAAACTGTCACAAGCGCTGTCCGGTGAAGATAAGGCTAGAAGCAAATAGTTTGCTACTGTTACAATATTAACAAGGATTACTATAAAATATCTTAATAAACTTCATTTCCACCTGAAATTGGCCGAAATTTTAATAAAGACTTAATCAAGCTTGGTTGTAGGCAAACGAACGTCAAAGGTTTTTGCGTTGAACTCTGAAATTACATTGTCAGAAGACCGTAACTTTTCGTACTTCTACTTACAATTGGCGTGACTACACGTCTTAAAAGATACTCTAGGAATACGATTTCTTAAGGGCTCACTGTAATGATCTTTTTATTTATTAACTTTGGTCATAACACAATATGATTTTAAGTGAGTGAATAAAGGGGTGATATAAAAAAACTATTATGTAGACCTACCTAAAACCTATTATAAAGACGTCTATTAACGAATAATATATATTCAAGTATAGAATTTCAATCAGAATGATGTCTAATGTAAACTGGCTCTCCTGATTGACTGGCCTTTTGTAAATATAATATTACCTTGTTTTGTCCACTGTTTGAGAGTACACATTATGGCTCTTTCGGTTTAAATATAATATCGATAATATAATCCGCGACAATACCTTCAACTTTCAGCTTTGCGGATTAAACATTGGACAGGCAAATGGTACCCCAAAATATTATTCAATATTGACTAAAATATAAATATAAAAACGTTTGTGTTTATTTCTCCTTCCATCATGTCAAAGTATAATAAATAAATTACATTATAAATTTTTAAAAGCTGCAGCATAAGGAAAAAGACCTTATACAGAATCTTTCGCTGGAAAATATCTCGCAAATATTCCGAGAAAAGTAGGAATAAATTGCTTGGACAGATGTTGCATACTTTTGATATACTTGGTATTTTCAATATAGTGAACAAAAGCTGTAGGAGGGAGATATCTCTAATCAATAAAATATAATCCTCAAAGCAGACATGAATATTTTAGGTGAACAATTTTGTTGAGATGTTGTTTTAAAAAAAATAAGCTTCTTATTATTCATTACTAATACATGTATTTCAGTACATAATAAATCCCTTAGGCAATGTAAATTGATAAGTCAATTCAATCTTACATTCACACGTATAAAGTAAAAGTCATTGGTACCAATTATTACACGTGTATTAAAACTCCTTAACCTACCTTCGAACTGTCACGTTATCTGCATCATTCATAATTATGTTTGAGAGACTGGCAGACAGTGCCTTAAGCGTTAAATCTCCCTCTTGTAATACGTTTGCAGCAACACGCTGATATATTTGTGCGTATGGAGAGGTGAATGCGATATATATTTTTGTTGTCTACGTGTAGATTTTATAATACAAATTTATTCTGTTTTCCTTGTATAGATCCGTATTTTCTTTAAAATGTTTAAAGAATAACTTGTCCATGTCTTTTTACCCAATATTTAGGTATTATATAGTTTCGTAAATGTCTACAGATATACAACAAATAATACAGTTTTATGTGATCAAAACTAAACGGTTTCTATGAGTCAATAAGTAGACTTGTACGCATAATCAAGCCTTCAGCAAACCCTTAATAGACGTCTACATGCGTACTCTTTCTTATCATTGACGTCACAGACGCACTTCGTTCCACTCAATAAGTTACAATCAATATGCAGCTCAGGATTGCCTCTCGGACTGGTATAAAATCGCGTTTGTAATAACAAACGAACAGTAGACACATTTCTTGCCACTTGGTTGAGATCGCGTCGAATAAGCGACGTTCACAAGATCAAGGTACTCGCTGCTGGGACGGAGCCAATAACTCACCATGATAAGCATTCTAAGAAATTTCATAAATTCAGGGATTTGAATTTTTTGTTCTCACTTTATCTGTCCGACTTGCCATCGTTTATAGATTTTCTTGTGTTTGCTTCTGGTTCGTTTTAGTGACATTAATTTAAAGCTTATTTTACTATTGTCTGTATAAATACTTAGGTACCGAATATGATATAAGGCGCTGTCCTAAGCAACTGTTTTGGTAAATGAGGGTGTGAAGCAGGGGAGGTGAAGGGAGCTTAGCTCCGTCTACTGCGGGGCGCCCCCCTTCATTCTCGTCGCTTGCGGCCGTATTCTGGCGACATCCGTATTCCAATATTTTGAAATCGCAAGCAAAACGTTTTAGTATATTGAATTGAGATGCTGATATTAAAATTTATATTACATACATCAATCTGTTTGTACAATATAGGCATAGCGCAATTTTTGTTCTCAGTGCAGCCGTGAGCAAAACTGGTTTACATTAGACGTTATAGGTATTAATAGTTGACGAAAGTAGGTAAATACCTACGTGCCGTAAGATGATAAAAATAATTAAGTCAGTTCCATGTATGGAGAGGCCATTATTATGTTTGTTTTGTTTTTGTATAAAAATAGTGAAGCAGTTCATAGAATACCTACATCTAATTCCATTCCTGCCAGTTTTCAAATCTGTTTTGCAATAAATTGGCTGTGACATACGGGCGGACAGACAGACAGACATTGCGAATCTATAAGGGTTCCGTTTTTACAATTTTTGGCTACGGTACCCTAAAAAACACAATACGGCTCTACTAAGCGCAAAAGCCGTATCTCAACTAAAGCGAGTTACGAGATTATTGAAGTTTAGTAAAAGTTGATTTCTTTTATTTATTTATGGATGTTTATTGTTATTATAGGTTTAATTATTATGGTAAAGGTTTCGAAATACGTCGCCGTTTTTAGGGGTTGTGAGTGATTGGAGAGGGAGGAGGGGAGGTCTTGAAACCCCCCCTCACCATTTTCACTTGCTGGAAATACTTGGTTTCCTCTGAAAAAAAAATCTCCAAACATCGGTGTGTATGGCACTGCCAACTTCCACATTCATCACACTAGTTTAATAAACTAAGGTTGATGGAGCCCTGCGAAGGGCTCCTTTTTTCGGATTAAGGGTCAAAAGAGAACCTAACATAACTTATTTAGTAACTTATTACAGTCGCACCTAACCCTAGGCACTCGGAAGCAATGACGCACAAATTTGACATTAGCTGTCAATATGATCATTCCAAGATGGCAGTTTTGCGTTTCGTTTCACGTTTTTCACATAAAACCTAAAAATGACATTTGTAAAACTGTACTAAAGTATAAAAACTACGTTCCGTTTTGCATAATTGCCGAAGTATTTATGAAATTTTGGAAATTGTTTAAAAATATTTAGACGCAACTCCGGCAGCCAAAACTACTTTTAGGGGATTAAAACGAACTACCTTAAGCCCCCTACACTACCAATACCCTCAAATTCAGGCGACTCGTTTCGAAACCCAACCCATTATTATTTTTCAAAATAGATGAAACATCAAAAATATATGTGGATATACCTTATTCATGAGATACTGCTGTCGCTTAGAAAATTATAGAATTAGAATTTGAGTTACTGCTTTTTCGTTAGCTCTCCTCATACATGTTGTATGGAAAAATATAAAAAAATTCTTTCGCTTCAATTATGTGTTGTTTCAAAGAAAATAAATATTAAAAGATATTTATTTATTTTCATTTATCATTTATTAACGAAATACAGAGTTTACAGCTCATCAAAAGTAAGCTGTCTGCTACAACCCGGAAGGTTTTCTTTATTCTCATCGGATGTTAAAGGCAGTGTGTGAGGTGATAAGGCTTCAATACTTATTATTTGCTGTTTACCGTGATTCTATTTTACATACATGAAAAATTCTTTTAAAAGTCTTTTGTTCAGACTTTTGACTTTAAGCTCTATTTTTTGCTAGTTTGTAATATGTACCGTTATGGCTAGATGCGTGACGAAAAATTAGGTGTTTCACGGCTTCTGAGGTATAACAGCGCCTTAAGGACCTATTGAAAATGATGTAAGTTCTTATTTATTTATTTTTGACTGTACGGTTGGCGTAGTGGTTTAAGCGGCCGCCTCGCCGCTTGACACTGCGCCGAGTGTTGTGGGTTCGATTCCCACATGAGTCAACACTTTGTGTGATTCATAAATTGTTGTGTCCAGCCTGAGTGTTCATTGTGTCCGTTAGTTGTATGTTTGTAAAATCCCCCCCCGGATTTAGTCCTAATGCGGAAGGTGTCTTTTAAAAAAGGAAAAAAAAAGAGATTTATTAAAGGTTCGTAGTTAGTCTGTCATTAATTACATTTTCTACCACTTGAGTTTTTAAGAAATATAGAAATGGTGCAAACTGTCTAAAAATGTTATGTAGAACCATATTTTAGGATCAACAAAGCCTATACTATACATTATAGACAATCTTTGAAATTTTCTTTTAATATTTATGTAAGAGTTTCCCTTGAAATACGCTTTAATATGATAGCACATTTATTTTATACACACCATATCAGAATGTTTTGTACAAAGTTTTACCCTTTTGATTAGCAATGCCAAACCTCAAACAAATTCGATGAATATTGCTTTTATTTAATATAACGACATATAATTATACTGGACTAGCTTTTGCCCGCTGTTTCGCACGCGTAAATTACGATGAAGTAGATAAAATATTTTGTACAAACACCCCTACACACCTCAAAGAACATACATGCTAAATTTCATCTACTTGCACTCAGTTGTTTCGGCTGTAGCATGTCTGTCAGTCAATTAGTAACGCAAGGATTTTATATACAGACAGATTATACAAATAAATAATATTTGACTGCCTCCGTAATACAGTAGATAGCGTATGCGTCTGCTAAACGGGAGGTCTCGGATTCGATTCCCGGGGCGGGCAAAAGTATTACTGAGTTTTGCCGAATTCTCAATACATTACAGCACGGAGTCTGCCAATATGCCCGGTAACGGCAATAGGCTCGCCCCCTATTACGTGGGACCTAATATGCAACATGGCGAAATGTAGGTGTAATATTACACATCTGCCTACCCCTTCGGGGATACAGGCGTGAGACTATAAAACAAAATAAACAAACTGTCTGTAATCTCAAAATAACTGTATTGCTTGTTGTTGCTAACCCGCTTCCAGTACCCCAATTTTTTATTTAGATTGTTTTTCTGTCTGTCTATTTCTTCAGAATCGATTTAGATGTGTATTATACTAATGGTTCATGAAAACTCTCGAACAAACTATAAAAAATCCATTTAGGCGTAGCTGCTTGCAAAAGCTAGTTAAAATTAAATTAGTCAAGGATTCCGTAGCAGTATACATTTGTATATCTCAGCGACATTGTTAAAAAATGTAATATAAATTATCCAAGTTCAAAAACCCTTTCTTAGTATTTTAGGTTAAACAAATGAGAGAAGCCTTGGTCAGCAGTTGGACAAAGCAGATAACTGATAAAAAGTGCTTACCTGCTTGAAAATAACAAAAAAAACGGTTCTAAGTATTTTGGCTTCTATTGGTCATATAAAGAACCATCCGACATTTTAGTTAGTGAAGATAAATTTAAATTAATGAAAATTAAATGCACATCAGAGACGATAAAAAAAATCAAGTAAAGGAAATAAAAGTTTCATACAAACTGGGCCCCTTTTTGAACTCCCCGTTTTAGTGGTGAATTCACTAACGTCTCTTGAGTAACCGGTACACCTAGTATCAAGTGAATCCATTGAAGTTTTTTTATATAACAAAATGGGACACCCTTTCTTAAGCCCCATAGTGGGGGAGTGACTTAAAAAACTCCTTTCTTGGTGTTCACTAACGTCATCTGAGGAACCTATATACAAAGTTTGAAATTAATCCAATGAAGGAATAAAAAGGTTTCATACAAATTTCGCCTCCCCTTTTTAACCCATTAGGGTAAGAAATTCAAAAAGTTTTTTTAATGTTTACTAAGGTCATTAGAGAAACCAATATACAAAGTTTGAAGTCAATCCACTGCAGGAATAATAAGTTTCGTTTAATACACACTTTGAACCCCTATCTTACCCCTGAGGGTAAAAATTTTTAATAAAGAAATTCTTAGTGTTCACTATCGATGTTTGAGCAACCAATAAACAATATATAATAGTTTGAAGTCAATCCATTAAAGGAATAATAAGTTACATACAAACTTTGACCCTCAATCTTACCCTCTTAGAGGTGGAATTTCCAAAAAAGTAATTCTTCGTGTTCACTATTATCATTTGAGGAACCAATATACAAAGTTTGAAGTCAGTCCACTGAAGGAATAATAAGAAACACACCTTGACCCCTATCTTACCCCCTTAGGGTAGGAATTTAAAATAGAACTAATTTTTTGTGTTCACTATCGTCATTTGAGGAACCAATATACGAAGTTTGAAGTCAATCCACTGAAGGAATAATAAGTTTCGTTTAATACACACTTTGAACCTTCTTTTTACGCCCTGAGGGCAGAAATTTTCAAAAAACAAATTCTTAGCGTTCGCTATCATCATTTGAGGAACCAATATATAAAGTTTGAAGTCAAGCGTTATCCCTCTTTTATCCACTGAAGTAATAATAAGTAACACACTTTGACCCCTATCTTACCCCCTGAGGGTCGGAATTTTTAAAAAACAAATTCTTAATGTTCACTCGTCGTTAAGGAACCAATATACAAAGTTTGAAGTCAATCCATTAGAGAGATAAAAAGTTACATACACACTTTGAACCGCTATCTTACCCCCTGAGAGTAGGAATTTTCGAAAAACAAATTCTTAGTGTTCACTATCGTCATTTGAGGAACCAATATACAAAGTTTGAAGTCAATCTATGAAAGGAATAAAAAGTTTCATATAGACTTTGACCCCTATCTTACCCTCTTAGGGGAGAAATTTCCAAAGACAAATTCTTAGTGTTCACTGTCGTCGTTTAAGGAACCAATATACAAAGTTTGAAATCAATCCATTAGAGAGATCAAAAGCTACATACAAACTTTGACCCCCTCTTTTACCTCCTTAGGGGAGGAATTTTCAGAAAAATATTTCTTAGTGTTCCCTATCGTCATTTGAGGAACTAATATACATAGTTTGGAGTCAATCCATTGAAGGAATAAAAAGCTTCATATAAATTTTGACCCCCAGTTTTACCCCCTTAGTGGTGGATTTTCCAAAAATCCTCTCTTAGTGCTACCTTACACTCTTCAAGAAATATACATGCTAAATTTCATCTTCTTGTGACCAGTAGTTTCGGCTGTAGCGTGTCTGGCAGTCAGTCAGTAACGCAAGGATTTTATATATTAAGATTTCCTTAGCGACGGTCATTGGCAAGGTACTGGACAGTTTGCTTGAGAGACAGCTAAAATTGCACATTAAATTAAACGACGCACAGTTTGGTTTTACTACCGGTTTGTCTTCTAAGAGTGCAATCCTGTGCCTCAAGCAGACTGTAAAGTACTACACAGTCAGGAAGACACCAGTTTATGGTTGCTTCCTTGATCTTTCACGTGCTTTTGACCTTGTCAGTTATGATATATTGTGGCAAAAATTGTCAGATAGAATAGACTTGCCCACTGAGCTTAATTTATATCTTAAAATACTGGTATAATAACCAGAAAAATTGTGTGAAGTGGGCAGATACGCAGAGTATGCAGTATGGGCTAAAATGTGGAGTAAGACAGGGTGGGTTAACGTCACCCATATTGTTTAATTTATCAGCTGATTGGTGAGCTGAGCAGCACTATAGCCGGTTGTTCAATCGACGGCAAGATCATTAATAATATCAGTTACGCTGATGGTTTAGAACAAGTGGCACTGTAGTGGACTGTAGGTTTGCTGGTCAATTTCGACAAATTCTTGAACTTAGAACTTCTTGGGTGAGCGAGTAAAAGATCAACTGTTCGGTACAGTGGTTTAATGACGAGTGTTATACTAAATAATAAAGTATTTTTTAACACGACTGCAGCCGAAGCTGCCAAATTTCGAGTTTCTAAAGTGCACTTCCATTAATATTACAACCAGATGAATTAATTACGTACAGCATTAAGTATGCAAGTACACCTACTCATTTCATTTAACTAAATACTTTAATTACATGTATAATAATAATATGAGTAGAATTAGTTACTCACTTAAATATCTAAATTGAATATTATTACATGTTGGACATTGAGATTTAGATAATAAATAGTAAACGGCAAAAAATCGCTCAAGAATCTCAAACAGAATTTAAAACAAAACCCTCGTTGAAGAATAATGACAAGGACGTAGTCTTGGAATTACTTAGCGGACATCTTAAGTCAATTTTAATAGCTTACTATTTTTCGAGTGACTAATAACTTAAAAGATGACTAAATGTTTGCAACTAATAAAATAAGTTGCTAGCGATTAAATATTTTCGCGACTATTATATTAAATCAGATTCAATACTAAGGGTGTTATAAAAACTTAAAAACAGCAGCTGCGTTTAGGTAGCAAATAAACTATACAAGTCAATTGAAATAATAGCCGAGGTGCTATAAATTATGACTCGGCGACTAATGATGTTAGTAGGTAGGTTATGTTAGGTTTTCTTGTGACCCTGTACCCAAAAATAGGAGCCCTGCGAAGCAAGCCTCCGTCAACTTGGCTTAAAAGACTGAAGCGTCTTATTTACTTATACGAAACACTTCATTTAAGACAAAATCAAACAAAAAATTTATGAATGTCCATTTTCTATTTTTTGTTCATCTTCAAGTTTCCGCTTAGATACTAATTCAGTTACCAAAAAAAATGCTGCTAGCTTAAATTAAAACGAAGCTTATTACTCACATATTGATATGCTACATTTTACTTATTACGATACTCCTTATTAGCTGCCCACCCATTATATATGGTACCCACTCTAATTATTTTTGAAACTTGTATTCGCTTTACTTAGTCGCCGCATTTTAATTACTTTTACTTAGGAACTGGCTCTAAATCCCCCTTGTATACAGAGAGCCGTGGCGTCGCCGTCGGTACAAATACGTACATATATGACTAGATATATTTTCAACTCGTTGGAAACTGAACGACACAGTTATCCGTCTTAGTGTTACTAATTAACTGCCTAGAACGATGTTTCATGTCAAAGAACACGTTAACTACCACCACAATACCTACAGCAATAATTTACTGTAGTACTTTATTGCATTTTTATATATATTAACATTATCACTTTAGGAATTAACGCTTGGCATGTAAATACAGAAATGTGAAATCGGGTTAATTCTTGCTTCGATATAGGTAACTAAAATACTTTACTGGAGTTTAAACTAAGTATATACTTAGTTTAAACTCCAGTAATATGCCTTCGTAAGTTAGTAGAACGGTTTACTATTTTAGGTTTGCTTTTTAAACTCGATATCGATTTCTATAGTACTGTTACGAATGGCGATATTTGAAAATAACGCCATCCATCGGTGAATGAGAGAACTAGAAGAGAATGTATATATCGGTAGTTTAAAGGTATTTCATCTACTCTCTACTAGATGGCGTTACTGTTTGTTTACTCTAAGTATCGATTATGTTTCGACTATTACGAGAACATTCTCGGGAAGATTAGAAATGACTAGTTTGTTATCCGGACGGTATAAATACCGCGCGGACAGGCGAATCGACACAGTTCAGTTCTAATATCGGAGCGATCAATATCAGCGAAGGATCTGAAGAGTTGGAAGTGTTTAGTAGTGTGAAATAGTGATTTTATTAGTGTTGGAAATTAAGTGTGTATAAAATTGTGTTTGTAGAATAAAGTGTAGTTTTTGTGGCATAATGCATTTTATTTATCACCGAACGCCAGCTCGTAACAAAATTGGTGTCAGAAGAAAGGGATAAATTATGCCGGTTATGCCGAAGGAAGAAATTGAAGGAGTACGTACCAGAAACCAGCGCCAGCAAGACCTGAACCAGAGACGCTTCGGAGACGCTCCTTCTCCACCGTCTGGTGGACCAGGTGACTCCGCGGCTGCAGTGGAGATTGGATTCATGCAATACCTTTATCGTCCCTAAATTTGAAATCTTTTTGATGTTTGCGTTTTCCATGTTAATTATTTGAATATATTATTATTTTGCCTGTCTCTCTAAATATCATAATTTTTTTTGGTTTTGTTACATAATTAGGCACATACAGATCTTCAATCTTTCACTCCTTCACCTCTTCTATAAAATGATCCCGTAAAATATATCCCATCAGTGCATTTGGTATTATTTTTGCTACTGATAGTTCCTGGAAATCATGCCGTGTTTTAAATCAAATGTGAACAAAACCTTTAACTTGTCCTTTTCAGTATTTTCCGCGTAACAATCTATCACGTAAGTATATAACTTGGATTTTACGTAGAAAATAACGTAATGTTTCGGTATCAATCCCTCGAAGAAAAATATATATAATGAAGCATTTTCTTTTAATAATTTATATTCTTCGAATATCTTTGCAGAATAAACAATTGACACGAACGATCCATTTATAAACCTCGAAGATGTTGATAGAACGGAGTTGTCAGAATTAATAATGAAAGATAAGACACGGTAAAAATTTGAATAATTAAGATACAACAGATTTGTTAGAAAAAAACGATCTCTTTTTATTGTAAAATATTATTTATAACTTTGCCAAAATATAACAAATATAACTTGTTTCAGATAGACTGATCATCACTCGAAAAGTGTAGCTGGTAGTGGCTAGATAGCGAAACCGGGAGATCATGTCAGCAAACCATGGAGGAGGCTTACGATCAGCAGTGGACTGCAATAGGTTGATGACTAACCTGTAGGTATTAGTTGCAACTTTCGGATAATTTTTCATCATCATCAGCCTTTAACAGTCCACTGCTGGACCAGGCCTCTTCTTTGAAAGGAGGAATAGATCTACTATATACCACGCTGGCCAAACGGGTTGGTATAGGGTTTGTATCAAGTTTACCTTCTCTTACAGTGCTGTTCTCTGCATAATATGCTCCCTCTGTCGGCTCTTACGACACCCATGGGATGATACGGGGTGGTGACATTCCGAAGGTTATTCTTAATCTGTCACCACACGGACAGAGGATAACTTTTATATCTTAAAAAAAGCTGTTACGTAACTAAGTTGATTCAAACAACCTTTACTTGAGGCAATATCTTACGCTACGTATATATTCGGCATTAAAAAAAATATTCGTATTTAAAAACTGCAGCATACCGATACAACATTGGGAAGGGCTCACTGCTAACCGGCTCGAGTGGAGACGACAGATAAGAAAAGGTGTTGATGCATTGAACTGTCGCGTCTCCAACATCTTGACGCTAAACGCCATCTACGTAAAACCCAGCCGAGGCCAACATATAAGTACACTCGCAATGAAAGCGGACAGCTTTACTGCGCTGTCTGTGACCGCACATTTCAGAACAAGTTTGGTTTTGCAAGTCACATCCGAGCACATCAAAGAAGATGAACCATGGGGTCGCCGTCGACGGACACGTCGAGGAGGACATCATCATCATCATCATCATCATTCGGCATTAATAAATCATTCATACAAAATAAATTTAACTATAAAAATACCCAATGAAATAAGTCGCGACCGTTAATGACACGTTACATAAACGTCATTAGCTATTCGAGTGTAAAATGTAATAAGTCGAGGTGTAGATGAACACTTTGTGCACAGGTGATATAATTAGTACGGGAGTCGCGAGTCACCCACCCGTTACATTAAGTACGTTTGTCGAAACACCGACACATGTAGCCACGCCACAAGGACAAACTTGTTTACATGACATGATTCAAAAATATACTGGTAAAAATTTAGGGTCAGGCGCTGAATTAGGGTAAGGTATAAAACTTTACTAGTTAACTAAACTTTAGTGTGTGAGTATTCCTAGTTGCTGTATACATATATGTATCTTTCTGTTTATATTTTAATTTTTTTTTATGTCAACGTCCGCATAGAAATTGAATTTCATGTCCTTTTATAAAACATTTAATAAACAGAGACAAAGTACACCCAGACTCGAAATAACAATTTGTAGATTGAACCCTCACTCAGCCTCCACTCAGCGCAGAGTTAAAACCCCTACATCTTACGTTCAGTCTATTATCTATACTTGCATATCTTTGAAATATACAACTCGAAGTTAGAAGTCTACATAATGGTAGAATTCAAAGTCAGACATTGGTTTTAAAAGCAAAGTTGTGACCTTGCAGCAGAATTTTTCAGATCGCGTAGTGTAAAAACGGTTGAAGTAAGTAACTAAATATTAAGACTTCTCCATCACATTCAAGAGAGAAATTAGTGAGGCTCCTCATTTATTTACACCACGACTGGACGTCTGGTCGACGGAATAGTTTCACACTTGCAAAAATAACACGTGTGAGTACTGAATGGTTTATCACATCAGTTCACTGACCTTTATACTTAATACTTATATATTAGTCTCCCGACTGAATGCTTGCATAGAGACAATTGATGTATAAACTCAAATATATCGACGTCTTTTATTAAATGACCGGCTACCGTGTAAGTTTTCAGTTCATAATAAACACAATAGATATCACTTTTTAAAATAAGGCTTTTTAATAAAACTATACTAGACTGATAATAAAGCAGCATCATATTACTTATCACATCAAAGGAAGGTGAACGTAAAGCAAAGCAAAGGAAGCCGTGCGAAAGTTCATTAGCAAGATCAGAGACGTTCTGAACATTATATTTAAGTTAAAGTGCACGATGTAATAACCGTGTATAACATTAGTCAGAATCGTATCAAAAGCCAATTCTTAGCCGCTTTTTACTTGAACGGTACACAGCAGTAAGTAGGTATATTAAATGTCTGTGCATATCCAAAGAGAAACCTTCTTTGGAGATGGAACACGGTTAAGTGAAGTGCAGCAATGGCGCTTAAAAGCTCACACATGCCGTCACATCATATATGTATATCGGTATGGTCTTGAGTACGGGACGTTAACTGATTACGAAACGGAAGTGTGAAGATGGCGCGCTACGACAGAGTCTAGTCTGACGTTCGCTACAGTTGAAGAGGGGGTGACGGTTGACGTGCAACGGAACACAACTATCACTTCTCTTGGAAACTCCGGGCGGAAAGCAAGTACCTAGAAACTGTCACTCGTTTCGTGTTCAGTAATCCAACATAATTATAGTCAGTTTTGTTAATTTGATTTGGTGTGAACTTAAAAACTTAAAACTGGGAAGCGTTGATACCGGCCAAAAATCAAGCAACCCGCTGTCATCAGAAGTGGCATAATGGACCAATGCGACCCCAAGGCGCCAGCGAAGGCGACTGCTAACACTGCTATGTTGGTGAATCAGCTGAGCTTTCAACTGCAACCGTGGTGAGCGTATTTTGTCTGATTATTTTTTTATTGGTACCGCCAATTTTATTTAGTGACGGTAGTTGTAAAACATTACGCGTTTAACCTTGGAAATGTCATAATCGTTGTGGTGATATCGCCATCACATCGGACGAAGTGTTGTAGGTTCGATTCCTACATGAGACATTGAGTTGTGGAACCGTTTGACTTTTACGGTGTCGTGTTTCCCATGCATGATCTCATGAATAATCTTCTTTTTAATAGCTTAAAGAAGTAAAAGACAAAAATATGTTGGTAGTAACGATTTAAGTGCAACCTTTGTCGTATTTTATGTTAGGATATGGTGTTTGACTACCACTCTGACTTAGCGATAGCGTAGATACCGAACGCAGGTTTCGGGTTAAAAAAAATCGATTGTTTTATTTCTTTCTCTTATGTATACTTGCCTGCAAATAGATTATCTTGTCGCTGTCTTACTTTATGGACTGTAATAGTAACGAGAGTGAGCGTACACGCCGACTTGCATTATTCCGAGCAAGTGCGTTTGAGTGAAACGTGCTAGTTATTGTTCTAGTGCAGTTGTAATATTGGGTTTAGAACTAACACCCAGCTTCGGTTGATTTTCTGCTAAATCTAGAACAATAACTTCGGTCTAGACTGTCCTTCACATGGCAGCGGCGCTAAAGTTGGTAAACTAATCGAATTGTACATACTAAGTTCATAGTGTAAGACTGTACGGAGCTATTGCTTCTGACTGTGGTGATTTTGTGTAGAACAGCTTGTAGCTTTTATTTCTTAAACAGATGTGTGAACTGCAGTGCTGTTTAGACGAGTGCGGTAGGTTGATTAGTGTAACCTGACCATAGTCAAAATATATTACTAGCGCCATTATTTTACCAACTCGTGGTGTTGATAATACCTAACGGTTTTCGTTTAAACGTGATCAGACCCTAAGTAAAAAGTGGCACTGTTACTCGTTGTAATTTTAAGTTGTACAGACGATCTCGGTGTTGCAATAACACCTGCTTCTTTTTGTGCATAAATTTTTAACATGGCACATTAAAATGTTTCTTAATCATGATAATCAGATGGCAACACTAGTAAAATTAAATTCAATTTTAAGATTTTACGCGGGAAAATTACCTACTGTGTGTTTTTAAAATTCATGTGATACGCTGGGAATTTTTATCAAGTGCCCCGAGTTCTCTGGCCAATTCGAAGTTATGCTTAGCCCGTTAGGAATGATAGTGTTTCTAGTAGAAGCTTTTTAACTCGATTATCAGACGTAAAAGAAAATGATTGAGCTATCATCGTAGTGCCTTACGATAATCAGTTTCAGGGATTTTAATTTTCATTGTAGGTAGAACTAGGCTAGTGATCGTTAGTGATGATTGTATGCTTAACCTTATTATCATTAAATAGGTACTTTGTTAGTCATTGTTGTGATAATTTTGTGGTACCCAAGTTTCCGTTGGTGCGCAAACAAGACAGCCATTAGTGCATTTATCATAGTATCACAAACGTTGTCCATCGTCTTGAAAGCGAAAGGTCCGTTGCTGTATCGCTAATGATTAGGTTAGGATAAGCTTCGTATTTAGACTATCCATGACAAAATTATAACGCTGAAAAGACTAGTTGGATACTTGGTAGTAAACTTAACATCAAGAGTATCAGCCTAGTAAGATTTTCTTATAGTCTGCTATGTGATAAGGAAAACCAAAGCAACATGTTGAACAAACCTCGTTTAAGATTACTTTGTTAAACGCTCGAAATGATTATCCGGGTGGTGTTGTGTAACCGGATGGAGGTTGCATAGCGTGATGTTGAAGACGCGAAGGGTGTCAGAGTATGAGCAAGGCAATATTGTAATGAGTTTCCTATTATTTTAACGAGTATGCGTGTTGTTCAACATGTCAGCTTCGAGAGAAAGAGTTAGTTGTGATTTTCATTAAAACCTGTAATGATTTTGATCAGAGTAGCTTTATTTTTATCCGACTTGGGTCAGGAATAGCCGAACGACTAGAATGAGAGCTGTGCGATAATTTTCTTTTATTCCTAGAGCGAAGTGGATTAAGGTGTGGTTGATGATCGCAATCATGGAAACCCTGCTGCTCAAGTAGCTCTGCTTTGATATTTGTTCACTAAAATTGTTAGATACTTCTGGTTTCTGTGTTGTGTGACAAGAACGTTCTTGGCAGAATTCATTAGCCGAAGTCCAACTCGCGATTAACTGTACGGTTAACCGAACGACGAAAGCTAGTCCCCCTCGTATCACTGATGGCAGTTGATGTAGAACCTGAGGTTGACCTAAATACCGTGAGAGATGATGTGTTACGTAATATTGAGAGTGCAGCATCACATGAGAAACGTAGGTTTGATAAGACAAAGGCAAGGCTTAGTAAATTTTCAGTAGGTCACTTTGTGTTGATTATGAACGAGGAACGTAATCAAACGAGGTTAGACCCTACCTACCTAGTAGGTATAAAGGCCCATTTGAGGTCACAGAAGTTCTTGACGGTGATCGTTTTAATCTCAAAGCCCTTAATTCTAAGCGTACCTATAAGTACGCACACGACAGGTTGCGAAAAATGCCTGAAAGTCAAAGTACAACTGACGAAATTGAGGTAGAACAAAGTAGTTCTGATATTGAAGAAAGTGTTTAAGTTTACATGATGATTGAATCGGACCGTACCAGAGGCTGACGGGTAGCCGTAGCTCGATAGAAATCGGCGTCTACTAACTTAGTAGTGAGTAGGCGGTATTGCAGTCAGCTCTGGCGGAGGTCGGGTTTCAGCGGAAACCATAGAGCCCTGGCGAGACTAGGCGTTCCCATGTGGGGTTCGCAGAAAGTAGAGTAACTGAAGGTTATTGGGCTATGCGTAGCCTTGATCACATGTAGAGCTTAAATGTTTTGGTTAACTTGGTTTGAAATAATATCTTGAGTGATACCACGATATTGAAATGTCAGTTTTACTTTGAAGTTCCTGGTTCTTGATTTTGATACTGAAATTTTGTGCCACAGGATCAGAGCATAACTGACGATCTTGAAGAGAGCAAAGTGTGAACCTTAATACTGACGAGACAGTAGAAAACAAAGCTTACATGTTGATTAGTTGTGTGATTCAATGTCAGAGGTTGATTTGTAGCCGTAAATCAGTACAAATCGGTATCAACCAACTGTGATGGCAGTTGTCCGTGAGTACGCGGTAGGCAGATAACTATGGTGTTGGGGTTTCGTAGGAAACCATAAAGTCCAGGAGGGACTTGACGATCCTTGTGAGGATGCGCAGATAAATGGGTTTCGTAGGAAACCATTAAGTCCAGGAGGGACTTGGCGATCCTTGTGGGGATGCGCAGATAAATGGGTTGCGTAGGAAACCATTAAGTCCAGGAGGGACTTGGCGATCCTTGTGAGGATGCGCAGATAAATGGGTGGCAACCGAGTGACTGGTTGAGTGCCTGGTTTAGTAACTGGAGGTTATTGAATGGTTATGAATCACATGTAGAGCCTTATTTGATTTGATTATAACGTGAGTCTATAGTAATTGACTGTATTGTCAGTGATGCTCTGAATACAGCTCCTATAATAGTTAGGAATGCAATGTAGGAGGTAATTTTGTAAAAAAGCATTTGATTGGAATCCTAACACTGTTTTGATTCAACCCTTACCTGGGTTAAGTCAGGAGTGACCGAGCAATGTGGTACTGTGCGTGTAAAATTTTATAACAGAATGACACACAGGGACGTGTATCTTGTAGGATGGCCGTATCGGAATGGTCATGAGTACGGGACATCAACGGCCTACTAAACGGAAGTGTGAAGATGGCGCGCTTCAACAGAGTCTATTGTGACGTTCGTTACAACTGGGGTGGCGGATGACGTTCAACGGAACACAACTATCACTTCTCTTGGAAACTCCGGGCAGACAACAAGTACCTAGAAACTGTCACTCGTTTCGTGTTCAGTAAACCAAAATAATTATAGTCAGCTTTGTTAATTTAGTGTGAACTTATAACAAACTGTGAAGCGTTGATACCGGCCAAAAATCAAGCAACCCGCCGTCATGTAATATTATCACATGTATATTTTATAAGAGTCTCTTGACCCTCCTTTATTGAAACGCCGTTATAATTTCGCTCTCAATTGACACTCATAGCAACATGAAAGGAGGCCATTCATTCTGTTTTCTTTCATTTTTAGTAATATGAGTTATCGCTGTGTTAGTTCTGATAGTTAATTACAGTCTCAAAACGTGGGTAGGTACATGCCGATAAGTATATAGGTTCACTTGTTCATAAATTCCATTTACTTATCTTTGTAGAATAATTCAGTTATTAATGTGAAGATCTTGAACTTTGAGTTTCATGTGAGATAGTTTTAACAGATCACGAAAGTATAAAGGTGTGGTTCTACTTTTGCGGAGCAGAATATCTCGTCAAACGCAGTATCTCGTTTCGATATTGCAGCGTACGTAGCAACACTTTTAATAGCAAATTTACAATGTCCAGTTGAACAGGCAAATATCCAATTTTAATATACTGCCAAACATTTTGTTTGCCATAACCAATCTAACTGCCAAATGTTACCGTTGTGTTTTGCGTTATGCCGGATGAACGTAGACGTATGACCATTTTCATCAAAATTTTTTGCTGGTTTCATCAATAGAGGAATTATACCACCATTAACATGTCAATTAGCTTTTACTGCACTCATAGGGTTTTATAGAACATTTAGTCTCAAGGTGACCTTAATGACGTCGTAAGATGTGTGTATTCTTTACTACTTTAAGAGCTTTTGAAATCTTGAGTTCGAACTCATGGTATTAATAGGCATCAATGATATGGCATATAATATGATCTATGCAGATAGTACAGTATGTGTATTAGAGTGCTTATTATCCTGTCCCTGTCCCTGCTGTCAGTAAGAACTTTACTAGTCGATGATAATATAATGTCCCAAGATTAACCATACAATAACGCTGCCCCTAGCCAGTTAAGACGAAATTCGCTCTGTCTCATTATCATCATGAGCCTGCCAATTTTCATAGTCCACAGCTGGATATAGGGCTCGCCAATGGCACACCACTGAGCCCAATTTTTGCTCGGTCTAATTTGGTAATATTATAACGTCTATGATAATAACCTAACTTAACATACTGCAATCGCAGCAATTAGTCTAGATACTCGTGAGTTCCAATCTTCGACAAAGGACGAAGGAGACCCATACTCCACCTTTTGTGACATCCCCTTACTCTACAGGAAAGATAGACAAAACTGAACGAAGGATTTGCTTCTGGAGCTCTCACTCAGCGAATAGGCTACAATAGGATTATACTTCATTTTCTGAGGATGATCATAACCATCCTTGTCAATCCGACATACATAGTGTAAGCAGGATTTTGTATATCCTTTTTTTTTTTAGAGACCACTCCCGCACTAGGACTAAATTCTGTGTCGCGGGGGACTTTACAAACATACAACTAACGGACACAATGAACACCCAGAGTCGAAACAACATTTTATGAATCACACAAAGTGTTGCCTCGTGTGGAGATCGAACCCACAACACTCGGCGCTCGGCGTTAAGCGTCGAGGTGGCCGCTTAAACCACTATACCAACCGAGCAGTCAGTATTTTTCACTTCTCTGTTCTCTTATATAGTAATTTACTTCTCGAATATAGTGTGTAGAACATAAACGGGCTGTTATATGAAACTTATTTTAAGGGAGACTTTTAAATAAATATTAAAAGAAAATCTGAGCTTTTCTATAATGGATATTTCAGACTAGAGGGAGACTTTTAAATAAATATTAAAAGAAAATCTGAGCTTTTCTATAATGGATATTTCAGACTAGGTATCAATAATATATTATAGTTATTCCGTGTGGTGATGGATTGATAGTACGGATTGTCACCACTCCATGTCATTCTCCATGTCTCCATGTCGTTTACTAAAGAGTTTTAAACATGTAATAATTGGTACCAGCGACTTTTACTTTATATGCGTGAATGTAAATTTTAATTGGCTTATCAATTTACATTACGTAACGGATTTACGATGTACTGAAATTATACTGAAATGCTTGTAATTTTGTTATGATAAACAAGAAGATCTTTTTGTTAATAATAATCTTTTTATCATAATAATGTTTTTCTCCTTACATATTCATGTCTGGTTTGAGGATTATATTTTATTGATTAGAGCTATCTACCTCCTACAGCTTTTTATTCGCTATATTGAAAATACCCAACTGTATAAAAAGTATGCAACATCTTTCCAAGCAATCTATTCTCTCTTTTCTCGGAATATTTGCGAGATCCTTTCCAGCGAAAGATTCTGTTTCAGGTTATTTTCCTTATGCTGCTGCTTTTAAAAATGTATAATGTACTTTATGTATTACACTTTGACATGGTGGAAGGAGAAATTAACACAAACGTTTCAGTAATATATAAGTCAATTTTGTATTTATATTTTTATTTTAGTTATGATTAAATAATATTTTGGGGTGTCATTTGTCTCTCCAATGTTTAATCCGAAAAGCTGAAAAATCAAGCCTGTCGCCGACTATAGTATCAATATATTTAAACCGAAAGAACCAGAATGTGTACCCTCAAACAGTGGACGAAACAAGGAAATATCAAAACAAAATAGTCAGTTAATCAGATTATTGCATACATACATACATACATAGACTCACGCCTGTTTCCCGAAGGGGTAGGCAAAGGCATATTAAATGCCCACTTTTCGCCAGTGTTTTGAACCCACGTAATAGGTGGCGAGCCGATTGCCGCTTATTGGGATATTTTGTTTGCCAGAGCCTCGTCCGTTGATCGGCAGGTGCACCAATTGCAGGTGAGGTTGGCTTGGGACCCTAAGTTCTTGGTGGGCACCCTATGCACCCTATGCACTGGGATTATTACAAAATTTTTATTAAAAGATTCTATACTTGAATAGATATTATTCTTTAAATCTTTATAATAGGTTTTAGGTAGGTCTGTATAATTGTTTTTATATAACCCTTTTATCTCACTTAACAACATATTGTGTTTTGATCAAAGTTGATAAATACTAAGATTATTACAGTAAGCATGAAATCGTAAACCTAGACTCTTTTCTAAGACAGTGTGTACAAGGCAAAAACCTTTGACGTTCGTTTGCCTACAACCAAGCTTGATTAAGTCTTTATTTAAATTTCAAGCAATTTCAGGTGGAAATGAAGTTTATTAAGATATTTTATAGTAATCCTTGTTAATATTGAAATAGTCGCAAATTATTTGCTTCTAGCCTTATCTTCACCGGACAGCGCTTGTGACCCTTTGATTGATGAAAAAATAACTCCCCGCCATCTCCTGTATATTTAATTGCCCATTGGCAACATAAATGAGTACGTGACAAAAAAGTACAATAAATGAAGAGATTTGCACCCTGTAATGATGTAGGTAACGAACTGCGAAACATTCTTTGCTCATTTCTTTGTTTTAGCATAAACGAGCATTCTGCGTATCTGCTAATCACACAACGACGCCCGCGCCAAAAAGACAGTTATGATCACATTAGCAATCTTTGTAGGCTTTTTAGTGCTTTAGATTTTGTAGAATTACGTTTTTGTGTTGTGATGTCACATCGCGCTCCTGCGCCGCGAGCCTCGCTATGAGTGACGCACAGCAATGGGCCGTTCCCTCGCGCCCCTCCGCGCCGTCCCTATAAATACAGCGGTCACGAGGCTTCGGCCCTTTCCTTCGGCCAGCACCGCCAGTTGAGTACAAGATCATCCGAAGACCTGTGAAGTGCCAACGTCGCCCACGCCCTGGATAATTGTCTCATCTGCTAATCTTAATTGTCAGTTTTTTTATTTATAACTAAAGCCATCGAATAACTGGAATTATAACGCGAGTTTAAACTTTCCTGATGATATTTTTTATTTATTTCCCGTAAGTCAACCTAATTATCTCTCTTTAATTGCTCGGCAAGTGATCGATCCCGGCTACCCCGTGGAAATCAATCACTCGTGCGACATTGGCGCCCAATAGAATTTTTAATTATATTATATATATAATTTTTAAAACGTACTTATCTAGTGGCAAAGGCCGAACTCAAGATTTATAAGTCGTAGGGCTAGATCAAGTTTCTTATATCTACAAATCATTATTACCTAATAATTACCCTAAGCGCTTCTCCATAGATTGTTATCTTTAATATTAGGCTATTACACTGGCCTCGGCATTTACATGTAGGTATGTGTGATGAATTATGAATGATAAATGTTTATGTTCAAATTCAGACTGCCGTTGTACGCGTGAAGAATGCAAGCGTGGGTCATTATTATTTAGGTATCCTAAATAGCGTATAGGGTTGTCACTTGTTCAAGGTACTCATGCCCTTGTTTTCTCTAATTTCAGGGAGTATCTTCAGGGCTGCTACGCCCGTTGGGCTAGGGAATTTTCCTTAGGGAAAATCCCGGCCTAACGGGGAGGGGGTGTGTGACGTCACATCGCGCTCCTGCGCCGCGAGCCTCGCTACGAGTGACGCACAGCAATGGGCCGTTCCCTCGCGCCCCTCCGCGCCGGCCCTATAAATACAGCGGTCACGAGGCTTCGGCCCTTTCCTTCGGCCAGCACCGCCAGTTGAGTACAAGATCATCCGAAGACCTGTGAAGTGCCAACGTCGCTCACGCCCTGGATAATTGTCTCATCTGCTAATCTTAATTGTCAGTTTTTTTATTTATAACTAAAGCCATCGAATAACTGGAATTATAACGCGAGTTTAAACTTTCCTGGTGATATTTTTTATTTATTTCCCGTAAGTCAACCTAATTATCTCTCTTTAATTGCTCGGCGAGTGATCGATCCCGGCTACCCCGTAGAAATCAATCACTCGTGCGACATTGGCGCCCAATAGAATTTTTAATTATATTATATATATAATTTTTAAAACGTAAGTTTGCACTTTACAGGTGAGTGAAATAATTTCTTTTTCTCTTGTATATTTTTCTCCTGTGTGTGCATATATTCTGGTGTGGTGAATTGCGTACAGGTACAGTTTCTATCTATTTTTGTTGGCCATAAGCAATTTAACTGTGTAAATAACATAACGGTGATTTAATTAACGTCTGTCTAAAATCACGTTTCCACCGCGGGCAGCGTGTTGAGCCGCCAACCGGTTCTAACCGCTTAGCCGTTGAACTAACGAGCCACGTGTTCGCGAAAAAATATTGTGATTCAACCTTTGAGTGACCTTTAAGAAATTTTTTCTTCCTTGACCAATCATCACACCATTGTATAATTTAGTGTATTTCAGTTTTTTTTAGCACGGTATTCGATTTTCTGGCGATATTTAATTTTTTTTCTAGTGCCGGCGTAAATACTTAGATTTTCTATTGTTTTGTAATAATGGCTTACATTATAAATTTCTCATTATTAACTAAAGCGGAATTAGAATATGAGACCACAATACGCGGCGTTTCAAAGCCTGACGATCCCCGCAAACAAATCGCTAAACTTTCAGTTAAAACTCCCTCAGAGGATATATTATCTTCACCCTTCCCACCAGAGGAGGATGTGGCAGAAGTGGAAAAGTCGCTATTAAGATCAACTAAACACTTATCTATGTTGGAAGCAAACTATACTTCTGAACTTCAACAGAAGGTCGAAACCGTGCTGCACCATTGTTTTCAACGACTGAATAGGGTGGATACCGGTAGTCTTGATATTAAAAAAATTGAGTCTGTGTGGAATAAATTTAATGACTTATATGCGAAATTACAATTAATCACGAGACGTAATTCGCGGTCGGATTGCTCAGTGGCCGAGGGAAACACCTCCTATAATTACGACCGTAAGCTTTTTTCGGAATTAGGTAAATTAAAATTTAACGGTAAATCATGTGTAAGATCCTTTATTGAAAAAATTGATGAATTTATGTCCTGTAGATCTATTCCTCACGACAAGATGTTGTCTTTCGCTTTTGAAATATTTTCGGGTGACGCATTAGTTTGGTATCGTTCTGTTAAAAATAATGTAAAGACTTGGTTAGAACTTTGCAAACTTTTTAAACGAGATTTTAGTCCGCATAACTACGATTATCGGCTTATGACTGAGATTCGTCAGCGCTCACAGGGCGAAAACGAATCAATAACTATTTACGTGGCAAAAATGCACGGTCTGTTTTCGCGACTTAGTTGTCCTATCGCTGATTCGGAGAAGCTAGAAATTTTGCTAAATAATATTAGACCTTGTTACACTAATTGTCTGCTCACGGCAAAGGTTGTTGATGTTGATAGTCTGGTCGAAGTTTGTCGTCTTTTCGAAAATTACCAAAGTCGCAGTAAGCAATTTTCTGAACCCCCTAAAGTTTCAAAGAACACTGTAGCACCTGATCTAGCGTATAATTATCCGTTTTCTAATTTTTCTTCAAACAAAAATGTTTAGAATCATAATCACTTCAATAAATATAACTCTGTCGCTGATACATCGAGATACAAGTCTGTACCACAAGTTAACGCCGTATCGAGTACTTCTAATATAAATAAAAATTTTTGCGTGCGTTGTAGATGCAATTCGCACTCATTACGTAATTGCCGTCAACCACACTACCTAATCTGTTTTAAGTGCGGTACAAAGGGTTTCAAGGTGTCAGACTGCCCCAATTGTAAATCTAAGTCGACCCCTACAGTTTCAAAAAACTAGTTAACAAGGATTGTGGAAAATCAAATTATACAACTAATTGTAATAAAACAGAGTGGAATAATTGGTTGGACTTTTTAAAAAAATTCTTTAGTTGCTATCATATATCCTCAATCCGTAATTCTAAAGTAGAATATTTACCTTACGTTACCCTAAAATTAAACGGAATACCTACCACTGGTCTTTTAGATTCTGGATCTTGCGTTACAATTTTAGGTAATAAATTGCATAACTTATTTTTTAAAGACGATGTTTTGGATAAATCGAAACCTGTAAGGTTAATAACAGCTGGCGGCGAACGATTTGAGTCTTTGGGATCGGTGTTTTTACCCTTTGAGTTTCAGGATAAATTGATTAACTTAGAAGTTCATGTTGTACCTGGGATTCAAAATTCCCTTATCCTTGGCATGGATTTTTGGCGAAGCTTTGGCCTATTTCCTAACAAATTAGAGTCTGTTTTGATAGTGAACAAGTCTGACGCTCAAGTAATGGAGTTGCAGGCAGTTCCCCCTACACATCTTGTTTCTTATGATCATCTTACAGTCGACCAGAGAGCTACCGCTGACAACATTATTTCTAAATTTACCGATATTTCATACGAGAAGCGGGGTCTCGGTTGCACAAATATTATTTCTCATTCAATTGATACAGGTGATTGCCCCCCTATTCGGTAAAGATTTTATCGCATGTCTCCCGATAAACAAAGAATTTTAATAAAGCATCTTGACGACATGCTCTCAGAGGATGTTGTTGAACGATCTGAAAGCCCGTGGTCAAACCCTGTCATTTTGACTCCTAAGAAGAATGGTGAACTGCGTTTCTGTTTGGACAGTCGTAAATTAAATTCCGTTACAAAAAAATATGCTTATAGCTTGCCTTATATTTCGGAAATTTTAGATAATCTGAGAGATGCTAAATACTTGTCTAGTTTAGATTTGTCTAAATCCTTTTGGCAAACATTAATTAAAGAAGAGGACCGTTGCAAAACAGCCTTTTATATTCCTACGCGTGGCACATTTCAATTCAAAAGAATGCCCTTCGGTCTTACGAATGCGCCAGCTACTCAACAACGATTAGTTGATATTTTATTTTATGGTCCAGAATTTAAAATAAGGTTTTCTGTTTTATCGATGACATAATCTGTATCCCTTCCAGTTTCAACGAGCATATTACTCTTTTATTACGCATTCTTGATAAATTAAAAAGCGCTAATTTAACAATTAATCTCGAAAATTGTCAATTTTTTAGAGATAAACTAAAATATTTAGGCTATGTTGTCGACTCTAGTGGATTGCATCCCGATCCGGATAAAGTAAATTCAATGAAAAATTATCCCACTCCTTCTAATAGAAAAGAAGTACGTCGTTTTTTAGGCGCAGCCTCGTAGTACAGGCGTTTTATACCGAATTTTAGCTCTATTGCTGCACCCTTAAATAAGTTAATATCTCAAAGTAAAAATGCACCTCCATTCTGTTGGACGACAGAGGCTAATGAGGCGTTTAATAACCTAAAGAATTGTTTGATTTCCTCCTCGGTGTTGGCTTGTCCTGACTACTCGCAACCTTTTGAAATACACTCAGATGCTAGCGATTTTGGACTTGGCGCGATCCATTGTCAAAGGTTAAATGGTGAGGAAAGAGTCATAGCGTACTAGAGCAAATCACTCACTAAGTAAGAAAAAAATTACAGTGCCACAGAGCGCGAAGCCCTGGCTGTTCTATCTGCTATAGAACACTGGCGTTGTTATGTTGAAAATGGTAAAAAGTTTATTATTTACACAGATCACGCTGCTTTGAAATGGTTCTTGACCTTAAATAACCCTACTGGCCGGTTAGCCAGATGGGGAGTTCGCTTATCTTCCTATAATTTCGAAATACGTCATCGTCGGGGTTTCGATAACGTTTTACCTGATTTTCTGTCTCGCTCTTTACCCGTTTCTGCTATTGCTAATGATATAAATATAGATATTAATTCTAATCAGAATTTGCCAGTTTCTACTAATGATCCTTGGTATTTAAATATCTATAAAGGCTGTTTAAGTTCTCCGACTTCCTTTGTTAACTATCACCTAATAAACAATAAATTGTATTGTTTTAAAAAAACATTAAACCCTCTCACTAGAGAATTTCAATGGAAAGAGGTTATTCCGTCTGACCAAAGAAATGACATTCTAAGGGAGAATCATTCTTCGCCCACTGCTGGACATCTGGGTATTTTTAAGACATACAAACGTCTCGCACTTAATTACTTTTGGCCTGGTATGTACACTGATGTTGTCAAGTTCGTCAGTTCATGTGAACCTTGTATCACCCATAAACACCAAAATCACCCAAATTTAGGTCTAATGGGAAAACCCAAATCATGTCAAAAGCCCTTTCAGACGATTAGTATTGATTTGATTGGTCCATTGCCTCCCAGCAGGAAACAAAACACTTTTATATTTGTGGTCAGTTGTTGTTTCTCTAAATATTGTTTACTTTTCCCCATTAAACGGGCAACTGCAGAAGTGATAACAAAAATTCTTGAGGAAAATGTATTTTTGGTGCATGGAATTCCATCTACTATTGTTTTGGATAACGGTAAACAATTTATTAGCGCAACCTTTAAAAGTATGTTGTCAAAATATAAAATTCCAAATTTGCATTTTACACCGTTGTATACTCCCCACGTTAACTCAGTTGAACGTTACAACAAAACCATTATGACAGCTATTTCAACTTTCATAGAATCTGATCAACGAATCTGGGACACTCTAATCACTAAAGTTCAATTCGCCCTTAACTGCGCAGTTAGTGAGGTTACTGGTTATTCTCCTAATTTCCTTGTTTTTGGTAGGGAGGTCATAACATGTGGTTCTCAGTATATTGATAAGGAATTTAATTCCGATATGGTGCTTGAACCACGGGACGTCTATGCCGAAACTTTAGGCTATTTATCTTCTATTTTCAAGAAGGTACATTCAGCTCTGTTGTCGGCCCACCAACGAAATTGTTCATCTTATAATCTTCGCCGTAAACAGGCAGAATTCAATGTCGGTGATATAGTTTGGCGCAGAACGTTTCTTCTTAGTGATAAGGATAAATACTTTAGCAAGAAATTGGCACCTAAATTTATTAAATGTAAGATTGCCTCAAAAAAATCACCTCTAGTATACAAACTTAACGACATGGCTGGAAAACCTTTAGGCGATTGGCACATCAAGGATTTAAAGTTGATTAATTACAAAGAATAATAAAAGTATAAAAACAACAATAAGAATACCTTCTACCTATTCATTGTTTAATTTTTTCAAACGAACGTTTCTAATTTATATTACCGTTTGTAGTAGTGCCTACTATAAATTGATATTTTCTGTGGTGGGTAGCAAATATTTTTTTTCTCGTAAACAATACTATTTTTGAAATTGCTGCGCAATTGTGTACTTAAATGTTATGTTGAACATTGTTTTAAAAAAAATACTAACCATAAACTAAATATATTGTTTTTTTACCCTGTTGATCAGTGGTTAAAAGGTCGCTATTAGCTGAGCATACAAGTTCGATTCTCGCATGTGTATTTTCTTTCCGCAAATCTATTTGTTGAAATGCATCTTGATTGGCGTATTGTTTTTCGCCGTGCCTTGTTCTGAAGTTCTGTTGTTATTCTTAATTCTGTATAAATTTCATAATCAAATTGTTATTATAGGTACTTTATAAACGATCATGGTGATTAACCGTGCGTCGCGAGCTCGGAACAGTCGAATAGTACCTACCATTTAGATCGTACCTAGTTGTCGTTATGACGCACGTGCGTTCACTCAGCGACGCGCCGATAAATAAATGCCTAACTAATGACTCACCATTGTTTACATTCAAAAGGTGGTTACTGGTCGTGTTGTAGTTATTAATTAGAGCAAAACATTTATTAAATTCTTTCCTTTGACATTGAGCGGTCCGGTTGTGTCTGCGGCTTGTATTATTTTTGTTCATCTTTACGAAAAATCTGTTGTTATACCTAACTATATTCAAAAAGTTTACTTATCTAGTGGCAAAGGCCGAACTCAAGATTTATAAGTCGTAGGGCTAGATCAAGTTTCTTATATCTACAAATCATTATTACTGTTACGAATTGAAAATAACGCCATCTATCAGTGAATGGGAGAACTACATGAGATTAGATGTATCAGTTGTTTAAGGCTGTTCATCTATCCTCTAATAGATGGCGTAGGTGTAAATAGAACATTTACGCAATTCTAGAAACACCTTACACGTTTCCAGAAATATCGTGAGTCGTCTCGAAAAGCCTAGTGATGTTATCCGGCCAGTATAAATAGAGCGAGAGCGCGCGAGACAGGACAGTAACAATTGAATACGGAAAGCGATCAACTTCAAGCGAAGGAAGTAATTCGGAAGTGTTTAGTGGTGTTTTATTAGTGTTGTTCTAGTGGTGTGAATAGTGAAGTGAAAATTAAGTGTGTGTATCTCGTGTTATACTTAGTGTTTGTGTGTTAAAATAAAGTACAGTTTAGTGGCATAGTCAGTTTTAATTTATCGTCGAACCCCAGCTCGTAACAAATTGGTGTCAGAAGTGGGATAAATTATGCCGGTTATGCCGAAGGAAGAAACTGAAGGTGTGCGCACCAGGAACCAGCGCCAGCAAGACCTGGACCAGAGACGCTTCGGAGACGTTCCTTCTCCATCGTCTGGTGGATCAGGTGACTCCGCGGCTGCAGTGGAGCCTGCAAGCGCACACTCCATGGCGGTGCCCGACATCGCGGCTCTGATGGCGTTCATGCAGGAGCAGGCGCGCCGCCTGGAGGAACAGCTTCAGCGCGACAAGGAGGAGCAGGCTCGCCGTCAAGAGGAGCACGCGCGCCGTCAGGAGGAGCATGCGCGCCGCCTGGAGGAACAGCTTCAGCGCGACAAGGAGGAGCAGGCTCGCCGTCAAGAGGAGTACGCGCGCCGCCTAGAACAACAGCTCCAGCGTGACAAGGAGGAGCACGCGCGCCGCCTAGAAGAGCAGGTGGTGCTTATGAAGGACCTCAGCGCCGCTGTAGGGAAGGACTTGAAGGCGGTCAAGGAGGAACTTCAGCAGCATGAGGCCCGTATCAGCGACATAGAGAAGCGTGTACACGACCACCACGAGACCTGTGTTGCTGAAGTGGAGAAGAAGTTGCGTGGGCTCGAAGTGACACCAGCGGCTGTAGCGCCCTCACCTCGTGGATTTAAGGTTCCACCATTTGATGGCTCGTCATCATGGTCTGCATACAAGATCCAGTTCGAGGCTGTGATGCGATCGAATGGGTGGACCAAAGAACAAGCCTTAACCGCCCTAACCTTGGGCCTTCGCGACCGGGCCTTGACAGTGTTGGAGGCACTCGGGCAAGACGTCACCTACGAAAAGCTCCTGGAGGCGCTGGAGGCGAGATACGGTGACGCGCACCTTGAACACGTTTATCGTGCTCAGCTGAAGGACAGGACACAACGCAACGGAGAAACTCTGCAGCAGTGGGCTCTAGAGGTGGAAAAGCTGGTCAGGAAGGCATACCAGTCGTCTCCTGCGCTTATTGACGGGAACCTCGTACAGGCGTTTACGGATGGGATCCGGGACCTGGAGGTAAGAGCAGCAGTGAGGCTTGGGCACTTCAAGGACCTCAAGGACGCCTTAGCCCACGCTCTGGAGGTGGAAGCAGTGCGACGCGACGACCGAGGTCACCGCATCAGGGAAGTCTTGTCATCACCTCGGTGCTACAACTGCGGAGAAAGAGGCCATATCCGTTTGAGCTGCCCAAAGCGTAGGCAGCCTGGTGACACCCTGTCTCCACCAAAGGGGTCGCCTGATGTGCCTGCCAGGCAGCGAGAGCAGGGAAACGAGTAGAAGCCAGGACTGCGGGGCGGGTGCTGGCTGGTAATGGAAGAGCCCCAAGTATCTCGATCTCGCAATCATGCGACGGGAACAGCCTGATCATCGAAGGTGAAATTAACAGAACACCATGCAAGCTGACATTGGACACGGGTGCTTCTCGGACAGTCGTCGGTTTCCATCTGGCAAGACGGGTTCTTCGGGGCTGCTTCAGGAACAATGAATGTGTGAATCTGAGAACAGCTACCGGTCAGCACATAACCGTCCGAGGTGAAATGGAGGTGGATCTGAAGCTAGGCAACAAAATTTACCGTCACAAAGTCATCGTGGCCGATATAGTGGACGACTGCATCTTGGGCCTGGACTTCATGCGGAAGTATCGCTGCGAGATCGATGTTAGCCAGGGAGTGTTGAAGTGTGGCTCGGAAGAAGTCTTCATGGAAGGTGCAACTTCAGGAAAAGTGTACTGCCTGAAGAATGTCATTCTTCACCCGCGGTCGGAAACTGTTGTACCAGTTTGTTTATCAGGAAATTCTGGTCGAGGGAACCGCTGCGTACTAATCGAAGGTCTAGAGAAAGAGGCCTCCTGGAAGATTGCACGAACCTTGGTAAGGGGTACAAAAGTTTCATCAGTACGCGCACTGAATGCAAGTGACAAAGAAGTGTCGCTCAAGAAAGGGACGGAATTGGGCACCTATGAAGGAGCGGCTTGGATGCGTAGATGTCAAGAGCAACCTACCAGCGCCAAGGTTCAGGGTGCACGATTCGACGTGTCTACTCTTTTAGAGGACTGCGAAAGTACCCTGTCGGAGGAAGAGAAGACCGAGGCTCAGAAGATGTTGAACCGGTTCGCGGATATTTTCTCGACCAGTGATGCCGACATAGGGAAGACAGCACTAGTCCAGCACAAAATAAACACGGGAAGTGAAGCACCGATTCGCCAGCGACCAAGACGTGTGCCAGTAGCACGGGAACGTGAAGTGGAAGCTATGATCGACGGTATGGTGAACGAAGGCGTAATCGAGCCTTCGTCCAGCCCGTGGTGCTCTCCGGTTGTCCTAGTTAAGAAGAAGGATGGCAGCATGCGCTTCTGTGTAGACTACCGCCGATTGAATGACATCACGAAGAAGGACAGCTACCCGCTGCCAAGGATCGATGACACACTGGATACGCTGACGGGGATGAAGTGGTTTTCTACCTTAGACCTAAAAAGTGGCTACTGGCAGGTGGAAATAGATCCTCGAGACAAAGAGAAGACGGCATTCTCCACAGGCAAAGGACTGTGGCAATTTAACGTCATGCCCTTTGGATTGTGCAACGCTCCGGCTACTTTTGAGAGACTGATGGAGCGAGTGCTTATGGGACTGATTGGAGACGCCTGCTTGGTCTACCTGGATGACATCATCATCGTGGGGCGCACCTTCCAGGATCACCTTCGAAACTTGGAGCAAGTGCTGTCAAAAATTCGAGGTGCTAATTTGAAGCTGAGTCCGAAGAAATGCGCGTTATTCAGACGGCAAGTGAACTTTCTAGGACATGTGGTCTCGGAGAACGGTATTCAAACTGACCCGGATAAGATCATTGCCGTGAAGGAGTGGCCAGTTCCAGAGAACAAAACGCAGGTCAGAGCATTCCTCGGATTATGCTCCTACTATCGACGGTTTGTGAAGAACTTTGCTGACATTGCTCGACCTCTTCATAAGCTCACCGAAGACAGAGTGCAGTTCTGTTGGAATGAGAGCTGTGACGTTGCATTCCAGAAGCTTAAGGAACATCTGTGTACTGCACCTATTCTAGGCTACCCTGACAATGAGCATGAATTCATAGTTGACACAGATGCCAGTAACACCGGAATTGGCGGCGTGCTGTCACAGAAGAAGGGTGATCAAGAAGTTGTTATAGCATACTTCAGCAAGACCTTATCCAAACCCGAAAGAAACTACTGCGTCACCAGGCGGGAACTCTTGGCTGTAGTAAAGACGTTGCAGCATTTCAACAAATACTTGTTGGGCCGTAAATTCCACCTGCGAACCGACCATGCAGCGCTGAAATGGCTACTTCAATTTAAGGACCCAGAAGGACAAGTAGCTAGATGGATTGAACTACTGCAAGAGTTTGATTTTGTAATACAACATCGCAGCGGCAAGTCCCATGGTAACGCAGATGCCCTATCGCGTAGGCCGTGTCCCGACCAGTGCAAGCACTGTAGCCGACAGGAAGCAAAGCAGGCAGCGCTAGTGAGGATGCTAAAGACGGATCTAAGCGACGAATGGAGAGAAGCTTTGCAGAGTGCTCAGCGAGATGACAAGGATGTACAGCCGATTCTTGAATGGAAGAAATCAGATGCGCCTAGGCCCAAATGGAGTGATATCGCAGCAATGAGCCCCATCACCAAGAGTTATTGGGCACAGTGGGAAAGCTTGGTCGTCCAGGATGGAGTTCTGTGCCGCAAATGGGAAAACGCTCGCGGTAACCAGTGCCATTTGCAAATGGTAGTGCCCACAACTAAGGTGCCGGAAGTCTTGCAGCTCTATCACAATGGTGCTTCGGGAGGTCACATGGGAGTTAAGAAGACCCTTACTAAGATCCGGGAGCGGTTTTATTGGCTCCACTGTCGAGATGACGTCGAGGATTGGTGCCGCAAATGCACAAGTTGTGCGGCTGTCAAGGGGCCACACACTCGAAGCAGAGGTGCATTAAAGGTGTACAATGTGGGAGCTCCATGGGAGCGCATAGCGTTGGATGTCGCTGGGCCGTTTCCTGAGAGCCAGGACGGAAACAAATACTTCTTGGTTGTGATGGATTACTTCACGAAGTGGCCTGAAGTGTTTGCAATCCCAAATCAAGAAGCTACCACAGTGGCTGATAAGCTGGTGCATGAAGTCTTTTGTCGGTTCGGGGTGCCCTTGGAAATCCACAGCGATCAAGGCCGGAACTTCGAATCTGAGGTGTTCAAGGAGACTTGTCGCGTAATGGGTGCACATAAAACCAGGACCACGGCTTATCATCCGCAATCAGATGGCATGGTTGAACGGTTTAACCAATCACTGGAAAGGTACCTGGCGAAGGTCGTGGAAAGCAAACAAAGAGATTGGGACAAGCACATCCAACCATTTCTCCTGTCATATCGCAGTGCGGTCCACGAAACTACAGGAGTAACACCAGCTTTTGCCAATTTCGGTAGAGAGCTCCGTTTACCTGCAGACCTTATCACCGGTATTCCACCAGAATCTCCACGCAATATAACGGATTACGCAACCGAGCTTCGCAACAGGATGAACGACGTATACGAGCACATCAGGGAATCTGGACAACAGATGTCTGAGAAGATGAAGACTCGCTACGACCGGAAGGCAAACAACAAAGGCTTCGATGAGGGATCATTGGTGTGGCTTCATAACCCAGTACGAAGCAAAGGGAAATCGCCTAAGTTACAAGCCAGATGGGACGGGCCATATCGCATAATTACCAGGATGAACGACGTCACCTATCGAATCCAGAAGGGGTCGCGAGGTGCACCGAAGATAGTTCATGTGGACCGGTTGGCTCGTTACTATGGGTCTAACGATGTTCGAGACGAACACGTTTAAGAGGGAGGCCGTGTTACGAATTGAAAATAACGCCATCTATCAGTGAATGGGAGAACTACATGAGATTAGATGTATCAGTTGTTTAAGGCTGTTCATCTATCCTCTAATAGATGGCGTAGGTGTAAATAGAACATTTACGCAATTCTAGAAACACCTTACACGTTTCCAGAAATATCGTGAGTCGTCTCGAAAAGCCTAGTGATGTTATCCGGCCAGTATAAATAGAGCGAGAGCGCGCGAGACAGGACAGTAACAATTGAATACGGAAAGCGATCAACTTCAAGCGAAGGAAGTAATTCGGAAGTGTTTAGTGGTGTTTTATTAGTGTTGTTCTAGTGGTGTGAATAGTGAAGTGAAAATTAAGTGTGTGTATCTCGTGTTATACTTAGTGTTTGTGTGTTAAAATAAAGTACAGTTTAGTGGCATAGTCAGTTTTAATTTATCGTCGAACCCCAGCTCGTAACATTACCTAATAATTACCCTAAGCGCTTCTCCATAGATTGTTATCTTTAATATTAGGCTATTACACTGGCCTCGGCATTTACATGTAGGTATGTGTGATGAATTATGAATGATAAATGTTTATGTTCAAATTCAGACTGCCGTTGTACGCGTGAAGAATGCAAGCGTGGGTCATTATTATTTAGGTATCCTAAATAGCGTATAGGGTTGTCACTTGTTCAAGGTACTCATGCCCTTGTTTTCTCTAATTTCAGGGAGTATCTTCAGGGCTGCTACGCCCGTTGGGCTAGGGAATTTTCCTTAGGGAAAATCCCGGCCTAACGGGGAGGGGGTGTGTGACGTCACATCGCGCTCCTGCGCCGCGAGCCTCGCTACGAGTGACGCACAGCAATGGGCCGTTCCCTCGCGCCCCTCCGCGCCGGCCCTATAAATACAGCGGTCACGAGGCTTCGGCCCTTTCCTTCGGCCAGCACCGCCAGTTGAGTACAAGATCATCCGAAGACCTGTGAAGTGCCAACGTCGCTCACGCCCTGGATAATTGTCTCATCTGCTAATCTTAATTGTCAGTTTTTTTATTTATAACTAAAGCCATCGAATAACTGGAATTATAACGCGAGTTTAAACTTTCCTGGTGATATTTTTTATTTATTTCCCGTAAGTCAACCTAATTATCTCTCTTTAATTGCTCGGCGAGTGATCGATCCCGGCTACCCCGTGGAAATCAATCACTCGTGCGACAGTGTGTTGCTTTATGATGTTTGATAGCAGCTTTGTGATGTTTAATAGCAGCTTTGTGTGTGTACCACATATTGCTTGTATAATTATTCAGTTGAGCAAATAAAATAATTTGTGCAATATTCGTGACGTCAAAGCCTGGAGCAAGCACATCAAAAGCCTAGAATCCTATTTACGTACTTCTGGGTATAATTTGAGTTGCTTTCCATTATCGAAAATTATGTACGTTACTCTCGTCACCACAATAAACATACACGGAAAACAAATCAAACTCGTCCCCTGCTTTAACTGGACATCTTTGAACGATTATAATCCCGAACAATCCGGACGGCCCACACATTTCCATATCCTTCGTCAGCCGGTAAAACACCGTGTTTCTATATTGCTGGCAAAGTGGAAACGTTCGTGATAATTCCATTCCGAAATGAATACTAATTGTGCTTGTGTTATGGATGGCTAAAACCCGAGGATTACCCCATTGCGTCCAGTGCGTGCTAATTTGCCTTGACATGTGATTATGCAGATGTCGATCGGTTCAGACCTCGCATCGTAGAATTGAATATGTGCATGAAACGCCGAATATAAATTTGACACTGGCCGGATTTACGAGCCTTCCAAAATGGAATTCTTACGCTAAGCTAACGATCATTCAGTACGGTCGGTACCATAACTGCTGTCTGTGATAACGGTTCAGCGCCATATAGATTTACTAAACACAAAACATAGGACTTTTGAAGCTATTTTCTCTTGTATTGTTAGCGTATATTTAAAGACTTTACCAAGGAACCATTTTACGCAGCTGATATGAAATGGATGAAATGATTAAACTTAATATTTTTACGCCAAAGGCGAATAAATAATTGAATCAATTAAATCATCCCTTTAAACAAGTGGAATTTATAGGAAATTTTCATGCAAATTTTACATTTCGGTTTCAAAATGTATTGCTAAGCTCTGTAAATTTATGATTTCCCTGCAATTTTAGTTGCTTTTGCACCTATGGGTGTCTGCTCTATTCAATTTGATGTTAATTTTTTATCATTATGCAATTATACATGAAATTCAATGTGTATTAGAGTCCGTGCAGTTGCTGTGAGATTTTCATGCTGAGTTGATGTGTGATATTTCTATCATGTTGTACAATAAAATGATATTCTTAAATAAGTATATTACAAGTAGAATTTCAACCATACCTTAAATGATCTATCGTACAGTTTTAATATAGCCTTAAAAATATGTCTTAAAACATTGTAACTCCAAAAATGTTTCCAAAATTATGGCGCACAATAGTTTTAGCTTTTGTTGTAATTATTTGGTTTATTTTGCTCAATAAGTGAACACTGGGGTCGCATTGTAAGACGGTAATATTCATTGTCTTTTATAAATGATATTAGCGTGAATTGATTGGCGTTACTTAGTTAGCGAATTTCAGTTTTAATTCGTTTTCGTATCTCGGTCAGGAATAATCGAATATTTCCACGTATTCGGTAAAGTATTTTTATTCCCCATACCAGAATAAAGCAAAGTTGAATGAGAGCTTAGTCGCGGAAGTATGTACGACTCCCGAAATAAGTTCGGCATACGCTCTAAAAACCACCGCAATGTCCTCAACCTCCCTTTGAGGCAGCGCTACGCGAATCTAGCACAGTGCGCATCGCAAGTGCTGCTCCACCGTGGTCCGTGTGAGTGGACCTCGCTCCAGTGACCCACCCGGTAAAATCAGCATAACTCAAAGACATGACTTTAGAAACAAAGGCATATGGTATATTATATATCTCGAAAGACAATTTGAAACTAATTACGGTGGAGTATAAAAATGTATAAAAAATCTTGTTAAGACTTGCTGGCTTTCGCGAAAGACACTGGTGTGAAATTCTATAACTGATGACAGGAGTTTAAAAATAAATAAAAAATATTTTTAAGATATGCTGCCTTTCGCGAATGGAAAGTGGTGTGTGGTGGTGTGGTGGCTATCTACGGAATTCAATATTCGATCTATAGACAGATCTGTGGATTTTAGATTAGTTTTAGACATAAGCTCTGTAATGGTGTTGCTCGCTACACCAAATTAAATAATAATATATGGTCCTTAGGTCGCATACTTGTTTCCACATGTGTTTGTCTTATCGCTACGCTGGCGCCAACGTTATGCAATTAGTAAACTCATAAATCCCAAGAGTTTGACAAATTTATAAGAGTTATGTGACAGGCATATAAGTAAAGAAATAGCCATGAAATGTGAGAAAAGGACCCTTGTCAGGTAGTAAGGATTTGAGAGGCGTTGCGTTGGTGGTGTTTGACTGGACAGTCGGGCTTAAGAGGCGGGGCGAGTCGGGTCCCAGGAAAGCGCGGCGTGATGGACGAGAGAGTTAATGTTGGGACGCGGAACCGGGCGGATCTCGGACAGTCAATGTGGGGACGCGGGACTATGCGGATCTCGGGGACAGTGAGTCTTAGGACGCGGAAGAGGACAGATCTCGGGAACGGACTCGCGTGGTAGTTCAGACAGTTGGTCTTATGGCGCGAGAGAGATCGGACCTGGCCTAGCGCGTAAGAGGTTCGGTGTTGGTCGATAATTAGTGCTTAGTGATATCGAAGAACAAGGCGAGCGGCTTCAAGAGAAGGTGATCAGCACAGGGCAAGGGGTAAGTTTGGCAGTGACGCAGCTAAAAGTCCGGTGAGTGTCTGTTATTCACTTTACTGTAATTTATTGCATGAACTGTATAACATTAATAACTCTGTTGTGTATCTATGTCTATATCACACCATATATATATACCAGGCTGACTAAAATATAAAGTTCCCTATGAGATATTGTACATAGTGATATTATCAATAACCGCGTGTACCATTAGTAGTGGTTCGTACCTTGTTGATGATGGATGTAAAGACGAGCGATGTATGATGGGAGTCTCCGTATTCGCGATCAGGTGGTAGAATGCAGGACTTTCACAATCGCTGTCTAAACCTGCGTACAGGCCAGTACATAGCAGCTGACAAGGTTTTAAATAGCGAAAGAAGAGCCACCTGTCGGTCACGCGGTAGCAGTAAGACCGTGTGGCTAATCTAGCGGCGATTGTAACTACTATGCGCGATGGCTTAATACGTTTTAATTGACTATGTTTGTATGGGCTTTAATGTTGTGACTTGCGGCAAGGAGGCGTTTTGTGACATCAGTTCTGAGACTGTTACTGTACGCTCAATACTATACACTGGATATCGCTGAAATACTCGGCGCCGATAATACTATATGACTAATATACCTGGATCATGTTCCCCGTCTCCCTGGAGCTGCCGTCTCTGAGATACGCTGCCTTGTACTCAGGTATCAATATGTGAAGCATGAATATATGGAGAGTGATTTTGTGAAGACAAACCAATACTAATGTATCGCTGTCTTTAGTATTTTGATGTCCACTTTCATTCAATTATAAGCATTTACGTTTTGGTAAATGCTGTCAGTAGAGGAATATAGAGGAAGGGACGAATTCCATAGTTCCTGCGCGGGCGTGGGGCGCGGGAACCCTGGCCACAAAATTACTTGGCGGGGCTGGCATTTTAAACCCGGTTATTAAGAAAACTAAAATTTTAATCAGCCTGGGGTCGATAGGATTCCGTTACAGCTCCATACAAAATATGTCAAATACGAGTCTCGAATCTCAAAATCCATGTATAGATCGAATATTGAAAATGGCCGTAAGAGTAGTGCGTGGTTAGAGATATACTCTCACGGTACCGCACCTACATTATAAAAAACTATGACAAGTACCTATGTAGATTTAAACTGATTTATGATGCTTATATAGTAATGTAGATACACAGACTCCTCATCATATTCAGACTTATATCCAGTGCTCGATATAAGCCTCTCCATTGGCACGTGACTGAGTTCGATTTTCGGCTTTTCATGTCCAGCCACTACAGACAAAACAGTCTGTAATATATTTAAGTAAATTTTCACCCATATTGTAACACTTTAGAATATAACGGTGTGTATATTTTGCACTTCATACAATAAATCATAAAAGAAGACTCATAACGGTCCGTGAAAAGTATTCCGTGACGTGCGTAGGACGCGCAGACGTGAGACACTCGGCTATAAAAATATAATTAAATGTGCCTCTTGGCACGCCAGCTCACTTTCAGGAAGAACCTAATGATGTTAAAGTACATTATCTAACTGTATGTAGTATGGTAAAGTGTAGTGAAAATACAAATAGGTAAAATAGTTGTAATTACTCCAAATTACAACTATCTTACCTATTTGTAGTTTGAGAGTGGCAGACAAGGTCCTTAACGAGAATTCATCGTGATTTAATAACTTGTCTGCTTGCTATCTACTCTGTCTCGTTCGATTTCTTCAATCCATCCCTTCACCTGGTTGGAAGGAGACTCACTTGAATCATTCACTTCAGCGGCTTTGAAAGTTCAATTTGAGATAAGGAGCTATTGTTTGTTATTCAGATTTACGGAGCTTATCATAGAGTTACCAGACAGCCACTGTAGTAGCTGCAATAAATTTAACAGTATAGAACCAAGATCAAAATAATGTGACGAAGTAAAATTCTTCCTTACTTTATGGCCAATGAATAAGTGCGTTGTAGAAATCCTGCTCTAAGTCCAAATGCAATCATTGGATAGATGTTTGGAGATCCAAAATACAAATTGCTCTTTTAAGATTTGTTGTGGTGAATAGGGCTCAGTAGAGAACCATGGCACATGCTGATCTAGATCGCTTGCAATAGACATTTCCATTGTTATACTAGACGGACAGGAGGTGGAAGCTACTTCATTTTATAATATGTACATACCTATAGATTCGTTGTGATTATATGTACCTACTTAATACTTATATTTGTTTATAGTCTTTTTCTAACTATCTGAAGACACTTTTTCGTAATAATTGTGTATTCTTTGTATTGTATGTCTCGCATGGAAAGAAAAGAAAAGCTGACAGAAATAACGGGGTGGAGATACCAACAGACTGCCACGCAGAGAATAAAGGGTTCAAATCCACGGCACGCACTACTAATCTTTCGGAATTATAGACGTATTACAATTTTCTGTTACAGCTTGTAAAACAGTGAAGGAAAACATTGTAAGCAATTCCAATAACATTTCTTCAGAATATTCACGCAAGACATGTCTGTCATCTAGCACTTGGCCAGAGTGGTGGATTAAACCTAACCCATCTCACAGTGAGAAGAAATCCGTGCCCAGCAATGGGAATCTATTGTATGCAGGACTGATGATGAGAAATATACCACGATAAATCTGACACATTTTCCCCACTTATAAATAAACCTTAAGTGTTTAGGATGAACGCGAAAGTACAACACAAATAACAGTTAATTTAAAAAGCATTAAGATTCGTGGACCGCATTGTTTGTCTATCGGACCCTAATCTTCGTGTTCTTGTAGCAGTAAATGTGACCATATCGCATCCATCACCAAGTTGGACGTATTAACGTGATAAAAACTTTCTTATGACTGATCGATTGCTGTAAGCAACAGTTACATAATTCGTATGATCATTATACCTGTATCTTTCATACGACGGCGACGTAGTTGTCTTGATTTCACTTGTAGACAACAACGAAAATAGCTACAAGCAGTCTGTACTATTCTATTATAAATACGAATTAATGTGAAATAACTACTTGAAACTTCTTCACAACCAAACGGATCATTATTAGTCCACGCCGAAATGTAATGAGCAAATATAAGTTACTTTACCTTTTGGTATTAATTAATTACGCGTGTGACCCGTTACATAAACATGTGTATTAGCTCAAATCGCGTTACTTTTACAGAATGATATTCTTATTCAAACCCACTTCATGGGCTCATCCGACGCCTTTCGGGCAAGACGTGAGACTCTCCTCAACAAGCGTTCGGGATATACTCACTAAAATATATCCGTCGGCGCCTCTTAGTGCTGAGACTGTCGAATCATGCGTTGCCGCGATCCTTCAGGAATCGACAAAATTGTGTAATACATACATACATAGACTCACGCCTGCTTTCCCGAAGGGGTAGGCAGAGACATATTAAACGCCCACTTTTCGCCAGTGCTTTGATCCCACGTAATAGGTGGCGAGCCTATTGCCGCTTATCGGGTTATTTTGTTTGCCAGAGCCTCGTCCGTTGATCGGCAGGTGCACCACTTGCAGGTGAGGTTGGCTTGGGACCCTAAGTTCTTGGTGGGAACTCTATGCACCCTTCTTGGTGGGAACCCTATGCACCATATATTTACTACTGCAATACCTACTTCCTTATTCTGCGTTTTGCTGTTAAAGTGATAAATAATTATCAATGTACGAATCTTCTTTTTCTCACCTTTTTTGCGCTGTGCGACGATGGCTTTCCTAATCATGTGGCGCTAGGTATGCCGCTAGAGTTCCTCTCCTGGCTTATGGTCGTATCGTAATCTAAAATGTCCAAGTAGGTACATAAAATTGCTATCATGTATTTCTGGACGTTGCAGATTACCTATCAACACATAAATGACTTTCAATTATTGCTACGGCTTAAAACGTACAGTAGCTAGTTAGCACTAAGCTGGCTGATTGTACGCTACGTTAGTAGTGTTGATTATTACAAAGGGATAAATCAGCCTGAAATACACACACGAACATGATATTTACTGCGTGTGTCCGATGTAAAATGATTGCGTTGTATTTCAATTTGCAGCTGCAAATTATTGTTCACCTAATACATTTAGTTATGTGTTAATGTTTTCCTATACCGAGAGATCGATCGTTATGCCCTAGATTAAAGTAATGGCCTGCTATCAAAATAACGACTTGTATTTCCTAATATTTTTTTGCATTTATAATAGTAGTCAGATTCTACTCCTACGGTCAAAACGTCTCTCCTGTTCGCCGTACAGGGTGCTGGGAGGCGATTTTAAAACGAATAGACGACTAAGGCAATCATGTACATACCGTACCAACATAAACAGAATCAAGTAAAGAAGAATACAGCTGTCATATTTTAAACTTTACCTCTATTAAATAGCTTGCCTTTGAACGGTAGTGAATATAAGCGTAACCTAAGTATTCCAATAATGTGTTGCTGGAAATACGTCGATGCAACAGGCGTATTACTTAAGAGTGTAGGCTTGTAGAAATAATGACTGCTTTCACTAGCTATGTTTATTTTATTATGATTTTATAACCTGATGGAAAGTAATGGCTGAAAGACAAGTGGGTATTATATGAGTTTCGTTCTCTTAGCATTATCCCAGTTTCAACCTGGGGTCCGCTTTCTAATCTAACCGACTTTGACTGAATATTAGCTTTTCCACAGAGTGACTGCCTGTCTGACATCCGCAACCCGAAGGTATAGCCAAATTCCATGATGTAGACTATCGTCAGTTTATTGAAAAGGTTCTGACGCCCTATAACAACTGTCAAAGATCTTCATGACAGCCGGGACCGATGGATTAACATGCTCCCTGATACAGATCAGGAGGCAAGCAATAATTAATAATTCAATACTCACATAACTCCGAAAAGTCATTGGTGCGCGCCGTGGATTCGAACCCTCGTTCGTTTCCATCTTTTGGTATCTACACTAGGCTATCACGGCCCATTCATTATATGGGTAATTCATATTTATTTATTTATTATATAGTTCATTTATAACCCATTGTAACATAATTCTTACAAATGACACATGCACAGGTAATAAAATAAATGTGTAACATTCGTCAAAGTACACAGGAAAACATTCATTTTAAAGTGATAAACACGCAAAGTGAATTACAATTGAGTCACTGCCTAAATATTCAAGTTGATAGAGACAAGTGTTTTGTGACGGGCAAGTTAAATTCCCTTGATGCTTTTTTGTAGGATTGATTTTCTGTAGGCCAGCAATGAAAAAATAAATACAACTAAGCACTACTAGTGCCATCAATTTGTTCAGCCTTATGTAAAATGAAATAAAAGTTTTGAAAAGGCTTTTGTTCTGGAGGCAAGAAATCACAACGACTCTCGAGAACAATTCGTAAATGTGGGTCAGGAGTGAGATGTGCCTGCGAATTTCTTTACAAAGGTACTTTACTTACTAAATACAATGATATTATTCTGAAAAATGAGGCCAGTTCCGCCTCAAAACTAATTTAAGTTCACTGAGGTAGATTAATGTTTGATTTGCAGCTAGCGATTGTTTCGCGTATGTGCAAACTAGTGACTGTAATATACTTCCTATTTATTAATAAATGTTAATGTTTTAATTAATACTTTTTATGCTAATCAAATGTATTAATTAAAACATTCAATCGTAAATTGATCACAGCTTATAATTGTCTTCTGTTGAACGTATACATTATCCGTAATGCTTTAATAACTTCAATTAAATCAAGCCCCCCGCTTTAATAACTTCAATTAAATCAAGGGAGGGTTTTGTAGGCAGTTTGGTGGTCGCAGCAAGATGTCCCACATAACTGAGCCCTTACTTTATACCCGGGGGATGTTTGGGTTGATCTATTTTAAGCCTCGGATCTGTAGATTGAATATACCTACGCGTATAATTATTTTGGTGCAAGAAAAATGCTGGTGGCTGAAAACTTTACTAGTGAAGCAAAGTTTTCTGTATCAATCATCTTTGATCTTTTATTTTTCCTAGAACCACAGCATACGATTAAGAGATTCGAAGAATCTAACCTTGTTAGACAAAGATTTATCTACCTAAGTATATTTTCCTAAGATAGATTTGAAGAATTTAAACCTTTTTAGATTAGTTTCTCAATTTATATTATCCATCTATGTTTAAATACTTTTTAATATGAAGCTGCCGTTGGTACACTCAGCTATTACGTTCTAATTATTCATATTCATCAGGAGGTTTCATTATCGACATCAGCGTAAGTGCCACTAGCATTTTGTTTGACCGTTGTGAATTAGCTAGATAGCCTCATTATGTGGCTTGAATGACAAACTACTGACAATTATGCCAATACATAAAATAGCTTCAGTTTCTATGTACAGATTTCTATCCATTAATCTTAAGGCTGAAATAAAAAAAGTAAAACTGTTATACTCGTTTATAGTTTCTGTTTATGCTTCCTTACTAGTATAAATAAATAAATCCTGTGTCTGTAGCAAGGACACAAAGTAGTTTCATCCAGAATCGATAACACAATAATGATATTGTTTCATATGGGGGTCAAACCCATTGCAGACGGTGCAATTCTACTTTGAGGACCACTGCGTAATACATGCAGTCAAAAATATTTCCTAACCGCTGAATTCATATTCGATCTATAAATTTTTTGGAGATTTGAGATACGTAATTGCTATACGCTCCATACAAATTATGTCAAACATGTTCCTATCTCAATTCTCCAAATCCATGGATAGATGTAATATTGAAACCGGTCGAATACGAAACGTTGCGTTACGTTTGGGAACACGTTACAACAAACACGTTTATTGCATTTGATACAACTGCTGTTACGCTGTTTGTTCTCTCATTTGCGTATACAAATATATTGTACTCAAGAGTGAAACAGTGCGACAGCGGAATGAGGTGTTGCCCTATTCCGATTATCCTTTGATCGTATTATTATGTCTACTACTCAAAACAATTAATAAACATACATTACTCTTGTTTCATGATTGTGAAAATCTGTATTTTTTTATTTATAAGCTGCTAGAGGATGCCCGCAGCTACGCCCACACATTTTTTTTATTTAGCTGCTTCTGCCTGCTCTCGTAGGATTTTCGAGCAATCCCTTCTTAAGTTCTTAGTGCACCCCAAAGCTACCCAAAGAACATACATGCCAAATTTCAACTTCCTGCGCCTAATAGTTTGCTGTAGCTTGTCTGTCTGTCAGTCAGGATCGCAAGGATTTTATATAATATACCTACCGACTTACTTTTTACGTAATTAACATCTCTGTTCATGACTTTTATAACTTGATTATTTCGCTTCATTTGAAGCTATTCCTAATTATTCTTTTATGAGGTATATTGGTTGACACCTACAGAAGATATGGACAAATAGTTCAAACTGGTAAATAGTCTGTGATTTGTAGTTTTACTGATTAAGCGATTTAAAATGTTTGCATTAGATACTGATAACGGATAGATTCCACTAAACGTGGTGGCTCAGGAACAGCATTGTACCTAATTGGCCTTTGATACAAGCTGTGCGAGCTCCAATAATACCGTTCTTGAAATTTTGCTAATCTTGACTAAACCTAGCGTCACATAGCGTAAAAAGTACTGTTTATAGTCCTGGTAAGGTCATTTCTGCGTCTCCCTATGGTCTGCGCCCACTACCTGGGCAGCGCTGGCACCGTGTTAAAACAGTTCATAAAGAACGACACACTGATAAAAACAAAAAGAACAAACGCCTGCTGTAGGTACCTAACATAACGCGTTATATTTTTCAAGTGCCTGTAATGCATCAATTACAGGCACTTGAAAAATATAAATTGTCCAAAATCTGTATAAATACCAAAGTAATTCAAACTGTTTTAAGACTGCAAGGTACGCAATACCTACGTCACAAGAGTGCCATGACAAAGAGAGGAAACGCAAACATCCTTCGAAGAAATCAAGATAAGCTGAAATCAAATAGTATAAGTATCAGAAACACACACAAAGTAGTACGCAATCAAAACTTTCTTAATCCGAGTGAATGAAGCAAAACAGGATTATCGCGGTAGTAAGAACTATAGACATTATGTTAGTCGCTTCCATGAGCACGCTATTTGTTTGTTAGGTGTACCGCAATTGAAACCGGTACATGACATCCGCCAGCGAAGCAATGCGATGTTAATAAGTGAGTGATAACCGCAAGGTCGCAACTCCGCTAATGTGTTCTGAATATGTATTGAGACGTTAGTGCTTCGTCAGGCCGCAGCGTTTACATTGTAGCACTATGGGACAGATTGCCTGAAATAAAATTTATGATTTATTTATTATTATTTGTTTCTCTTTCGCCGGTATTATTCTAATTTGTTAGAACAATACCCGGCACTTTGGCAGGCGTACACGGAGACATAGTTCCAACGCGCAGAGGCCCTTTGAGAGTTTTAATCTAGAATGTGATGGGACACCTACTGAGGTGCCTTCATCACTGCACTATTAAGTACAGTCACGTTGCTACTTATATGGAAACTAATTACTCTGGGCTATTTGGATGGGTGTTAAATGGATTGGTTTAGATGAAAACTATGGATGAATGACGGCGTCCGCCCTAAGTACTCTTATAGTACGTCGAAAAGGGGCAGACGGTGACTCGCCAGCTCACTAGATGGGCCATCTCTAAATAGCCGCCAAGGCAAACAAACTCTACCATAAAGGCAACAAGAGGACAACACCGGTGTGAGCCGCTAGGGGTGTAGAGCGGTGCGGTACCGGTTTCGCCATCGCGAGTCTCGTGACCCGGAGCGGATTTCCCCGTAATTACGCCCTTGACAATGACACTTCCACTCCCGAGCAAATGGCTCTTGCGACTTCCCTCTGGCCGGCCGACTAAGACAAGCCAGAGTCGAGAGTCCTGCGGGCGCTCTTGGAAATCCACTCCGACCTGCCAGTTAAGGCAAGCCGGAGACGAGGCCCTGACCGACTCCCTGAAGTATTCGGGACTGCAGTGTCGCCACACACATTCAGATCGCCACAAAGCTGCCCTGCGGTTTGTAAGCTTTCTTTCTATCCGTCTATTATTATTATTTATTAGTTGATTAATAATACGAAGCAGGGTTTTAGTCTTACCAATAAGCAATAAATTTAATTTGCTTGTCTACCAATGCCATCAGTGACAACAATTTATAGAGATAATTATTATATCGGCAGACTACTACTACTAATAATAACGTATAGTCTAGAATCTAGACTACTCTAGATAATACCAAAATCCATTAGCCACAAACAACGATCTACCAAACATGTAGGCTTCTGGATTTTTGTTCTACGAGATATAGCAAAGGTGTAGAACAGAGAAATAGGTAAACATTGGTAATAGAGCAAAGTGCCACAGTAGCATACACAGAGCGAGAATCGGATTATGAGTGTTTTATAAAGAAACATACCGACCAAATGAACGTTGGTATTCTGTAGCCGCATACACAAAAGCGAACAATCCTACACATAGTTTCTTATTCAGCTGTTACAGTGTTTTGCAACCTAGAATTGTTTATAGTTTCAATGTTTAGCAAAACAACGAATACTCCACCCAGCAGCGACACATACATAACTATCGAGAAACGCCTACAACTGTTATTTTCGTATTCTATGTTACTAACTGAAAAGCCGTGTAACGAACATAATATATGGAATATCTATATTTAGCGTCCCTAAATGTATATTAGGCATATCGGCTAACCGATACACCTAATTCTATGAGAGAAGTTATGAAGGATAAACAGAACGTTCTGTAGGTAGTGTACAGTTATATGCTTAAAATATATTTCGTGAGCTTAATTCGTTATACTTATTCATAGTATTTCCTTGCGATAAATACATAACAATATTTCAGATTGTATATTTGTAATGCACTCAAAAAAAATGGGTGCATAGGGTTCCCACCAAGAACTTAGGGTCCCAAGCCAACCTCACCTGCAAGTAGTGCACCTGCCGATCAACGGACGAGGGTCTGGCAAACAAAATACGACGTGAATTCGAAACTTTATAATGTGTTTGAAAGAATAATCTCTTATGTAAGGCTAGCTTTTCTTACAACGAAGCTTTAGCTTGTTAGGTAATACTTAGTTTTCTCCAGACTCTCTATTTTTGTTTTGACCGTTAAATAAGTGTTACTCTATGACCTAAATGAAATAACTGCGTTTTGAATTCTAAACTTTATGTTATGTTAGAAATTTACAAGTCGAACGTAACTCAAATGGAAATTCGCATTATTCTTTAATTTCACAATTCACTGCTTGAACATAAATTTGGCGTTACATATTTCCCGCAGCGTCATATGGCGAAATGATTATATGACGAGAGTACTTGAGCGTTATTCTCTTTTCCATGCGGCCGAATATCTTTACTATGGTTTACATGAATATTATGTGGTGTGCGAGCCACGGCGGCGGCGTCGCTGGAACAAACATCGGCGAACGCACAAGTTCCGTCGTAGATACAAAATGACGTCATCGACGTAGAATATCTTAACAATAAAGGTCCCATGGGAAATTTTTCGGAGTTAACAATAACCCTTGTTTTATTTTAAGCCAAAGATTGGGCACATTGTTTTTGACGGAACCTTGCGATATACCATATCAAATTGCTATATTGCTTTGTAATTACTGTGGGCTCAGTTATAAAATATTATTCGATAACAAACAGTTACAATCAATCATAAAATACAGTGAAGTAATCAATTTGCTTCTAAAGGCCACGTTGATGTAATATCTTTAGTTTGTGTATAAGCTAACTGTCAATCTCATGGTTCAGAGTTCAATTACCGGATTTATGGATCTTGTGAAATTCCGTAGGACCAACAGACAGCTGGTCCGATTCTCAGACCTCCTAGAATAAACAAGCCTAATCCTAGAATAATGTACAGCTTAACTGAAATATACATAAATATGTACAATTATAAGTATCGCCATCATTATCCTTGTCATCATGCTCTCTATATTATATATAAATAGTTTATTGCTCTAATAATTTTCTTTATATAAAACCCACAAATAAAGCATCTTTGAAGTATTAATAACAGATCAAGAAGTATCCTCAAAAGGCAGAACACATTTCTACCAAAAGCGATTATTACAATCGCCATCTAAGTGTCAATCTAGATCTAATCAATCAAACCAATCACATTTAGACAGTGTGTACTCGCACTACTGTAAACCATTCATGGTTCGCCGGCTCTCTCTACAGTTCTTCACGTGATAAGAAGCGGGACTTTCGTCATTTATCGGGCACGGATCCAATTCAAAGCCATGAAAAGGACTTTTTATACAAAAAGGCTTATCGTGGCTGCAGGATGCAGGATGTAAAAAATATTAACGGTTCTCTGTGGTGCATTATTTCAAAGGATGTATTTACCAGTAGTTTAAAAACGTCATCTATACAAACTATACGTAAATTATGAATGCGAAAGGTTTATGATGTAATTTATCATGGAGTTAAAGATTGATGATATTTTTGTGAAAAAATCATCGGTCCCAAAAGGCTGAAATAGCATGTACGCAATTTGGCACACACGCATAACATTTGTTATCTGGTTGTAGAAATATAATTTTGATCGATATACTATTCGATAAAAATCCATCGGGTGAACCCCTTGCAAAAACTAGTTTACTATAATTGCACGAATGTATTCTGTCGTTGATTTTTTGTCTAAATATTACACAACTTCTTATCATTATTACGCTTATGGTTTAGCAAACCCTAAATAAGAGACAAATGTACATTCCAATCACGACAAACAGTTGCATCTATGTATGATCATGCTTGTACCACGTTACTATCGAGGCAACCACATACAGTCTAGATATCGAGTGAACTATATAAGTATTTATGCTACAGTAAACCGATGTCGATAAAAAGATTGCTGTGCGCTGTGGCTCTAAGGGCCTCCGCAGACTAGCTTCTTTAAGCATCGGCGACCGGCGATTCAGTCGCTTATTAGCATCCAGACGCAGCATCCGAATTCTTACACCGCACACTGGAAGATGCCGATCGCGGCGACTTGTCACTTAAAATAATAACGTAGGGATCGTCCATTAATAACGTGATTTTATGTCTTTCCAATTTTAAACTTACTCTGTGATGATGATACCTGGGTAGGCTGGAGGCTTTACCACCTCTCCTCATTCTTTATCAAAAGTTTTTTTTTTATACAAAGTAAATAAAAAAATATTTTATCCAAAACAGACATTGCGAGCGGTGTCAAAATTTAAGCTAAAATAAAAAAATATAACACTCATTATTCTCTTCATCTCTTACCTGACTTCAATTTGTTTGGGTTGGCGCTGTATGGACATACATTCTCTTCCATACTTCTCTGTCACCAGTCATCCGATCACTTCCCCCTTTTCTTACATATCTATTCTCAAACAGTTATTCCATCTTTTATTTGGTCGACCCCTGCCTTTTCCTCTCTACCCTCCTATTTATCACTTGTTTACCTAAATACATAATCATCCACTCTTCTCATAAGATGTTTCTAAAATGCAAATCTTTTCATCCATGGACGCTACTTGCAGACTACTTTGATATTTTCTCTATTTTGGCATTGTAAAAAAATATGAATATACATATCATGCATCATTACCTTTAAGAACGCTATTTTAGAAGTATACTGGCTCATTTATGTCTTAACTTGCAATAATTGCAATTCAATCTCGCAAAATATAATAATCTTGCAAAATATAAGCATATCAAACATAAAGAATTCCAGAAATGGATCAGAAAATTCAGAGACCGGTGCACCTACATAAAACCAAAATATCCAGACCAAACTGAGGACATCCTCCATTTTGAAGTGGGTTGATTAAAGCATCCTAGAGCATCCAAAGGCAACGAAAGATCTTAATACAGGTTTTTTCTGAATCCCTGCCAATCGAACGAACGATCGTTGTTTCATGATGCGTATAGGATAAAAATCTCTGGCTCAAGAAAAACAAGGACACTTGATATCTGTCTACACTTATTTGTCCCTTCCACCTATCAAGACTCACGTGATTAAAGGACGACTCTTATTTGTTAACTTACCTACTTAATTGTTGTCACTTATTTGTTAACCCTTAAGAGCCATTTCACGTTTTCGCGTCAATATCGGAGATTTCAGTCGCCTAATTTACCATCTTGGGTAAAACTCCGACATTTTTAAATACATGTAAAATATAGGCTGATCTTTCGTTTTGCGATTTCATGTAACATATTTACAAAAAAATATTTGTTTACTTTGTGGTGATTAATCTCCCACAACAAGTTTACTGAAAAAACAACGCAGAGTTGATTTCAAGCTCTCATATCTATCACTAATATTTATAAAGTTGGCTGGAAAAAATACGTATCGTATCAGAAATATAATTTTCTTGCTACATAATGTACCAGAATATCGATTATTAATAACATTAATTCGTAAAAAAACAAAATCGAAGGCCATTTTTTACGTTTTGTAACCCTATTTCATTGCGATTTTTTGGTTTAAATAAAGTGTAATTACATTTATAAAATCATGTCAAAATAAACTATGTTCTATAAGAATTCTAATTTTAAAGTTTGATGAAAATCGCTTCATGAAATTTATCGTAAAATGTATATCAATGCCTCTCTAATTTAGAATAAATTACGATGCACAATCCTGCACCGATTAGTACGGCGCGAGCGCCCGTTGAGGTAGGACCTGTGCCATTTTGTTTCGCGGGCCGAACTTCGAGCGTCCCTAGCGTAAAAGCATTATTATACTACGACTACAACATTTTGATTCTTTAGTTTTTGCCTTAACGACAAATGTTCATGTAGTACATTAACGATAGTCACTGCTAATTGACATGTTATTATTTTCTTATTTATATAGATAAATCTCCCTTTTCTTGTTTACTTGTTTATATAGATTGTATAGACAATCTATACAAATAAATAAAATTGAAATTTCTGTCTGTGATTTTAAAATGATTGTATTTTCAAGTGTTTTTGTCTGCCTGTCTTTCTGTTTGTTCGGGGCAATCTCTGGAATGGCTGGATTGATTCAAATGCTGGCTTTCACTGGAAGGTTTCACAGGACTTTATCGCACTACATATAGGTTACAATTTGACTCGGTAGGTAGCGCTGTTGTCGTGATACCGAGTCATTACTTTTTGTACTCATCTATACATAAATACATATAAATAAAATTGAAGTGTCTGTCTGTGATTTCAAAATAATTATGTGTTTTCAAGTGCTTATAGTTAGTTACACGATTCATCGAAGTCATTAAGTCGATACCGAGTCTATATAGTATATTTATATAGAAGCGTAGGTCACTCATCATTAAATTTCGAAATTGTCAGTGCAAAAATTTGATTTGGCTATGAAGTAGGTAGTTCAGTCATTTTAGGCGTTCACTAAGAACGAATTTTACGAAAGGGCTGTATTCAGGCTTTCTTAAAGTTCTCGCAAATTTGTATGAAAGTTAAAATAAAATGTTATTATTACCCGCGTGCGAAGCCGCGGGTACCAGCTATTTTTAATAAGTAATATACTTAAAATTAAATTAACATTTTATTGATAGACCGGCAAAATAAAAATTAGCTCAATTTGGGTGATCTCCTTTATTTATCAAATTATTCTAGTAGGGGAGCTCATGAAGGGATTTCGGGATTTACTCGAGCGCGTCAGATATTGATAGCATGAATGTCCTACGTATTTTTAATAAAGTAGGAATGTTAATCGAATCGTTTGCATAGTGGGCTGAATTATTTACATTTTTATCATGTTAGCAACCCAATAGGTCTCAATGACGCTCGAGTAAATCCCAATATCGCATCGTGAGCTCCCCTACTATGCACAATTCACCATAATTCTAATTAAAACCAAATATTTTCATTCATATACATATATATTTTATACTAGCTTTTGCCCGCGGCTTCGCGCGCGTTGAAGTCGGGGTAACATAAATTTACTTTCAGTATCAAGTTGTGTGAAGGCGCTTCTGATTAGTCTAAAGAGTTCAGAAACGCTATAGAGTACAAAGTAATTCGGTCAGTATCCATGATATTATCTACCATTATATATACCGAATATATATCTATAAACACTTTCGCATTTATAATATTAGTAGAGAAAATCGTTTCAGCCATTTAAGCGTAGTCTATAATTATTAGTTTATATATGCGTTTATATATGTAATCACCGTACACAATTTATGACAATATGTATGTATGATGAAGAGGCAGCAATAGCATAGTGGAGATACCAACGGACTGCCGTGCAGAGGGTATCGGGTACGATCCACGGCGCGCACCAATGACTTTTCGGAGTTATGTGAATTGTAATTATCGCATGCCCCGTGCCTCGGAGAGCACGTTAAACCGTCGGTCCCGGCTGTCATGAAGATCTTTGACAGTCGTTATAGGGAGTCAGTAGCTATAAACAAACTGACACTAGGCTAAACCATGGAATATCGCTATCCCTTCAGGTTACGGAGATCAGATAGGCAGTCGCTCCGTGGAAAATCTAATATTCAGCCAAATCCGGTTAGACTAGAAAGCGGACCCTGGTTTGAGACTGGAATAACGCTAGGCGGATGATGATGTATGACGTGATAGTACTGACAGATATACGATAGCACATGCGCAGCACTCAACTTACAGCGCATGCGTTCTTACTTCCAAGACGTAAATATGTGCCGTAGGATCAAACTTCTACCCTGCCTAAAATCCCTCCCGGTTTAATTTTTGCAATTTATGGTTGCCTATGACCGTCTCCATGGTCCAATATATCTCTTATTTTTTTTAAATTTCGACAATGTCGGTTCAGCCGTTTTAGTGTGAAAACGGAACATACATACATACATATACACTTTCGGAATTTATAATATTAGTAGTGATTAGTAGGGATATAAAAATATTTGATTTAATATATTTTTTTACATTTGCTGTTTGTCAATTTTGTTGTGCCCATGGGCGCGCATCGACATCAGTGGCGGAAAAATAACCAGAGCGCCGTTTTCCATGAATATTTGTTTTCTGTTATAACAATACAAAATGAATACAAAATTATTTTTAATAGATCTTAAACTTTCGCGATTTGTATACATCATACAACTTGGAACAGTTCCTCCGCGACTACGACCGTTGCAAGCCGCTAGAAACATAGGAGAATAACAGAGATATTTATGCCTTTAAATAACTAAAATTATCGCGACTAAGACCCGCTAGATAATATTGTATGAAGATTATTTTTCCTCGCAAGTGTGTGAAAAAATGGGTGTACCTTGATCATTTCATACTCGGTTCCTTAACCAATAATAATACTTAATATCGCCTCAAGTGTAATAGCACACCCGTATCATAATTTACTATTTCTATAAATCTCTAACCTTTAGTGCATTACGATTATTGATAACGGCTCAAGACTGTTTTGGCCGTGTCGACTATCGCGCTATACTGTTTCTATTGTGTATGTGTGGATAGCTACGCACACATTCACGATGCTGCCGTCTTTTACCTAAACTCGAGCGTTATAATTTTGTGAAATGGCTCTTAAATAACACCGTGGGGTAATAAAATTCTTCACGCCAGGGGCACAACTTGTATTTTTTCTTACGATGATTACGATTATTACGATTCATCTCCTAAAGTTGTCAGTCACGTGGCCTAAAAGAAACTTCCATCTAGTCTGCTTAACTATGAAAATTATCCCAGGGTGTCAGTTACGCATGCATTAATTTCTCATCAGTTTAGTCAAATGTTTGATAAACTAAGTTTACAGAGCCCTGCGAAGCTCCTTTTTTGGGTGGCAGCGTCACAAGAAAACCTAACATAACCTATTAAGTTTTCTGAGTGGATAAGTTTCCGGAGCGGACGAGACTTTTCATATTAAATGATATTTTGTAGAACGATAATTAATTTGGTGTACAATTAGTAATTTAATGAAATAGGTAATGAAGTTTTTTAACGTGAATCACTTTAGTGTTATTTAAAAAAATTTATAAGGGTGCATAGGGCTCCCACCAAGAACTTAGGGTCCCGCGCCAACCTCACCTGCAAGTGGTGCACCTGCCGATCAACGGACGAGGCTCTGGCAAACAAAATATCCCGATTAGCGGCAATAGGCTCGCCACCTATTACGTGGGATCAAAACACTGGCGAAAAGTGGGCGTTTTATATGCCTCTGCCTACCCCTTCGGGGAAACAGGCGTGAGTCTATGTATGTATGTATGTAAAAAAAATTATGCTTTGTTAAAAATATCCCCATGTAAACTACAAAAATAATTTATTTTGTACACTAAAACTTTTAATAGCCGTTTGGGGTAATTTTACCCCAAAGTTTTATTTATTATTCTGTAACCGAAAATAAGGATGTTATTATAGGGTTTGACTAGTGACTGGCTTAAACAGAATAATTAATGTCGATAAAATTATGACAGCGCTTATAATAAATATTTAAGTTTTTATTAAGGCAGTACACTACCTAGGGTGATGTACTAGATATTGACGAGGCGACCCTTATCATAGGTTATGATAAAGTTACACTACCTACTGCTTTCTTTATACCGATGAAAATATCAAGCAAGCTAAAGTCAGTATTTTTTACCTACATCTAAAAACCAGTTCTCGTATTACTTTCAGAGAGCATCATCTATCAATTCAAACGTTAATATTAATACGAATATATATATAAATGCAGTACTGTCCATGCCATCTATTGTTTAGAGCATAAAATGTAGAGTATAACTTGCCAGTTTTCGATAGTATAAGTCTATTAATAATAGAACATAATTTAACATCATTGTAGCGAACATCATTTAATTATACTGGTATATTTGTGTTTTTTGATAGAAACCTATACTATATTACTGATATTGTACAATTATTGTATTACAACGATGAAAAAATAAATCAATTTATCGATAGTCGACTCGGCCGATCACGAACAACACACTACAGCACTACGGTCGCCGCGTCCGAACGCAGAGAGTCGCTAAAACGCGATGCAGCATCGATACAGTTGCAAAATCGCCGGTCGCCGATGCTAAAAGAAGCTAGTCTGCAGAGGCCCTAATTCGTTAGCCGCTCCGCGTTGAAGTTCATTAGTAATGGATGAATAACGCAAACATATTAAGCGTATAGCGAATTTGCTTCGGTTTTCAACGTTTACGCTCCTTTGTTCTGGCGTGGTTGAACCTTTATTTTAACGTAGACTGATGTATTTGATTACGAACCCTTTAGTTTTTGGTGTCACTGTGGTAATTCTCACTAGCGGATCTCAAACCTTCAAAGTAAAATTAATCGCTGATTATTAGTTTGACTTATGCACTGAAAGCCACTGCAGTGTCCTGGACTTTCTTTGGTAACGGAGTCACAGAAATATAAAGCAGTGTGTGTACATCTCAGCATATGTGCATTCAATCCACAAAGCTGACCCCGTCGATCTCGCTTCATATTAATAAAAATATGTTAATTTAAATGTCTAGCTTTTCGCATAGACTGAAAGAACAAGCGTTGTAAAGTAGTCTAGTCGCCCACGCTTCGAAACGTGTTTCGCCGCGGCATAAGAAGCTTACTCAGTTCAACACATGCCAAATTTCATACGTTAATAGCAAACGCAGCCATGCACTTTTTCTAATAGAAGCATAAAGACAACTTTATTACTTCCAAGAAACATATATCTAAATGAGATAACAGACAGAACCTAGTACAAGTCGAAGTAAAGATATATAAAACATTGATTTTAGTACTAAATTATTAACTACTAATTCCTAAATATGTATGTACAAGTCATGAGCAAAATAAGGACGATAAAACATACATACATCATACATATGATAAAATGTCCCTTTTTTGTCCTGCTTAGATCACGTTCATTTGAACTTGATAAACTCACGTCCATTCAATAGACGACAATCAATTAACTATGTGCATATCTGTTAGGATACACAAAGATGTATAAACATGAAGCTATGCTTTACTATTTTGGATGCTTCCAGAATGCAGTATGCATTTATATTAACCAATCAAGTAGTACAGATTTGGATATGATAGATAGATGACGCAGTGGATTAGCACATAGGGTTGTGAACCACTATGAATCCATATTTTTTACAAAAGTTTTAGTCAAACGAATTCCACACTTGAAAAATTGCAGAAAAATATATCACATGTTTTGTTTGCAGCAAATGTTGTCGATTTCAGATATAACAAACAAAAAGTATTGTAGATAGATAGATAGATGCCCGCATAAAGTTGTCACGTACAAAACCACATTTAACGAAGTGCTCAAAGTGTTATCAGTCACTATTAAACAGATTTGGCACACCACAAATCCGTGCCAAAGAACCCAACAAGTACAATGATACCCCACGTACTTATTAAAATTCAAATAAGGAATACACCAATTTTAATAACGTCAAAGGATACAATACCACATTTTTTCGAATAAAGTTTATAGCTTGGCAATTGCAGAGCACCCCTTTCGTACACGAGACTCTATGAAAGCCTAATTTTGAACACAATATACGTATTTAGTTTAAATTAAACCTTCATAGAATGACTTTGTGGTCTACCTGTTAGTCGAGGCCTTTGTCGCATTAATGGTTAGGGATATGAATCTAACTTGAAATATGAATAACACTTGTCAGTAATTTTAAATATTGGTGGTTCATGTCTACGGGAAGGAAGATTAACGACACGCCATAATTTTGAGTTTATCTTTACATATGGAGATAAGAAACAAACACAATTTGAACTGTGTTTGTAAACTAACAGCCATGCATGACATGGCGTAATTAGTAACTGTGACGTTATTTTTATCCCGGATGGTATGGATAATCTAAGCTCATATTAAGTTTTATGCGTACCCTCAAAACCCTTAACTGCAGCTTACTTTCGCGGCAAAATGATCAAATTGAGCGTTATATTGTCTTCCCGAGATACCTAACAAAATAGGAGGAGTTATTAATTAGCCTAAGAGCATTCCGAACCTTATTCAGGCAAATAGTGGGTAATTTATATTTCAAAAGAGTTTATATGATCGTATAACTGACTGAAAAACACGTTACAACTATGATTAATTCTTGCCACTGAAAACCAATTACATAATACATCAGTAATAAAGACCTTGTTCACATTGCACACGTAGGATCAAAACACATGTAAGCGACTGCGTTCACCCATCCATTACGTCTGGTACGTATGTTACCATATCTAGTTGATAAGCCTTTTATAAAAAAGCTTACTTAGTTTATCCAAAAAAGTAAAAACGCCTGCAGCGGCCAATGTGCATTGTTCTGTTTGACATCCCTGGCTGTCGAATCGCGTTTATAAATTTTGCTTTGTTCGAATTTTCTCTGTCCGGACATGCCAAGAACAGACAAACGTCGGGAATAAATAAAGATATAAATGCAGTGCCAGTGCTCTATCTGAAATTCAAACATTGCCATGGCATGTACTGTCTGTTCTGCATTCGTATTTAAATTATTTCTCATGGTGCTCTGACGAAGTACGATGGGAATGTAGTGTGTGTGCACGATCGCCTCCTTCCACCTCATAAGTGAATAACTCACTCGTATTTGGTATTTAATTAAACCCACATCTACTACAAGTGTTCGCTGTGGAAGTTGACTTTGCGCGTATATGTAATGTGGACGCTAACTCAGACTGTTATGTAACATTCCCTTGCTCTGTTTTTCAGTTAGGTATACAAACGTTTTATATCTGGGAAATTGTGATATTAATCAGCGTCTCTGAGCAATAAATCTAAGGATACGTTCCTTTTCTGCAATAATATTCTCGTGGAGTATTGAAAATAATAAGAATCAGATCACTATAGTATGTTATAGTAATCATCAAAGCTTGGAAATCATTGAATTCAGAAAAGTTTTATGCAAGATGTTATGCTTTCTTAATATTAAGGGAGAAAACTGGAGACTTAAACTTGCTTTCAGGTCACGACGATTCACATTTTAATCATAATACAATTTATACGTCCTTGATTAGACCAAATAGCCAACCATCAATAAAATTATTTATTTGTTTATTCTAACTTATAGCAAATGATATATTTGTGAAGAGACGGAAAATATGACATCAATGCCTAAACTATCTCGTCTGGCCATCGTGGCAGGCTAAATCATCCTATGAAAGGTGAGTGGGTGGCACGGGAGACCAGTACCGATCTTTCTACCCAATGTGTAAGGGGAGTAAGAATTTATGTAGCATCGGTAATGCGACTAATGCCAGGTATATCTCTGAAATTTAAAGGCTTGACCGCTACTATAGCTACTTATATTTAAGAGGATGCCCGCAGCCACGTTCGCTTATTTAATTAAATTTGCGGTTGGCAAACTTTAGCTTTTTTACGCAGATTATAAATCTAATTATAAAAAAATATTTTATAATATTAGTAAGGTAAAATTTCCTCAAATTATAATTTATGACACACAGAAATACTCACAAAGATTTTTGTGACTGCAAGATATTGACACTCAAACATTAAATAAACCGGTCAAGTGCTAGTAGAACTCGCGCACCGAGGGTTCCGTACAAACCTGTAGGTATATATTATATTTATTTTAAAAATATGTGATGTAACTAAAAATCGAAGATTTTCGAAATTTTTTCTATGTGCTATAAAACGTTGCTTTATGCCAAATTTTAAGATTCTAGATCGACTGGAAGTACCCTTTAGTTTTGACTTGAGCATTTTATATGATTTTCAATTTTATATCTCTACGGGTCCATGAGCAACGGGGTAGTGTACCTTTAAAATTATTAAAAATATTTTAATTATATGATGTAACTAAAAAGTTACGGTTTTTTGCAATTTTTCCTTTAACTGTGCTATAAGACGTTGCTTTCGTTGACTTAAATTTCAAGATTCTGACAAGGGATTCTGAGTTCAAGGGAAGTACCCTATAGGTTTTGATTCCCTTGCGAGTAGTTGCGAGTTTGAAAATATGCTTAAATTGCTGTTTCTGTTGATTGCATTGACATAGAAGTTTGATTTTATTACAGCTTTACGGTGTTATAGTCCGTAGTATTTGATATGACTTTCAATTTAATAACTCTACGCGTTCATGAGGAAAGAGGTAGTAACTTTAAAATTATTATTATAATTTTTATTATATGATGTAGGTGATGCGGGCTTACCGTGAAATAAAATATTAACTTCTGAACAATGTCGTGTATTGACTTTAGCTAAGTATATATGAGGCATATAGATTCAAAAGCAGCTAAGTGACTTCATATCGAAATAGCAGGAAATGAAAAAAATGTTTTTCTAGTTTTAGGATAGGTATTTTTATATTTGTAATGACTTTGGATATAGGGCTTGTGATGTATAATAATAATAGGTTTTGTTTGTCTTTTTCTATGTTTATTTAATAAGCTCGTGTCTATTTAATAAGCTTAAAATATCAAAAAATCATATTACTTAGCTGTTTTTAAATATGATATGAGGGCACTTAGCTGTATTTGATCCTAAATTCAATTTTTAAATGTAATTTTAAGGGCCTTAGCCGGGTTTGTTTCTTGTTATAAATTTATGAAGAGATGATACTAAAATAACACTAGATGGCTCCATACTTAGTTCGTTTTTTGAAAATGTGGCACTTAGCTGCTTTTGATTCTATATGCCTCATATAGGTATACAGGTGCCGATTGAGCAAAGCAGCGTGCGTCATGCGTGGGACCCATAAAATTACTAATATTTTTTCTAAAATGCAATGAGCTCGCGGCACGCGCCACTCACTCGCGTCCCGCTACCTCCACCCCGCATTGCCCCGCGCATATCGCACACTCTTTTTAAAAATAAGTAGGTAGGTATTATATCAAATTATATAAGTAGATAAGTATGACAATATTAAACATATATTTATTTACGTCCTTTACAATCTCCGCCCAGTGTCATGTCCTCATGACACTATTCAGCAACTGGAAGCAGTGCTAAACGAGTGACCGGGCGGGTTAATACTCCGGTTCGAGTTTTGACGTCTACGGTTCGAATCCGTCCGTCTTTTCCAGGGTACATATTGACGATGACTCCCTTTGGCCAAGCATTTCTATTCAAATTTGGGTCGACAACTACAACTACATCTCCGAGTTTTAGGGAGTCATTTTCTACGTACCACTTCTGACGCGGTATCAATGTAGGTAATATTTCTTTAATCCATCGCCGCCAAAACATGTCGGCGAGTCGCTGGGCCGTTCGCCACATCTTTCGTAGGTACATGTCGCTGTCGTCGAAGACTCCAGGTACTGGTAAGTTTGATGATGTACCAATCAAAAAGTGGATGGGTGTAAGGGCCTCCTCACACCTTGGATCCACTGACACGTGTGTGAGCGGTCTACTATTTACTATATGTTCTATTTCGGTAAGTAAAGTGGATAGTACTTCGTCTCTTGGTGCTCGTTCTTTTAACGTTATTTTCAAGGCGGTCTTCACACTTCTAATCAAACGCTCCCAAGCTCCACCTTTATGAGGACTAACAGGTGAGTTAAAATTCCAGTTTATACCGAGATTAGTCAGATCATCTTTCACTGTACTCTGACTTAATTCCAGGAACGATTTTCTTAATTCGATGTTAGCACCACGCAAGTTGGTACCATTGTCCGAGTACATATTTTGCGGCCAGCCGCGACGGGACGCCATCCTTCTTAAAGCCATTATAAACGAGTCAGCTGTCAGCGATTGTACTATTTCAATATGTACAGCACGAACGGTCATACAGGTAAACAATACTCCATACCGTTGCTCTCTACGACGCCCCACTGTAACTTCCATTGGGCCAAATAGATCGACGCCGCAGTGAATGAACGGCCTATTATGATGCGCTAGTCTCCCTTCGGGTAAGTCGGCCATGCGCGGAACGCACGGTGTAGTCTTTCTCATGCGGCACAGTAGACAGCGAGAAGCTACAGTTCGTACCGTAGGTCGCAGGTTCAGCAACCAATATTTCTGTCTGAGTTCATTGACCACTGTTTCATTGTTTCCGTGTGCACTGTTTATATGTAACTCCTTTGTTATGAGCCTGGCGATGGTAAGTCTCCCGTCTAATATAATTGGGTTCTTCATTCCAGGTGATACGTGAGATGCAGCTTCAACTCGCCCTCCTACTCGCAATAGGCCTTCTCCATCTAGGTACGGGGTCAACGTCCGAAGTCTGCTGTTAGCTTGAATAGGCTTTTTATTTTTCAGTAATTGAATTTCTAACGCAAACGTTTCCATTTGACAGAATCGTAGTAACAATATCTCTGCATGTTTCATAATTGTCGTGTCAATCGTCTTGATGTCACGTTGTTTACATTTTTCAATAAACATAAACATAGTTGCAGTCGATCTTTTTAGACGGAGCCATGATGACGCATTGTCGGGATTAGCAACAGGTATAGTATTTTCCGTTTCACATACATAATGCATCACGTCACATAACATTTCTTCATTAATCTGCGTTTTGTCTCTTACAGGTGCTGATGTAAGCCAATCACTTTCATATAAGAACTTCGGGCCGCGGAACCACTCGCACTCGGGGTGCAACTCATACATATTTATTTTTGTCGCTACGTCTGCTATATTTTTCTCCGTAGATATATAGTGCCACTCGTGCGTATTACTTAACTCGTCCACTTCACCAAGTCTGTTAGCGACAAACACTTTGTAATTTCGATTTTCATTCTTAATCCAATGTAATACGGTTGTTGAGTCGCACCAAAAATATCTTTTTATTGGTTGAAGTCTATGTTCCTTTTGTATGGTATCAGCGAGACGACATGCAAGTACAGCGGATTGTAATTCCAGCCTTGGAATTATTGTTCTTGTAACAAGCTTCGACTTCGTTCGAAGTTTCGTAGTACGTTTCTCTCAGAAGGCATCCGAAAGTACCATCTTGGTATTCTAAAATCTTTCAATTTTTGTAATTGAACAATCCATTTGCGAAATATCTCAAATTGTGTATGTTTTACCTCTTCATCCCATTGTAGGTTTATCTTCCACAAAGTTTGCAATCTTATCTTCGCATTCACAGTGAATGGTGCAAGCAAGCCATATGTATCAAATATAGACATCACTATACGTAATAGTTCTCGTTTCGTAGGTATCTTTTCACCCGATAATATCTCTGTAGGTATCTTGTCTAATGACAAGTTGAAGCCAAAGGTGTCACTATTCGGGTACCACAACAGACCGAGTGTACGCTCATACATGTCATTTACTTCGCTTTTAGGGTGCTTCTACACGGTGCATGTAGCTGGAGCAAGTAAAGGTGCGGGTTACACGCGTGGGTAATATGCGCAAGCTACTTGATCAAGTTACTCGCTTGTACTTGTACATGGTGCAAATAACTGGAGCAAGTAAAGACGCGGGCAACTTGCGCAAGCTGTACCTATTTACAAGTTATTTGTTCGTGGTCAAGAGCTACATGTGCATGCTATTCGCGCGGTAGCTTTATGACTTGAATCGCGTCAAATGTCTCGACGAACGAAAATTATTTTAAAATCATATGTTAAAAATGTAATTTTAACAGATAACATGCGCGAGTGACCCGCGCGCGTCGCAGAGCACGCGAATTACTTGCGCGGGTGGCTCGCTTTGGTACATGCTCGAGTCGCTGGACCCGCACATTGTTTTAACCGATATGTTTACGGTGCATGTAACCCGCGCAAGTGCCTCAACATGCTCAAGCTACATGCGCGGTGTACAAGCACCCTTTAAGTTAACAACAGCTGGACTCAAAGTATCAGTAGGCATGCGGTGACACACGGACATTTTGTTCGACGTCCAATTTCTAATTTCAAAACCTCCTTGATGATGAATGTACGACACTTCTTTCATGGTTTTTATCGCTGTATCGGCATCATCAAAACAATCGATGTAATCATCCATAAAATGATCTTTTATTATCGCTTGAACTGCGTCCGGTATTGTGTTCAAGTATCGCTGAGCATTCAAGTTTTTTACATGTTGAGCAATAAATGGTGAACAGTTGGCTCCAAAAATGAGTGACGTCATAACAAATTTTCTAATTTCTTCATCTGGGTTGTCACGCCATAGGAATCGTAGGGCATGTTGGTCTTCCCGACGTATTTTATGCGAAGAAACATATCTTTTATGTCGCCTGTGAGGCCGATCGGCTTCTCTCGAAATCTGAACATAATGCCGAGAAGAGACTCCAACAAGTTCGGTCCTGGCAATAAATAATCGTTCAGTGATTGGCCATAAGATTCTGCAGCAGCGTCGTACACAAGTCTTAGTTTCTTCTTATTGGGATTATCGACCCCAAAATGAGGTAAGTACCATATTTTCTTCACATTGTGTAAGATTTCATTAGGTTCTAGGGGACGAGCATAGTTGTTTGTGAGCAAATGATCTATTCTTTCTTTATATCTAGAACTATAATCTACGTCAGCCATCATTTTTCTTTCAGTACATTTTAATCTTCTATAGGCGTTTGGGTAAGAATCCACCATTCTAGCATTCTCATCTTTCCAGGGCAAGCCAATCTCCCATCTTCCTTCTATCAGTTTAGCAGATTTATTCACGATATTTATCGCAGTTGAGTCGCTTTTATTTTGTCTCGCTTTAGTGTGAACACCGATACTTTCAAACATAAATGACTTTCGAACAAGTTCATGAAGTTGTTCGTCAATCTTGAGGTCCGTGTGTATCGCATCGTAGGAATGTTTAGTGGGCATTTGATGAGCAAGGTCGCGCACTGAGTTCGCAATCGTAGATATAGGTATACTATGTAGCGGCGCGTCGCTTCCAGTGCTTGTGTGCGTAGCTGTCGATGTAGTGGCGACAGTGACGCCGATGTAAGCTTGAGCGGGAGAACTACCGGCGAGCGCGACGGTGTTTGCTTGTTGTTCCGTCGCCGTTATCATAACACATTCGGATGACATCAGCTGTCGTTGATTGCGATACACGCCATGTATGCACCATCCTAATGGGGTCAAGTTCGCACATGGCTCACTTTTCATGTTATGTCCTGTTATTACTTTTATCGGCGAAAATAAATGGCAATTATCTTGTCCGATTAACAAAGTTGGTTTCACATCTTTAAGACACGTAAAGTTATCACTTAATTGGTTTAAATGTTTATAGTTTTTCATATTAATGTTCGATAATTTTTGTAACGGTAGATTTAATTCACTTATTTTTCTTGCACGTAGTTCAAACGACTCATTGTTTTGATTCGTAATTTTGCACTTTATTACTTCACTAGTACATGTTAGTTTAGAGTTCCAGGCTCCACGAATGGACAATGTCTGTTTCTCGCCGCGTAAGCCTACGAGCGCGGCAATTTCACTAAATATTAACGATATTGTCGCGCCGCGCGGTCCGTACACTTTTACAGGAACTACTTTTAGACACACCGAGGTGTTTTCCGTATTGTTAGTGTATGTCACAGTTTCTGAACAGTCACTAGGCACTGTATTGTTCTGGTCCGCGGCTTTATCACCTTCCGATAACAGTTTATTTTCACTGATTTTTACATCACTGTTTTTTGTTTTCCAATGTAGATAGCGATGATGCGGTAGCGAACATTCTCCTATGCCGCATGCAGACGCTGAGCAGGTGTCGCGATTGTGTGATGCTAGTAGACATTTGTGGCATAATTTGTTAGCTCGCACGAAGCGCCATCGGTCCTTGGTCATAGCGCGTTTGAACCTTGCACATTCCGTTAGTTTGTGGTTACCGTCACGACAGAATTTGCACTTGGAAGTAGATTCTTGTTTATCACGCAGTAATAACGCATGATGCTTTCTATCTTCATGTTTCTTTTTATATTCGGGTTGACCATGAATATAAGTCAATCCGGCAGTAGATATTTTGCTGGCTTCTTCGTACAAAAACTCGGCGAGCATTACTAGTTTGGGTTTTTCATGCTCGTAATTAGCGCTGTAATAGTCAGCCCACTTGTTGATAAGCGCACTGGGACACTTTGTCAACACTGATGATATTAGTTCGGGGCTTCGTAAATAATCTGTTTGATTTACTGCTTGCGCTGCAGCCACAAAGTTTTTGACTTTGATTGCGAAAGATACAATATCTTGATTGTAATTATGCGGTAAAGGTGACATTCTTCTTAGTTGATATGTAATTTTATTAATTATTATTTCAGGCCTGCCGAAGCGGAGTTCGAGTGCTTCGATAACCGATTGCGGCGTCGTGTTTCCGTTGAGAAGTGACGACACCGTTTCTTTTGCTTCTCCACGAAGAGCTTTGCGTAACCTCCACATGTTTTCTGCGTCACTATATTTACAGAACTTAGTTGATTCGTCGTAAGCCTGTTTAAAACCGAGCCATTCGAGTGCATCGCCATAGAACTGCGGTAAATCCTTCGACACAGCGAACCGGGACATCAACTGCTGATTTTGTGTGGTAGCTAGGTGATTGGCACTAACCAGATTCTTCATTTCGACGTCACCGCTATGGCAGACTTCTTTTTCAGCTGGCTGATTACGGTTAGTATAGCTTTTTTCAGAAATATGACTACGTTCAAGCCACTCTTGCACTTTGTCCACAGTCCTCACGGAGTGACCTTCACTTGGCTGATGTTTAGAGCTCTGGCGACTGCTACGTTGATCTTCAAGAGCAGCCATTTCGGCGGCTAGTTTCATGTCTACTAATTGCTTCTGAGTTTCAGCTTCCATTTTGATTATTTCAGCTTCCTTCTTCGCTATTTCCGCTTTCTCCTTCGCCGCTTCGTATAATAATTGCTTTTTACGGGCTTTTAGAGAACTTTTGTTGGAGTTTGAGGAAACTCGGGTATGAACACTTTTCTTCGTGCTTCCAATGTCAGTCTGTGGTCTTTTCGCAACTTCGCATATTTCAGTCTTTCTTGGTAACACTTCAGACTGCACGTCGTGTGACGGTTCTCCCTGCATCTTGATTGCATGTTCTTTCTTCCAGGCACTACGTGTGCGAACCGTATTTCAAGGCGGTGCGTGCGTAATGGCGGTGGAGTGTTAAACATCGTGGCCGAGAGACGTCGTAACTTGAGCGACGCGTGGGTACATATTTATTCCACGGTAAGTATAAATCCGGTCGAAGGATCACTTTGTAGGTGATGCGGGCTTACCGTGAAATAAAATATTAACTTCTGAACAATGTCGTGTATTGACTTTAGCTAAGTATATATAGGTATACAGGTGCCGATTGAGCATAGCAGCGTGCGTCATGCGTGGGACCCATAAAGTTACTAATATTTTTTCTAAAATGCAATGAGCTCGCGGCACGCGCCACTCACTCGCGTCCCGCTACCTCCACCCCGCATTGCCCCCGCATATCGCACACTCTTTTTACAAATAAGTAGGTAGGTATTATATCAAATTATATAAGTAGATAAGTATGACAATATTAAACATATATTTTATTTACGTCCTTTACATATGTGCGGGTTTCGCAATTTATCCTTTATCTGTGCTATAAGACGTTGGTTTGTACCAAATTTCAAGAATCTGAGTTTATGGGAAGAACTCTGTAGGTTTTGATTCCCTTGCCAGTAGTTGCGAGTTTGAAAATATGCTAAAATTGCTGTTTCTTTTGATTGCGTTAAGATTAAAGTTTGATTTTGTTATAGCTTAAAGGTATTATAGACTCGAGTATTTGATATGAATTTCAATTTAATAACTTTACGCGTTTATGAGGAAACGGTTACTTTAAAATTAATACATTTTTTTTCATATGATGTAACAAAAAATTACGATTTTCACAATTTTTCCTTTATCTGTCCTATAAGTCCTCAAATTTTAAGATTCTGAGTTCACGGAAAGTACCCTATAGGTTTTGATTCCCTTGCGAGTAGTTGCGAGAAAAGATGCGGTTTAAATTGCTGTTTCTTTTTATTGCGTTGATATATAAGTTTGATTTCGTTACAGCTTAAAGGTATTATTCACTTGAGTATTTGATAAGAATTTCAATTTAATACCTCTACGCGTTCGTGAGAAAATGGTAATAACTTTAAAATTACTAAAACTATTTTTATGATATGATGTAAGTAAAAAAATACGGTTTTCGCAATTTTTCCTTTATCTGTGCTATAAGACATTGCTTCGTACCAAATTTCAAGATTCTGAGTTCACGTGAAGTACCCTGTAGGTTTTGATTCACTTGCGAGTAGTAGCGAGAAAAGATGCGGCTTAAATTGCTGTTTCTTTTTATTGCGTTGACTTAGAAGTTTGATTTCGTTACAGCTTAAAGGTATTATACACTTAAGTATTTGATATTAATTTCAATTTAATACCTCTACGCGTTCGTGAGAAAATGGTAATAACTTTAAAATTACTAAAACTATTTTTATGATATGATGTAAGTAAAAAAATACGGTTTTCGCAATTTTTCCTTTATCTGTGCTATAAGACATTGCTTCGTACCAAATTTCAATATTCTGAGTTCACGGGAAGTACCCTGTAGGTTTTGATTCCCTTGCGAGTTACGAAAATTGCGGAAATTTTGCAGCATAAACGGCTGTATCTTTTGATTGCGTTGGTTTAGAAGTTTGATTTTTTCACAGCTTTATGGGACAGTAGATTTGAATATTTGATATAAATTTCAGTTTTATACCTTCACGTGTTTCTAAGAAAATGGGTCTTGACAGACGGACGGACAACAAAGTCATCCTATAAGGGTTCCCTTTTTTATTTCCAGGTACGGAACCCTAAAAATATAAAAGTGAACGAAAATAATGACTATGAAGATTTTGTATGTTTTGAAAACTACGTAAAAACCACAAAATGTTATTACAGCTGTTGAAAATCAAATGAACTATACTATTCATCACCAATGCAACTCTACGATACAACAAAGAGCACCTGTTTTGTCAGAATCTAATATATGGCTGAAAACTCTTATTATCTCAAACTTCCAAGAATCGTTTCTTGAAATATAAAAATACTAGCTATTGTCCACTGTTTCATTCGCGTTGATTCCAGGAAAACGTACTATCATATAATTTCACCAGAAAGCAAACCCCAGAAGCTCCAAGGCAGATGTTTTAACAAATTTTCAACACCTGTTTTCCCTAGAGGAGAAATATTAAAAAGCATTCTCGTTACTAACTTGGTGTGGCCCATCCAGCCATCCATCCATCTACCTAGGTACTTAGAAATAGCCTTCGGCTATACTCAGAACTGACAAAGAAACACAAATAAAAATCATAAAGATCGGTTAAGCCATTTTAGTGGCGTTCGAAAACAAAAAAGGTGACATGAGATTTTTATGTATTAGGTGATGATAATGACAACTGTTGCTTGTCACCCTCATTTGTACAAATAATAAAATGTTATCTCTTGCTATTTATTATGCAACACGACCTTATCGCATGATATTACATAAAATTTGTTACCACAATGAAGATTTACTACAACAAATTCAATTAAAACGAATTAATTATTCCAATATCCAATACCGTTGGCCTAATAGACCGGAAATACAAGTTATTTCAAAGTCAAAATCTTTTATTCAAAATTGGCTGCTAAACAGCTCTTTCTGAACGTTAAATTTTACAATAGACAGTCCTTCAAAAAGCCCAGCCCTTCACCGCTTCCTATGTGTTTTCGCTAGGAAGAAGAAGCAGCGCAACAAACTCCCCAGCCACATAGTACTGTCTGCATAGTTAAATATGAAGTTATACATTATAACAAAAAAATAATATCACATTTCAATTAACATGATAGCTATCACACAACCTATTGACATTTATTTAGTTACGTACCTACTTAAGACTTGAAGATTGAGATTAATGACTAATACCTAAGCCTCCAAACTAAAATGACAAGTAGGGTGTAACCGCACACATGTTAAATATCATGTTGTTATGTAATCACTGCTCAATCAAATCACGTTACAATGCACGAATGACCCCAAAACAATTGGAATAAATTGCAAATAAAGACATAAATCAGCATAAGTCAAAAGCTGTATCCTGTCCAGTAGATCGACCAGCCACAGGCAGCACCCGTTCACATGAGAACGCAATGATCAGCCATCACCCTCCTCAACCATATTAGAGGGAAGTGGGTGACCCGACCACCGACGCTACCGCCACCTGCTTTCCAAGATGACGAACCTACTTTCCAAGACAAGCCATTCGAACTTACATTAGACTATAATAAATCTATCGGACATATCAATGCACTATAACATATATAAAAGAGCAGAACGTCAACAAATAAACGTATAATTGAATAAAAATATGTCAAAGTGTATATAAAAATGAAATGTCAAATAAAATAACGATGCAAACAATCTTACCTGTCAAACAGAGAAACTAATGTCAAAATAAAGATATTCAAACATGTCAAACAGTAAGTATATAAAAGCAATTAAATATAAAGCTGTACACAACAACTGGAACAGTAAGTATTGATCTTGTCTACCAAGCATTCTTGTCCTTGAAATAATCATCTATTGAGTAATATGCTTTTTTTAACAAAAGGTTTTAACTTCAGTTTTAAAGGAATTTAAAGGTAACTGACAAAAACGAGTTGGTAATTTATTATACATACGTATATTTCGGCGCCTGGGCACCGTCACTCGTCAGGACACCCCAGGAACCATAAATTAAACTAGTTAAATTCACTGTTAACTGCAATATATTTCTTGAACTTCACGAAATCACGATACGAATGTCCGAACCAAAAGTGTCATGGCCGCCTGCCGTCGCATCAACATAACTTAGTATCAAAACATATTCAATAATACATAATATTTAAATTATCGTATGTATGAGCTTTCAATTAATCTTAATAATTAGGAAACAGTATAGAATTACAGTTCCTTTAGCTAAAGCGTCGAAATACGTCTTGATAAATTTAATTAGTTATGAAATTACAAAAATGTGTTGGCGGGCAACAAAGCTAGCCAAAACTATTAAAGACGATTTCAACCAATAGTTCGTTAAGAAATATATGTAAATACAGAAATGTAACACAATTTATATAATATTAATTACAAGCAAATGCAATTAATATTTTACTGGTTATTTAGTTAAAATTACATTAAAATAATATTAACTTCCGGTTTAGTTATCATTTAGTCATCTAGATGGCTCTGCTCTACGTTTATGCTTAGATCTACAATAAAACAAACCATCTCCAGTGCGCCCATACGGCCATACTGACAACAAGCGCGCTCTCTGCGCTTGAAAATTACAAATTATAAAGTTTTTATGACTCTACATTCAGGTGGGTAATTAACAAATTACTGCACATCATGCTAAAGCAAGCACCAAGTTACTATCACAATATAATCTTATCCAGTCACATCATGCTAGAGCAAGCAATCACAATAACATCCTCATACAATGACAATACAAAAATGAATTACAGGTTGTACAAAAGTATAGAATAAACGAAAAAGTAAACAGCAACACACAGTTATTATCAGTGAACTGTTATCAGCAGACAGTTACTGGCAGTTTCCAATGTGGTATCAGTAAACAATACAAAATCAGCAATAGTTCTCTAGATTTAAACAGTAAACTTCCAAGTTAATATAGTGATCACAATAAAGAAATAAAGTATTGCAGCTTTAACAAAGTACTTTATAAACAAAATGTAAAGAATTTTATCATCAGCAGACATTATAACTTGCATAAAATTAACAAACAGATGGTAACAACTGAACCACAAGGGACAGTTCAATTCTCAAACAGATTCTCACATTAATAAACATACCATTCAAACAAATAGTTTACAACATTAATAACAGGCAATCGCTCATCTCGAGTCTAGCCTTCCAAACTACAGGCATCATCCATCTCCGATCTAGCCTTACAAACTACAGGCATCACCCATCCCGGGTTCAGCCACCCAAACATCAGGCATCACCCATGGCTAAGCCAACTCGTGGCATCACCAACATAGGGATCTAGCCCACAAACGGCATCACCCATTACGGGATCTAGCCAGCACACGGCATCACCCATCACGGGATCTAGCCAACACACGGCATCACCCATCACGGGTTCTAGCCAACACACGGCATCACCCATCACGGGATCTAGCCAACACACGGCATCACCCATCACGGGATCTAGCCAACACACGGCATCACCCATTCTGGGATATAGCCCTCAACAAAATGACAATATTACAATTAAAAGAGCACAGAATAACAACACAAATACGAGTACAATAACACTGTCACAAAATCAGTTTCAAAAACACAATTATGGAGAACACAGTTCTATAAAACATTTATATAAAAAACATTTTTATAAAACACATTTATATAAAACACATTTATAGAAACCACAGTTATAGAAAACAAGGTTATATAGAGCACAGTTATATAAAACTCAGTAACTTGTATAAAACACAGTTACATAAAAATACAGTTTAGTCATTATACGCCCATACGGTCGACTGCTCAGTCAGTTGTTGATGTTGATCAGCAACAAAGGTTAGCAAACAATGCTGGAGTCCAGCTTAGTACAGCGCTCATGCGGCATGTGTGCGCGTAGCCCACAGACGGAACCACCGACGTCAAAGGGGTGGGCCACCATTATCCATACATATTAATCAGTAAAGGACCGCTCGTCCATTCTCTCTTCACGCTAAGACCAGGACCCAGGTCATCTGCCAGGATGTCATCTTCAACCTGTAAGACTCAACAGGCAGGTGGTGGGCAACATTTCCCACCCAAGTATTAGTTCCATGAACCTTTGTAACTGTAGATGAAATAAACTTCTAATCTTGCAAAGTGGTGCGGCCTATTAAGCTTTATCTATATATCAGGCATGTTCAACCTGTTCATTGGTCTGTAAGTTAGCTTTGCTACAACAGTGTTGGAGGCCATATTTTACACCTAAGGTAAAATACAAAAGACAGTAGACACTGAATTTTCTCAGGTTCTGTCTGACAGTGCCATTTTAGATAATCAAATATTAAAGTTATCAGGATACCCATTTGTAGTTTTGATAAAACAGTTAAAACTTAATATATTCAAAATAACTTTTATCCATATCAGACAAGAAAACAAAATGGCAAGAACAAGGAGAGGCCTATGTTCAGCAGTGAGCAGTCGTACTGTGGATGATGATCATAAATATGTAATGATTTCAAACATGTTGCAGATTCAAGGACTTCGAAAGTACTAGTGCATAATTATTACTCATGTAAGAACAAGTTGAATCTAATATTGAATATTTTAAGGCACAGTGCAAGCTGTGATATTGTTGAACTGTTTGCCAGTTGAGCGGCTCAATTGGCTCAATTTGAGCCATAAAAGAGAAATTTACAAGCTACCGGTATTTCAGAGCAAGATTAGTGCTTTCTTATATCTTTTTATGATTCCACTCAGTTAAGGAATTTACTATAATAAACCATAATATAAAAGTTAATAAAGACATTCAAATATTGGTATTTTATAATGAATTCAACATTTTATTTATTTATATAAATAAACCTTTCTTTTCTGAAATAAATGTTTTTATTTATGATTTCTCTACACATTAACTCTTTCATTAGGTAATTCAATTAATAACTGTTTATCTGAATAAATAAACTCAAACTGACTCTAATCATAACTGACTTGGAAATAAAGCATGAGTAGTCCATACAGTTACTTTTATTTGCTAAGAATAGATACTGCTAAATGGGAAAAGAGACATGGATTTACACATCATGTTCTTTAAACTCACTTATCATTATGGTAATTATGTTGGGTTCCATTGTCTGTTATTATATTACCATATAATCTGTGATATTACCATAACTTGAGCTCCAAGTTGACATTAACAATTTCAACATTATGTTAAAAGGAAATCATGTAGGCACCTACAGAGTCCACAAATATATAGTAAAACCTATTTTGTAACTTTACAAATATTAGTTTTAATGTTTTACCATTGAGATAACCTATTGACTACCAATTGAATGCATATTCAGCGCATCAATTAGCTTATTTAGACTGAAAGCAAATCAGGTAATTTATACAATGCATCTATATCAGAGCTTCAACTTGAAAAGGGCAGTTATACTGTTCTTTACTAATTATTACATTAGTAGAACCACTTAACAACAGAGTTATTTTGTCTTTCTTGTGTAATAAGTGTGTGACCATCTCTGATGTCGAGTTTTACAGAAACTTTCCAACATGGTCGACGTGACTATATGCACAGTAGCGCTGTTATGTACCAAACGTGGATAAACAACAGTTACTTCATTTATACTGTATGTTTATCTGGTAAGTAATCCTTACGGGGGCAATAGGTAATCATGTAAACAAACAGCACCATGATTTATAAAATGTTAAAGGATGCTTCTCAAAAACTCTAATCAAATCAGCTCTGGATAAATACCTCTGTCAGTGCATCAACAACCCGCATCTGCAACCTCTGGTAGAGCTCAAAGCAGAACAGCGTTCGCGCCACAGCATACCCCGGTGACCGGCGTAGTCGCTCTCGCTCGTACGGTAACTCCGACACACCGTGCGGTCTCCGAACAGGGTTGACAAGCGCCTAACACGGCTTCCAAGTGCTTGTTGCATCAGCCTTCAGGTCATCATTGGTATTGGCGGCCAAGCCAAGAGATCCATTACTTTCGCGCCAAATGTTATTTCTCGATGTCTCTTAGGGGGCGCTGATCCCACCGCTGCTTTCAGCGCCTGGGCACCCTCACTCGTCAGGACACCCCAGGAACCATAAATGAAACTAGTTAAATTCACTGTTAACTGCAATATATTTCTTGAACTTCACGAAATCACGATACGAATGTCCGAACCAAAAGTGTCATGGCCGCCCGCTATCGCATCAACATAACTTAGTATCAAAACATATTCAATAATACATAATATTTAAATTATCGTATGTATGAGCTTTCAATTAATCTTTATAATTAAGAAACAATATAGAATTACAGTTCCTTTAGCTAAAGCGTCGAAATACGTCTTGATAAATTTAATTAGTTATGAAATTACAAAAATGTGTTGGCGGGCAACAAAGCTAGCCAAAACTATTAAAGACGATATCAACCAATACTGCGTTAAGAAATATATGTAAATACAGAAATGTAACACAATTTATATAATATTAATTACAAGCAAATGCAATTAATATTTTACTGGTTATTTAGTTAAAATTACATTAAAATAATATTAACTTCCGGTTTAGTTATCATTTAGTCATCTAGATGGCTCTGCTCTACGTTTATGCTTAGATCTACAATAAAACAAACCATCTCCAGTTCGCCCATATATACCTAGTCCCATGAATGTATAATGAACTTTATGAAACCGAAGATGAGGCACGCACAATTTATGTTTATTTCTAGTGTTTATACTATGGACATGACTATTTTTACTATACGACACAATATTTTGTTTAAAGTAAATTAAATTGGCAAATATATATTGGGAAGGTACAGTCAGGATTCCAATTTCTTTAAATCGATACCTAAGTGACACCCTCGGCCCTAACTGATAAATAGCACGGACTGCCTTTTTTTGCAAAATAAATACACTGTCAATATCTGCAGCTTTCCCCATAGAAGAATACCATAGGACATAATACTATGAAAGTAACTAAAATAAACTAGCCGAGCCGTATCAACGTCGGTTAACTGTCAAATTTTTCTAATAGCGTATGCAGGCGAGCTAAATTTCCCACTAAGAGCCAATATGTGTGCTCCCCATTGCAATTTATTATCTACTGTTTGTAGTGTAGTGACACCTTCCTATATATTATGTGTGCGTCTTATTAAATAAAGAGTGTATCTGCAGACGTCTTACGTTTCACTTGTGTGCCTCGGCACACTTATCCCTACTTGGCGACCCTGCCAGCGCACATCATGTAACGCGATTACATACGTTGCTAAGTCGATACATCGAACTAAGTTTATACCAAAAGGTTTTAAGAAATTATCTAAACAACTATTTTTATCGGCAAAATGAGGCGGCGAAAGAAAAAGAAGAAAAAAGGCGCTTAGTTCGCAATTCCATTAACAAAAGACTACCACACAGGTATAGTTGGAGAGTACCTGTACCGCAAATCAGGATATAGACAAAGAAGAATGTAAAGAACAGAGTTTTTGGAGAGAAAAATGTGAAAAGCAGATGTTTTTGGAGAAAAAAATGAGGAGAACAGAGTTTTTGGATAGCAAAGAATGTAGAGTTTGGAGAGCAAAGAATGTGAAGAACATCAAGGATTGGAATTTGGATAAACGGAACAACATATCCAAAGGAGAATTAGGTGCCTATACCTATAGATAGGTAAGAGGCAACCGACGAAACCACTAGGAGATCGCGTCACATGATATATCCTGGCAGGGTCGCCATGTAGTGTAACGATGGGCGACGGGAGTTCAATCGAAACGAGCGTTGCGTTTGAGTGTCGTTTATTGAGTGTTCTAATACAATATAATGTTTAAACCTATATACTGACAATGATTTAGAGGTGCAATACATACAAAGGAGAATTAGGTGCCTATACCTATAAATAGGCAAGAGGCAATCGACGAAACCACTAGGAGATCGCGTCACCGGCTCAGAGTTCGTGAAAATGACGAATCGGCTACGTGAAGGAAGTGGCCAAATGGTGAAAAAGGCGAAAAGTTAGTGTACATTTGTGTTGTGAGTGCTAAAGCCAATTGAGTGCGCGTTGTTCCAAATCCTTGCACACTACAAAGTGTAAAGTGCTTATTAATATAACTAAATACTTTTTAAAAGTTTCATAACAATAGTAATTACTACGTCTATTAAAATTTATTTCTAAAACTAGTTATTATCATACGTCGTTTGGTCGACATTCTATGCCAAGGCGCTATGAATTTGACACCCTGTATCTTATTGCTAACCATTTACCAAGAACGATGTTATGTTTTGCATTCCGTACTAAATATGGTGCACTTTTATTATACGTAATAATGTTATGCGCAGATAAGATGATATATTGTGTATTATTATTAGCAAATAATTATGACGGATCTTAGTGACAATGTATTATTATTTGGTGGTTATTATTTTTACTGGTAAGTGGAGTGATTAACCATGAGCTGTAGAATTTCTAAAAACCAAATTATAATATGAACCGCGCTATATACCATGAAATATTTAAGGATTTGAGGAATACTATTATGTTTAAAATGTATTGAAGGTTATTAAAAACCGAGTATAATAAAATTTTATCCAGTATCTTGATCATTATATACGCGAGTCGTTTTAATGAAAGAACAGAGATGTTATAGAGATTTATAAAAATGCGACTAAATGTAGGCATGACATAATTATAATAATGAAAAGAAATGAAAGTAACAAAATATGAAATAATTGTGACACGATTATGACTTATTTTAAATGTATTATTTTAACTCACGAATGGCCAACGTGGTAATGTAATAACAAACATCGGACTAGACTTATACACGGATATTACAAATTTTAAAATTACTTGTTTGTACTTTTACCTAGGAACAACCGGACATGAGCTAAATATATATTGCTTATTTTAGATTGAAAACGGAATCATTTCTTATAAAAATGTATAACTATTGTTTATACTGTCTAATTATATTATATACTTTTTCAATTCATAAAAAAATTAGCCTATTTTACTTTATTTTACAATGGAGGTGTAGTGTAGTAACACCTCCTACATAATATTTTATATTTTACTAATTACATTAGTTTCTTAGACATAAAAAATGGTTACATATTTTTTATTTTCTTTTGCAATGGAGGTGTAGTGTAGTGACACCTTCCTATATATTATGTGTGCGTCTTATTAAATAAAGAGTGTATCTACAGACGTCTTACCTTTAACTTGTGTGCCTCGGCACACTTATCCCTATATTGTATGTGATTGAGGAATGGAAAGGGTTAGTTGATGGAAAATGGATTTGGATAGAAATAATTAGATGGTTTAGATTGTTTAAGGTATCGATTTATAGTAAGTAGGGAATGATTTTGTTTATAAGGTTCATGTACGCAAAGGACTGATCACCCAAATGCGACAAAATTCTTTTAAACATAATTATTCAATTTAATCGATGTTATTGTGTAGTGTTATTGAATGAATTAGAATGTATAAATGATAATATGATAAAATAAAGTACACAATTAATAATGGCACAATTAAGAACAGTCCTTCATTTTGATCATGGCAGTAAGCGAGGTCTTCTCGGTGAAAATTGTTGGAGACGTAAAAATGTCTTAAATATTGTTCTTAAATATATGAGCTATATGAGATATAATTATGATGAGACGAATATGATGATTTATATGTAATAAAGTGTACCTAAGTCATATCTTATAAAATGGCCAGGCCTGGGTCTAAGATAAATGAAATATGTGTACCAAATATATGAAGAAAGTATTGTGATGAAATGAAAGTAGGTATATGAAAAATAGGTACTGAGATAAGGTGAGTGTATAGAAATCGTGATGGAATTAAATAATTGATTTTATCGTGGAAAATATAGGTAATGCCAGTGAAATATATATATATATTTATATATATATATATATATATATATATATATATATATATATATATATATTAATGTAATTTTGCAAAAAAAGCTAAGGAAATGTAATAAGACCAATAAAAATGTATCAACTATGAATGACTAAGAATGCATACATGAACAATTTAATTTTTTAAATCCATATTGTACCAGGTAACTAATATAAATTTACTGAGACATCATTTTATATAATAGTACCGTATAGTCATTAAGCGACCTATAGAATTTAAGAAAAGTTAATTTAGATTGATATTCGTTTATTTTGTAACCATGGTTACTTTTTGTAACAATTATGTAACTTAATTTTTTTAATGTCTTTTTGATGAGAGTGACTACATACGTTTATTTTTTGTTTAATATTTCTAAATACAATTGTAAAATTAAATTCTTAAATTGATTTTGTGAAATTAATAATTATATTTTGATCACTTTTAATTACAAAAAAAAATGTTATTGTGTAATTTTATTTACTGTTTTATCAAAAAAAATTGTATTCTTATTTTTTTTTTCTTAATAAAGGGGGGAGGTGTAGTGTAGTGCACCTCTAAATCATTGTCAGTATATAGGTTTAAACATTATATTGTATTAGAACACTCAATAAACGACAGTCAAACGCAACACTCGTTTCGATTGAACTCCCGTCGCCCATCGTTACATTGCAGTTATACCTAGGAAAACAGTGTTATTTATTGGTTCTCCTCGTTAAGTGCTAACTTAGGTCCCAGATTCCTTACGTTTGGCAATAAAAATTTAACACATTTAGTTTTCTTAGAATTTAAAACTAAGTTATTAGCTGTAAACCAGTGTGTGACTTTAGTGAGGGCTCGATTTACATCGTCAAAGTTTTCCTTATTTCTATCAACCTTGGAAATTAAAGACGTATCATCTGCAAAAAGAACAACGTCACACAAGTTATTCATGTAATAAGGCAAATCATTTATATAAATTAGGAACAAAAAGGGTCCCAGAACGGACCCCTGGGGAACACCTACTGGTAACCCGGAAGAATGAGCTCCATTTACATCTACATGTTGTACTCTACCTTTAAGATAAGAATTAATGGCGCTAAATGCCAAATCTCTGATACCGTAATGTTTTAGTTTGCGTAAAAGTGTATCATGATTTACGCAATCAATCGCCTTAGAAAGGTCACAGAAGATACCTATAGCATTTTGCGACTGTTCCCAAGCATTGTACACATGCTTAAGTAAAGCTACTCCTAGATCCTAGATCGACCCTTTGTAAATCCGTACCGTTCAGTATGTAGGAGGCTGTTAAGTTTAAAATATTGTATTATATGCGATGCATCTGCGCTCCATAAATAATAAAGAGTTGGTGACATCAACTTTCATGTCCACACTTTGTTATAATGTGTAATATTCGATACCCACGCACACATGCTCACATGTCTACGTCAAATGGATTGAGATTATGCAATGTAGTACATAATGAAATAGATATGGACCATTTTTAACACAGCTACAGATCACGAAAAATGCGACTATCGATATAGGAGAAGAGTAAGCCAGTAGCCAAATGGAGATACCTACGGTGTGCCATGTAGAGCAAAAGCCACGCCGCGCACGTCTGACCTTTTCGAAATTGTGTGCAAATTATACTTATTGTTCTTTATTGCCTATCCCGTGTATGTATGTATGTATGCCTATCCCGTTCATCGGCTTTCACGAAAAGCCGTCGAACTCAGCTTTCATGATCTTGGACGGTTGATATAGGGAATCAGTAACTTTGAATATACTGACACTGGTCTAGGCCAAGGAACATCGCCATCCTTTTGTGTCGCGGCGCTTGCGGCAAACGGCAGTCGTTGGCTGTGTTGAAAGCTTTTGACAAATCTAGTTAGACTAGAAAGCAGAGCTCCAGCGAAAGTTATGGATCCATTCGGGATAACACTAGGACGATCATGTGGGATAAAGTATAATAATAAGTATTAAGTATCCATAAAGCATAACTATGTACATTTTGTTATCGTATACTTATAATAATATTGTAGAGCAATATTATTTTAATAAAGGTATTTAAACTTTCGTGGTCATTTAAACTTATTTTAAATTGTCTTTCGGGATATATACCACGTACCTTTGTTTGGAGTAACCGATATTTCGGCACTGTTGCAAGCGCCATGTTCACGGATGTACTGAGGGTATTGCGGGTGGATGAATGTTACGAGCAAGTATAACGGTCTACCCGCTTTCTTACTTGTTTTTTGCGTTCAATACCACTAGCACTGTTATTACTATCGCACTGTACCCGATCACGACATACTAAACTCACTACGTCAGCTCGCGCTTTGATTTTATTCTTTTCACGGGTTTTACATAGACGTACCACTGGATGCCAGATACTCGACAGTTGAAACCCACCCTCTCTATTGAAATTCTTGAACTTTTTAATTTCAATAGCCTCCCTAACCATTCGAGGTATGTAGTGGCGTTCTGTCGAAAGCACCTGAGAGTTATGTAACTCAATCCAGTGGTCGGTACCCGAGTCTAAGAGGTGTTGAGCTATGGCCGACTTGTGTGGTTCATTATTTTTGACTGCCCTTATGAGTTCCTTTAGTCAGCAAGAGATGGTGCTGTTAGGCGGCAGCCGCGGATGTCTTTTTAAAAAAACACTTTTATTTCAGCTGGAACCACAGTTTATTGCAACAGAGTTTTACACAGACACAAACACTTAATGCCTCACTTTGCTTTACTAAAGAAAATGACAATCTGTTTGCCTTGTTTTATTCATTTCATTGGTCGCGTGGCTTATGGCCCTATATATAATATAAATAGTGCAGATGTCAGCATGTAATTAGGAACTAATTATGGATATAACATCTCCCCTCTTTAGATGAAGCATTATCTCAAGAGATTTATGGGACTCAGGGAATTCTAAAGGAGTTAAAGTGACCTTGAAGTCTTGAATACGAATTTCAGATTCAGTGGTATTTAAAACTGAGATATTGACTCGATTATTCGGTTTTAGACTTACTATACAATTCGCTAAATAAACGCCTTCACTAATTACGTGATCTAAAACAAGCGCTTCGCGTAAGTTATGCAGTTCCGAGATATCATTTGACACCATGCATTCGATTACTGTTTCACAACGCGCTGGTATGATGTAAGTCTGTTTCTCGAAGTAAATCGATAGATTATGACCTCGCAAATTTAAGTACTTGGAATCGTAATTTATATTGGCGTTAATACGAAAGAGATCAGTACCAATTACATACATACATACATAGACTCACGCCTGTTTCCCCGAAGGGGTAGGCAGAGGCATATTAAACGCCCACTTTTCGCCAGTGTTTTGATCCCACGTAATAGGTGGCGAGCCTATTGCCGCTTATCGGGATATTTTGTTTGCCAGAGCCTCGTCCGTTGATCGGCAGGTGCACCACTTGCAGGTGAGGTTGGCTTGGGACCCTAAGTTCTTGGTGGGAACCCTATGCACCCTTCAGTACCAATTAAACCATCATATTTAAGATTTATATCGTCTGTAATGACATGAAACTTGTGCAATAATGTTTATTTACATAACTGAAGCTCTAAGTCAAAGGCACCCAAGGTTTCATTATAAGATACAGAGTTATTGATACCCTTGAGGCGGATTATTTCCTCAGTTAATTGAGGTTTAGTTGACAAACTAGAATTTTTTACGATACTGACACTCGAACCGGTGTCAATGAGAAAGCTAAGAGGCTTTTGCGAACAATTCGTAAAGGTAACGAGATTCTGTATTTATTATTACTTGTTTCAAAAATAGGCACGGGAGCTTTTGAGTTCTCTGGCACTATATTGACCTCATCAAGTACACGAGATTGAGACTTGGTGACATTTGAATCGTTTAGAGGTAAAGACTTAAAATTAGTACAAGTAAGACTCAGATTATTCTGAGGTATTTTATAAGATTCAGTGTAAGATCTAGTATTAAGATTAAGTGAGTTACTTAGACTTGAAGTAAGACCCGAATGATAAAGTTGATCATTGGTATACGAACTAGTAATAGATTTAGGATAAGACTTAGTACTAAGATTTGGTAAATTATGTTTATTTAAAGTAGGACCCGAATGATCCTGTCGATCATTGGTAAAAGATTTGGTATAAGAATTAGGAATAAGATTTGGTAAGTTACTTCTACTTAAGGTACGACCCAAATGATTCTGTTGATCATTGGTAAAAGAACTAGTATAAGAATTAGTATGAAGATTAGGTAAGTTATTTTTACCTAAAGTACGACCCGAATGATTCTGTTGATCATTGGTAAAAGAACTAGTATAAGAATTAGTATTAAGATTAGCTAAGTTATTTTTACTTAAAGTACGACCCGAATGATCGTTCATCAGTGCCTGTCTAGGCGTGATTGAGGCCGGACGTACGTCGTTGCTCCGCAAAATCCCCCTCCAACCCCGCATTTACGTTTTCGCAAAAGTACAAAGTAATTCGTATTCCAAACTCAATCGTTCAAACCATAGACATACTAGTAAGAAACCGTAGACAGGTTACTGACAAGGTAACCGGCGCTTACGAGTGGCACGCATCGCGAAAAGCGTACGCACACTAATATAAATATGTCAAAACGACACACTAAGAATTAGATAAGAAGTGTAAGTGAGATAGCACATCTAATCGCAAGCGCGAAAAAGAGATAAACATAAACTCTCTGTACCGACGCGCATTGTGACATCATGCTGACCGTTTCACAAACAATAATTTGACTCAGATGCGACATGATCACTTTGTCTGTCTTGAGTAAATTCAATTCGCCTCAAAGTAAATTTGATTAATTCGTTTAAGGTAGGGAAATAAAAAGTCGATGTGATTTATTTATAACATTTATTAAACAAGTACATTTTATTCTTCTCATTTCATTCAATGGAAACCTAAAACAGTACGTTAATATAAAAACTGTGCGCTGCGGACCCACCGTAGCCCTGGCGATACCCCTGGGGGTATGGTGGGTCTTTTAAAGCTTAACCGTACTCCTGGCTGAAATGCTCGTAGTGTTGTACCAACGTGCTACGTCGACATTAAACTGAACAGTGTTATCTCTCGTATGATAATTACTTACTACTTACGTTTTTGTATTTTTAGACAAGCGAAGACAAGCGCTAGTACGATGATATGGTGCAACAAGGAGATAAATTAGAGAATAAAACGTTTAGGTATAGTAATACCTAAACGTTTTATTCTCTAAGCATATATACAAAGCATTATAACCATTATCAGTAGCTAATGGTCATAATGCTTTGTATATTATAGATATAATCTGTGGTACTGTTGAAGACCCGTCATCATCATCATCCTAGCGCTGTCGGATCATTCCCACTAGTTCTATTGAACAGTTCTATGATAGAACTAGTGATACTTTTTTCCCACTAGTTCTATTAGCACAACTTGATGAGAAGAATATAACTAATGGGAAACAGTTATAGGAAATTTTCCACTAGTTCTATGTATGTTTTACAAGGGTAGTGTCACAGCATCGCGCTCACATATCCGATCAAATATGTATGTATAAAAATCTGTTAAACGAATGAACGTCACTTTCTGGCATTATTACGGTAGAAAAATTATAAAATCTGACTAATGTCAATTAGGTTGAAAATCGCATGCACCTGTTTTCTGCAATTACTATTGATAGCTGATCACTTTCCGTAAGTTAGTTGTTTTGTAGACGTTCATTTGTTTTGTAGGCGTTCATTTGTTTTGTAGACGTACATTTGTTTTACACCTCAAACAAATGAACGTCTACAAAACATAATTATTCATTCTGATATATGAGCGCGATGTCGTGACACTACGGAACATTCCCAGTAGTTCTATTGAATACCCTTGTAAAAATATACATAGAACTAGAATGGGACATTTCCTATTACTTATCCCATTAGTTCTATTCTCCTCATCAAGTTGTGCTAATAGAATTAGGACAGTTCTATCATAGAACTGTTCAATAGGGCAACTGGGAATGATCCCACAAAATAGTAGAACTTGAAATTAACGAACTGAAATTAATAAACTTATTACACAACAATATTATCTGGGAGTACGGTTAAGCTTTGAAAGACCCACCATACCCCCAGGGGTACTGCCAGGGGTACAGTGGGTCGGCAGCGAAAACTGTGCAGTACAATCTACTTAGTTGTTTAATACTAAAAGGAGAAAAACAAGAACAAGTGAATGGACTTTGATCATCCGTCAATGTTTGTAACTTACGTATGATTTTGTATTTCTATAATAATAATATATTGTGTTGATTCATGCGTGAGTAATTTGCGCAAGCTACTTGTTCAAGTTACCCGCTTGTTCTTGTACATGGTGCAAATAACTGGAGCAAGTAAAGACGCGGGCTACTTGCGCAAGCTGTATGTACATGTTATTTGTTCGTGGTCAAGAGCTACATGTGCATGCTATTCTCCCGGTAGCTTTACGACTTGAATCGCGTCAAAATGTCTCAACGAACGAAAAATCTTTTAAAATCATATGTTAAAAATGTTATTTTAAGAAGTAACATGCGCGAGTGACCCGCGCGCGCCGCAGAGCACGCGAGCTAGTTGCGCGGGTGGCCCGCTTTGGTACATGCTCGAGTCGCTGGACCCGTACATTTGTTTAAACGATATGTTTACCGTGCATATAACCCGCGCAAGTGCCTCAACATGCTCAAGCTACATGCACCGTGTAGAAGCACCCTTAAATCACGGTCGCCATGCAAAGGGCAGGCTTTAACGGGAGAGAAGTGAAAGTATTAGATGCAGATTATAGACTGATTTATTTTTAGGAGTACATACGATATATAAAACATTACTGGATACACGTTACATTATAGGAACATAGATGGCTACATAGGTAATAGGCTAAATATATGATTATAACATCCTTACATTATGACTGAATGAAACAACCATTGGTTTTGCCTTTCATCGCCGTCAAATAATTGTGCTGTATCGGTATTGTTTCTCACTGTCTAGGGAAACAGTCCATCAAAGTTTAAATATTGTCAAACATTCGCTTTTTTTCTACCTATAAATGGGCAATAAAGAGTGCTCGGGTGATGAAAATATCGTTAGTTATTTTTGTTTAATTGGTGATCGACGGTATATAGGACAAACGAAACGCACCATCTCTTGCCGGATAAAGGAACACATCAGGGCAGTCAAAAATAACGAGCCGCATAAGTCAGCCATAGCTCAACACCTTTTAGACTCGGGTACCGACCACTGGATTGAGTTACACAACCCTCAGGTGCTTTCGACAGAACGCCACTACATACCTCGAATGGTTAGGGAGGCTATTGAAATCAAAAAGTTTAATAATTTCAATAGAGAGGATGGGTTTCAACTGTCGAGTATCTGGCATCCAGTGGTGCGTCTATGTAAAACCCGTGAAACGGAAAAACTCAAACCGCGAGCTGACGTAGTGAGTGTAGTATGTCGTGATCGGGTACAGTGCGATAGTGAAAACAGTGGCAGTGGTGTTGTACGCAAAAAACGAGTAAGTAAGCGGGTAGACCGTTATACTTGCTCGTAACATTCATCCACCCGCAATACCCTCAGTACATCCGTGAACATGGCGCTTGCAACAGTGCCGAAATATCGGTTACTCCAAACAAAGGTACGTGGTATGTATCCCGAAAGACAATTTAAAGCAAGTTTAAATGACCACGAAAGTTTAAATTCCTAGATCGACGGAAGAATTAATTGTTTTATTGCAAAAACTGTAACGTTTGTATTATTTTAAGAATTTGTATCACTAATAACCATGTTTGTGGCTTTACAGAAACTGGCTGTGCCCGCGGTTATAGTTGTGTTATACCTAATTATATATGCCTACTATGCCGCACCCATGACTCATAGCGTGGTGGTGCCTATAGCTTTCCAACACTTTTCTTTATCATTTCGAACCAGAAATTGCAGAGATTAGCGCGTTCAACCAATAAATAAATTCTTTAGGTTTATAATATTAAATAGGTAGCTTTAGATAATATATTGTGTAGGGAGATTCCTAGCCTATGTTAATTTGTATATCATAAATTTATATCAACGATGTCAAGATGTAAAATAAGATAGCACCGTGCTGTTAAGCCTAGTGCCCTTTGTCTACGGGGTTAAATATAATGACCACCATAAAATGCTTTAATACCTTTAGTTCTTTAACCAAAAATAAATGCTTAACACCTGAAAAATAAAGTTTAAAATTACAATAGTACTAGTTATTTTAGTCACGACTGCACTTCAAATTGTATTGGAACACCAAATAAAGTAAATGATCACCAAATAAATAGGTTATGTTAGGTTCTCTTGTGACCCTTAATTTAAAAATAGGAGCCCTGCGAAGCAGGGCTCCGACAACTTAGTTTATTAAAGTAGTTGGTGTAACCAAATCCAATTTATGTGTTGGTATTTCATACAACTAAAAAAAAACTTTGGTTATAATTTTACATTAAAATGCTGGTTTAATTTTGGTGATCATTTACTACTTTTGCGTTTACAATGATTTATTCGGAGTCATTTTGTTGAAATAGGATAGGGAAATGTTAAAACTTTGGTTATAATTTTACATAAAAATGCGGATTTCATTTCGGTGATCATTTACTATTTTTGTCTATTATATGTTACTATATCTGGTGGTAAGTTAAACATAAGCCTTTGTTTACATAGCATATAATCTAGCTAAATTTCGTTGAATATCAAACAAGCTCAGTAAATAAGTTTTATGATAGTAATAGATTGTGACGAAGCTGGACAATCCGATTAGGACTCCGTGTCAGTTACCTTTGTTAACACTTTTTATTTATGGTACGCTCTGTAGCTTTTTGAGAGATTTCAAAATCACTACAGTGCCAGCTGGCCTGCAGCGTGCAGTGCGCAGCCTGGCTCTTTTGTGGATAGTCCTTGGTGGATTGAACCCCATAGGATTTTATACTTCGAAATACAGCATATCCAAGTTTGTTCACACATGATAACACTCTTTTCGCCGCATAGTCTAAATAAAGTACACAATTCATGAGTCTCCCGCTGCATAACAACTCATACAAGTTCGTTGATAAATTCGGACACGAACACACACTAACTGATTAATACGACCAGCGAGCCACGAGGCGAGTAGTAAACTACATCATTCAGTTACAGATTTGTCCACGGATTTGTCACCAGCAACAAAACCAACAGATGAGTATGCATGTATTTTTGTGCCTTACAGGAAAATTTTTGGGCAGCGATAGCCTAGTAGAGATACCAACAGACTGCCATGCAGAGGGTATCGGGTTCGAAACCACGGCTTATGGTTATGTTGGTATTGATAGAGAGTACGTTAAGGCGTAGGTCCTGGCTGTCATGAAGATCTTTGATAGTCGTTATAGGGAGTCAGTGCCTATGAGTGAACTGACACTAGTCTAAACCATGTAATATAGCTATCCCTTTGGGTTGCGGAGGTCAGACAGGCAGTTGCTCTGTGGAAAAGCTAATTCAGTCAAACGCGGTTAGACTAGAAAGCGGACCCCGAGTTCAGACTGGGATAACGCTAGGAGGATGACAGGAAAATTTTTGGGCTTCTTTTCTCTATATTGTTCCATCATTGATTGACTGGCAGACAACGCACAGTCAAAACTATAAAAATGCCCATTTTACTTAGAGACCCCAGATGTGGACAGTCAAAAATCGTAGTAGTTGTTATTGCATTGCATAAAAGAGTGTTAAACTAGAATTTTGGGATTGATTAGAGGTCCGTCACGTTCATAGTTTTATAACAAGAAGTACTTTTATATGCTCAAAAAACATTTGGTGTGTACGTACTTTTATTAGGATAGTTAAAGTATTTCGTAGTTTTGAGTAGAAAGGAATGAATTAATAATTTGGTAAGAGTAGAAATCCGAAAGAAAAATCAAGAAGTCGTAAAAGATCCTAAAACATAAAAAAGGCATTCACAATGCGCTCGAGCAAAACAAATAACAAACAAAATAAATTGAATATGACATTATCGACATTTACTTAAGACCTAATGGAAGGAAAGAGTAACCCACCACGCACCCTCGGATTGACCACCCCATCTATTGCAATAGAAAAAGGTTGACAATACCGAACTCCTCTAAAAGGATAAGGGATATAGGAATGGTATGGATTTCAGGAAGATACCTGACTTGCAGTATCCCGCTGTATGCGCCGACTATTCTTCGACACGTGTTTCGGCTCTGCACGAGGCATCCTCAGGAGCGGTGGCCAACGACTGACTTAGGCTCAGTCGGCTTTTTCTATTGCAATAGTTGGGGTGGTCAATCCGAGGGTGCGTGCTGGGTTCCTCTTTCCTTCCATTAGGTTACAATGGAGTTCCAAATTGAATATTATTAAATGTTGGAAATTGAGATTTAGGTAATTAATTGTAAACAGCTAAAAATCGCTCAAGAATCTCAAACAGACCTTCAAACAAAACCCTCGCTGAAGATTAATGACAAGCACGTTGTCTTAGAATAACTTAACGGACATCTTAAGTCAATTTTAATTACTTTTACCTAGGAACTGGCTCTAAATTCCCCTTGTATACACAGAGAGGCGTAGCGTTGGTACAAATACGTATATGAATAGATATATGTTAACTCGTTGGTAACTGAACACACAGTTATCCGTCTTTATATTACTAATTAACTGCCTAGAACGATGTTTCATGTCAAGGGATACGTTTACTGCCTCCTCAATATAGCAATAATTGACTACAGTTCTTTATTGGATTTATTTATACTTCTGCGTTCCATGATATTATCACAATAGGAATTTATGTATGACATGTATTTACATGTCATACATAAATTCCTATTGTGATAATAGTAATATCATGGAACGCAAGAGTAAGTAAGAATTAACGCGATCATACATTTTGGTATTTACCTAAATGTATGATCGCGTTAATTCTTACTTCGATATAACTGAAATACTTCACTGGAGATAATACTACACATAATATGCATTATTAAGATAGCAAAACTGCACGTGACAGAAATGCGCATGTTACGCTGGACAGCGGGTGTCACGATGATCGACAAAGTACGCAACATCCACGTCAGAGGAAGCCACAAGGTTGCCTCCATTACCGAGAAGGTAAAAGAGCAACGCCTTCAAAGGTAGGAGTGGACCTAAATCTACCGACAACGACGCGACTAAGACCTCCTGCCACCTGACTCTCATCAGTCCAAAAAGATCTTAAGGACATGAGGGTAAATGCTACGACCGCTCAAGATAGAGCAAAATGAAGAAGGCAGACAAGGAGAGTCGACTCCAGATAATGGGATAAGGTGAAGGAAAGATGAAGATTAAGATAGCAAAGCGGTAGACTATTTGGAGTCCACTTTTAAACTCGATATAGACTTCTATAGTGCAATTGAAGCTATGTCAAAGCTAATATGGCTCACGAAAATATTATCTGATTGAGGATTGTATACGTGGGACTTTATACTGCAGCTGAGAAGTGTTTGAGTTTTTAAAATGGCTGACCATCAGTGCTTACAGCTGTAGGTTTGCGGCTTTGATGTCATATGAGAATATTAATAATAATAACTATTAAGATGTATTACAGGATGAATAGAAAGCTTACAAACCGCAGGGCAGCTTTGTGGCAAGCTGAATGTGTGTGGAGACACTGCGGTCCCGAATGCTTCAGAGAGTCGGTCAGGGCCTCGTCTCTGGCTTGCCTTTATTGGCTGGTTGGAGTGGATGCCCAAGAACGCCCGCAGGACTTTAGCATCTCCGCAAGAGCTACTAGGTCGGGGGTGGAAGTGTCATTCTCAAGGCCGTTACTACGGGGAAACTCGCCCCGGGTCTCCGTTGTCACGAGACCCGCGATGGCGAAACCGGTGCCACACCGCTCGACACCCCTAGCCACTCGCACCGGTGTTGCCCTCTGGCTGCCTTTATGGTGGACTTCGCTTGCCTTGGTGGCTATTAAGAGAGGGCCCATCCAGTGAGTTGGCGTGTCACCACCTGCCTCGCAGACGGATGCTATTAGAGTATCAGGCAGGTGCCGTTTTTATCCATAGTTTTTATTACTAGTCCATCAAACACCCATCCTCATAGCCGAATTCTATTACATTCCACATTAAGACAATAGTCCTATACGTGCTACAGCTAGTCCATAGCTGTACTCAATAGTGCAGTTGTGGAGGCTCCGTGGCATGTGTCCCATCCACTTTTAGATTAAAACTCTCTACGGGCCTCTGCACGTTGGACCCATGTCCCCGTGTAAGCCTCCCAAAGCACCGGTTATTCTTCTGACACCAAAGTTAGAAGAATAGCCGTGAGGAAAGAGAAACATAACTATTTTATGGAATAACGGTTTTATGGTGGAACCGCTTAAACTATAAAAGCGAAATTATCTGAGTCATATCGTTCTATACCCTGAGTTAATTATAATAATAATATCTTTATCGATTTCATGGACCAAAACTAAATAATAAAAGGAAGATGTTACGGACGTCGTAGCTTTGTGATAAAATTAAGTAATGATCATAAATAATGTAAATAAATATGAATATATAAATAGACTTAAGTAGATATAAGGATGATTCAATAAAAACGATTTGAGAGTAGGGAAATGTTTATTGTTATTCGATTAAGGCTGTTTTATTATCCCATAGTAAATAAGAAATCAAAACATGACGATGTAAAGTGGCCGCGAGCACGATCGAACAGGTTTGAACATGTCGAAACCTGTCCGAACGCCACCACAAGTAAAACTCAGACGAAGCGTTGTGATTGGTCGAACCGAATGCGTTGCGCTCACATGCACTCACTACTTGCACCCTGTAAAAATAGAATATAAACAGGACGGTTTGTTGCACGTGCAGTTCAGTTCAGCAGTAGTTCTCTCAAGAAATCCGAAGCAAAAAGCCGATCCTGATCAAGATTGAATTAAATCAACTCACCATCAAGCCAGGCGTTTCATTCCTTTGGAAGATAAAAATTACAGTACACCTCGACAGTTTGGTCCTACGCTCGCCGGATACAGTCGGATCATCGTTCGCCTGATGAGTTGAAGACAAAGAAAATACAGATAGTGTAGTGTTCCTGAAAATGAAGACTAGAAGTATTGCGGCCAAAGAGAGTGAGGCAGAATCGGGATACGACAGTCGACGTCGCCGAACATTCGAAGAGCCGCCGAGATCACCTTCAACCATTGCGTCCGCGTTGCCGCGCGTCCAATATGAAGTGCCCGCAAGTGGAATCGACAGTGCCACGCCCATCGCCGCTGTGTCAGTGACCGCACCCCCCGCCACCGCCGCGACGGGAGGAGTTGTGCCACCGTCTGATGGTGCGTCCGCCGCGCTTACCGCACCCGCTCCACGCCTCGTACCAGCGAGTCGAGCAACCGCGATCGCGAGTGTAACAGTGCGTGAAGAACAACTCGTCACTCCAAGCACGTCGTTCCAGCCAAGAATTCAGGACTCTGCCAGGACAATGACGGCAAATATGTCAGTGAGAGACACCGCAAGTACGATAAGATAAAGGAGATCTTATAGCAGTGATGTGGCAAGAGTAAAACTAGCAGAATATGAGGCACAAAGAAGAATTGCTGTAATTAGGAACGAGCAATTGGAAATTGAAAAGGCCCTAGTAAACAAACGGTTCGAGTATGAAGTGTCGGCAATTGAAGCAGAGGCAGAGGCTCGTGAAGAGGGCTCTAGACATAGGAGTGAAGACAGGGTGGATGAGTGGCTGCAAAGTATTGACCAAGCCCACCCACCAGTCACCGAAGAGAGAACTCAGCCGCCGCACCCCGCCGCCCAACGAACCGCCGCAGAGCCGAACACATGTGTCGACGCTACAACGCCTGCCATGCCACGCAGGAGACAACGTTCGATCTCACGTTCACCCACAAGAGGGGAACGCAGAGTAGGAAAAGGCATCGAACAACTGGCCGACACGCTGGACAAAATGATGCGTGTACGCCCGCCGCCACGACAAGTGACTGAACTACCCGTGTTCACCGGAGCGGCTACGGAATGGCTGCCATTCAAGGCAGCTTATGAAGATTCAACGAGTGTCTACAAATTCACCGCGATGGAAAACTTAGCAAGACTGAGGAACTGCGTCTGAGGTCCAGCAAGGGAAGCAGTCTCCGCGCTCCTGTACTCTGCGTCTGACCCACGGACAATTATGAAGACGCTAAAACAATACTATGGAAGGCCGGAGATATTAATGGACCACGTGACGGAGGACATAAAGAAGTTGCCTTGGCTCACTAGTGTGGCAAGTGACCTAAACTCGTTCGCAGTGAAGCTACAGAACATAGTGTGTGTGCTATCCAATATGGACAACCGCGGCTACTTGTGGAACCCGATGCTAGTGCGTGAAGTTGTGGACAAATTAAGCCCGCACGTGAAATCAAGGTGGTGCGACTACACCTCTGAGGCAGTGGAACGTCACGTGAGCCTGAAATTACGATATTATCTCGGTTCCTGATGCGGGAGGCTGACCGTGTAATGAAGTACGCCTTCACAAACCCAACGCCCACGCCCGCACCAAAGAGAGAACAGAAAAATGTGGTGCAAGCAAGCACAAAAAGGAAAGCGGGCAGAGAAGTTATTTACGCCACGACAGAAAAAGAAGATGAAAAGAAACACGTATGTCTGTGTGGTGCTGGGGACCATGAAGTGCCTAAGTGTGCCAAGTTTTCAATGACGAGTGTCGACGACAGGTGGAAATGGGCACGAACGGAGAAAGTGTGCTTTAAATGTCTGAATAATCGCCACCGACGAGAGCACTGCCGAGCCAAGCGATGTGGCAAAGAAAATTGTACCCGCCCGCATCACGCGCTGCTCCACGAAGAGATGTTGCAACAAGACACCAAAGAAAAAGCGACGGATGTCAAACAGGCAGCGGAGTCCGTGATGACTGTCTCAGCAAGCAGCGACGCGCCGCATCGCGTACTCTTAAAGATGTGCCCCGTCGTTTTGAAAGGACCAGGCGGTCAAGTGACCACGTTCGCACTAATGGACGAAGGATCGACGATCTCACTCATCGACGAGGATTTAACACGCCGTGTCCAAGTGAAAGGGCCAATCTCTACACTCAAAATACAAGGAGTGACCTCACAGCCACACGAAGAACACAGTCAAGAGGTCAAACTACAAATTCGTGGTCAGAACGGCGACTATCAAGAATTACAAACGATGAAGGACCTACGACTTCATGGTCAGACAGTGGATAAATCAATGTTAATCAAATATCCACACCTCCAAGACATGCAAAAGGACGCATTCTTTGACGAAGCCACACCGAAAGTATTGATAGGTGCGGACAATTGGCACCTGATCGTGACGCGAAAACTACGCATGGGCAAGAAGAATGAGCCTGCGGTCTCGTATACCCAACTGGGATGGGTAATTCATGGGACGGCGCCACGCTCAGCGTTGACTCAAAAGGAGGGTCAACTAGTGCTTCATATCTACGACGTGTCTGAACAGACAGAAGATGTACGGCGCGTAGAAGAAATAGTGAAAGCACACTTCAGGATTGATGCCCTTGGAGTCTCCCTGGCAAAGAAAGTCAGACCAGAAGACCAAAAGGCAATCGACGTGGTCCAACGAACAATGAGGAAGGTTGGTGAACACTTCGAAGTGGGCCTGCCATGGAGAGACGAAGACGCTCCGATGCCCAATAATTATCACGGTGCCGTGAAGAAACTAAAGATGATAGAAAAGAAGATGGACGCCTCTTCGGATTTCGCTGCACAGTATCGCGCTCAAGTAAGAAACCTCCTCGATAAAGGTTATGCCCAAGAGTGCGATGGATAAGAGGAACGAAACAAGAAGATATGGTACCTGCCACACTTCCCGGTCGTAAACCCTAACAAGCCGGGATGGATGCGGCTGGTTTTTGACGCGGCACACCGATACAGCGGAGTGTGCCTCAATGATCACTTACTAGAGGGACCTGACCTCCTGAGATCGCTACCAGGAATCCTCTTCAGATTCAGAGAACGTCAGGTAGCCGTGATGGCAGATATTCAAGAGATGTTCCTCCAAGTAAAAATAAGACCACAAGACCAAGCAGCTCAAATGTTTCTTTGGCGAGATGAAGAGCGTGATAAGCCACCGAAAAAGTATAAGATGATATCAATGATCTTCGGGGCATCGTGCTCGCCGTTCATCGCGCACTCAGTGAGAGATGCCAACGCGAGACGGTACGCACAAGCATACCCCAACGCTGTGCAAGCAATAACATCGAGCCACTACATGGACGACTACGTCGATAGCTTCGCCACAGAGGAAGAAGCTGTAAGTACAGCACAAGAAGTCATGAAGATACATGAGAACGCACACTTCAACCTCCGTGGATGGTGCTCTAACAGACCTAATGTGGTGGACAACGTGGCTACAGAAAAACGAGTGCTCAAAGCCGAAGTGAAGCTTGGTCAGACACAGGAAAACTCCGATAAGACACTCGGTTTGCTCTGGCATACGGATCAAGATGAGCTAGGCTTCAACACAGGGCTTAGCCGTCTAGCACCAGAAGTGAGGATGAGAGACAGAGCGCCGACGAAAAGAGAAGCTCTCGGAGCAGTGATGGCCGTCTACGATCCCCCCGGTCTCATCAGCCATTTTACTATCACGGGTAAAATCATACTTCAAAACCTGTGGAGACACGGAGTGGGATAGGATGAAGTGATTCCCGAAGAAGACGCACAACATTTCGAAGAATGGCTCCGAAGTTTGAGCATGGCCACAAAACTGCGAGTCCCCAGGTGCTACGGCAAAAGCTCGGAAGACGACATAGAGCTCCATGTCTTCTGTGACGCGAGTAAACAAGCATACGCGGCGACCGCCTACTGGAGGATCCTGAAACCAGATGGAAGAGTGACTGTGAGGCTGGTTGCGGCTAAAGCAAGGGTCGCACCATTAAAACCAGTAACCGTCCCTCGACTCGAACTCCAAGCGGCAGTGATCGGCGCACGATTGGCGGAAACAATTGTGAGAGAACATAGAGACAAGCCCAAGAACGTGACGTATTGGACGGACTCACAAACCGTTCTGCGTTGGATAGAAAAAGATGCCATCAAGTACACGCCCTTCGTGGCACACGGCTTGGGCGAAATAGCGGAGCTGACCGACGCCAATCAATGGAGATGGGTGCCCACGGAACAAAACGTGGCAGATGATGCAACGCGCCCTAATTATAAACTACAAATGAAACCAGAAGACAGATGGTTCACCGGGCCTGAGTTTCTATATGATGAAAAAGAACTCTGGCCGAAAGAGAAAGCCAAGAAAGAAGACCAAGAGGAAGAAGTGACTTATGTGGTCACAGAAAAGAAACGCACTTCTCATCTGCCCGACATATGCAGATTCTCCTCATATGAGAAGCTGATACGAACTACAGCGCTACTCTTTCTCTTCAAGGAAAAGTACAAAAATCGAGCTAGCCAGATGACCGTCGACCTGATAGAAAAGGCCGAGAAGACATGGGTGAAACAAGCGCAGCTCGACGACTACGCAGAAGAAATAAGACTGTTGGAAAAAGGAAAACCAGTGCCCAAGCCCAGTAGCCTGTATAAAATGGACCCTTACTTGGAAGACCAGATTCTCAAAGTGAGAGGGAGGATCGGGCACGCTGTGGTTCCAGACACGAAGAAAATGTCGGTCATCTTACACGGCAAGCACCCGTTTACCAGACTGCTAATAGAAGACGCCCATCGAAGGGCCGGCCATTCAAACAACGAACGCGTGGTCAACGACTTAAGGCAAAAGTACTGGGTGGTCAATCTGCGCCCTACAGTAAGAGCCATAGCGCAGCGATGCCAACTTTGCCGCATCAGAAGAGCGACACCAGTAAAACCAGTCACGGGGGACCTACCGATGGAACGACTAACAGAGACGCAGCGACCCTTTATTCACTGCGGAGTCGACTATTTTGGGCCAATGACAGTGGTCATAGGAAGAAGACACGAGAAGCGCTGGGGAGCACTGTTCACTTGTCTGGTGACCAGGGCAGTTCACCTGGAACTGGTGGCGAGTCTGTCGACCGACTCGGCTATAATGGCCATAAGGAGAATGGCAGCACGACGAGGTTGGCCCCGAGTAATGTACTCCGACAATGGCACCAATTTTCGAGGAGCAGACACAGAACTGCGTACGGCCTATGAAGAATGGGCCAAAGAATTCGTCCACTTCGGACTTTCACACCGAATGAAGTGGAAGTTCATACCACCAGGGGCGCTGCATATGGAGCGAGCGTGGGAACGATTGGTACGCTCTGTCAAAACAGCGCTGAGGGCGACACTGCATCAGCGGGCGCTAAAAGAAGAAGCACTGTTGACCCTGATGGTAGAGGCCGAACACTCTATAAACTCTCGGCCTCTCACCCACGTTTCCATCGATCCCAAGGATCCGGAGGCGTTGACTTCGAACCACTTCCTCAGGCCTTCCCTACACTGGGCCTTGCGAGGAGGCCAGCCGAAAACAGTGGAGAGCTGCCCAAGTGCTCGCCGACCATTTCTGGCGACGCTGGGTAAATGAATACCTGCCGACGCTGGGTAAATGAATACCTGCCGACGCTGGTGCCCAGAGGGGCATCCGACGACCGACGACGACCTCTGCGCGTTGGCGACCTGGTTGTCGTCATCGACGCCACACTGCCACGTGAGACGTGGCCCCGAGCCTTCGTGGAGACTACATACGTCGGTCCAGACGGCAAGGTGCGATCGGCCGACGTCAGGACTACAGCGGGCATCCTACGGCGTCCCACGACGAAGCTCGCCGTCCTCTGCATGGAAGATAAGGCTACGGTAGCCCTGCGCCGGGGGGAGGATGTTACGGACGTCGTAGCTTTGTGATAAAATTAAGTAATGATCATAAATAATGTAAATAAATATGAGTATATAAGTAGACTTAAGTAGATATAAGGATGATTCAATTAAAACGATTTGAGAGTAGGGAAATGTTTATTGTTATTCGATTAAGGCTGTTTTATTATCCCATAGTAAATAAGAAATCAAAACATGACGATGTAAAGTGGACGTGAGCACGATCGAACAGGTTTGAACATGTCGAAACCTGTCCGAACGCCACCACAAGTAAAACTCAGACGAAGCGTTGTGATTGGTCGAACCGAATGCGTTGCGCTCACATCCACTCACTACTTGCACCCTGTAAAAATAGAATATAAACAGGACGGTTTGTTGCACGTGCAGTTCAGTTCAGCAGTAGTTCTCTCAAGAAATCCGAAGCAACAAGCCGATCCTGATCAAGATTGAATTAAATCAACTCACCATCAAGCCAGGCGTTTCATTCCTTTGGATGAAAAAAATTACAGTCCACCTCGACAGAAGAGATGTTTAAATTGTGCTTTATCACTGTAGAATTAGCCGATTAGAATTACCCGTCGCATAAATTCCTGAATAAATTCCATGAAACCCACATAAATTTTTAGGCACAGATACAGCTTTGTTTAAAAGATGCGACACATTTTTCTTGCTTAAATTTACCTCTTATTTTTTATTCTTTAAGCAGTTTAGCGGCGCTGAAGTTACATAAATAATAGTGAAATACCTATAATAATATAATAATTTTAGGAAAATAGAAAGGCAAACACAAAATTAGTTCGAAAACGACCCACCAGACCCATTGTCGGTCTATCCTACTGTGCACAAATACGATACAACCTATTGTGAGCCTGTGAAAAAACCCCTAATATTTTATGACATTTTATTGCGTGTCCTATTCAACAAGTACACAGAATATGCGGAACATGGGGTTACATTGACACGGCACTACGGAAACCGGCCACCATAACATGTCCCTAATATCCGGTACTGAGCATAGCTTATGGTGTATTATGGCGATATCTCTCACCTCTCATACTTTAAATACTTCGTTAACATATTAAGTATTGCCCTAGAACCATAACTGGTAGGTTTCTTTAATTGTTGAGCCTGTTAGAGGTTCAAAGGTGTAAAAGTAATTGGTGGGCCGCATGTATGTTACAATGTTTTTACCTAATATTGATATGAGACATTCTGTCAAATCTGTTTAGACCGAATTCGAAAAAAGACAAAACACTTGGGTGCATGCGGGATTAAACTAAGACAATAATAAAGCATTTTTCTCTGTAGTGATAACTGTAATAACAAATTAATTGTATCTTAGCGTAGCTGTAAAGATTTAAATACAATGTCACTTAAATTAGCTGCCAACCCGCACTTAGCTAGCGTGCCTAAAGGCTCGGGTCGAGCATGTGACTGATGATGATCTCTTAAATTGTAGCAATAGGGTGCTTACCTATAGAACATTGCGGTATTGACGTGACAGATTAAATTATACCTATCCAAATCTCAATCCCTTACCTATTTTTAGGAATTGTCTCGTGTTGTTGTGCGTGTCAGTAAGACAGTCGCTCTGTGGAAAAGCTTATAAATAAAATAAAGATTGGTTTAAAATAAAAATATATTTATTAAACTGTAAGCATATAACAAATCTGAGAGGATATTTATTACTGTTGTTGAAAGCCCCATGATTAAGGAAGAAGGCTATCTGACATCATGCTATGACCTTAAGGAACGGAGTAACAATAAAATAGAATATCAATGTGGATTTGCGGTTGACAATAGTACACAGATAGTATACTATAAAACAGCTGCCAAAAGTCTGCATTTATAACATAGTATGCATCATGTCCATCATGTATATATTTGCTGCCAATAGACATTGCTAGTATTATATTTATTTATATTTATTATATTGCTTAGTATGTTATTGCTACAGTAAGCAAAATGGTTAGAAGAAGAAAGAAATACATTTATCTGTCCCGTTTTCCCATCGCATATCTTAAGTCTCGCTACTAATTGGCGATTTAGTGCTCTAAAATCTAGTCACATAGTAACTTTTAAAATAGATCTTTTATTTTAAACTAAAGATCGTAGTGGAAATGATATATAAATGTGATTAAAAATAATGGCTAAACCAAATGACACTCGTGCTAGTAATCATACATCAACGTCGACTGAAGGTTAAATATTCATGCAGTACCTTTACCGTCCCTAAATTTGAAACCTTTTTGAGGTTTGCGTTTTTCGTGTTAATTATTTTAATATATTATTGTTTTGCCTGTCTATCTAAATACTTTATTCATTTAATTTTAAATTTTGACATAATTAGGTACATGCAGACATCATAAACCTGTCACTCCGTCACATTTTCTATAAAATGTTCCTGAAAAATATATCCCACCAGTTTATTTTGTATTTATTTGCTACTGTTAGTTCTTGGAAATTGTGCCGTTTATGTAATCAAATGTAAACTCAAACCATTTTACTTGTAATAGTTTTGAAAAGCTGAATATTTCCTTTTCACTATTTTCCACGTAAAATCTAAGTATAGTACTGAGATATTACGTGGAAATTAACATAATCACTCAAAATATTTAATGAAGCATTTCCTTTTGATCATTATTTATTCTGTAAATATCTTTGCAGATAAAACAATTGACTCAAGCGATCCATAAATAATAAACCTCGAAGATGTTGATAGAACGGAGTTGTCAGAATTAATGATGAAAGATTAGACACGCAAAAAATTTAAATAATTCAGATACAATGGATTTGTTTGAAAAAACTACCTCTTTGAATAAAATATTATTTATAACTTCGCTAAAATATGACAAAACTTGTTTCAGATGGACTGAAGATCACTTGAAGAGAGTAGCTGGTAGCGGCTAGATAGCGAAAACGGGAGAACATCTTTTAGCGTACCCTAGAGGAGGCCTGCGTCCAGCATTGGACTGCAATAGACCGACGACTTACCTGTTTCAGTTGCATTGCTTGGAGAGTTTTTAGATCATAAAATAACTGTTACATAACTAAGTAAATTCAAACAACATTTACTTGAGGCAATTTCTTACGCTAAATTCGGCACTGACAAATTATTACTAAAGGAAATAAGTCCCGACTGTTATTGACAAGATACATAAACGTCATTAGCTATTCGAGTGTAAAATGTAAGAAGTCCAGGTGTAGATGAACACATTGTGCACAGGTGATATAATTAGTACGGGACTCGCGAGTCACCCAGCCGTTACATTAAATTCGTTTGTCGAAACAACGACACATGTAGCCACGCCACAAGGACAAACTTGTTTACATGACACGATTTTAGAAAATACTGGTAAAGACGCTGAGTTTGGTACTAAACTTTACTATTTAGTGTGTGAGTATTCCTAGTTTCTGTATAAGAGCATAATCTTGGCGTTTTAGGTAGTTTATATTATCAATTCTGTTCCTGCATATATTTCATCCTGGATGTTTTGTAAACAAAACGCCAAAGAGATTACATTTTATGACCTGGGGGATTATACGAATATTTAATAAACAGACACAAAATACACAGACTCAAAATAACAAATTGTAGATTAAACCTACAACACTCGGCGTAGTTCTTAAACCTCTACGCCATACGTAGTGCAGTCTATTATCGATATCTGTGGTAAAACACATATACAACTCACACAACCACAGAAATGAATCGACTAGAATGGTGATAGTCACTTAATTCCTTACGATGCATGTGTGGCACTAGTTCAACAAGCCACGCGCACTGCGTTGACGTGGCGTCGGCCAACTAGTGAAGAGACACACATTGTCAGTTATCGATAACATTATAATACTACGTATACATCGTTAATAATAAATATTTTGTAGTGTTTAAAAAATGGGTATATTGAGAGCAAATGAAAAACTTAACTTTAATTAATTATTTTAATGACAACACAGCCACAGTCACTGTTCAAGGACAGTGACTGTGGCTGTGTTGTCATTAAAATACTTAATACATATTTATTAAACAATTGTCGCTTACTGACCGTTGCCCTCAATTTTTTTGTTAAGTAGCGTAACCTGTGTCTATATATCTATCAGTTACTGCGCGTATAAGGTGGATAATGTGATTTTCATTATTAACTATCTGTGTGCAAAATTTCATCAAAAATCCGTTTAGTTCTTGTTGTGTCATAGAATAGAAACTATTCAAACTTAATTAAGTATTTATAATTAATAAATATAATTAATAATATCAGCCGACCGAAGATAAACATAATATTTTTTTTCATTTCAAGTGAGTTAATTATATTAATAATAAATTAAAAGGAAATAATTTACACTAAAACTACGTTCACAATATTTATCGATAAGTTTTCATGTTCGTGAAAGTAACATCACTAATTCATTCAAAGGTTGAGTCACTATTGTCACTAACCAATCACAGCGCGTTCGCCCTACCTGAATGTGCCGGTGCCGCGGAATAGTTAGTTATTCAGCGTTATTGTGATTCCCGTTTGTTCGACGTACATTACGCGCCCACTTGATGTTTTTATGTACGCGCGATGATTAGTGAGAGCAATGTATACGTAATTTGTCGAATAAATATACGAGTTAGATCGTGATTGACGAACATGGTAGAAGTGGAATAATTATTTTAAATCTTAATATATCTCGTTTATTACAGTATTTAGTACTTATAAATGATACGAAATCCCTCCTTTCTTTATGTTTACTTCCACACTTTTATTACGGCAGTTTGCGACCGCGCAATATGGCATATTTCCGTATTTTTTTTAATATTTGCAGCTCGTAGGTATATTCACTGGCGGCGCGTGGCGCAGTGAGCGCCCGCTTAGATTATCAAGCAATATATTGCTTATGGCCGGCACGCGGACCACGCCTACTTCACTATTCTAGTAGATTCATTTCTGTGCACACAACACACTTAAATCCTCACGCACGATAATTTAGTAAGGAGAGTTGCTAGCTTGAATTTAAGTTTTTGAGATCGTGTCGTGTCAAAACGGTTGAAGTAAGTACCCAAGTAATAAGACTTCTCCATCACATTCAAAACAGCAATTAGTGAGGCTGCCCATTCATTTACACCACGACTGGACGTCTGGTCGTCTGGCTGACGCAATAGTTTCACACTTGCAAAAATAACACGTGTGAGTACTGAATGTTTTATCACATCAGTTCACTGACCTTTATACTTAATACTTATATATCAGTCTCCCGTCTGGCTACCGTGGAAGTACTCAGTTCATAATAAGCACAATATATGTCACTTTTTAAAACAAGGATTTTTAATAAAACTATACTAGACTTATAATAAAGCAGCCTCATATTACTTTCAGTTTAAAGGAAGGTGAACGTAAAGCAAAGCAAAGGGAACCGTGCGAAAGTTAACTAACAAGATCAGAGACGTTTTGAATATTATATTTAAGTTACAGTGCCTGATGTAATAACCGTGTATAACATTAGTCAGAATCGTATCAAAAGGCAATTCTTAGCCGCTGTTTACTTGAACGGTATACAGCAGTAGGTATATTAAATGTCTGTGCATATCCAAAGAGAAAACTTTTTTAAGATGGGACAGGGTTATGTGAAGTGCAGCAATGGCGCTTAAAAGCTCACACACGCCGTCACATCATATGTGTAATATTATCACATGTATATTATGTATATTTTATAAGGGTCACTTGACCCCCCTTTATTGAAACGCCGTTATTATTTCGCTCTCAGTTGACACTTATAGCAACATGAACGGAGTCCATTCTTTCTGTTTTCTTTCATTTTTAGAAATATGATTAATCGCTGTGTTAGTTCTGACAGTTAATTACGGTCTCAAAACGTGGGTACATGCCGATAAGTATATAGGTTCACTTGTTCATATATTCCATTTACTTATCTTTGTAGAATAAATTCAGTTCAGGTTCAGGTTCATGTCAGATAGTTTTACCATATCACGAAAGTATAAAGGTTTGGTCAAACACAGTATCTCGTTTTGACATTGCAGCGTACATAGCAACACTTTTAGTGCAAATTTACAATATCCAGTTGAACAGACAAATATCCAATTTTAATACACTGCCAAACATTTTGTTTGCCATAACCAATCCGACTGCCAAATGTTACCGTTGTGTTTTGCGTTAAGCCGGATAAACGGAGGTATCACCATTTTCATCACAAATTATTTGCTAGTTTCAAATTTTTTATGTATTTTAAACTACAAGTACGCTAATCTTCCATTCATTAATTCCAAAAATCCTTGTTCAAACGCAAAAGTTATCCGATTGAATCTTTGAATCTAACATCCATATTCCTATTATACATGAAAAAGTAACTCTGTCTGCTTTGCATCGAATCTAATCAAAGAATCTTGGCCATTTTTGACCTAAACATGTCTAGAGATATAACTTATTTTAAAATTAAGGTTATTTTATAGTGTAATGATTTCACATACAATTAGATTTTATAGAAGCCTAGGTAAAAAGAAAAGTTTTGGGTTGTAAAGATGTTCTAGATCTCGTGAACGCATCCTTGTCAAAATATTTTTTATTCGCTGCATTGTTATAATTATTATCTGTCCCCGATAATACTTCCTTGTTTAGCTACGTTCCATTTCACTTATACCATATCTATATCGACTGGTTTTGTCAAAACCTCGAGAAAACTTAATTTTATATATAAATTGAATCAAGTTGTTAAAAGCTGATCATAAATTAATGTATCTTTTTATGCTAAAAGATATAAAAAGATAAATATAAATTTATTTCTGCCGTTGAAAGTATTGGATAAGGATGCAACGGAACGTAAAGACGCCGCCGGTGACATTGGACATGGGAGAATCTGTCAAATTAATACGAACTAATTTCGGTGTATTATGCAATTCCTAGGCCCTCATAAGAAAAACTGACTTCACAGTATAATTTCTTGCTCATAGAGCTACTTGTTTTCGTACATTTTATCTAAAGATGCAATAATTCATTATAAGGTCATTTAGTGTATGAGAAGTGGCCATTGTTCTTTGACGATCGGTTGGCGCCGCGGGGATGTAAGCGACTGCTACGCCGAAGGTTGCGGGTTCGATTCCCGCTCAAGTCAAACATTTGTGACACCCACTTTTCGCCAGATATACCTTAGTCCCACGTAATAAGGGGCGAGCCTATTGCCGTACTGGGCACATTTCCAGACTCCGTGCTGCTACTGGGAATTTCGTGACAGAAAAACCCAATAACACTGCCCGACCCAGGACTCGAACCCGGGACCTCCCGATCCCACGCGCACATTTATGCCGCGAGACCAAGGAGGCAGTCGTATAGGGTTTGATGTCGAGTTTTCCGTCTCTACGCAAAGATGGTATTTGCATCGTGTTATCCCTTAGTCGCCTCTTACGACACCCACGGGAAGATAGGGGGTGGTGACACTTGTATTCTATGCCGTCAACCACACGGCATAATATGTATGTATTTACAAAAAAAAAGTATATATGTTTGTTTATCCATTATCTATTATCCATAGTACAAGCTTCTGCTTAGTTTGGGACTAGATGGTGTTGTCTGAATCTGGTAGAATACTACCATTATTATTATTAATCCGCTTCCCCTCCTTAAATACTGCTTACTTTTAATTACATTTGGTATAGAATGAGCTTGAATCCAAAAATGCATATAAGGCTACTTTGCACACCTCTAAGTAACCAACCAGATATTAGACACATTTAATCATAAGCTTAGACAGTTTTATATAAAAGTAACTCGTTATTTAGACAGACAAATAGATTCACTGTACATACTTACACATGCAATACGTTAGCCAGAAGTACAGAGCAGATATTTATCGTCGTCGGTTGCATTACGGTGCCTGCGTTCAGAGCTGCGGTGACACTGTGATCAATTGTACCACTCATTGGGGCACTTATCGTATCCTGAGACGCTCTTATCTCTATACCTACTTCAATATCGACACTTAGCAAGTTAAATCGAACTCTAAATTTTCGTATTATCTACATAAGAAACTAAGTATTGGGTTTACGAGTTATGCTTTAATAATAATGCTTAGTTATCGGCTATAACGGCAAAGCAATCATCCGAAGACGCCAGAAAAGTGTATTAATTTGTACTTAATAGCATCGTTTCAATAGAGGAATTATACTACCATTAACATGTCAATTAGCTGTTACTGCTCTCATAGGGTTTTATAGAACATTTAGTCTCAAATCGACCTTAATGACATCGTAAGATGTGTGTATTCTTTTCTTACTACGTTAAGGGCGGTCAACGAAAGGGCAATAAAGTATGACTGCCGCTTGAAATCGTGAATTCGGACTCATGGTATCAATATGCATCATAACTATGAAGGCAGTACAGTATGTGTATTAGAGAGCTAATTTTACTATCCTGCGACTCTGCTGTCATTAAGAACTTTACTAAACAATGATAATATCACATCCTGAGCTTAACCATAGCATATCACTGTCCCTAGCTAGTTCAGATAGAATTGGCTTGGTCAAATCTGGTAATAGTATAGTTACCTCCGGGCTTCAAGGAAAACGTCTTGGCTCGAATGATGATAATCAAACTTTGTGTACTGCAACTGCAGCACATAGGCCAGAACGATGCCAGTCAGACATAACTCATGAGTTCCAACCCTCAACAAAGGGCGAAGAAGACCTATTTTGCAACCTTTCCTTAACCTACAGGAAAAATAGACATAACCGAAAGATGGCTTTACTTCTGGAGCTTTCACTCACCGTAGGATGCGCTACAGTAGGATAGAATTTTTTTTTCAGTGGAAGGGCAGAACTATTCTATCTTAGTCAAGCTGACATACATATGAAGGATTTTTCTATATCATATTATTTTTCACTTTTTTGGTCCCTTAACCGTATATATAAAATTATTGCGTTACTGTTTGACTCACAGACACGCTACAGGCGAAACTACTGGGCGCATGTAGGTGAAATTTGGCATGTCTGATCCTTGAGGAGTTTTGGGGGGAACTATGAGAGGGTTTTTGGAAATTCCTTCCCTAGGGGGGTAATACAGAGGGTCAGATATTTATTGAAACTTTTTATTCCTTCAATTGATTAATTCAAACTTTGTTGCGGTTCATCAAGTGATGATAGTGAATTCACCCCTAGGACGGTGGTCTAAAAAATGGAGCCCAATATGTATGAACTTTTTACTGGGTGTAAAAAACTGATAACAGTGATCAGTACATGATACTAAAGCCCTCGCTAGTCGAATTTAGTAGTAATCCATGATAATTATATGTAGTTAAAAAATATATAAAAAGAATAAAAGCAATATTCATAAAATTTGTTTCAGATTTGGCATTACTAACTAAAAGGGTAAAACTTTGTACTAAACATTTTATTTAAGCAATAGTAAATTACTTTTTGGATATGGTGTATATAAAATAAACGTGCTATCATATTAAAGCGTATTTCAAGGGAAACTCTTACAAAAATATTAAAAGATAATTTCAAAGCTTGTCTATAATGGATATTTAGATTAGGTATCGATAATACATTATAGTTAAACTACTACTCCCTACAAGAATGACAGGCCCTGTCACTGAAAGCTTTGAATTTGGTCAGACGTTATTCCTTTAACAATACCTACAGAGCTTGAAGGACAATATTTTTCAAAAAAATTGACATAAAAATATAATTCCTATGATAGGCTTTGATAATCCTATCCTAACATAGCGCCATAGCATTTTTTACAGTTTGCACCATTTTTATATTTCTTTAAAACTAAAATGGTACAAAATGTAATTAACGACAGACTAACTACGACTCTAATAAAACAATAACTTACATAATTTTCAAAAGATCCTTCCTGAATACATTGCTATCATATTCGGTAGCTAAGAATTTATACAGACAATGGTTACATAAGCATAAGAAAACATAAGAAAATCTATAAATGATGGCAAGTCGGACAGATAAAGTAAGAAGAAAAAAATATAAATCCCTGAATTTATGAAATTTCTTAAAATGCTTATCTCGGTGAGTTATTGGCTCCGTCCCAGCGGCGAGCACCTAGATCTTGTGAACGTCGCTTATTCGACGCGATCTCAACAGAGATTCATGTTTGTTGGACTGGTTACTGGAGCAGCATATTGATTGTAACTTATTGAGTGGATCGAAGTGCGTCTGTGACGTCAAAGATATGAAAGAGTACGCATATAGAAGCCTATTAAGGGGTTGCTGGAGGCTTGATTATGCGTACAAGTCTACTTATGTACCCATAGAAATAGTTTAGTTTTGTTCACATAAAACAGTATATTTTATTTGTTGCATATGTGTATACATTAACGAAACTATATAATGCCAAAATATTGGGTTTAAAAAGACATGGAAACGTCATTCTTAAAAATTTTAAAGAAAATACGGATCTATACAAGGAAAACAGTATAAATTTGTTATCTAAAATCCACACGTAGACAACAAAAATATATATCGCATTCTCCCCCCCACACGCACAAATATATCAGCGTGCTGCTGCAAACATATTGCAAAAGGGAGATTTAACGCTTAAGGCACTGTCTGCCAGTCTCTCAAACATATGAATGATGCAGATAACGTGACAGCTCGAAGGTAGGTTTACTAACCAGTTTTAATACACGTGTAATAATTGGTACCAATGACTTTTACTTAATACGAGTGGGACTAAGGGATTTATTATGTACTGAAATGCTTGTATTAGTAATGATTTAATGAATAATAAGAAGCTCATTTTTTTTGAAAACATTATATCATCATTTGTTCGCTGTATTGAAAATACCAAGTATATCAAAAGTATGCAACATCTTTCCAAGCAATTTATTCTTCCTTTTCTCGGAATATTTGCGAGATATTTTCCAGTGAAAGATTCTGTTTAAGGTCTTTTTCCTTATGCTGCTTCTTTTAAAAATGTATAATGTAATTTATTTATTATACTTTGACATGATGGAAGGAGAAATAAACACAAACGTTTTTTTATTTATTTTACTCAAGATTGAATAATATTTTGGGGTGCCATTTGCCTCGCCAATGTTTAATCCGCAAAGCTGAAAGTTGAAGGTATTGTCGCGGATTATAGTATTGATATTATATATAAACCGAAAGAACCAGAATGTGTACTCTCAAACAGTGGACAGAACAAGGGAATATCATATTAAAAATAGGCGAGTCAATCAGGAGAGGAAGTTCATATAAGACATCATTCTGATTGAAATTCTATACTTGAATATATATTATTCGTTAATAGAAATCTTTTTCTATCTCGTTGGTCTCGCGGCATAAATGTGCGCGTGGGATCGGTAGGTGCCGGGTTCGATTCCTGGGTCGGGCAGTGTTATTGGGTTTTTCTGTCACGAAATTCTCAGTAGCAGCACGGAGTCTGGAAATGTGCCCGGTACGGCAATAGGCTCGCCCCTTATTACGTGGGACTAAAGTATATCTGGCGAAAAGTGGGTGTAGAAGAATACACCTCTGCCTACCCCTTCGGGGATAAAAGGCGTGACGTTATGTATGTATGTATGTAGAAATCTTAATAATAGGTTTTAGGTAGGTCTTTATAATTGTTTTTTATATCACCCCTTTATTCACTCACTTAACAACATATTGTGTTATGACCAAAGTTAATAAATAAAAAGATCATTACAGTGAGCCCTTAAGAAATCGTATTCCTAGAGTTTCTTTTAAGACGTGTGGTCCCGCCAATTGTAAGTAGAAGTACGAAACGTTGCGGTCTTCTGACATTGCAATTTCAGAGTACAAGGCAAAAACCTTTGACGTTCGTTTGCCTACAACCAAGCTTGATTAAGACTTTATTAAAATTTCAGGCAATTTCAGGTGGAAATGAAGTTTATTAAGATATTTTATATTAATCCTTGTTTATATTGAAACAGTAGCAAATTATTTGCTTCTAGCCTTATCTTCACCGGACAGCGCTTTTGACCGCTTGACTGATGAAAAAATAACTCCCGCCAACTCACTCAACACTGGCAACATAAATGAGAGCGTGACAAAAAAGTACAATACTTAAATGAAGAGTTTTGCACCCTGTTATTATGTAGGTAGGTAACGAACTGCGAAACTTTGTTTGCACATTTCTTTGTTTTAGCATAAACGAGCCTTCTGCGTACCTGCTAATTACCCAACGACGCCGCGCCAAAAATACAGTTATGATCACATTAGCAATCTTTGTAGCCTTTTAGTGCTTTAGAATTCGTAGAATTACGTTTTTGTGTGTTGCTTTGTATTGTTTAACAGAAGTTTTGTGTATAGTACGCTTGCATATTCAGTTTAGTAAATAAAATAATTTGTGCAGTATTCGAAACAGTCAAAGCCTGGAATATCGCGCAACAAATGCGTAGAATCTTATTTACGTACTTCTCGATATAATTTGAGTTGCTTGCCTTTTAGCAGATATCGAAAATGATGTACGTTACTCACGTCACCACAATAAACATTCTCAGAAAACAAGTCAAACCCGTCCCCCGCTTTAACTGGAAATCTTTCAACGATTATAATCCCGAACAAACCGGACGGCCCACACATTTCCATAATTATCCTTCGTCAGCCGGTAAAAACACCGTTTTATATTACTGGCGAAGAGGAAACGTTCGTGATAAATACAATTCTGTAATTAATACTAATTGTGCTCGTGTTATGGATGGCAAAAACCAGAGGATTACCCCTTTGCGTCCAGTGCGCGCCAATTTGCCCTGACATGTGATTATTCTAATGTCGATCGGTTCGGACCTCACATCGTAAAATTGAATATGTGCATGAAACGCCGAATATAAATTTGGCACTGGCCGGATTTACGAGCCTTCCAAAATGGAATTCTTACGCTAAGCTGACGACCATTCAGAACGGTCGGTACCATAACTACTGTCTGTGATAACGGTTCAGCGCCATATAGAATTACTAAACACAAAACATAGGGTTTATGTAGCTATTTTCTCTTTGTATTGTTAGCGTATATTTAAAAACTTTAGATAGGAACCATTTTACGCAGCTGATGATGATTTCGGTTTCAAAATGTATTGTTAAGCTCTGTAGATCAATGATTTCCCTGCAATTTTAGTTGCTATTGTACCTATGGGTGTCTGCTTTATTCAATTTTATGTAAATTTTTTATCATTACGCAATTAGACAGAAAATCAATGTGTATTAGAGTCCGTGCAGATGCTGTGAGACTTTCATGCTGAGTTGATGTGTTATATTTCTAACATGTTGTACAATAATATGTTATTCTTAAATAAGTATATTATAAGCATAATTTCAACCATACCTCAAATGGTATATCGTACAGTTTTAACATAGCTTTAAAAATAGTCTATAATATAGTATAGTCATACGGCATAGTCTTAAAACATTGTTACCCCCAAAATGTTTCCAAAATTATGGCGCATCATAGTCTTTTGCTGTAATTATTTGGTTTATTTTCCTTAATAAATGAACGCCGGGGTCGCACTATAAGACGGTAGTATTCATTGTCTATTATAAATGATATTATATAAGCCTACATTGATTGGCGTTACTTAGCGAATTTCAGTTTTAATTCGTTTTCGTATCTTGATCAGGCGCACCGATAGCTTATTTGGGAGAGCGACAGGTTTTCCCGCAGAGGGTATCAGGTTCGATATATGGTGCACTGCACGATTATTTCCACGTATTGGGTAAGTATTTTTATTCCCCATACCTCAATAAAGCCAAGTTGAATGCGACCTTAGTCGCGGAAGTATGTACGACTCCCGAAATAAGGGCCTACGCTCTAAAAACCACCGCGGTGTCCTTAACCTCCCTTAGAGGCACTACGCGAATCTAGCACAGTGCGCATTGCAAGTGCTGCTCCACCATAGCTTGGTCCGTGTCCGTGTGAGTGGACCTCGATTCAGTGACCCACCCGGTAAAATCAGCATAACTCAAAGACATGACTTTAGAAACAAAGGTACCTATATGGTATAATACATAGATTTATTATATTACTAACGTAGTATAATATGTATCTCGAAAGACAATTTAAAACTAATTACGGTGGAGTATAAAGATTTATGAAAAATCTTGACACTGGTGTGAAAGAACATCTAGAACTGATGACAGGAGTTTAAACATTAATAAAAAATCTTTTTAAGATATGCTGCCTTTCGCGAACGGACACGTGGTGTGGTGACTAAGGTGTGTGCTTAGAGATACACTCTCACGGTAACGAACGTACATTATAAAAAAGTATGACAAGAACCTATGTAGATTTAAACTGATTTATGATGCTTCTAAAGTAACGTAGATACACAAACTCATAATAATATTCAGAATTATATCCAGTACTCGATATAAGCCTCTCCATTGGCACGTGACTGAGTTCGATTTTCGGCTTTTCATGTCCAGCCGCTACAGACGAAACAGTCTGTAATATATTTAAGTAAATTTTCACCCATATTGTAACACTTTAGAACATAACGGTGTGTATATTTTGCACTTCATGCAATAAATCATAAAAGAAGACTCATCACGATCAAGTGCGTAGGACGCACAGACGTGAGACACTCGGATGTAAAAATATCATTAAATGTGCCCCTTGGCACGCCAGCTCACTTTCAGGAAGAACCTAATGATGTTAAAGAACATGACCTAACTGCATGTAATATGGTAAAATATAGTGAAAATACAAACAGGTAAAATACTTGTAATTAATCCAAAGTAAACCATTAACATGAACGTAACTTTTAACACCAATTACGAGGCGATGTTGTGAGTTCGAATTGTTTACATAGTTTGTAATATCAATAAGCTTAAATCACTTTCTGAAAATGACCAGCAACTCCGATAATATATCTCTCGTCGCGCCACTGAGTTCGCAAATGTCAAGAAACAATCTCGAGGGACACTCTTTCTGGAAGTTTGTGCCCATAATGTAATATTTTATGACGTTCGTATCAGTTTCGCAAATTGAAATCTATTCCGGGATTCTGTATAATATTGTAAGACAACATTTTATCATCCCTTTATGCCTACAGGAATAGGCAGCGTCTGAGCTACGCAATATATATATATTTCAACTAACTTTTAATGAAGCCAATTAGAAACAGGAAGTCCCATGCTACTTTTATAGTCATTGTCGTCACAAATTTATAAGATCACGGTATATTTATAAGATCAGCCTTTAAGTCTATTTATCATATAGTGAATCCTATCTGACTCGACCGCTTTGTCAATATTTTATGATTGCAAAATAATGTATAAACCTTTAAAATATCATTGTATAACACGAAAAGAAAACAATCACTTTATCGTAGAGCGTCAAACGTAGATCAGCATAATTCGTGGAACAATTATTATTCAACTTGTGTTCAAAAGAAAGGCCACGAGTTTCTAAAGCGTAGGTGATGCAGACGTATCTCATTAGCATTAATCTCTGGATGAATATCCATCCCACGAGTTTCAAGCACGTGTGTATACACATGCCTAATTTCAAATTCACGCCGAAAGGCAAAAACGGTATGTCGTGGCGTGGTAGCAGCGGGCGACCATCTAGTTCTAGCCATATCCCAAAAGGTCTTATGGCACTGTTTATTTTAATACAGGTTTAACGATTGTTACATGTTAAATTGTGAATCATAATAATAATTATTTCCGTTACTAATAAGTATAGTGTAAAACTGATGTGATATGAGGACACCTTGAGCAAAATTTTTAAAGATATACTACGGTAAATCTTTAACAATTTTGCTCAAGGTGTCCTAGGTTACAACCTAAGAGAAGCGTTAAATATTGTACAAATAAATCTTATTTAGGATACTCTCACATCTGTTTGTTTAAATTCTGAAGAACTGACGGTAGATAATTGAGCAATTACTTACCTCCAGGTCAGGTAACTAACTGGGTCAATACACTCGAGAAAATCCCAGAAGGCCTCTTATTTTTGTTTTGAATAGGATTCGATTGTATTTATAGCATTTGTTTTAAATATTAAAATAAGTCATGAATATAACATATTTAAATAACAAATACAAATTAAAACTAAAACAATAATTTATGCTTGTCCGAAAAATATATAAAATCTGTTATGTACCTAGGTAAAATACGTTAATGATTTCCAATAGTTTCCTATTTTGTTAGTATTCCACTAAATGGTTATTAATTTCTCATATAATTATTTACGCACTGAATATTTTTTGCTGTAAAGCTTGTTATTGTATAGACTACATCCTATTTCAGCATATAAATGTTTATGTAGGTTTTCAATCATTCTCTTATCGAAAAATTCGAATAATTTGTATCGTATATTTTGATTCGTGGTCCAGTGGATAGCGTATGAGACTGCTGATCGGAGGTCCCGGCTTCGATTCCCGGGTCGGGCAAAAGTGTTACGAGGTTTTTTCGAATTCTCAGTAGCAGCACGGAATCTGGTGATGTTCCCGGTAACGGCAATAGGTTCGCCATCTATTACGTGGAACCTAAAAATGTATGGCGAAATGTGGGTGTAATATTACGCCTCTGCCTACCCCTTCAGGGATACAGTCTATAAATAAATATATTTTTACTATCACAGTGTAGAGACCATTATCAAAATGTTTTCTAAAACCTGTCTTTTAATATGTAGGTGTGTGAGAATCAAATAATATTGAATGCGTGGCAGTGAAAGGCAAGCTCTAAAATGAGAATTCATCGTGATTCAATAACTTGTCTGCTTGCCTTCTCTACTCTGTCTTTTTTTCTTTTTTTTCCTGCCGAACAAATTGACTCCGTGCTGCCTTATGTTAAGCAGTCAGTGAAGTCCCATAGTGACTAATAGCCAACGACTCCCCATGCCTGTCTATCGCCTCACAGATCGCTGCAGCTTAAACTCACTTTGCGTTTTTATCGCTTAAAGTGATAAGCACGCAAAGTGAATTTCAATAAAATTGAGTTACAAGCCTAAATATTCAAGTTGTCGTCATAAGGAATAATTATACAGTTTAAAGTGTGATATGTCGGACAGATAAAATCTCCTTAATCCTATTTTAGGCACCATGCACCGATTTTCTATAGGCTAGGAAGTAGGAATACAACAAAGCACTACTAGTAAAATAAAGTAGATTAATGTTTTATCCGCTGTTACCAATGTTTTGAGTATGTGCAAACTAGTGACTACAATAAACATCCTATTTTACGCATATTTAAAATGTATTAATTAAATCATTCAATCGTAAATTGATCACAGCCTATAATTGTCTTCCGTTGAACGTATACACTATCCGTAATCCCGCTTTAATAACTTCAATTAAATCAAGGAAGACATTTGTAGGCAGTTTGGTAATCGTAGCAAGCTGTCCCACACAACTGATCCCTTACTTTATGCCCGGGGGATGTTTGGGTTGATATATTTTAAGCCTCAGATCTGTAGATTGAATTTACCTACGCGAATTATTATTTTGGTGCAAGAAAAATGCTGGTGGCTGAAAACTTTACTAGTGAAGTAAAGTTTTCTGTATCAATCATCTTTGATCTTTTATTTTTCTTAGAACCACAGCATACGATTACGATAGATTCGAAGAATCTAACCTTGTTAGATTAAGATTTATCTACCTAAGTATATTTTCCTAAGATAGATTCGAAGAATTTAAACCTTTTTAGATTTACTTTCTCAATTTATTTTATCTATCTATGTTTAAATACTTTTAACATAAAGCTGCCGTTGGTACACTCACCAATCACGTTGTAATTATTCATATTCATCAGGAGGTTCCATTATCGATATCGGCGTAGGTGCCACTACCATTTTGTGTGACCATTGTGAATTAGCTAGATAGCCCCATTATGTGGCTTGAATGACAAATTACTGACAATCATGGCAATACATAAAATAGCTTTAGTTTCTATGTACAGATTTCTACCCATTAATCTATAGGCTGAAATATAATTAATACAACTGTTATACTCGTTTGTAGTTTCTGTTTATGCTTCCTTACTAGTATAAATAAATAAATCCTGTGTTTCTGTAGCAAGGACACAAAGTTATTTCATCCAGAATCGATAACACAATAATGATATTGTTTCATATGGGGATAAAACCCACAGCAGACGGTGCAATTCTATAGTGAGGACCACTGCGTAATACCTGCAGTCAAAAATATTTCTTTACCGCTGAATTCATATTCGATCTATAATTTTTTTGGAGATTTAAGATACATAATTGCTTTACGCTCCATACAAATTATGTCAAAAAGTATCTCAATTCTCCTAATCCATGGATAGATGTAATATTGAAACCGGCCGAATACGAAATGTTGCGCTACGTTTGGGAACACGTTACAACAAACACGTTTATTGCATTTGATACAACCACTGTTACGCGGTTTGTTCTCTCATTTGCATACACAAATATATTGTACTCAATAGTGAAACAGTGCGACAGTGGAATGAGGTGTTGCCCTTATTCCGATTATCCTTTGATCGTCTTATTATGTCTACTACGCAAAACAATTAATAAACATACATTACTCTTATTTAATGATTGTGAAAATCTGTATTTTTTATTTATAGGGTACTAGAGGATGCCCGCAGCTACGCCCACACATTTTTTTTATTTAGCCGCTTCTGCCTGCCCTCGTAGGATTTTCGGGCAATCTCTTCTTAAGTTCTTAGTGCACCCCAAAGCTACCCAAAGAACATACATGCCAAATTTCAACTTCCTGCGCCTAATAGTTTGCTGTAGCTTGTCTGTCAGTCAGTCAGGATCGCAAGGATTTTATATAATATACCTACCGACTTACTTTTTACGTCATTAACATCTCTGTTGATGACTTTTATACCTTGATTATTTCGCTTCATTTGGAGCTATTCCTAATTGTTATTTTATGAGGTATATTGGTTGACACCTACAGAAGATATGGACAAATAGTTCAAACTGGGGAATAGTCTGTGATTTGTAGTTTTACTGATTAAGCGATTTAAAATGTTTGCATTAGATACTGATAACGGATAGATTCCACTAAACGTGGTGGCTCAGAAACAGCATTGTACCTAATTGGCCTTTGATACAAGCTGTGCGAGCTCCAATAATACCGTTCTTGAAATTTTGCTAATCTTATCTAAACCTAGCGTCACATAGCGTAAAAAGTACTGTTATAGTCCTGGTAAGGTAATTTCTGCGTCTCCCTATGGTCTGCGCACACTGCCTGGGCAGCGCTGGCACCGTGTTAAAACAGTTCATAAAGAACGACACACTGATAAAAACAAAAAGAACAAACGCCTGCTGTAGGTACCTAACCTAACGCGTTATGATGAATTACAGGCACTTGAAAAATATAAATTGTCCAAAATCTGTATAAATACCACCGTATTTCAAACTGTTTTAAGACTGCAAGGTACGCAGTACCTACGTCACAAGAGTGCCGTGACAAAGAGAGGAAACGCAAACATCCTTCGAAGAAATCAAGATAAGCTGAAATCAAATTCCCATTCACACTGTTATTAGTATAAGTATCAGAAACACACACAAAGTAGTACGCAATCAAAACTTTCTTAATCCGAGTGAATGAAGCAAAACAGGATTATCGCGGTAGTAAGAAGTATAGACAATATGTTAGTCGCTTCCATGAGCACGATATTTGTTTGTTAGGTGTACCGGAATTAAAATCGCTACTTGACATCCGCCAGCGAAGCAGTGCGATGTTAATAAGTGAGTGATAACCGCAAGGTCGCAACTCCGCTAATGTGTTCTGAATATGTATTGAGGCGTTAGTGCTTCGTCAGGCCGCAGCGTTTACATTGTAACACTATGGGACAGTTTGCCTGAAATAAAATTTATGATTTATTTATTATTATTTGTTTCTCTTTCACGGGTATTATTCTAATTTGTTAGAACAATACCCGGCCCTTTAGCAAGCGTACACGGAGACATAGTACCAACACACAGAGGCCCTTTGAGAGTTTTAATCTAGAATGTGATGGGACACCTACTGAGGCGCCTTCATCACTGCACTATTAAGTACAGTCACGGGTTAGGCGCAGCAGGCGAGGGACTGTTACTACTTATATGGAAACTAATTACTCTGGGCTATTTGGATGGGTGTGAAATGGATTGGTTTAGATGAAAACTATGGATTAATGACGGCGTCTGCCCTAAGTACTCTTATAGTACGTCGAAAAGGGGCAGACGCAGACGGCCCTCTCTAAATAGCCGCCAAGGCAAACAAACTCTACCATAAAGGCAACAAGAGGGCAACACCGGTGTGAGTGGCGAGGGGTGTAGAGCGGTGCGGTACCGGTTTCGCCATCGCGGATCTCGTGACCCGGAGCGGGTTTCCCCGTAATTACGCCCTTGACAGTGACACTTCCACCCCCGAGCAAATAGCTCTTGCGACATCCCTCTGGCCGGCCGACTAAGACAAGCCAGAGTCGAGAGTCCTGCGGGCGCTCTTGGAAATCCACTCCGACCTGCCAGTTAAGGCAAGCTGCAGACGAGGCCCTGACCGACTTCCTGAAGTATTCGGGACCGCAGTGTCGCCACACACATTCAGCTCGCCACAAAGCTGCCCTGCGATTTGTAAGCTTTCTTTCTATATGTCTATTACTATTATTTATTAGTTGAGTAATAATACGAAGCAGGGTATTAGTCTTACCAATAAGCAATAAATTTAATTTACTTGTCTACCAATGCCATCAGTGACCATAAGTTATAGAGAGAATTATTATGTCGGCAGACTACTACTACTAATAATAACGTATAGTCTAGATAATACCAAAATCCATTAGCTACAAACAAAGATCTACCAATCATGTAGGCTTCTGGATTTTTGTTCCACGAGATAAAGTAAAGGTGTAGAACAGAGACATAGGTAAATATTGTAAATAGAGCAAAGTGCCACGGTAGCATACAGCAGAGCAGAATCGGATTATGAGTGTTTTATAAAGAAACATACCGACCAAATGAACGTTGTTATTCTGTAGCCGCATACACAAAGGGCGGTTTCAGATTAGCGTATTTTTCTGCGCGTATACGGTCGTTTCAGCATACGCGCTTACACGCGCGCTATATTACGCGCTTCAAAAAACCAAACTCACGTATACGGGCGTGTTCGCTCGAAACGATAGTGACGTCTTGTCAGTGTCTACATGGATTCTGACGGCTCGAAGTTATACGAGCTTAGAAGCGCGTCAACGCTCGTACGAGTTGCGCGTGTGCCAAAAGGCGCGCCTATACGCGCCTACATGCGCTTCTAAAAACGAGCTTATACGCGCGTATAAAACGCTAATCTGAAACCGCTCAAAAGCGAACAATCCTGCACATAGTTTCGTATTCAGCTGTTACAGTGTTTTGCAACCTAGAATTGTTTATAGTTTCAATGTTTAGCAAAACAACGAATATTCTACCCAGCTGCGACACATACATTACTATCGAGAAACGCCTACAACTGTTATTTTCGTATTCTATGTTACTAACTGAAAAGCCATGTAACGAACATAATATACGGAATATCTATATTTAGCGTCCCTAAATGTATATTACGCATATCGGCTAACCGATACACCTAATTCTATAAAAGAAGTTATGAAGGATAAACAGAACGTTCTGTAGGTAGTACACAACTATGTGCTCAAAATATATTCCGTGAGCTTAATTCGCTATACTTATTCATAGTATTTCCTTGCGATAAATACATAACAATATTTGAGATTGTACATTTGTAATGCGCTCTAAAAAAATGGGTGCATAGGGTTCCCACCAAGAACTTAGGGTTCCAAGCCAACCTCACCTGCAAGTGGTGCACCTACCGATCAACGGACGAGGTTCTGGCAAACAAAATACGACGTGAATTCGAAACTTTAGAATGTCTTTGAAAGAATAATCTCTTATGTATGACTAGCTTTTATTACAACGAAGCTTTAGCTTGTTAGGTAATACTAAGTTTTCTCCAGACTCACTATTTTTGTTTTGACCGTTATAAGTGTTACTCTATGACCTAAATGAAATAACTGCGTTTTGAATTCTAAACTTTAAGTAATGTTAGACATTTACAAGTCGAACGCAACTAAAATGGAAATTCGCATAATTCTTTAATTTCACAATTCACTGCTTGAACATAAATTTGGCGAACATATTTCCCGCAGCGTCATATAGCGAAATGATTATATGACGAGAGTACTTGAGCGTTATTCTCTTGTTCATGCGGCCGAATATCGTATTATTATGGTTTACATGAATATTATGCGGTGTGCGGGCCACTAGAACAAACATCGGCGAACGCACAAGTTCCGTCGTAGATACAAAATTACGTCATCGACGTAGAATATCTTAAAAATAAAGGTCCCATGGGAAATTTTGCGGAGTTAACAATAACCCTTGTTTTATTTTAAGCCAAAGATTGGGCACATTGTTAACATTGTCACAAATTGCTACAATTGCATTGTAGTTACTGTGGGCACAGTTGTAAAATATTATTCGATAGCAAACAGTTACAATCAATCATAAAATACAGTGTAGTAATCAATTTGCTTATGAAGGCCACGTTGATGTAATATCTTTAGTTTGTGTATAAGCTAACTGTCAATCTCATGGTTCAGAGTTCGATTACCGGATTTATGGATCTTGTGAAAATCCTTAGGACCAACAGACAGCTGGTCCGATTCTCAGACCTCCTAGAATAAACAAGCCTAATCCTAGAATAATGTACAGAGGTGTAAACAGATTTGAGCTTAAGTGAAATATACATGTATGTACAATTATAAGTATCGCCATCATTATCCTTGTCATCATGCCCTCTATATTAGGTATAAATAGTTTATTGCTCTAATTATTTTCTCTATGTAAAACCCACAAATCAAACATCTTTGAAGTATTAATAACAGATCAAGAAGTATCCTCAACAGAAAGAACACATTTCTACCAAAAGCGATTATTACAATCGCTGTCTAAGTGTCAATCTAGATCAAATAAACCAAGCCAAGCACATTTAGACCATGTGTACTCGCACTACCGTAAACCATTCATGGTTCGCCGGCTCTCTTTACAGTTCTTGACGTGATAAGAAGCGAGACTTTCGTCATTTATCGGGCACAGATCTAGTTCCAAGCCATGAAAAGGACTTTTATATAAAAAGCTTTTCGTTTCTGCAGGATGCAGGACGTAAAACTTCTCTGCGGTGCATTATTTCAAAAGATTATTAACCAGTACTTTGAGAACATTATCCATACAATCTATACGTAAATTATGAATGCGAAAGGTTTATGATGTAATTTATCATGGAGGTAAAGATTGATTTCGGAAGAAAGATCTTCGGCGTGCCAGTCGCTTACAGTCCCGCTGCGCCAACCGGTCGTCGTTTTTAGTCTAATAATTACACAACTTCTCATATTACGCTTATGGTATAGCAAACCCTAAATAAGAGACAAAAGTGCATTCCAATCTCGATAAACAGTTGCATCTATAAACATGCTTGTACCACGTTACTATCGAGGCAACCACATACAGTCTCGATATTGAGTGAACTATATACGTATTTACGCTATTGTAAACCGATGTCGATAAAAAAGATTGCTGTGCGCTGTGGCTCTAATTTGTTAGCCGCTCTGCAGCGTTGCAGTTAGTCATGTAAGAATAAGGCAAAATATTAAGCTTATAGGGAATTTGCTTTGGTTCACCGCTTACGCTTCTTTGTTCTGCCGTGGTTGAACCTTTATTTTAACGTAGACTGATGGATTTGGTTACGAACCATTTAGTTTTTGGTTTCACTGTGGTAATTCTCACTAGCGGATCTCCAACCTTCAAAGTAGAGTTAATCGCTGATTTTTAGTTTGGCTTATGCACTGAAAGCCACTGCAGAGTCCTGGACTTTCTTTGGTAACGGAGTCACAGAAATATAAAGCAGTGTGTGTCCATCTAAGCGTATGTGCATTCAATCTACAATGCTGACCCCGTCGATCTCGCTTCATATGAATAAAAATATGTTAAATTAAATGTCTAGATTTTCGCATAGACTGAAAGAACAAGCGTTGTAAAGTAGTCTAGTCGCCCACGCTTCCAAATGTGTTTCACCGTGGCATAAGAAGCTTACTCAGTTCAACACCTGCCAAATTTCATACGTTAATAGCAAACGCAGCCATGCACTTTTTCTAATAGAAACATAAAGACAACTTTATTTCTTCTAAGAAACATGTATCGAAATGAGATAACAGCATCTTAAGTCATGTCCAGTATACACAAGACAGAACCAAGTACAAGTTGAAGCAAAGATATATAAAACGTTGAGTTTAGTACTAAATTATTAAGTACTAATTCCTAAATATATGTACAAGTCATGACCAAAATAAGGACGATAAAATCTATACATATAACAAAATGTCCCCTTTTTGTACTGCCCATCTAAATGAACGTGATAAACTCATATCCATTCAATAGACGACAATCAATTAACTATGTGCATATCTGTTAGGATCCACAAAGATGTATAAACATAAAGCTATGCTTTATTATTTTGGATGCTTCCAGAATGCAGTATGCATTTATATTAACCAATCAAGTAGTAAAGATTTGGATATGATAGATAGATGATGCAGTGGATTAGCACATAGGGTTGTGAACCACAATGAATCCATATTTTTAACAAAAGTTTTAGTCAAACGAATTCGACGCTTGAAAAATTGCAAAAAAATATATCACATGTTTTGTTTGCAGCAAATGTTGTCGGTTTCAGATATAACAAACAAAAAGTATTGTAGAAACTAGCCCGCATAAAGTTGTCACGTACAAAACCACATTTAACGAGGTGCTCAAAGTGTTATCAGTCACTATTAAACAGATTTGGCACACCACAAATCCGTGCGAAAGAACCCAACAAGTACAATGACACCCAACGTACTTCTTAATAGGGAATACACCAATTTTAATAGCGTCAAAGGATACCACATGTTTCCGACTAAAGGTTTTATAGCATGGCAATTGCAGAGCATCCCTTTCGTACACGAGTCCCTATGAAAGCCTAATTTTGAACAGAATATACGTATTTAGTTTAAATTAAACCTTTTTAAAAGAGCGACTTTGTGGTCTACCTGTTAGTCGAGGCCTTTGCCGCATTAATGGTTAGGGATATGAATCTAACTTGAAATATTAATAACACTGTCGGTAATTTTAAATACTGGCGGTTCATGTCTACGGGAAGGAACATTAACGACACACCATAATTTTGAGTTTATCTTTACATATGGAGATGAGAAACAAACACAATTTAAACTGTGTTTGTAAACTAACAGTCATGCATGACATGGTGTAATTAGCATCTGTCACGTTATTTTTATCCCAGATGGTAAGAATAATCTAAGCTCATATTAAGTTTTATGTGTACCCTCAAAACCCTTAACTGCAGCTTACTGTCGCGGCGATATGATCAAATTGAGCGTTATATTGTCTGCCCGAATATACCTAACAAAATAGAGGAGAGGAGTTATTCATTAGCCTATGAGCATTCCGAACCTTATTCAGACAAATAGTGGGTAATTTATAATTCAAAAGACTCTGACTGATAAACACGTTACCACTGTGATTAATTCTTGCCACTGAAAATCAATTACATAATACATCAGTACTAAAGACCTTGTTCACATTACACACGTAGAATCAAAACGGTGCACAGGTGCGGATAACATAATTATGTAAGCGACTGCGTTCACCCATCCATTGCGTCTGCTACGTTTATTCCCATATCTAGTGGATAAGCCTTTTATAATAAAAGCTAAGGGCCATACCACACGGGCGGCGCGGCTGCGGCACGGCGCCTGAGCGGCGCCGCTGCGGTTTTCTACATACAAAAATGCATTGTAGCCACATGGCGCCGTGCGGTGTGCTCCGGCGCCGCGCCACGCGCGCATCGGAATCGAGACGAGGCGGGGAGGGGTGTAAGCAGAGCGGAGCCGGAGCGGCGCCGCTCGCAGTTGTTTGTTTGCGCAGCATAGGGAAGGACGCATGCTGGATTAAGTACGCTCACGTAACCTGTACCTATCAAAATGAGTACCAGTGAGGAAAATATTGACATGGACTACCTCATTTCTTTAGTTCAAGAACGGGAAGTACTGTGGGATAAGTTTCATGTGGATTTTAAAAACAATAATTTAAACTGAATCGAAAGGTATGAAATTGAATGCAAAAAAGACGAAAGTGATGGTGTTTGAGAAGGATGAAAGTTTGCCTGAGTGTAATATTACGATTGAAGATGAAAATGTGGGACAAGTTGAAAGATTTGTATATTTGGGAAGCATGTTTACAAGAGATGGAAAATGTGAAGGAGATATTGAAAGGAGAGTGACTGCGGGAAACTGTGTAAATGGAGCGCTGCATGCCTTTATGAACGGCCAGAATGTGCCAAAACAGGCGCGACTGACGGTTCATAATGGAGTGTACGGTAGTGAGTGTTGGGTGTGGCAGAAAAAGCATGAAAGCAGAATTAACGCAGTTGAGATGCGGTCACTGCGTAGTATGTGTGGGGTAAGACTGATTGATAGAATTCCGAATGCAGTAATACGAGAGCGATGTGGCCGAAAAGCAGATGTCGTGACAAGGATTGAGAAAGGAATGCTGAAATGGTTTGGGCACGTGGAGCGAATGAGTGAAGAAAGAATGACGTACCAAATATATGAGGCTAACATGTATGAGCAAGCCGGTCGCGGCCGACCTCGTAGGAAATTCGTCGACCAAATTGGTGACGTTCTGAAAAACGGGAAGGTCCTAAGCACCCGGAACCGGCGAGCATGTATGAACAGAGTAATGAATGTAGAGGAAGCGCGTGACGTTTGTAAGGATAGATGCAAGTGGCGTTCTGTTGTCTCTGCCTACCCCGACGTGAAAAAGGCGTGAGTTTATGTATGTAATTTAAAAACGAAGGCATGGGCAGAAGTTACAAAAAAAATATTTCCAGAATATGATAGCTACGCTCCCGATCGAAAGAACAAAATTGGTGAGTCCTTATTTTTCTTCATACTAGTAACATGACTAAATTTTCTTTAATTGCCACTTCAAAGATCCTATGATGCTCATAAAATTGTTTCCAAATTCATCTCTAATACCATTAGCTGCTGTCAATTCTTCATTTTGGGGTTGGAGAGAGTGAAACTCATCACAAATTATCGCCAATTTATCTTTTTGACGAACACCTTCCCGATCGGACACAAAATTGTGTAGGACACAACATGCTTTTACAATGGCAGTAGCAAAATCATAGGATACGTTTATCGGTCTGTGAAAAATGCGCCATTTGTTTGCCATGATTCCAAAAGCACATTTTACATATCTTCTTGCCCTGCTAAGACGATAATTGAATACCTTTTGTTTTACATCGAGATTTTTACCACCATAAGGACGCATAACATGTTTGCTTAATCCAAAAGCTTCGTCACCCACTAACACATATGGGATTGGTCTATTAAAACCACATAGTGGCTGGGGATCAGGCAATGGCAGCTTCTCGCAAATCATGAACTCGTACAGTTTTGAGTTTTGAAAAACAGTTGAATCGCACTCTTTTCCGTATGCGCCAATGTCGACAAAAGTAAATTTATAGTTAGAGTCCACAACAGCTAGCAACACCATAGAAAAAAAAGATTTGTAATTAAAAAAGAGGGAGCCACTATTAGCAGGATTACACATGCGTATATGCTTTCCGTCGATGGCCCCGATGCAATGAGGAAAATTTGTTCTGACATCAAAATCAGGTGCTATTTTTTCGGGATCGGGAATCGGGCTGTTGTCAGTTCAGGGATGTTGTCACGAAGAAGATGTTTCCATATAGCTTCGCATACTCTCAATATCATACATGCAATCGTAGATTTCCCCCGTTTAAATTTGAATTCTAAATCTTGAATCGTATTTCCTCTTCCTAGGTACCTGTAACAAAAACGTTTTAAGATTATTAAATAAAAGATATATAAAACAGTACTCACTCAGGGGTAGATGCTTTAAAAATATATATATGTTTTTGAATCACCCCTTGAAAGTGACCACATACTGGTGTTAGTTTGTAGTCACTTTTTAGAGGTGATTCAAATACATTTTATTTTTCCCAAAAAAATATGCTTCGAAATAAGAAAAAAATATTTTGACTTCTCAAGCATAATTCGCAATCAGGATGGAATGGAAGAAAAAAACGTGTTGCGCCGACCCCAAATAACATGGGACAAGGGCAGGAAGATGATGATGATGAATCCGCAATCAGTCTGGGAGTGCTAATTTTATTTTCCTATTTGACCGACGACCCATGTTTATTCGGCAATATTTATGAAATGCATTTCTGAAGTTTTCGATTTATGGCTCTAGTTACGCATCTATAGGATCTTAAAAAAAAGACGCGATAAACCTACAAATATACATTTAATATTTGATTTTTATTTCAGGTAATACTGTTGTGAAAAAGTGGAAAAATGTCAAGGATACCTTTTTCAAACATTTAAAAAAAATTAAAGAAGCCTCGAGATCCGGCTCAGCCGCTAAAAAGCTTACAAAATAGCATTATTACAATCAGCTATTATTTTTAACCAAAATAGCACAGAATGCCACGGACGGTAGTTTAAACTTAGCTGATGAATCGACCATGAGTTCTTCAGATGATGTGCCTGTACCTGGGCCGTCCCGCTATGTTCCTGTCACCCGGAAGAGAACATTACAATTGGATGATTTTGAAAAAGATACATTAGATGCATTAAAAGCTCCTAAGGAGAAGGAGAATCGCCACTTGTCCTTTTTTAAAGGCATACTGCCGTCTATAGAAGATTTTACCGAACTTCAGACCCTCACTTTCCAAAGTAAAGTTTTACAACTAATCACGGAAATGCGCTATGGACAAACGACTCCACATTCGTCCTTTGCGATTGAAGAGCAATTATCACACGGGTATCAAACCCGAAATTACCAAAGTATGGGTACGTACAGTTCAATAAACTCAAATTCTGATGTATTTCAATCTCCAAATCAAGGTTCTGAAGTGTCTCAAAATAGCGAAGAGATTGAATATGATTTTGAAAGCTTGTAAGTGATAATATTGCCCTGAAGTTGATTTGAAAATCTATTATAATATATAAAACAAAGTCGTGTGTGTATTTGTACTTAACTCGAGAATAAAGCAAGTGGAAAAAATAAAAGATTTTCATTACTTACCTCAAAGTGATTCCCATCATTTCTATTGGCTCCACTGGATTCCTCATATTAGTATACTGTTTCCGTATATGAGGCTCTAAGGATTGCAATAAACCTTCAAAAGTGGATACACTCATTCGAAAAAAATTGTAAAACCTCTTTTCGTCTAAAACCAACTCTTGATATTCTTTAAAGAAAAAAAGTCAGTCACTATTCCTCAAGGTTATAAATGGACTGATCCAGTGTTTTCGTATGATTCTACGTCGATTTCTTCGGTGGCGAAGTAATAAGAGCAGCAGCATACGTCTTTCCCGATCCATTGTTATTACAGACTGTCGCGTAGCGATGGGCAACCCCTCATTTTGCCGCCGCTGCGGCGCCGCCGCGGCTCCGTAGAACGTTGCGACGCCGCTCTGCCCATGTGGTCGCCAGCGCGGCGAAATGGCTTGCGGTGCGGCGCCGCACCGCCGCGCCCGTGTGGTTTGCCTCTTACTTAGTTTATCCAAAAAAGTAAAAACGCATGCAGCGGCCAGTGTGCATTGTTCTGTTTGACATCCCTGGTTGTCAAGTCGCATTTATAAATTTTGCTTTGTTCGATTTTTCTCTGTCCGGACATGCCAAGAACAGAGAAACGTCGGGAATAAATAAAGATATAAATGCAGTGCCAGTGCTCTATCTGAAATTCAAACATCGCCATGGCATGTACTGTCTGTTCTGCATTCGTATGTAAATTATTTCTCATGGTGCTCCGACGAAATACGATGGGAATGTAGTGTGTGTGCATGATCGCCTCCTTCCACCTCATAAGTGAATAACTCAATCGTATTTGGTATTTAATTAAACCCACATCTATCGCAATTGTTCGCCGTGGAAGTTGACTTTGCGCGTATATGTAACTTGGACGCCAACTCAGACTGTTATGTAACATCCCCTTGCTCTGTTTTACAGCTAAGTATACAAACGTTTCATTTCTGGGAAAATTGTGATATTAATCAGCGTCTCTGAGCAATAAATCTAAGGATAGGTACGTTCCTTTTCTGCAATAATATTCTCGTGGAGTATTGAAAATAATAAGAATCAGATCACTAGATTATGTTATAGTAATCATCAAAGCTTGGAAATCGTTGAATTCAGAAAGGTTTTATACAAGATGTTATGCTTTTCCTAAACTTTATTTAGACTATGTTAAGGGAGAAAAATGGAGAGTTAAACTTGCTTTCAGGTCACGACGATTCACATTTTCATCCTAATACAATTTATACAGTACTTGATTAGACCAAATAGACAACCATTAATAAAATTATTTGTTTATTCTAACTTAGAGCAATAGTTATTTGTGCAACAAGAGAGCAAAGTTGTTTTTAAGGGTTCTGTACCTCACAAGATTAAACAAGAACCCTTATAAGATCACTTTCTTGTCCGCCTGTCTGTCTGTCTGTCCGTGTGTCACCACCAATTTTCTCAGGAACCTTAATTTTCAACGTTTTTTAATTTTCGGAATTTTTCCTTTACTTGTGCTGTAAGACCTTGGTTTTAACCAAAATTGACAATTCTAGGTCACCCGTAAGTACCATATAGGTTTTGGTATTATATGGTAGTTCCCGTTGAACTAGAATCACGAAATTTCGCCAAAAGCAGGTTACAGCACAAATAAAGGAAAAATTACAAAAATTAAAAAATGTGGAAAATTAAAAGGTGTCCCTTAGAGGCGTTCGAGAACAAACAAGGTGCCATGAGATTTTTATGTATTAGAAGATGATAATAACAACTATTACTTGTCACCCTCATTTGTACAAATCATAAAATCTTATTTCTTGCTATTTATTATGCAACACGAACTTATCGCATGATATTACATAAAATTTGTTACCATAATGAAGATTTACGAATTAATTATTCCAATATCCACTACCGTTGGCCTAATAGACCGGAAATACTGGTTATTATATGCAATGCATCTGCGCTCCATAAATAATAATGAGTTGGTGACATCAACTTTCATGTCCACACTTTGTTATACTGTGTATATTCGACACCTACGTACATATGTTTACGTCAAATGGATTGAGGATTTGCATTGTTGTACATAACGAAATAGATAACGATCTATTTGGTAGGCTAAGATACGTTTTTAACACAGCTACAACGAAAAATGCGGGTATCGATATAAGAGGAGAGTAAGCGTGTAGCCAAATGTAGATACTTACAGTGCTAAACTAAGCCACGCAACACTGACTTTTCAAAATTGTGTGCGTATCATACTTATTGTTCATTACTGCCTCACGTACAGTCATCAGCTTTCAAGATATTTGGCGGTCGATTTAGGGAATCAGTAACCTTGAATAGGTATATTGACACTGGTCTAGGCTAGGGAACATCGCCATCCTTTTGGGTCGCGGCGCCGCGCCGGCGGTCAGACGCCAGTCTCTAGCTGTGTGGAAAGCTAACCTTGACAAATCTGGTTAGAAGAATAAAATAGAAGAATAAAATAGAAGAATAAGTATTAAGTATACATGGGTATCATAACGCTTTTCAATTTCTTATCCAATTACAGTTGAGCAACGAATTTGCAGAGCAATATTATTATAAGTTAATTCTCGCGAAACTTTAACTCGCAACTTTCACGCCTTGTTCAAGTAATATCTGTATACTTAAATGAAATTCTTGCTTTACTGACTAACAAAACAACGCACAGTAAAAACTATTTGTCACAAAAAGTTAAAATATAGAGGCCTGAGAAAAACTGGCTATAGGACTTCCAATGGTGGTGAAAAGGAGTTCCAAATTAGACCGGTCTGCGAATGGACCGAGGAAATATATGTAGCCATCCATTTGTCTCAAGATACCGTCGCAGGACCTGTCCGACTCCAACCATTAAATTTGAAAGCGGCATTAACACTGACAGGAGTTGTACTAAATGGCAATTTCCTAAGTAAAGTCGATCCCTCCTGAGTTCATGTCACTATTCTGCCCACCTACACCGCCAGACATATTTGCATTACGACTGAATGGTACCTACAACCATTTGTGTTGCCTTTCATCGCCGTCACATAATTAAGCTGCATCGGTATTGTTACGCACTGCCCATGGCCGACCGATACAAGTAGGTACTTATCAAACACTCACTTTCGATGTACGTATAACTGGGTAATAAAGTGATTTCTGGTGATAAAAATATCGTTAAATAATTTTGTTCTACAGGTGATCGGCAGAAGATATTTTTTTTCTTTTTAGGGTTCCGTACCTCAAAAGGAAAAAGACGGAACCCTTATAGGATCACTTTGTTGTCCGTCTGTCTGTCAAGACCCTTTTTCTCAGAAATGCGTGGAGGTCTCAAACTGAAATTTATACTAAATACTCGAATCTACGGTTTCATAGAGCTGTAAAAAAATCAAACTTCTAATCCAACGCAATCAAAAGATACAGCCGTTTATGCTGCAAATTGCAGCATATTTTCAAACTCGCATTGGAATCAAAACCTACAGGGTACTTCCCGTGAACTCAGGATCTTGAAATTTGGTACGAAGTAACGTCTTATATCACATATAAAGGAAAAATTGCGAAAATCGTAAATTTTTTGTTACAGCATATAAAAAATTGTTTTAATAAATTTAAAGTTACCACCCCTTTCTCTTGAACGCGTGGAGGTATTAAACTGAAATTCATATCAAATACTCAGGTATATAACACCGTTAGGCTGCAACAAAATCAAACTTCTATGTCAACGCAATCAAAAGAAAGAGCAATATCATCATATTTTCAAACTCGCGACTACTCGCAAGGGAATCAAAACCTACAGGGTACTTCCCGTGAACTCAAAATCTTGAAATTTGGTACGAAGCAACGTCTTATATCACTTATAAAGGAAAATTTGCCAAAACCATATTTTTTTAGTTACAGCATATAAAAAAATATTTTTAATAAATTTAAAGTTACTACGCCTTTCTCTTGAACGCGTGGTGGTATTAAATTGAAATTCATATGAAATACTCAGGTATATAACATCGTTAGGCTGCAACAAATTCAAACTTCTATGTCAACGCAATCAAAAGAAAGAGCAATATAAGCATATTTCCAAACTCGCGCCTACTCGCAAGTGAATCAAAACCTACAGGGTACTTCCCGTGAACTCAGAATCTTGAAATTTGGTACGAAGCAACGCCTTATAGCACATATAAAGGAAAAATTGCGAAAACTGTAAATTTTTAGTTACATCATATAAGAAAAATATTTTTTATAAATGTAAAGTTACCACCCCTTTCTCTTGAACGCGTGGAGGTATATCATTGAAATTCATATCAAATACTCAAGTATATAACACCGTTAGGCTGCAACAAAATCAAACTTCAATGTCTACGCAATAAAAAGAAAGAGCAATATAATCATATTTTCAAACAAGCGTCTACTCGCAAGGGAATCAAAACCTACAGGGTAGTTCCCGTGAACTCAAAATCTTGAAATTTGGTACGAAGTAACGTCTTATAGCCCAGATAAAGGATACGGAAGGCTGAGGACCGTGTACTGTGGTGCGTCTTGGGAGAGGCCTATGTCCAGCAGTGGACTGCGATAGGCTGATTGAGATTTTAAATAACCCAGACGCTGCAAATGGCCATTGTGAATGTTTGCATTTCGAAATGTTTAATTTCAGAGTGATAACTGTATACATATAGGTCACCACAGTGTCCAATGAATGTTGTAATAGAATGCATAAATACAACAATATACGGCAGCAACCTCAATAGGTATAATTCATGTTCTCTTCTGATTGTCGTGGGAGACTTCAGTATTGATTTTAGAATGAATCCCCGAAATGGAATTTTTGCATATTTTTCATCTATAAACATGTTTCCGTTAATAAACACTAGCACAACACGAAGTAGTGCATTTATAGATAACGTTTTTTCGAACTTCAATGTTCAATGTGGTACTTTAATACCTTTTTCAGTCTCCATTTACAGATCTGGTTCAAATTTGATACTTAATTCCATACTTTAAAATATTCATTGCCTTTATATCTTTTTTTTAAATTTAATTAACGTAACATAACTTCACGCCTTTTTATCCCTGAAGGGGTAGGCAGAGGTGTATTACACACCCACACTTCGCCAGTTATGTTTCGGTCCCAATGTAATAGAGGGCGAGCCTATTGCCATCTACCGGGCACATTAATAAGCAAGCGATAATTAACATTTTAAATACACACATATGTAACTCCGAAAAGCCAGTGATTTGTGCCTGGGGTACCTGGGGATCGAACCCGAGAACATCGTCTCGGCAGTCCGTTACCTACACCACTGGGCTATCGCCCCTTACTTATTTATGTTATTTATTTAAGAATATTGATTATTGTTTTTTTTATGTGTAAATAGTCACCCTAGTTTAATTTTCATCGCAAATAAATACTATAATTATTAAAAATAGTTAATTAGTATTTTTGTAACAGAATTCTAATAGTCACTAAAACTTAATAAATCAATAACTTTGATAAAAAATCTTACCATCATTCATCAGCAGACTATTGCAAGGCTGCTGCAAGGCTGGTATAGGTATTTAAGTTATATTATAAAATAAGCGATAATGTTAATATAAAATAAAGGATGACTGATTACAAACGACAAAGACACCTTTTTCTTTAATTTATGCTACTCCAGCTTTCCATACTGTAATGTTATGGATTTCATTTTGCAATAAAAATACCATAACTATAACTGGTGAACTTTTACTTATATACCTACAGGTTTGTACGGAACCCTCGGTGCGGGAGTCCGACTCGCACTTGACCGGTTTATTTTTGTAGAAGACTATCTTTTTGATTATTGTAAGAATTTTTGCATATTATAATCATGATTTCAAAAGGATAGAAATAGCTTAATTGAAAATTAGCTGTGCCCGCGGTTACAGCCGCGTTATAATTTTAATGATGCTTACGTATTCGTGACTCATACCAAATCAATTTATTTTTCAATTGGAAGCAGAGGGTTCTGATATTAGAGCGTTCAACCAAACTGATATATAAATAGATGATGTAATGGGGAGGTTCCTAGACTGTGTCAATTTTGGAGCCATAAATAGCAATGAAGATAGCTGCACCTTGCTGTTACGCCCAATTACCTTTGTCTACACTCCATATAAATATCCATATATCCATATATCAAACGCGCTCAGTAAACAAGTTTTATGATAGTAATAGATTATGACGAAGCTGGACAACTTCAAATAGGGCTCCCGCGTCAGTTTCCTTTGTTAGCACACTTTATTTATGGTCCGCTCCGTAGCTTTTAGAGCGATTTCACAATCACAACAGTGCCAGTCTCTTTTGTGTATAGTCGTGATTATATTACGTCATTTTTCAAAAGATTTAACTTTCTACTTCGAAATACGGAATACCCAATTCCGTTAACACATGATTTAACACTCGTTTCGCCGCATAGTCTAAATAAAGTTCACAATTCATGAGTCTCGCGCCGCGTAATAACTCGTACAAGTACGTTGAAAAATTCGGGCGCGAACACACACAAACTGATATGGACGACCAGCAAGCCACGAGGCTACTAACAAACTAAATCATTCACTTACAGTTTTGTCACCAGCAACTGATCCATGTTGGAGGTACGCATGTATTTTCATGCCTTACTGGAAAATTTTAGGGCTTCTATCTTTATATTAAACTGTTCGGCTACTGGCTGTCTGACAGACAACGCACAGCCAAAACTATAGGGCGCAAGAAGCTGAAATTTGGCATGTATGTTCTTTGCGGACCGTAGAGGTGCACTAGTACTACTAGGAAACTTAAAGAAAGCACAGGATAGGACAGAAACGTTTAAATAAAAATAATCCATTCCTTTCTTTCGTGGATACTTAAAACGTTCAGGCAGAGAATCAAATATTTCTCTTATCTCTGTAAATCAACTTTAATATTCGCTTAAATATATCATTTCACAGTTTATATTTATTGTTAAAATTGTTCGTCTCGGAAATATAATTTGCGGTCAAACTTGGTCTTTATTATCCACCGCATTTAGTTCATGTAATTACAAAAGTTTCCGTGCTGTAGAAATTGACTTGAATAATAATCGTACTTAGTTGAGCAGGCCAGCTGTACAAATGTATGAAATGAAGTATTTTTTCACACGGTTGCAGCCAAAGCTGCCAAATTTCGAGTTTCTAAAGTGCACTTCCATTAATATTACAACCAGATGATTAAATTACGTACAGCATTAAGTATGCAAGTACACCTACTCATTTCATTTTACAAATTACATACCTTATGTACTTATAGTAAAATAAATCGAAGTAGTTATTCACTTAAATATCTAAATTGAATTTTATTAGGCATGTGTTGGATATTGATATTTAAGTACTAAATATTAAACAGCTAAAAATCGCTCAAGAATCTCAAACAGACCTTCAAACCAAACGCTCGTGAAGAATAATTACAAGCACGTACTCTTGGAATAACTTAGCGGACAGCTTAAGTCAATTTTAATTACTTTTACTGAGGAACTGTCTCTAAATTCTTCTTGTATACACAGAGAGGCGTGGCGTCGGTACAAATACATATATGACTACATATATTTGTATAACTCGTTGGTAACTGAAAGACACAGTTATCCGCCTTAATGATACTAATTAACTGCCTAGAACGATTTTTCATGTCAAGGGATACGTTAACTACCACCGCAATACCTACAGCAATAATTTACTATAGTACTTAATTGTTTTTAGGGTTCCGTACCTCAAAAGGAAAAAAACGGAACCCTTATAGGATCACTTTGTTGTCCGTCCGTCTGTCAAGACCCTTTTTCTCAGAAATGCGTGGAGGTATCAAACTGAAATTTATACTAAATACTCGAATCTACGGTTTCATAAAGCTGTAAAAAAATCAAACTTCTAATCCAACGCAATCAAAAGATACAGCCGTTTATGCTGCAAATTGCAGCATCTTTTCAAACTCGCATTGGAATCAAAACCTACAGGGTACTTCCCGTGAACTCAGGATCTTGAAATTTGGTACGAAGTAACGTCTTATATCACATATAAAGGAAAAATTGCGAAAATCGTAATTTTTTTGTTACAGCATATAAAAAAATTGTTTTAATAAATTTAAAGTTACCACCCCTTTCTCTTGAACGCGTGGAGGTATTAAATTGAAATTCATATCAAATACTCAGGTATATAACACCGTTAGGCTGCAACAAAATCAAACTTCTATGTCAACGCAATCAAAAGAAAGAGCAATATCATCATATTTTCAAACTCGCGACTACTCGCAAGGGAATCAAAACCTACAGGGTACTTCCCGTGAACTCAAAATCTTGAAATTTGGTACGAAGCAACGTCTTATATCACTTATAAAGGAAAATTTGCCAAAACCATATTTTTTTAGTTACAGCATATAAAAAAATATTTTTAATAAATTTAAAGTTACTACGCCTTTCTCTTGAACGCGTGGTGGTATTAAATTGAAATTCATATGAAATACTCAGGTATATAACATCGTTAGGCTGCAACAAAATCAAACTTCTATGTCAACGCAATCAAAAGAAAGAGCAATATAAGCATATTTCCAAACTCGCGCCTACTCGCAAGTGAATCAAAACCTACAGGGTACTTCCCGTGAACTCAGAATCTTGAAATTTGGTACGAAGCAACGCCTTATAGCACATATAAAGGAAAAATTGCGAAAACTGTAAATTTTTAGTTACATCATATAAGAAAAATTGTTTTAATAAATTTAAAGTTACCACCCCTTTCTCTTGAACGTGTGGAGGTATATAATTGAAATTCATATCAAATACTCAAATATATAACACCGTTAGGCTGCAACAAAATCAAACTTCTATGTCAACGCAATCAAAAGAAAGAGCAATATAAGCATATTTTCAAACTCGCGCCTACTCGCAAGTGAATCAAAACCTACAGGGTACTTCCCGTGAACTCAGAATCTTGAAATTTGGTACGAAGCAACGCCTTATAGCACATATAAAGGAAAAATTGCGAAAACTGTAAATTTTTAGTTACATCATATAAGAAAAATATTTTTTATAAATGTAAAGTTACCACCCCTTTCTCTTGAACGCGTGGAGGTATATAATTGAAATTCATATCAAATACTCAAGTATATAACACCGTTAGGCTGCAACAAAATCAAACTTCAATGTCTACGCAATAAAAAGAAAGAGCAATTTAATCATATTTTCAAACAAGCGTCTACTCGCAAGGGAATCAAAACCTACAGGATAGTTCCCGTGAACTCAAAATCTTGAAATTTGGTACGAAGTAACGTCTTATAGCCCAGATAAAGGATACGGAAGGCTGAGGACCGTGTACTGTGGTGCGTCTTGGGAGAGGCCTATGTCCAGCAGTGGACTGCGATAGGCTGATTGAGATTTTAAATAACCCAGACGCTGCAAATGGCCATTGTGAATGTTTGCATTTCGAAATGTTTAATTTCAGAGTGATAACTGTATACATATAGGTCACCACAGTGTCCAATGAATGTTGTAATAGAATGCATAAATACAACAATATACGGCAGCAACCTCAATAGGTATAATTCATGTTCTCTTCTGATTGTCGTGGGAGACTTCAGTATTGATTTTAGAATGAATCCCCGAAATGGAATTTTTGCATATTTTTCATCTATAAACATGTTTCCGTTAATAAACACTAGCACAACACGAAGTAGTGCATTTATAGATAACGTTTTTTCGAACTTCAATGTTCAATGTGGTACTTTAATACCTTTTTCAGTCTCCATTTACAGATCTGGTTCAAATTTGATACTTAATTCCATACTTTAAAATATTCATTGCCTTTATATCTTTTTTTTAAATTTAATTAACGTAACATAACTTCACGCCTTTTTATCCCTGAAGGGGTAGGCAGAGGTGTATTACACACCCACACTTCGCCAGTTATGTTTCGGTCCCAATGTAATAGAGGGCGAGCCTATTGCCATCTACCGGGCACATTAATAAGCAAGCGATAATTAACATTTTAAATACACACATATGTAACTCCGAAAAGCCAGTGATTTGTGCCTGGGGTACCTGGGGATCGAACCCGAGAACATCGTCTCGGCAGTCCGTTACCTACACCACTAGGCTATCGCCCCTTACTTATTTATGTTATTTATTTAAGAATATTGATTATTGTTTTTTTTTATGTGTAAATAGTCACCCTAGTTTAATTTTCATCGCAAATAAATACTATAATTATTAAAAATAGTTAATTAGTATTTTTGTAACAGAATTCTAATAGTCACTAAAACTTTATAAATCAATAACTTTGATAAAAAATCTTACCATCCTTCATCAGCAGACTATTGCAAGGCTGATGCAAGGCTGGTATAGGTATTTAAGTTATATTATAAAATAAGCGATAATGTTAATATAAAATAAAGGATGACTGATTACAAACGACAAAGACACCTTTTTCTTTAATTTATGCTCCTCCAGCTTTCCATACTGTAATGTTATGGATTTCATTTTGCAATAAAAATACCATAACTATAACTGGTGAACTTTTACTTATATACCTACAGGTTTGTACGGAACCCTCGGTGCGCGAGTCCGACTCGCACTTGACCGGTTTTTTTTTAAACAATTGCATTATATTTAGAGTATTATCACCTTAGGAATTAATGCTTGGCATGAAAATATATCGATATAACTGAGATACTTTACTGGAGATAAAACTACATGTAATATGCATTTTTAAGATAGCAAAGCGGTAGTCTATTTTGAGTCTGTTTTTTGAACTCGATATCGATTTCTATAGAGCAATTGGAGTATGTCAGAGCTAATATGGGTCACGAAAATATTATCTGATTGAAGATTATATACGTAGGAACTTATTGTGCACTTGAGAGGTGGTTGAGTTTTAAAAATCGTCCTCCAGTGCTTAAAGTCTTAAAGCTGCATGTCCGCGGCTTTCAGGTCATATGAGAGTATAGAGTACTATAAATCTATATAAATAAAATTGAATTACCGAAATGTTTGTACGCGCATAACTTCGAAGCGACTACAAGAAATTGGATAAACCTTTATTTTATGTCTTCACTAGCTTTTGTCCGCTGCTTCGCACGCGTAAATTACCATTAGAAAAATATTTTGTACAAACACCCTCCTCAAGGAACACACATGCTAAATTTAACCTTCTTGCGCCCAGTAATTTTGGCTGTAATGTATCTGTCAGTCAGTCAGTACGAAAAGATTTTATATACACAGATTGAAGTGATGCCATTGAAAAAATAAAAGATTTTACACAAACTCTGAATCCCGTTTCCACCCTCTTAGGGAAAAAATTCCAAAATAATTGTCTTTGTGTTCGCTAACGTCATTTGCCGATGCAATGAACAAAGTATGAAGTTAATCCCTTGAAGGCATAAAAGGTTCTATGCAAATTATGACTCCTCTTTTTATCCATTTAGGAAAGATTTTCCAAAAAGACTTTCTTAGTGTTCACTAACTTCATTTGAGGAACCAATAGGTATACAAAGTTTGAAGTTAATTCATTGAGACTATAAAAAAAAACCGGTCAAGTGCGAGTCGAACTCGCGCACCGAGGGTTCCGTACAAACCTGTAGGTATATATAATAATTATTTAAAAAAATATGTGATGTAACTAAAAATTTAAGGATTTCGAAATTTACTCAATGTGATATAAAACATTGCTTTATGCCAAATTTCAAGATTCTTGATCGACTGGAAGTACCCTTTAGTTTTGACTTGAACATTTGATCCCCTCTGTCGGCTCTTACGACACCCATGGGATGATATGGGGTGGTGACATTTCGTATTCTTAATCCGTCAACATACGTAATTTAATAATCTTAATATATATATTTCTTGTGTGCGTGTGTATGTCACTGAACTCCTCCTAAACGACTGAACCAATCTTGATGAAATTTTTTGTGTGTGTTCAAAGGAACCTGAGAATGGTTTAGATTCACAATTTAGTCCACCGGAAAATGTTATTTTACTTAATTTTTAATTTGTAAGTAGTTGTGGTTTTCGGAATGTTTCACATTGGAACCGCCGACGGACTGCGCTGCTATCGCAGTGTCAAATCTTATATTAATTATTTCGTCAAGGAGTACATCGAAAACTTACCTGAAGAATAAAACATTAAATAATTAAGATTTCGAGTCGACAACATATATCCGCAAAATTCGGATTGTTGAGTATTTTGTTAAATTCTAATGGTTCTGACAGACAAATCACAGTCGCCATATTGGCCAATCTCGCGAAACATCACAGATACCGGAAAACATTTTGAGTACTACTAAGTCTAAGACAGTCTAAGTACTAAATTGTGAGTTAAGAAAATTGCGGAAATTTGCAGCATAAACGGCTGTATATTTTGATTGCGTTGGTCTAGAAGTTGGATTTTTTCACAGTTTCATGAGACAGCAGACTTGACTATTTGATATAAATTTCAGTTTGATACCTTCACGCGTTTCTGAGAAAAAGGGTCTTGACAGACGGACGGACAACAAAGTGATCCTATAAGGGTTCCGTTTTTTCATTTCGAGGTACGGAACCCTAATAAACAAACTGTCTGTAATCTCAAAAAAACTGTATTGCATATTGTTGCTAACCCGTTTCGAGTACCCCAACGATTTATTTAGATTATTTTTCTGTCTGTCTATTTATTTAGGATAATCTTAAAAATGGCTGAATAGATTTAGATGTGTATTTTAATAATGGTTTATGAAAACTCTCGAACAAACTATGAAAATTTCATTTAGGCGTAGCTGCTTGCAAAAGCTAGTTAAAATAAAATTAGTCAAGGATTCCGTCGCAGTATACATTTGTCTCAGGGACATTGTAAAAAAATTAAAATCCTAGTTCAAAAACTTTAGTAGGTATTTTCACTGAAAGAAATGAGATAAGTTATCTGCTTTGTCCAACTGCTGACCAAGGCTGGTCAGCACTACCGTGAAAAGGCTGTATTATGAAAAAGACGATTTCGAGAAAAAAATTAAAATAGTTCTCATACAGTTTTTGGCCTTTCCCATAATATAGTAAACATAAAATTATATGAAATTGGTATCATTGTGTAGGTATTTTAATGGTGATTACAGCCGTGTTAAAATATAAATAAAAATTAAAGATGTTAAAATAAACGACGAATTTGTTTTATGATATTGTTAATTCTTTAAAGAAAGATTGATTATTATCTTGCTCCATAAATCACTCATATTTATATGTTTTATGCAAAAAATATACGTGAATTACATTACAATGGCACTTTTTAAAGCGCACTAATTTGAATCAAAACAAACCGATCACGCAGTGCGTGGTTTGCAGTGGTACTGCTCTAACATCAGCGCGAGCCCTAAGAGCGAGAAAGATAGCAATAAAATACGTGAAATGCGCGCTCTGGCCAGTTTAGTATGGCAAAACACTGTAGCAGGCTATACCGTCTTTAGCTTAGGTTAAGGTTGATTGTTTATAAATACATGTTTTTTTATTGAAGTATATCTCTATAAATAAACGTCGTATAGTAAAAATAAAAATATTATGCTATAGTAGCCCTCAAACCAAGCAGAATAAGCGTTGTTAAGCAAAAACACTGCATTCTTGAATACAGTCTTTTGCCTTTTCACGATAGGCAGTTGGACAAAGCAGATAACTGATAAAAAGTGCTTACCTGCTTAGAAATAAATGAAAATAGCAAAATAACGGTTCTAATTATTTTGGCTTCTATTGGTCATAAAAGAACCATCTTCACTAATTAAAACTAAAATTAATTTAAATGCACATCAGGGACGATGGAAAAAATCAAGTGAAGGAATTAAAAGTTTCATACAAACTTTTTGGACTCCCCGTTTTAGTGGTGCATTCACTAACGTCACTTGAGGAACCGATATACTAAGTTTCAAGTGAATCCATTAAAGTTTTTTTTATATTAGAAAATGGGACACCCTTTCTCAAGCCCCATAGGGTAGTGACTTCGAAAACCCCTTTCTTGGTGTTCACTATCGTCATTTGAGGAACCAATTTACAAAGTTTAAATTCAATCCACGGAAAAAAATATAAGTTTCGTTTCCTACACACTTTGAACCCCTATCTTACCCCCTGAGGGTGGGAATGAAAAGAAAACTAATGCTTAGTGTTCACTATCGTCATTTGAGGAACCAATATATTACAAAGTTTGAAGTCAATCCACTGAAAGAACAATAAGTTTCGTTTCATATACACTTTGAACCCCTATCTAACCCCCTGAGGGTAGCAATTTTCAAAAAACAAATTCTTAGTGTTCACTTAACAATTTTCAAAAATCAAATTCTTAGTGTTCACTTTCGTCGTTTGAGTAACCAATATACAAAGTTTGAAGTCAATCCATTAAAGGAATAAAAAGTTACATACAAACTTTGACCCCCTATCTTACCCCCTGAGGGTAGGAATAAAACAAAAACAATTCTTAGTGTTCACTACCGTCATTTGAGGAACTAATATACAAAGTTTGAAGTCAATCCACTGAAATATTTATAAGTTTCGTTTCATACACACATTTAACCCCTATCGGTAGATAAGATAACCCTGAGGTAAGAATTTTCGAAAAAAATATTCTTAGTGTTCACTTTCGTCGTTTGAGGAACCAATATGCAAAGTTTGAAGTCAATCCACTGAAGGAATAATAAGTTTCATACACACTTTGACCCCCTATTTTACCCCTTTGAGGGAGGAATTTCCAGAAAAATAATTCTTAGTTTTCACTATCGTCGTTTGAGGAACTAATATACAAAGTTTGGAGTCAATCCATTGAAGGAATAAAAAGTTTCATGCACACTTTGACCCCCAGTTTTACCCCCTTAGGGGTGAAATTTCCAAAAATCCTGTCTTAGTGCTACCCTACACTCCTCAAGAAACAAACATGCTAAATTTCATCTTCTTGTGACCAGTAGTTTCGGCTGTAGCGTGTCTGTCAGTCAGTCAGTAACGCAAGGATTTTATATATTAAGATTATTGTCAGGCGAAGGTTTGGATGAAAAATTGAAAAATGGCGGCACGAAGTTCGCCAGGTCAGCTAGTAATAACTATTTTATGGTATAACGGTTTTAAAGTCAAATTAAAATCGCTTGAACTATAAACGTGAAATTATCTGAGTAATTTCATTTTATCCCTAGGTAAAATTTAATTTTCTATAATAATAATATTTTTATCCATTTTTTTTTAAAGACAACTCTCACACTAGGACTAAATCCTGTGTCGCGGGGGACTTTACAAACATACAACTAACGGACACAATGAACACCCAGACTCGAGACAACAATTTATGAATCACACAAAGTGTTGCCTCGTGTAGGGATCGAACCCACAACACTCGGCGCAGTGTCAAGCGGCGAGGCGACCGCTTAAACCACTACGCCAGCCGTGCAGTCATCATTTCATGGACCGAAACTAAATAATGATAGATAGAGTTATGAATATTCACCACTTTGTTTAAATTGCGCTTTCTTACTGAAGAATTAGGCGATTAGTCGTATAAATTCCTAAATTAATAAATTCCCTGAAACCTATATAAATTCTTACGCACAGATACAGCTTTGTTTAAAAGGAACTAAACATTTTTCTCCCCTAAAGTCACATCTTATTTTTGATACTTGAAGTCGTTTAGCGGCGCTAAAGTTACAAAAATAATTGCGAAATATATACAAAATAACTTTAGGAAGCTAGAAAGGCAAACACAAAATTAGTTCGAAAACGACCCACCGGACCCAATGTCGGTCTATCCTTCTGTTCACAAATACAACCTATTGAGAGCCTGTGAAAATACCTTACCTTTTATGACATTTTATTGCGTGTCCTATTCAACATACATTGATACGGGACTGCGGTAACCGGCCACCATAACCTGTCCCTAATATCCGATACTGAGCTCAGCTTATGGTGTATTATGGCGATATCTCTCACCTCCCATACTTTCAATACTTCGTAAACATGTTAAGCATTGTTGTAGAAGTATAACTGATAGGTTTGTTTAACTGTTTGAAGTAAATACAAGAATAATGTATTGTCATGGTGAGTCTGCTAGTGGGTGCTAGTACGATAATTGGTAGGTTGCGTGTTGATATTTTGCAATGTTTTTATCAAAGAATTTGTTTTTATCAATAATAAAACATTTTCCTCTTTAGTGACATCTGCAGTAACACCGAATTAACGGTATCTTAGCGTAGCTGTAAAGATTTAAAAACAATGTCACTTAAATTTGCAGTCAACCTTCAACCAATGCCCCTTGTATACACAGAGAGGCGTGGCGTCGGTACAAATACATATAGTTAGTTTAGTTGGACGTGGGTTTTCTTTTTATTTGGACCATTGTGCGTAAGTGGCGACTTGATTGACGCCGACTACTCATACCACCTTAGCTCCTTCCAGAAAGCCATTAGTTGGCTGATCTCGTTCAAAGCCTCACACATGGTTCTGGGGTTGTTCAGCAGCTTTGCCCGTTGATCGCTCACGTTTGTGCAGTGCAGAATGACGTGAGCGGGTGTTTCTTCGGTTTCCATGCAGCCCCTGCACAGTGGGCTGCCCGTAACGCCTATGTTGAATAGGTGCTTGTTGAGTGGACAGTGGCAGGTTATTATGCCTGTCAGATGCTTAAGAGTTTTTCTGTTAGAATGCAGCAGCTTGTGCGAGAGTTGCTTGTTCAAGCGGGGGATAGCATCTTTTGTTTGTCTGCATTCTTTTATGTCTGCCCACTGTTTTTCATGTTCATGTGCGGTTCTCTCGCGTAGCCATGTTTTGAGTTGGCTTGCCGGTATCGGTACAATCGGCTCGGGTCCCATTATCATTGTGTCCGATCCTTGCCGTGCCAGTTGGTCTGCGGCGTCATTGCCTGCGGAGTTGCTGTGGCCTTTAATCCATTGCAGCGTAACCCGATTCTTCTCAGCAATCTTTTGCAGCTCTAGGTGGCATTCCATGATGAGGCCGCTGTTAAAGCAGTTGCTGCCGAGAGCTTGTAGTACAGAGACACTGACCGTGATAATGCGTATAGACATGTCACTTACGTACCTAGACGCGATTGCTGTTGCAGCTCTTGTTATCCCAACGCACTCGGCTTGGAATATGGTGTTAAGAGTGCCAAGGGATGTTGAGATGTTGATATTTAAGTCATGGGAGAATACGCCCGCACCTGTCCCACGCTTCGTTTTTGAGCCGTCTGTGTATACTCTGACTTCGTGTATACCAGAGCTGTCTTTGTGTTCCTCCTGTAATTGGATGCGATATTTTTTGTCAAAGACAAAGGTTTTAGGGATGAGATCGCAAGCGGCCTCTAGCATCGGGATCTCTTTGGTTAAGGTCCCTTTTAGGCGTGCGTGGGTTATTCGATCATCCTTTCTCCACAGCCCGAGCTTGTCTAGACGGATTGCTGCAGCACCAGCTTCCTGCTGGATCATTAGGTGCAGCGGTCTTAGGTCCAGTAGTATCTCCAAGGCGGCTGTTGGGGTGGTCTTCATGCAGCCTGTTGTGGCCAAGCAGGCTAGGCGTTGAAGGCTCTGTAGCTTTTTTGTGATTGTGCTTAGTTGTGTGCGTGGCCACCACACTACTGCACCATATGTAAGCATGGGGCGTATAATGGCAGTGTAGATCCACAGGGTGATAGATGGTTTGAGACCCCATTTCTTACCTATGATTCTCCGACATTGCCAGAAGATTGTGCATGCTTTTGTAGTTTTAGTGCTGATATGCTTACCCCAGTTTAGCTTATGGTCAAGTATTACGCCCAAGTACTTGACTTCATTCGATAGGGTAAGCTCCGTTCCAAAGAGTTTTGGTGTTTTGCACATATGGGTATTCCTTTTGTTGGGGAAAAGTACTAGCTCCGTTTTGTTGGGGTTAACCGTCAGTTCATGTTGGTTGCACCATTCCTCCATGATCCTGATGGCTGCTTGCATCCGATTGCGGATCGTGTCTTCTGAGTCACCTTTGATCAGGATGGTAATGTCGTCTGCATAGCCGACCGTGTAGAATCGTCTGTCGTTTAAGTTCCGTAACAGATCGTCCACCACAATGTTCCATAACAGGGGTGAGAGTACACCTCCCTGAGGGCAGCCTTTTGCAACTATGCCCCTCGTGGTGGAGTTTACCGTGAATTGTATTGCCCTCTGTTTCAGCAGTTGATCAATCCAGCCACTAAGGGTTTGCTCAACTCCGAACTTTTCGAGGGCCCGGCTGATACTGTTGAACTTAGTTTTGTCGAAGGCACCTTCTATGTCGATGAAGGCCCTCAGTGTCATTAACTTGTTGGTAAGCGCTGTTTCAATGGTTCCCACAACGGAATGCAGCGCCGATTCAGTTGACCTGCCACTTCTATAGGCGTGTTGATGTGTGTGTAATGGCTTGCGCAGTAATGCGCCCTCACGGAGGTGTCGGTCTGTAAGTCTCTCCAGCGTTTTCAGTAAGAAGGAGGTCAAGCTGATTGGTCTATATGCTTTCGCTTGTGAGTAGTCAGTTTTGCCAGGTTTTGGGAGGAATATGACTTTAACTTCCCTCCACCTGCAAGGTATGTATCTATGTGCTATTGAGGCTCTGTTGATGTTGAGCAGGTGCGGCACAATCGTTGTGCATCCCCATTGTAGGAATGCTGGTATGATTTCATCCAAGCCTGCGGATTTGAATGCCTGGAAGCTGTTGATTGCCCATTTCAGCCGGTCTGTGGTGACCACATTTTCGGCTACCAGCCAGTCTGTTTGGGTCGGTGGTCTGTAGTCTGACTCGTCCCACAGACGGTCATTGGTTACTTCACAACCTGGGAAGTGAGTTTCAATTAGCACTTGGCTAATTTCAGCGTCCGTAGTTGCGTAGGTTCCATCTTGCTTTTTAATGGCGCCAAGGGTTTTGTTGCTGTCCTGAGACAAGATCTTTTTCACCCTGGCTGCTTCATTCGTGGTGTTAATGCCGCTGCAGAAACGCCGCCAGGACTCGCCTCTGCGGAATCTTATGCGTTTCTTGTAGTCTGACTGGGCTTCTTTGTATTTGAGCCAGTCTGCTTCCATTCTCGTGTTTTTAGTCCTGTTAAAGAGTTTCCTCAGGTTTTGCCTGAGTCCCTCTAGTTCTCTTCCCCACCACTGGGTTTTACTAGACGACTTTGGGAGTGTGGGTGCACAGGCTTGCTGGTAACTTGTTTGTATACATTCTGTTAGTAAGTTGGTGTTATGCTCTATGTTGTCAGTGCTGGTTGACATGTCCTTGAAATAGGACCTGTCAACCTGTGATGCGAGAAGCGTCTTGTATTTCGCGATGTTTGTTCTGCGAGGGTTGCGCCTAGGTTGTGGGACGTTCTCTTGCACACGTATGTCATAGCAGATTCGTCTGTGGTCTGCAAAGGATGGCTCAGCGGACACATGCCAATTTGTGACAAGTTCCGTGGCCCCATCCGATGCTAGCGTGATGTCTACTATGGTTTGATATCTGGAGCTAACAAAGGTGGGCTCCGAACCGTTGTTAACTACAGATAGATTTGTTGAAAAGATATATTCAGTCAAGATCTCACCTCGTCTTTTAGCATCGGGGCTTCCCCACAGCGGATGGTGCGCGTTCGCGTCCGCCGAGACGATTACCTGCCAGCCGTGGTCCTCATAGTGCTGCACCAGCTCGGCCAGCTCTTTAGATGGGATGTCCTCATCGCCAGACATGTAGACCGAAGCTAGTACTAACATCTGTTTGTTGGGCCCTGTTTGGAGTCCTACGGCAGTGAGGTCTCTAGAACAGAAGTTGGTTAGCAGCAGTGCTGGTATTGTTCGTGGAATGTATATGCATGTTCTCGGTTTAATGACCGAGCAGTTGTGCAGTAGCTTACCTCCGATGTTGTTTAAACCACATATTTTGTCGCCTCTAATCCACGGCTCCTGGATTAGGGCTATTGTCTGCTGATTAACCTCCAGCAGCCTGCGTAGGGTAGCCGTTGCAATTTGCTTATGCTGGAGGTTAGTTTGTTATACATATATGACTACAAAAATATATTCAACTCGTTGGTAACTGAACGACACAGTTATCCGTCTTAAGGTTACTAATTAACTGCCTGGAACGATGTTTCATGTCAAGGGATACGTTAACTATCACCACAATACCTTCAGCAATAATTTAATATAGTATTTTATTGTTTTTTTAAACAATTGTATTATATTAAGAGTATTATCACCTTAAGAATTAACGCTTGGCATGTATGTATATCGCTATAACTGAAATACTTTCTTTACTGGAGATAAAACTACATGTAATATGCATTTTTAAGATAGCAAAGTGGTAGACTATTTTGAGTCTGCTTTTTGAACTCGATATCGATTTCTATAGTGCAATTGAAACTATGTCAAAGCTAAAATGGGTCACGAAAATATTATCTGATTGAGGATTGTATACGTAGGACTTTATTCTGTACTTGAGAGGTGGTTGAGTTTTTAAAATCTGCTTTTAATGAGATTTTTAAAAAATAAAGAAAAAAGCGATTTTTAAGCACTAGCGTGCTTAAATTCTTAAAGTTGCATGTCTGCGGTTTTGACGTCATATGTCATATAGAGTATTATTAATCTATATAAATAAAATTGAATCTCCGAAATGTTTGCACGCGCATAACTTCGAAGCGACTACAAGAAAATGGATAAACCTTTGTTTTATGTGTTCGTTATTGTCAGGAGAAGGTTTGGATGAAAAATAGATATATGGCGGAACGAAATTCGCCGGGTCAGCTAGTAATAACTATTTTATAGTATAACGGGTTTAAAGTCAAATTAAAACCGCTTAAACAATAAACGTGAAATTCTCGTAGTAATTTCATTTTATACCCTGAGTTAAGTTTGATTCTCTATAATAATAGTATTTTTATCGATTTCATAGACCGAAACTTAATGGAGTTATGAATACATAAATACCACTTTGTTTAAATTGCGCATTATCACTGTAGAATTATCCGATTAGCATTATTTATTATTATTATAAATACATACATACATACATAGACTCACGCCTGTTTCCCCGAAGGGGTAGGCAGAGGCATATTAAACGCCCACTTTTCGCCAGTGTTTTGATCCCACGTAATAGGTGGCGAGCCTATTGCCGCTTATTGGGACATTTTGTTTGCCAGAGCCTCGTCCGTTGATCGGCAGGTGCACCACTTGCAGGTGAGGTTGGCTTGGGACCCTTTTTTTTTTTTTTTTTTGTTTTACGAGGTGGAAAATCCCTTCGGATCTCCGACTCTTGGGGGAAATAAGAGCCGGAGTATGTGGTGTTTCCACTAAAAACCACCTCGACTTCCGCCATGTACCCGTGTGTCGGAGGGTGGGGCATCACCAAAGCACTCGTCGCCACCCTCCGACGGGTATTGGCCCGCCAGATGGTCAGGCGGGCCCCGAATAAAACCCCCTTGGTGACGGATGAAGATGTTGGACTCCGCCGCCAAAACGCCCAGCGGCCGCAGAGGATAGGGAGGACGGCAACGCAACACCGCATCTCCTCTTCCTCTGCGGCCCCACCGCGACGCATCGAATGGTGCGCCCCCATTTGGTCGCGGGAGATAGGGCGCGCGGCAACGCAACACCGACACGCCTCTCCTCCCGCGACCGCACCCGACTGCAAGGGACAGACAGAACTGTCCCTCGCACCCGCACCGTTGGACGCATCCTGCGCAGGCCCCTCCAAGCCCACGCGGAGCGTCCCCTCCTGGATCCCTCTTAGCTTCACCGCGGGTGACCAATCCACGGTTACTGAGCCCCCCCACCACGACAAGGTGGAGATCCCACGGGGGGGTGGCTTGGGACCCTGAGTTCTTGGTGGGAACCCTATGCACCGATTATTATCCATCGTAGAAATACCAAAATGAATACCTTAAAACCTACATAAATTCTTACGCACAGATACAGCTTTGTTTAAAATAAATGAAAAATGTTTTCTCGCCTAAAGTCACGTGTTATTTTTTATATCTACTTGAAATAGTTTAACCGCGCTAGAGTTACATAAATAACAGTGAAATACCTATATAATAACTTTAATAAGCTAGAAAGGCAAACACAAAATTAGTTCGGAAACGACCCACCAGAACCAATGGTAATATGCGTGTGATTCAGATTTAAGCGAATATATTTTTATGACATTCTTTATCGGTAAAGAAAGATACCTCCATCATTATTTTATATTTAAACACTCTAAAATTGCTAATATTAATTAATAAAATATAAAAAATTTACGAGCGCTATTTTAAATGTCGAAACGCAACACTATTGCCTACCAGGAGAAGCCAATAGCGTTGCGTTTCGCTGGACCCCAGTGACGACACGGCTCGCAGAAGGATATGTCAAAAGTGTCAAAACAGTACCAGACATTTGACAAAGATGTCAAAACATGTGACAGAATTGACAGTTAAAAACTCAAACGTTGAGAACGCTGACGTAACCACAAAGCGCTAAAATGGGGTCGTTTAAGGCGCTGTTATACCTCAGAAGCCGTGAAACACCAAATGTTTTGTCGCGCATCTAGCCATAACGGTACATATTACAAACTAGCAAAAATTTGAGCTTAAAGTCAAAAGTCTGAACAAAAGACTTTTGAAAGAATTTTTCATGTACGTAAAATAGAATCACGGTAAAAAAATCACAAAATCGAGGCAGAAAATAATCTTTCGTCTCACTGTTTGCAATATTTTGATCGTAAGCTGTCATATTTTTTTTGATAATATTGTAGGAAATCTAATGAACTAAAGAATTACCCTATTTATTTTCATATTATACGTGTATATTTTGTAAAATTAAATAAAATCTGCCAAACGTCTATGATTTTGACGCTCGGTAGATCCCATCAATATCAAACGCTTCAGCAATTTAAACCTTATTAGCATAAGCGGTGTACTGAGTGTCAGTTGCTAGTTTACGCCCCGCCCAGACCTCATCATTCGGCTATGAGCCCTGTGAGAGATAGGTCATGTCGCTTGCGTCTCCGCTGCACGAAATTTTACGTAAACCTGTTTGTTATTATAATACGCCGATTTGAGTTCGTAATTTCATGTTTTATGTTATAGACTGAATATTTTGAATCAAATAGGCTTTTCATGTAACTATGGGCACATATAATTAGGACCTAAGTTTATACTCTTGTTGCGTTTAATGTGTTATTGTTTCTGTGCTTATAAATATATAATTAGAAGAATAAAATATGGACAATTAGAGAAATGAAGTTCTACGAAGGATTTGTACAAGAAAGCGTCGTAATAAAATAGAAATTCATCCATGGCCAAGTGATTATGAAATATGTAACATTTTTACACAAATTATTTTCATAAGAGTATTTTATGACTAACTATGTTACTTATATATTATCGATTATGCATAATATAATTATATAAATTATTCTCACAATACATAGCTGCCACAGTTTTCAATTTTTGAAAGAGTAATAACATAAAATCGAATCATTTTATGTACCTATATTTCAAATTCATTAGCTTGTCAGAGCGCCTGGAGCGCTAAGATGCCGCCACGGCGAACAATAATAATGACAGCGCTAATATGGCGCTCCACAATCCGCACACAAGCGGTAACGAATGTTGTATTATTGTGTTTTGAACATAAACCTTTTTAGGTACATCAGGTAAAACTTTGATTATTCATAAACTATTAGGTATGTCTCAGTACATATAATATCTTTTTAATTTCTAAAATCAATAATTTATACGTAAGAAGGTAACTTCTCTGTTTGCTATAACACAAGATAAAGTATTTTTTTAATAATAAAGTACGTAACTAATTATCATTATTGTAATTACAGTGAAGTTAAAGATAACAGTTCTGCAACGTCTTACACACATTTGACTTCAGTCATTTCTAACACGATCTGTTCAAGAGCTAGCCAAGAAAAGCCAAACAATTTTTTTAACAAATTTGACTCAAATTCCGTAGTGATAAGCAAAAATTACAAGAGGGATAGCAGTGACTGGTTCGAATTGCGTAAGAATATGTTGACAGATTGAAATTTTTTATAGTGGTAAAAAGAAGAGATAACAGCAGTAAAGCCAACTTAGTAAAAAATATTTTGTACAAATAAAATATTTGCAATGTAAAATCAGTTGCGCATGGAATCTAAAACGAACAACTGGCTTTGCAACAACTGGCGAAGCAAGAAAATGTAACAATCGAGCCTTGTGGATTATTCAATTATTGGTGCCACGCCAGATGGATTAATAGGTCCAAACACGATTGTGGAAATTTAATGTTCTAAAGTTGCCTATAAGAATGGCCTGGAGAATAGTATAATAGCAAATAAAATACAAATATGGAAACATGATAAAAAAGTGAACTGACTAGTCTAAACAAATATTGTAATTGTTATTACCAAATTCAGGGGCAACGCCACGTTACACGCAAACAAAAGTGTTTATTTGCTGTATGGAGTGGCGAAAGTATACCACTAAAAATAGAAATTATAGAAAGAGATGATGTTTTCTGGGAGAAGCTTGTGGCGTTTTATATGAATTGGCAGTTGCCTGAAATTGTTGATTCTCGTCAAGCTCAAGGGATGGCATTGCGAGATCACGGAGAGGAAAATGTTTCATCAGTGCTTGAAATTTCTACAATACCAAGCCGTAAAAGGAAAGTAAATAAAACTGTGCCTCGTGAACAACAGCAAATAATAAGTATTGAAGCCTTATCACCTCACACACTGCCTTTAACATTCGATGAGAATAAAGAAAATCTGCCGGGTTGTAGCAGACAGCTAACTCTTGATGAGCTGTAAACTCTGTATTTCGTTAATAAATTATAAATGAATATAAATAAATATCTTTTAATATTTATTTTCTTTGAAACAACACATATTTGAAGCGAAAGAATTTTTTTATATTTTTCCATACAAACATGTATGAGGAGAGCTAACGAAAAAGCAGTAACTCAAATTCTAATTCTATAATTTTCTAAGCGACACAGCAGTATCTCATGAATAAGGTATATCCACATATATTTTTGATGTTTCATCTATTTTGAAAAATAATAATGGGTTGGGTTTCGAAACGAGTCGCCTGAATTTGAGGGTATTGGTAGTGTAGAGGGCTTAAGGTAGTTCGTTTTAATCCCCTAAAAGTAATTTTGGCTGCCGGAGTTGCGTCTAAATATTTTTAAACAATTTCCAAAATTTCATAAATACTTCGGCAATTATGCAAAACGGAACATAGTTTTTATACTTTAGTACAGTTTTACAAATGTAATTTTTAGGTTTTATGTGAAAAACGTGAAACGGAACGCAAAACTGCCATCTTGGAATGATCATATTGTCAGCTAATGTCAAATTTGTGCGTCATTGCTTTCGAGTGCCTTGGGTTAGGTGCGACTGTAATAAGTAAATAAATAGGTTATGTTAGGTTCTCTTTTGACCCTTAATCCGAAAAAAGGAGCCCTTCGCAGGGCTCGGACAACCTTAGTTTATTAAACTAGTGTGATGAATATGGAAGTTGGCAGTGCCATACACACCGATGTTTTAAGATTTTTTTTTTCAGAGGAAACCAAGTATTTCCGGCAAGTGAAAATGGTGAGGGGGGTTTCAAGACCTCCGCTGCTCCCTCTCCAATCACTCACAACCCCTAAAAACGGCGACGTATTTCGAAACCTTTGCCATCATAATTATACCTATAATAACAATAAACATCCATAAATAAATAAAAGAAATCAAATTTTACTAAACTTCAATTATCTCGTAACTCGCTTTAGTTGAGATACGGCTTTTGCGCTTAGTAGAGCCGTATTGTGTTTTTAGGATACCGTAGCCAAAAAGTTTAAAAACGGAACCCTTATAGTTCGCAATGTCTTCAATGTTTCCCGTATGTCACAGCCAATTTATTGCAAAACAGATTTGAAAACTGGCAGGAATGGAATTAGATGTAGGTATTCTATGAACTGCTTCACTATTTTTATACAAAAACAAAACAAACATAATAATGGCCTCTCCATACATGGAACTGACTTAATTTTATCTTACGGCACGTAGGTATTTACCTACTTTCGTCAACATTTAATACCTATAACGTCTAATGTAAACCAGTTTTGCTCATGGCTTCACTGAGAACAAAAATTGCACTATGCCTATATTGTACAAACAGATTGATGTATGTAATATAAATTTTAATATCAGTATCTCAATTCAATATGCTAAAACGTTTGGCTTGCGATTTTGATATATTGGAATACGGATGTCGCCAGAATACGGCCGCACGCGACCAGAATGAAGGGGGGCGCCCCGCAGTAGACGGAGCTAAGCTCCCTTCACCTCCCCTGCTTCACCCCCTCAGTTACCAAAACAGTCGCTTAGGACAGCGCCTTAAACCAGCGTTATGTCATTGCAATGTTCAACATTTAATTTTAAATAAATGTTGACTTCTCCACGACTAATATTTTGTTTACGGTATCATGTTAACATAAACACGACAGCAACAATAAAAAAAGTCATGCATATTCCCTATTGGTGGGTTGCGTGTTGATATTTTGCAATGTTTTTATCATAGAATTTGTTTTTATCAATAATAAAACATTTTCCTCGTTAGTGACATCTCCAGTAACAACGAATTAACGGTATCTTAGCGTAGCTGTAAAGATTTAAATACAATGTCACTTAAATTTGCAGTCAACCCGCACTTAGCTAGCATGGTAAACTAGGGCTTAAAGGCTCGTGGGACAGTTTAAATATTTTATAATATAAGGGGATGGTGAAGCTCTCTTAAATAGCAACTCGTCTGGGCGCTTACCACAATTTACAGAACATCGCAGTATTGAGTAGGACTAACAGAACCATGATACTTATTATACACATGTCCTTCCTTTAAGGATTTGTTCTCGTGTTAACACAATAGTATTTGGCGTACCTTATTGTCACTTGTAACAAAGTTAGACTGCCTCCTTGGTCCAGTGGATAGCGTATGCGACTGCTGATTGGAGGCAAAAGTGTTTCTGGGTTTTTCCCGAATTCTCAGTAGCAGCACGGAGTCTGATGACGTGCCCGGTAACAGCAATAGGCTCGCCCCCTATTACGTGGGACCTAAAATTTCATGGCAAAATGTGGGTGTAATATAATGTTTCTGCCTACCCCTTCGGGATACAGGCGTGAGTCTATATAGTTACAAAGTTTGTTTGCCTGCTTGGTTGAAAATAATAAAATGTTATTGAAACTATAATCATTTAACAAATCTGAGCAATATTTTTCTTATTGTAGTTGAAAGCCCGAAGGTTTTCTGACATCATGCTACGACGCTTAGGAACCGAGTAAATATAAAGAATATAAATCTGGATTGGCGGTTGACAACAGTGCACAGCTAGTATACTGTAAAACATATGAACAGCTGTCAAAAGTTTGTATTTATAACATAGTATACATCATGTCCATGATGTATATTTGCTGCCAATAGACATTATTTCTTAGTATTATTCTTTGTGGTTACTGTAAGAAAAATGGTTAGAAGAAGAAAGAAATACATATATCTGTCCCGTTTTCCCATCGCATATCTAGCGTCTCGCTCCGGTGACTTTTCTTCATTGAAGCCTTAAATCTAATTGGTGATTTAGCGCTCTAAAATGTAGTCATATAGAAACTTTTAAAATAGATATTTTATTTTTAACGAAAGATCACAGTGGAAATGATAAATAAATGTGATTAAAAATAGCAAAACCAAATGACACTCGTGCTAATAATCTTACATTAAAGTGGACCGAAAGTTAAATATTCATGCAGTACCTTCACCGTCCCTTAATTTGAAACCTTTTTGAGGTTTGCGTTTCCCGTGTTCATTATTTTTATATATTATTGCCTGTCTCACTAGATATCATTATTTTTATTTAATTTTACATAATTAGGTACATACAGACGTTATGAATCTGTCACTCATTCAATATTCGCAGTTCAGACGGAGTAGACGTGTCTAACTTGCAATATTTATATATTCTACATGTTTAAATAATTATATTTATCAAATACGTGACCTAGTACAGTTGTAACTTTATGTGAAGTGTGCAAAAAAACTATGATTCACAAGTGAGCAACATCGAATATGGCTAACATCGAAAATAGCCCTTTTAACCGAAGCACAAAGACGTGTCGCAGTCCTTCAAGCACTGCTCAGCCACAAGAACATGCCGCCGAGGAGAAGCTACAGGTCCTCACCTCTACCGACATCAATTTTTGGATGTCTACCATAGAAGTAGCCCTAAATGAAGTGTGCCAGATTGCCGCTGACGGTAAGCTGAACACAGAGCAAAAATTAAATATCAATGCTCTGGCGCGAAAGGTTGGTAAGGGTGTTTCCCAGATGGCTGTGCATTATCAGTCATTAAAAGAAAAAGCTATCATGATTAAAACATCACTAGACGCAAGAAAAGAGAGAGAAGACCTAGCCGTACGTCTTGATGACTTTAAAAAGTCTATTACGGAGACTATACAAGAAACTTGCTCGAAACCTGCAGCCCAAAATATTTCCTTTGCCGAAATTGTTAAGACCAATAACTCGAGTCACCTGCGACCTTCTAATCTAAGTTCGATCGCAATATATCCTAACGACAAGGAAAAATCTAGCGACGACACCAAAACACTCGTCCAAAAGATAATATGTCCGGAGCAAATGAAACTGCACGTGAGGGGATTGCGGAAGACCAGGAACGGAGGTACTATTATCAGCACCGAGTCAAAGGATGACATTAAAAATTTCGGCGTTCAACACAATTGAGTAGTTCGGGATTGAAGGTAGAAGACCCCCACTAAAGAAGACCTAGGATAACAGTTGTTGGTGTACCTACGGCCCTTCGTGACCAAGATGTCTATGACTGCATTTACGAACAGAACCTGACCGATAAGATACCTAATTTGTCACGTGAGTCCTTCTTATCTAGCATTAAGTTGAGCCACAAATCAGGCAAAAAAGATGCATCAACATGTAACTTTATTATAGAAGTACCTGCCAACATTTGGAAAGTCCTCATTAACGAGGCTAGAGTCTTTATCAACTGGACGTCCTGCCCCGTCCATGACTTTACCCTTGTGACCAGGTGCTTCAAATGCCAACAGTACGGACATGTGGCGAAGACTTGTCGCGAGACCAATTAGACGTGTGGACAATGCGATGAACTAGGACATGAAACAAAGGATTGCAACAAGAAAGACGAGACGCCGAAATGTGCAACATGCTTGCGTTTTAAAAAACCAAGTAACCACAAAACTGGTGACTTCGAATGCCCAGCGAAGAAAATGGCAGAATCGAGGTATATCAATTCCATAGATTATAATGAGTTCGCCTAAGAGCGTCGCCTACTATCATATTAGTCTTGAGCTAGCTTGTAAGCGTCTATAAGTTTTTTTTAGTTTCGTTATAATATATGGCTAATCACTTAATTAAAGATCTAGATGATAGTTTAGTTTACATGTCTAAAATAAGCGATACTGAAATTGTAGACATTATCTTTCCGATTTCAACAACCCACTATCCATACTAACTCAAAACATCCGCAGTATATATAAAAACATAGATAGTCTAGGCGTTTTCTTACAAAGGCTTGATACCGAGTGTGATATAATTGTCCTCACGGAAAGCTGGCTTTCAAACAGAAATAAGAACATACCGACATTACCAGGGTACAATAGTTTCTACACAAAGTTATCTTTAAACCAGAACGATGGCATAGTGGTATACACAAAAATAGCTTTACACCTTACTGTCGAAGAGCCAACTATCCAAGAAGGTAATTGTCTTATTATTAAAATCGGTTCGGAGATCGCAATAATAGCTATTTATAGGTCTCTTGCCTTTAGAAATTTAGAAGTATTTAGTAACTCATTAGATAACATTTTACAGGGCCTTTCTTCCTTTCCTAACATTATTATAGTTGGCGACCTAAATATTAATATTAATTCTGAAAATAATGATGCTGGAACCCAAGATTATTTGAACCTTTGTGCATATCATGGAATTTTGCCTTCTCACACATTTCCAACAAATCAAAGTGGGTCATGCTTAGATCACGTCATGCTCAAAACTAAGCTTCCGTGTTTAACACTTGTTACTAACTCAACAATAACAGACCATTGCGCGATTTTGTTTACGCTTGAATTAATGCATTCTAAGCATCGTTCGCGTCCGCCGCAAAGGTCAAAACTTAATATGACTAACCTAGAACGTGATTTATGCAATATTGACTTTGGCCCCGTTTACAATTCTGCTGATGCTACCACTTCTATGTCTTATGTTATTAACAACTTACAAATAGCTATTTTTAAAAACACCAATGTAATTAATTTGAGTAACAAAAATTATAATATTAAACCTTGGATAACTCCTGGCCTTATTAAGTGCATTCGGCACCGTGATAGACTACATAAAAGAGCTAAGCAAAATCCAAATAATTTAACCTTACAAACAGTCTATAAGCGTTATAGAAACTTCTGCAATAGAATCCCAAGAATAACAAAAATCGAGTATGACAAATCTTAAATATCAGAAGCCGGCAATAACCCTAAGCGATTGTGGAAATACGTTAAGTCTGTAACATATATGTCGAAGCAAAATAAGTGCGATACAAGTTTATTATATACAGATCGTACCCCGCTTTCATCTGCTGATAACGTCAATAGCTTTTTTGCTAACATTGGTGTAAAATTGGCTGAACAAATTCAAAGAACATGTAACAATCATCCAAAAAATGCTATTTCAACCTTTCCGACATATAATAGTACTGGCAAGTCTTTTGTTTTACTAGAACCGGATGAATATAAAGTAGAACGAATTATTCTATCACTAAGACATAGCTCGGGCAGCAGGGTGGGACGGTATTAACACTGCAATACTGAAAACCTTTAGGCTCATACTGATACCTCCATTAACTCACATTTTCCGAATTTGCCTGTCAGAAGGAATCTTCCCAAAATGCCTCAAAAAGGCAGTAGTAATTCCCATACACAAATCAGGGCAAAAGGATCTGGTAACTAATTACAGGCCAATCTCACTACTATCTTCGATATCTAAAGTACTCGAGAAAATTATAAACAATAGATTAGTTTCATATCTTGAAAATAACTCCCTCTTCTCCCACAAGCAATTCGGCTTCAGATCAAAGTTATCTGCAGCAGATGCAGTACACACCTTGACTAATTATATTTCCGAGGAACTTGGGCAAAGTCAACATGTGATTGGCGTCTTTCTTGATCTGGCAAAAGCATTTGACACTGTATCAATCCCACTGCTTCTTAAGAAATTGGAGGCCTTAGGAATAAGAGGCACACAGTTAAAACTGTTTAAAGACTACTTACGGGATATGTATCAATGTGTCAAAATAGACAACGTAATCAGTTCCGAATTATTATTACCCCAATTCGGCATTCCTCAGGGAAGTGTGCTCGGTGGAACACTCTTTCTAGTGTATATAAATGATCTCTGTAACCTAAACCTACATCATGGCACTATTGTTACATATGCTGACGACACTGCGCTTATTTTCTCAGCAAACACCATTACGGAAGCTCAGAAGTATGCACAACAAGGGTTTAACGTAGTAAGTAACTGGCTTAAACATAATCTACTAACCTTAAATACTGATAAGACTAAATTCATTCAATTTTGTATGCGTAACCCCCAAGCACATAACAATTCTTTTCACTTATATGCACATAACTGTTATCTTAAGTCAAACAACATTTGCACCTGTCCGGAAATTTAGCACTACTAATATTAAGTATTTAGGGATTATATTGGACGAAACCCTTTCCTATAAACAACATATCGCCGCTTTAACATCTAGGCTACGAAAATTATTATTTGTATTTAAAAAACTTCGCTTTATTTTAGATCATAATCACATTATACAGATGTACAGGGCATTGTGTCAGTCCGTCGTGTCGTCCGTCAGGAAAATCTTTAATGCTCTCTATGGAGCCAGCGCAAAGAGCCCTGCTTAAAGTGGCCACCCGCCGACCTTACCGATTCTCTACAAGCCTTCTATATGAATCATGCAAAGTGCTAACGGTTCGTCAACTGTTAATATTTTACACTGTACTATTAATAGCACACTGCGCTTACTTACAACGCCAACCTTACTAACACCAAGAGACGGAAAGATATTGTCGGTAGTTCAAGCTCTGAATCAAAGTTTGTCTGTCTTTATAACAAAATAAACAAAGAAACATCTATTTAAATAATTCTAAGTAGGTATATTTTTATTTAGAAACATTACGTTTAATATGTTGATGATAAATATTGTAATTACTTTTTTGGGCGGTAGGTGTCAAAAAGTAAAAGGCGGCGATAGCCGAGTGGGTATACCAACAGACTGCCATGCAGAGGGTATCGGGTTCGAATCCACGGCGCGCACCAATGACTTTTCGGAGTTATGTGCGTATTGAATTGTTAATTATCGCTTGTCCCGTGCCTCGGAGAGCACGTTAAGCCGTCGGACCCGGTTGTCATGAAGATCTTTGACAATCGTTACAGGGCGTCAGTACCTTCTAAATAAAACTGACACTAGTCTAAACCATGGAATATCGCTATCCCTTCGGGTTGCGGAGGTCAGACAGGCAGTCGCTCCGTGGAAAAGCTAATATTCAGTCAAATCCAGTTAGACTAGAAAGCGGACCCCAGATTGAAACTGGGATAACGCTAAGAGAAAGAAGAAGGTGTCAAAAAGTTAGCACATATCATAAAATTTGTAATTTAATTTTAATTAATTTAAAGTGATTTAAAGTTTTATTTGCAATCAAATTGGTCAGAATACAATTGAAACTGAAGCTACTTACAAAGGTAGTACTATATATGTCAAAGTAATCCAGTTAACTACACCACCTGCCAGCACTTCATACATAACATAACTCTCCAATTGATACACACTTTCACGTGAAGTACACTATAAAGTCTACATTTGATGACATCAGGATGGCACAGGACAACTTTGAGGAGTCATTTTCAAGAAGGATGGCTGAACTAGAGGCACAGCTGCATGTGGTTGGTCCGGCTAAGGAAACAGTGTCCAAGGTTGCTGAGGAGTTTCGCACATTTAGAGAACTCATGTTCTCAATGTTGAGTCTCCTGCGTAAGCAGATCAATGAGTGCCACCGGTCGATTGACATCATGGAGACCAGGCACAGGCGCAAGGCATTACTATTTCTGGGAATAGCTGAAGACGACAAAGAGGACTGCAGGGACTCGGTGCTTAAGGTGGTCAACAGTCTGGCCATCTCCAGCGTGACACCAAAGGACCTCAGCGTGTGCCATAGACTAGGAGTTCCCAGGAAAGATCACCGGCGTCCGATCTTGGCATGGTTCACAAAAGGTGAGGCTAGATCAGCCATTTGGAATGCCAAGACCAGGCTGAAGGGTACTTCCGTATCATTGAAGGAGTTCCTGACAAAGCCTCGTCAGGCGGTTTTCGCGAAGGCCCGTCAAAACTTTGGCATGCGGGCATGCTGGACTCAAGATGGCGTTATTGTGGCTAAAGCATCCGACGGTAGCCGCCATAAGATCACGACCCATAAGAGCTGAACTCCGTCATCGCAAAGCATCCTAGGACCGGAACAGGATCGTCGAGCAGTAGCGGCACCGCTGGTGCTAGCACATCAAATGCAGGCGCCAAACAGCGTAAATGATTCTCTGTTTTGACTTCTTTTATCTTATGTCTCTGTATACTATTTTCTTTTCCTTCAATTTAATATCTTCTTGAGGTTAGGCGTCTTCTGTTGCTCGCGCAGTTTAATATTGTTTATATTTTGTTTATTACATTAGTAACTTGTTTTTTACCCACATTGTCACTTGATATTTTAATGTTTACAACGCAGCACTGACACTACTGACAGTGACAGTGACAAGTCTGACAACTGTCAAATGCAAGTTCATTTGTTCGAAAACGTTCGGAAACTTTTACTGTTTTATTTATTGGTGTTGTATAATGTATGTAGGAAATGTAAATCGATGTCGTCTGTTTCGTTTTGTTTTTGCACAATAATTGTTTAATATTGCGTTATGTGTTTATGTTTAGTCGTTTGTGTGAGCTGGCGGGTGGTGCAGAGATGCATTCAGTATGCTTTGAAATTTATTTGTTTCTTTATTTACATAATATAATTATTTATATACATATATTTTATAATATTTTATAAATTTATTTAATAGTTTATTTTATATTTACTTCATGCATGTTGACTCTGAAGATGACGCTTATTTGTCTGCCAATGATTTAGCTGATTTTACCGATAGCTCAGATAACAGTAGTTTTTGTTCTACTGAGGGCACATTGGGCGATTGCTTACGACAAATATTTACTGGACAGCGATCTCTATCATCGCTTTATTTTTGCCATCTAAACGCTCAAAGCATACCTAGCCATCATAATGACTTACTGGAAGCTTTCTCCGAGTCTAATGTGTATGCCATCCTGATTTCGGAGAGCTGGCTTAAAGCCGAACTTCTTTCTACGTCGTACTCTCTTCCCGGCTTTATTCTGATTCGGAATGATCGAGTCGGCAGAAGAGGTGGTGGTGTCGAAATTTATCTCTGCAGTGCCATTCCTTACAGAATTCTTGCTTCTTCACCGGCTGTTTCACCTGCAGAATATTTATTCCTTGAGATTGACGTCAGAGGGGCTAAGGCCGTTGTTGGCGTCGTCTACTGTCCACCAGCCCTTGATTATTTCTCCAGTATCGAGCCGATACTGGAATCTTTAGGGTCAGAGTATGAACATCTCATTATCATGGGCCACTTCAACACCAACCTCAACCCTCCCTAATCCAGTCGTTCCCGTAAACTCCGTGATGTCGTTGAGTCAGCCAGCCTCCACATCTTGCCTTTACAACCCACTCACCACAACAATGATGGAGAGGATACCTGGCTAGACTTAATCATCACGTCTTCCACAACCCTAGCCTCCTTCCACGGCCAACACCCTGCTCCTGGTATTTCCCGTCATGACCTTATATTCCTATCATACGGCCTCAAACCTCCCAAACCCCCACCTAAAGTTCTGCACAGACGTTGTTTTGGTCGCATGGATGTGAGCAAACTCCGCGAAGATGCGGCTATTATCAACTGGGAACCCATGGAATGTGCTACCAGAATTGACGACAAGATACTTATCTTTAATAACGCCATCGGTAAATTGTACGACGTCCATGCCCCCACAAGGAAAGTGAAATTAAAGCGTTTACCGGCACCCTGGTTTACGAGAGGTGTGCGAATGGCGATGAGGCGAAGGGACCGGGCTTTTCGGAATTATAAAAAGGACCGCTGCGACGAGAACTGGAGTTTTTTCAAATCTGCAAGAAATCGGTGTAATCAGATTGTACGCGACGCAAAACGCCAACACATACTTCATAACATTTCATCCTCATCCCCTGCCGATATCTGGAGGTTCTTTGGAACTCTAGGTATCGGCAAACAGCGACGTGTTGACTGCCTTGGGGCGCTTAGTTTAGATGATATCAATATACATTTCACAACTACCTCGTCACTGGATCTCGAGACTAGGCGCCTCACGGTGAACTACTTAGCTGGTTTAGCCCAACCCGATGTCGAATCCTTCCACTTTTCTCCACTTGCATCGAATGAGATCAAAAAAAAAATCCTTTCCATCAAATCCAATGCTGTTGGAAGTGACAACATCAGTCGACGAATGATCACTACTATCCTGGATCAAGTTCTTCCAGCCGTCACTCATATTATAAATTTTTTCTTAGTTTCTGGCACCTTCCCATCCTTGTGGCGTAAAGCCTACGTTATTCCTTTGCCAAAAATCCTAAATCCTTCTCTCCCAACGCATTTTCGTCCCATATCCATTCTTCCTTTCCTATCCAAAGTTCTCGAGTCCTGTGTGCAACAGCAACTGTCCAGGTTTGTTTACATAAACAAATTACTAAGTCCTCTCCAGTCTGGTTTCAGGCCTGGACATAGCACTTCTACTGCACTCCTTAAAGTGACTGGCGATATTAGGGATGGCGTGGAAAACACCAAGGTCACAGTGTTGACTTTGGTTGTTTTTTCAAATGCCTTTAATACCGTCAGTCACGATATCCTATTATCCCTCCTCTCACATCTTAAGATCTCATCCGATGCTCTGGATTGGTTCTCAAGTTATCTTCGGGGTCGTCAGCAGTCTGTCCGCCTCGATGAGTCATCATCGAACTGGTGCGACAACAATTCTGGCGTTCCTCAAGGCGGTATTATTTCTCCTTTGTTATTTTCTTAATTATTAATCTTCGTTTATTAATCTCTTAACTCAAAATCTTATTATTTTATTATTTTTTATTTAAACTTTATGCACATAAATTGTACAGAGGCGGACTTAATGCCGTAGGCATTATCTGCCAGTCAACCTTTGGGTGATGCAGAGATACAAGTAATAGGTGCAATTCATAAATTTGCATTGAATCTTAGATAGAAACCTAATTAATACATAATTATATATATATACATTAATATAGTACTTACATACCTTATCTATATACATATATATTATACATATACCTATATAATACAAAACACTTTACATATATACAATATAACTATATACATACATAATAAATAGACGATAATCCTACGATGATTCAGTTTGTGTGTCTATGAAAGTCTGGCGAACTCTGGTTTTAAATGTGAAACGGCTAGTCGACATCCTGATATCGAGAGGGAGAGCATTCCAGAGAAGGATAGATTGAATGTTAAACGAAGAATGTACAAGGCTAGAAGTGTGAGAAGGACAAAGGAGAAGAAGGTTATTTGAGGAACGAAGATTTTTCTCATGTGTATTACAAAGAAATTGAAAGTGAGGAGTTAAATACGCAGGAGCATGTGGGGAGTGCAATAAAAAATAGAGAGTACACAAAGTACGTAAGCTACGCCGTTGACGAATGGGTAACCATCGTAACTTTAATCGGTGCTCTGTAATATGATCATATTTGCGGAGATTGAAAACGAATCTAATGCAATTATTGAGAAGGCGGTCGAGCTTGTTGAGCTGATCTGCATTAAGGTCGAGGTAGCACACATCACCATAGTCAATTATAAGAAATATTAAAGTCTGTACTAACGTTGTCTTAGTCTTGACCGGCAGAAAGTTCTTCAGCCGATAGAGCGACCGTAAGGCACCAGTTACTTTACGACTGACGTTCGCTACCTGGGTGTGCCAATCAAGGTTGCTGTCAATATATAAACCAAGATCCTTGACGCTAGAACTAAATGGGATAATTTGCCCATCAAACATGACGGCTGGTAGTGCCTGCAGGTCAACCCTGTTTAATATACGGGAACTGCCAACTAGAATCGCCTGACATTTATCAGGATTCACAGCCAATCCAAACCGTTTCGACCAATCCTTGATTGCATTAAGATCTTGGTTTATTGCTCCTATTGCAGAATGTACATTTTCCGCCTTGGATTGTGTGTAAAGCTGCAGATTATCGGCATACAGATGGTACGCACAATTAAGTTCATGAGTAAGGAGATTAATAAATAATGAGAACAAAAGAGGAGAAAGTATTCCGCCTTGAGGAACACCAGAGTTCAAGTCACACCAGATTGATGAGGTTTCATCAATCCGTACTGACTGCTGGCGTCCTCGAAGATAAGATGAGAACCATTCTAGTGCCATCGGTGAGATCATGAGGTAGGAAAGAATTGAAAGAAGGAGGTCGTGATTGACGTTGTTGAAGGCGTTTGAGAAGTCCACCAAGATCAAAAGTGTAACCTTGGTTTCCTCAACCCCCGCCCTCACATCGCCAGTCACCTTGAGCAATGCGGTGAGAGTACTATGTCCAGGTCTGAATCCACATTGAAGTGGAGAAAGGATATTGTTATGGTAAACGAACCCGGACAACTGTCTCTGAACGCACGACTCAAGTACCTTGGATAGAAAAGGAAGTATGGATATAGGCCGGAAATTTGTCAGCAGAGTGGGATTGGAAATTTTAGGTAAAGGACGCACATAGGTTTTACGCCATAGGTGGGGAAATTTACCTGTGTCAAGGGAAAAGTTCAGGATATGGGTAATTATAGGCAGGATTTGATCAAGGATAACCGTGATCATGCGACGACTAATGTCATCGCAACCCACGGCTTTGGACTTAATGGATAGGATAGATTTTTTGATCTCACCAGATGATAAAGGAGAAAAAGAGAAAGAGTTAATGTTCGGACGAGGTATACCATCCAAGTAGGCCATGGTTTGACGCTTGGTTTGGTCGTCTAAAGTGAGAGTGGTAGAAAAATGACGATTAATGTCATCCAAACCAATAGTCACCGGTAGAACCACTTGGTCGTGAGGTTTACCTATGCCCAGTGATCTTAAAAACTGCCATACATTGGCAGGGGATGAATTAGTAATGTTTTCGTGAATATGTCGGCGTTTAGCGTTGCGTACCATCTGATTGCACCTGTTCCTTGCTATCTTGAAGAGAGACCAATTGTCTTCACACCGATCCTTTTTATACTTTCGAAAAGCTCGGTCTCTGCGTCGCATTGCCATCCGAATACCCTCTGTCATCCAAGGTGCAGGTGGACGCTTCAATTTGACCTTTCTAATAGGAGCATGCACATCGAATAACCTCTTAACCGTGTTGTTGAACAAGTCTACTTTGTCGTCGATAGTGATGGCCGATGTCAACGGTTTCCAGTCGATTTTTGCTGCATCCAACCTCAATTTTTCAACGTCCATGCGCCCAAAACAACGCAAGTACAGAACTTTAGGACATGGTTTAGGAGGCTTCAGGACATACGAGAGGAAGACAAGGTCATGACGGGAGAAGCCAGGAGCAGGATGTTGACCGTGAAAGTGGACTAAGGTAGGATTAGAAGTGAGGATTAAGTCTAACCAGGTGTCCTCCCCGTTAGAGTTGTGGTGAGTGGCATTGAGGGGCAAAACGTGGAGGCTGGCAGACTCGATGATGTGGGTGAGTTTGAGGGAGCGAGATGCAAGATGGGACAGAAGGTCAGTGTTGAAATCGCCCATGATGATATGATGTGCGTACTCAGAACCCAGCGATTCTAAAACCGATTCCAAATCAGTGAAGTAATTGACAGAAGGAGGACAGTATACTACTCCAAGAACCAATTTAGTTCCCCTGACCCAAACCTCTAGAAAAAGATACTCCGCAGAAGTAGAGTTTTGAGAGGAAGAAGTAAGAATTTTAAAGGATAGATTGCTACGGAGGTAAACAGCAACGCCTCCGCCTTGCCTGTCATTCCGGTCGTTCCGGATGTCGCACGGGTGATCGATTTTCACGGGATAGCCGGGATCGATCACTCGCCGAGCAATAAAAAGAGATGCTTAGGTTGCCTTACGGGAAATAAATAAAAATATCACCAGGACAGATTAAACTCGCGTTATATTCCAGATTCACAATTTTGATTAATAAAAGAACCGACACTAGGGGTTAACCGGCTAGATAGTTATCCAGGGCGTAGGTCGTAAGTTAACACTCCACAGGTCCACGGATGGATACTCAGCTTTCACGTGTCCCAGCCGAAGAAAAAGCCACCAACCACGTGTGTCGCCGGTATATATGTCGTCGGCAAGCGGGTGAGGGTCCCCACTCCAGTGCGTCATCGTAGTGGGGCTCGCAAGCGCAGAGGCACGACGTCACACACCCCCCCCGTTAGGCCGGAATTTTCCCTAAGGAAAATTCCCTAGCCCAACGGGCGTAGCAGCCCTGAAGATACTCCCTGGAATTAGAGAAAACAGGGGCATGAGTACCTTGAACAAGTGACAACCCTATACGCTAATTAGTATACCTAAATAATAATGACCCACGCTTGCATTCTTCACGCGTACAACGGCAGTCTGAACTTGAACATAAACATTTATCATTCATAATTCATCACACATACCTACAAGTAAATGCCAAGGCCAGTGTAATGGCCCAATAGCAAAGATAACAATCTATGGAGAAGCGCTTAGGGTAATTATTAGGTAATAATGGTTTGTAGATATAAGAACTTGATCTAGCCCTACGACTTAAAAATCTTGGGTTCGGCCTTTGCCACTAGATAAGTAAACTTTTTGAATATAGTTAGGTGTAACAACAGATTTTTCGTAACGATGAACAAAAATAATATAAGCCGCAGACACGACCGGACCGCCCAATGTCAAAGGAAAGAATTTAATAAATATTTTGCTCTAATTAATAACTACAACACGACCAGTAAACACCTTTTGAATGTAAACAATGGTGAATCATTAGTTAGGCATTTATTTATCGGCGCGTCGCTGAGTGAACGCGCGTGCGTCATAACGACAACTAGGTAGGTACGATTCGACTATTCCGAGCTCGCGACGCACGGTTAATTACTCTGAATGTTTATAAAGTACCTATAATAACAATTGATTATGGAATTTATACAGAATTAAGAATAACAACAGAACTTCAGAACAAGGCACAGCGAGAAACAACACGCCAATCAATATGCATTTATAGAAAATACACATGCGAGAATCGAACACTAGACCGATCCTACAACGACTTTTTAACCATTGAGCCATAACTGATAGTTAGATAAACAACAGATTCTTTGTAACAATATTACATGTAATAAACTTTGTTACCATTTATAACTGAAACATTTATTCATTTTATGTTAGCCTGTTTACATAAATCATTAACACAACACAATACATTATCTTGTGGGCTTCGACTCGAAAACATAAGAACCATTGTTGGCCTTCACAAATGATTATGTAGGTAATTATAACTTAGTGTAGATATGCGTCTTACATTGTTGTGTTTATGCTTTTATTATTCTCTGTAATTAATCAACTTTAGATCTTTGATGTGCCATTCTCCTAAAGGTTTACCGGCCATGTCGTTAAGTTTGTATACTAGAGGTGACTTTTTTGAGGCGATCTTACATTTAATAAATTTAGGCGCCAATTTCTTGCTAAAGTATTTATCCTTGTCACTAAGTAGAAACGTTCTGCGCCAAACTATATCACCGACATTGAATTCTGCCGGTTTACGGCGAAGATTATAAGATGAACAATTTCGTTGGTGGGCCGACAACAGAGCTGAATGTACCTTCTCGAAAATAGAGGATAAGCAGCCTAAAGTTTCGGCATAGCCGTCCCGTGGTTCGAGCACCATATTGGAATTAAATTCCTTGTCAATATACTGAGAACCACATGTTATGACCTCCCTACCAAAAACAAGGAAATTAGGAGAATAACCAGTAACCTCACTAACTGCGCAGTTAAGGGCGAACTGAACCTTAGTGATTAAAGTGTCCCAGATTCGATGATCAGATTCTATGAAAGTTGAAATAGCTGTAATAATGGTTTTGTTGTAGCGTTCAACTGAGTTAACGTGGGGAGTATACAACGGTGTAAAATGCAAATTTGGAATTTTATATTTTGACAACATACTTTTAAAGGTTGCGCTAATAAATTGTTTACCGTTATCCAAAACAATAGTAGATGGAATTCCATGCACCAAAAATACATTTTCCTCGAGAATTTTTGTTATCACTTCTGCAGTTGCCCGTTTAATGGGGAAAAGCAAACAATATTTAGAGAAACAACAACTGACCACAAATATAAAAGTGTTTTGTTTTCTGCTGGGGGGCAATGGACCAATCAAATCAATACTAATCGTCTGAAAGGGCTTTTGACATGATTTGGGTTTTCCCATTAGACCTAAATTTGGGTGGTTTTGGTGTTTATGGGTGATACAAGGTTCACATGAACTGACGAACTTGACAACATCGGAGTACATACCAGGCCAAAAGTAATTAAGTGCAAGACGTTTGTATGTCTTAAAGATACCCAGAAGATGTCCAGCAGTGGGCGAAGAATGATTCTCCCTTAGAATGTCAGTTCTTTGGTCAGACGGAATAACCTCTTTCCATTGAAATTCTCTAGTGAGAGGGTTTAATGTTTTTTTAAAACAATACAATTTATTGTTTATTACTTGATAGTTAACAAAGGAAGTCGGAGAACTTAAACAGCCTTTATAGATATTTAAATACCAAGGATCATTAGTAGAAACTGGTAAATTCTGATTAGGATAAATATCTATATTTATATCATTAGCAATAGCAGAAACGAGTAAAGAGCGAGACAGAAAATCAGGTAAAACGTTATCGGAACCCCGACGATGACGTATTTCGAAATTATAGGAAGATAAGCGAACTCCCCATCTGGCTAACCGGCCAGTAGGGTTATTCAAGGTCAAGAACCATTTCAAAGCAGCGTGATCAGTGTAAACAATAAACTTTTTACCATTTTCAACATAACAACGCCAGTGTTCTATAGCAGATAGAACAGCCAGGGCCTCTCGCTCAGTGGCACTGTAATTTTTTTCTTGCTTACTGAGTGATTTGCTATAGTACGCTATGACTCTTTCCTCACCATTTAACCTTTGACAGAGGATCGCGCCAAGACCAAAATCGCTAGCATCTGAGTGTATTTCAAACGGTTGCGAGTAGTCAGGACAAGCCAACACCGAGGAGGAAATCAAACAATTCTTTAGGTTATTAAACGCCTCATTAGCCTCTGTCGTCCAGCAGAATGGAGGTGCGTTTTTACTTTGAGATGTTAACTTATTTAAGGGTGCAGCAATAGAGCTAAAATTCGGTATAAAACGCCTGTACCACGAGGCTGCGCCTAAAAATCGACGTACTTCTTTTCTATTAGAAGGAGTGGGATAATTTTTCATTGAATTAACTTTATCCGGATCGGGATGCAATCCACTAGAGTCGACAACATAGCCTAAATATTTTAGTTTATCTCTAAAAAATTGACATTTTTCGAGATTAATTGTTAAATTAGCGCTTTTTAGTTTATCAAGAATGCGTAATAAAAGAGTAATATGCTCGCTGAAGCTGGACGTGATACAGATTATGTCATCGATAAAACAGAAAACCTTATTTTCAAATTCTGGGCCATAAAATAAAATATCAACTAATCGTTGTTGAGTAGCTGGCGCATTCGTAAGACCGAAAGGCATTCTTTTGAATTGAAATGTGCCACGCGTGGGAATATAAAAGGCTGTTTTGCAACGATCCTCTTCTTTAATTAATGTTTGCCAAAAAGATTTAGACAGGTCTAAACTAGACAAGTATTTAGCATCTCTCAGATTATCTAAAATTTCCGAAATATAAGGCAAGCTATAAGCATCTTTTTTTGTAACGGAATTTAATTTTCGACTGTCCAAACAGAAACGCAGTTCACCATTCTTCTTTGGTGTCAAAATGACCGGATTTGACCACGGGCTTTCTGATCGTTCAACAACATCCTCTGAGAGCATGTCGTCAAGATGCTTTATTAATATTCTTTGTTTATCGGGAGACATGCGATAAAATCTTTGCCGAATAGGGGGACAATCACCTGTATCAATTGAATGAGAAATAATATTTGTGCAACCGAGACCCCGCTTCTCGTATGAAATATCGGTAAATTTAGAAATAATGTTGTCAGCGGTAGCTCTCTGGTCGACTGTAAGATGATCATAAGAAACAAGATGTGTAGGGGGAACTGCCTGCAACTCCATTACTTGAGCGTCAGACTTGTTCACAATCAAAACAGACTCCAATTTGTTAGGAAATAGGCCAAAGCTTCGCCAAAAATCCATGCCAAGGATAAGGGAATTTTGAATCCCAGGTACAACATGAACTTCTAAGTTAATCAATTTATCCTGAAACTCGAAGGGTAGAAACACCGATCCCAAGGACTCAAATCGTTCACCGCCTGCTGTTATTAACCTTAAAGGTTTCGATTTATCCAAAACATTGTCTTTCAAAAATAAGTTATGCAAATTATTGCCTAAAATTGTAACGCAAGATCCAGAATCTAAAAGACCTGTGGTAGGTATTCCGTTTAATTTTAGAGTAACGTAAGGTAAATATTCTACTTTAGAATTACGGATTGAGGAAATATGATAGCTATTAAAGAATTTTTTTAAAAAGTCTAACCAATTATTCCACTCTGTTTTATTACAATTAGTTGTATAATTTGATTTTCCACAATCCTTATTAACTAGTTTTTTGAAACTGTAGGGGTCGACTTAGATTTACAATTGGGGCAGTCTGACACCTTGAAACCCTTTGTGCCGCACTTAAAACAGATTAGGTAGTGTGGCTGACGGCAATTACGTAATGAGTGCGAATTGCATCTACAACGCACGCAAAAAGTTTTATTTATATTAGAAGTACTCGATACGGCGTTGACTTGTGGCACAGACTTGTATCTCGATGTATCGGCGACAGAGTTATATTTATTGAAGTTATTATGATTGTAAACATTTTTGTTTGAAGAAAAATTAGAAAACGGATAATTATACGCTAGATCGGGTGCTACAGTATTCTTTGAAACTTTAGGGGGTTCGGAAAATTGCTTACTGCGACTTTGGTAATTTTCGAAAAGACGACAAACTTCGACCAGACTATCAACGTCAACAACCTTTGCAGTGAGCAGACAATTAGTGTAACAAGGTCTAATATTATTTAGTAAAATTTCTAGCTTCTCCGAATCAGCGATAGGAGAACTAAGTCGCGAAAACAGACCGTGCATTTTTGCCACGTAAATAGTTATTGATTCGTTCTCGCCTTGTGAGCGCTGACGAATCTCCATCATAAGACGGTAATCGTAGTTATGCGGACTAAAATCTCGTTTTAAAAGTTCGCAAAGTTCTAACCAAGTCTTTACGTTATTTTTAACAGAACGATACCAAACTAATGCGTCACCCGAAAATATTTCAAAAGCGAAAGACAACATCTTGTCATGTGGAATAGATCTACAGGACATAAATTCATCAATTTTTTCAATAAAAGATCTTACACATGATTTACCGTTAAATTTGAATTTACCTAATTCCGAGAAAAGCTTACGGTCGTAATTATAGGAAGTGTTTCCCTCTGCCACTGAGCAATCCGACCGCGAACTACGACGCGTGATTAATTGTAATTTCGCATATAAGTCATTAAATTTATTCCACACAGACTCAATTTTTTTAATATCAAGACTGCCGGTATCCACCCTATTCAGTCGATGAAAACAATGGTGAAGCACGGTTTCGACCTTCTGTTGAAGCTCGGAGGTATAGTTTGCTTCCAACATAGATAAGTGTCTATTTGATCTTAATAACGACTTTTCCACTTCAGCCACATCCTCCTCTGGTGGGAAGGGTGAAGATAATATATCCTCCGAGGGAATTTTAACTGAAAGTTTAGCGATTTGTTTGCGGGGATCGTCAGGCTTTGAAACGCCGCGTATTGTGGTCTCATATTCTAATTCCGCTTTAGTTAATAATGAGAAATTTATAATGTAAGCCATTATTACAAAACAATAATAGAAAATCTAAGTATTTACGCCGGTACTAGAAAAAAAATTAAATATCGCCAGAAAATCGAATACCGTGCTAAAAAAGCTGAAATACACTAAATTATACAATGGTGTGATGATTGGTAAATGATTAAGAAAAATTACTTAAAGGTCACTCAAAGGTTGAATCACAATATTTTTTTCGCGAACACGAGGCACGTAGTTCAACGGCAAAGCGGTTAGAACCGGTTGGCGGCTGGGCACGCTGCCCGCAGTGAAACGTGATTTTAGACCGACGTTAATTAAATCACCGTTATGTTATTTACACAGTTAAATTGCTTATGGCCAACCAAAATAGATAGAAACTGTACCTGTACGCAATTCACCACACCAGAATATATGCACACACAGGAGAAAAATATACAAGAGAAAAAGAAATTATTTCACTCACCTGTAAAGTGCCAACTTACGTTTTAAAAATATATTTAAAAATTCTATTGGGCGCCAATGTCGCACGGGTGATCGATTTTCACGGGATAGCCGGGATCAATCACTCGCCGAGCAATAAAAAGAGATGCTTAGGTTGCCTTACGGGAAATAAATAAAAATATCACCAGGACAGATTAAACTCGCGTTATATTCCAGATTCACAATTTTGATTAATAAAAGAACCGACACTAGGGGTTAACCGGCTAGATAGTTATCCAGGGCGTAGGTCGTAAGTTAACACTCCACAGGTCCACGGATGGATACTCAGCTTTCACGTGTCCCAGCCGAAGAAAAAGCCACCAACCACGTGTGTCGCCGGTATATATGTCGTCGGCAAGCGGGTGAGGGTCCCCACTCCAGTGCGTCATCGTAGTGGGGCTCGCAAGCGCAGAGGCACGACGTCACACGGATTAAGACAAAACCAGAAAGAGGGTATAAGGTAGAAAGGAGGTGAGGTTTGAGCCAGCTCTCAGAGATCAGGATGGCATGAACGTTGATGTCGGTAAATGTAGCTAAGAGTTCGTTATGATGACTTGGCACACTTTGTGCATTAATATGACACACATTTAATAAGCTATTAGCTTTCAGATTAAACTTCTCGTGTAGTATGTCACGTAGGGACTGGTTATCATTAAGTGAACAGAAGCTATCATCGGCAGATAAATCATCTGAATAATTCGCTGATAAAAAAGAATCATCATCGGAAATAGACATAATAATTTATATATATATATATATATATATATATATATATATATATATATATATATATATATATATATATATATATATATATATATATATATATAATAATAGACTAAATTAAAAATAAATAAATTTTAATAATAACATGCACGAAATTGACTATTAATTATGTGACCTCTGCACCACCCGCCAACTGAAGCAATTGACAATATACTGATCTTACAGCTATAATTAAACCAAATAAAATACTATGATTAAAGTTAGCATGACAAACAATTTTTAAGAAAGGATTGTTTCTGAACGCATCCGAAAGAATTCAAATGTCATAACAATCATATGTCATGTCACTTTGACATTTAACTTAAACAGTAAACACCTACAAAAAAGTTTATAATTGCACTGATTTAAATACTTGTAATTAGGAAAAGTGGGTTATTAAGTACGAAGTAATGTTATCAAAACATGCTAGTGGCTCAAGACAAAATAGAATTTGTCAATACAAGTATTCTGTTTACATACACGTTATCAAACAAAATGAAACAATAGAAAGTTCATTATGCGGATGCGTAGAACAAAAAGAGACATTACTGGTTATACCAAGTTCAGCTAGAGGTACCTGAAGAAACTTTGGGATACTTTTTGAGTAACGGCTCCAACTCGTCCAGTGAAGTAACTTTGAGACGACTTCCATCAGGGCACTTGATATTTACAATGCCGTCTTGAGTCCAGCAACCCCGCATCCCAAAATGTTGCCTCGCCTTACTGAAAGTTGCCTGCCGCGCCTTGGTCAAGAACTCCCTGACGGAAAATCTTCAATGCGCTTATCACTTATATGCCGATGACTTGCAGATTTACTCTCAGAAACCTTGGCCTGCATATGGACTGTACCTTGAGTTGGCGTAACCAAGTAACTCAAGTCAGCCAGAAAATTACCGGTACCCTACGTGCTCTAAATCGCTTAAGAAACTTCCTCCCACCCAAGACCAAGACTATGCTTGTGCAAACTTTAGTTTTCCCGTTGATCGACTATGGTGATGTATGCTACTATGACCTGAATGCAGAACTTCTCAACAAACTGGATCGTCTTCATAATAACTGCATTCGATTTATCTTTAACCTTCGCAAGTATGATCATGTATCTACTTATCGTTCTCAATTGAAGTGGCTTATTGTTCGTCAAAGACACAGTATGCGTGCCCTCACTACTCTCTACTCTATCCTTATGTCTCCCAATACCCCAGAATACCTTAATAATTATTTCCAATATTTGAATTCCAACCATGATCGAAAGCTTCGTTCTTCCAATAATCTTCTCCTACTTTGTCCTTCACATAGTTCTGCTTTAATTCACTCGTCCTTTCCCATTCAAGCAATCCTTCTTTGGAATGCCCTCCCTCTAGAAATCAGGATGGCTACTACATAGGATCGCTTTAAATCCAGAGTAAAACAGCTGTTGTTGGATAAGCTGGCAGAAGTATCCTAATTATATGTTTATGTATATTGGTATTTAGTGTATGTATATATTTAATATTATTAGAATTAGTTATGTATCCTTAGTTTATAATTGCTATGTATTTAAATTTTGTATACTTAACTATTTATATGTTCTTGTATTATCAAATGTATGTATTTTTAAACTATGTATATATGTATTACGTTTATGCTACAAAAGTTCTTCTTCACTCACTTCTACAATACACCTACTTTTAATCTCTGCACCACTCTAAGGTAGACTGGTAGAGAATGCCTTAGGCATTAAGTCCGCCTTTATACGCTTCAGTGTATATAAAGTTAAATAAAAATAAAAATAAAAACTTCATAACTAAGATCAAATCACTTACTGTAAGTGCCTTTAATGAAAAAATATAGGTACTCATAAAAAAAAGCATTTTAATGTAAAATTATAACCAAAGCTTTTTTGTTAGTTGTATGAAATACCAACACATAAATTGGATTTGGTTACACCCCCTACTATAATAAACTAAATTGACGAAACTATTTTTGAATTAAGGGTCACAAGAGAACCTAACATAACCTATTTTTTTATTTAGTGATCATTTACTACATTTGGTGTTCGAATACAATTTGAAGTGCAGTCGTGACTAAAATAGCTAATAGATACTATTGTAATTTTAGACTGTTTTTTTCTGGTGTTAAGTTTATATTTTTGGTTAAGGAACTAAGGGTATCAAAGCATTTTATGGTGGCCATTATATTTAACCTCAAAAATAAACTTGTATATATACGATTATGTAACAGCATCTCGATTAATAATAAAGTACATAAAGTACTCCTTCACCTCTTCTATAAAATCTTCCTGCAAAATGTATCCCATCAGTGTATTTGGTATTATTTTTGCTACTGATTATAGATAGTTCTTGGAAATCGTGCCGTGTTTAAAATCAAATGTGAATGAAAACATTTTACGTGGCAAATAGTTAAAAAGAGCTGAATATTTCCTTTTCAGTATTTTCCGCGTAACAATCTATCACGGTAGTTTATAACTTGGATTTTACGTGGAAAATAACATAATGTTTCAGTATCACTTACTCAAAGAAAAAAAATAAGGATGCATTTTCTTTTAATAATTATTACTTTACAGATAAAATAATTATTGGCTCGAACGATTCATAAATAATAAACCTCGAAGTTGTTGATAGAACGGAGTTGTCAGAATTAATGGTGAAAGATTAGACACGGTAAAAATTGGAATAATTAAGATACAACGGATTTGTTAGAAAAACGGCCTCTTCATTGTAACATATTATTTATAGCTTTACTAAAATATAACAAAACATCACTTGATGTTTAGTTCGGCTGAAACAAGTGATGTGTTTGAGACGATCTGAAGATCAAGTGATTTTAAGAGTGGTAGTGGCTGATAGCGGTTAGATAGCGATAATGGGAGAACATGTCTTATGACAAAACCTGAAGGATGCCTACATCCAGCAATGGACTGCAACAGGCCGATAACCTGTTTCAGTTGCATCGCTTGAAGAGTTTTTATCATAAAAATCTGTTACATAACTAAGTAAATTCAAACAACCTTTACTTGAGGCAATTTCTAACGCTACGTATTACTCGCAACTAATAAATTATTACCAAAGGAAATAAGTCCCGACCGTTAATGACACGTTACATAAACGTCATTAGCTATTCGAGTGTAAAACGTAATAAGTCGAGGTGTAGATGAACACTTTGTGCACAGGTGATATAATTATTACGGGAGTACCGCGAGTCACCCACCCGTTACATTAAGTACATTTGTCGGAATACCAACACATGTAGCTATACCACAAGGACAAACTTGTTTACACGACACGATTTAAAAAAAATGGCTAAAATTACTAAACTTTACTATTTAGTGTGTGAGTAATCCTAGTTACTGTATAAGAGCATAATCTCGGCGTTTTTAAGTACTTGATTATCAATTCTGTACTTGGTTTTATTTTCATTTTGGATTTATAACGACATCGTTTGCACAAAGTGTAAATTTTATGTACCACGGTATTTTACAAACATTCAATAAACAGACACAAAGTACACTCAGACTCAAAATAACAATTTGTAGATTGAACCCAGCGCAACGCTTAAACCTCTATGACATACGTGCAGTCTTTTATCTATATATGTGGGGAAATGTGTTTCATACAACTCATCAGAAGTCCACATAGTGATAGAGTTCAAAGTGTGCGACGTTGAATCTGAGTTTTTGAGATCGTGTTGTGTAAAAACAAAAAGAGACATTACTGGTTATACCAAGTTCAGCTAGAGGTACCTGAAGAAACTTTGGGATACTTTTTGAGTAACGGCTCCAACTCGTCCAGTGAAGTAACTTTGAGACGACTTCCATCAGGGCACTTGATATTTACAATGCCGTCTTGAGTCCAGCAACCCCGCATCCCAAAATGTTGCCTCGCCTTACTGAAAGTTGCCTGCCGCGCCTTGGTCAAGAACTCCCTGACGGAAAATCTTCAATGCGCTTATCACTTATATGCCGATGACTTGCAGATTTACTCTCAGAAACCTTGGCCTGCATATGGACTGTACCTTGAGTTGGCGTAACCAAGTAACTCAAGTCAGCCAGAAAATTACCGGTACCCTACGTGCTCTAAATCGCTTAAGAAACTTCCTCCCACCCAAGACCAAGACTATGCTTGTGCAAACTTTAGTTTTCCCGTTGATCGACTATGGTGATGTATGCTACTATGACCTGAATGCAGAACTTCTCAACAAACTGGATCGTCTTCATAATAACTGCATTCGATTTATCTTTAACCTTCGCAAGTATGATCATGTATCTACTTATCGTTCTCAATTGAAGTGGCTTATTGTTCGTCAAAGACACAGTATGCGTGCCCTCACTACTCTCTACTCTATCCTTATGTCTCCCAATACCCCAGAATACCTTAATAATTATTTCCAATATTATATATAGATAGTTCTTGGAAATCGTGCCGTGTTTAAAATCAAATGTGAATGAAAACATTTTACGTGGCAAATAGTTAAAAAGAGCTGAATATTTCCTTTTCAGTATTTTCCGCGTAACAATCTATCACGGTAGTTTATAACTTGGATTTTACGTGGAAAATAACATAATGTTTCAGTATCACTTACTCAAAGAAAAAAAATAAGGATGCATTTTCTTTTAATAATTATTACTTTACAGATAAAATAATTATTGGCTCGAACGATTCATAAATAATAAACCTCGAAGTTGTTGATAGAACGGAGTTGTCAGAATTAATGGTGAAAGATTAGACACGGTAAAAATTGGAATAATTAAGATACAACGGATTTGTTAGAAAAACGGCCTCTTCATTGTAACATATTATTTATAGCTTTACTAAAATATAACAAAACATCACTTGATGTTTAGTTCGGCTGAAACAAGTGATGTGTTTGAGACGATCTGAAGATCAAGTGATTTTAAGAGTGGTAGTGGCTGATAGCGGTTAGATAGCGATAATGGGAGAACATGTCTTATGACAAAACCTGAAGGATGCCTACATCCAGCAATGGACTGCAACAGGCCGATAACCTGTTTCAGTTGCATCGCTTGAAGAGTTTTTATCATAAAAATCTGTTACATAACTAAGTAAATTCAAACAACCTTTACTTGAGGCAATTTCTAACGCTACGTATTACTCGCAACTAATAAATTATTACCAAAGGAAATAAGTCCCGACCGTTAATGACACGTTACATAAACGTCATTAGCTATTCGAGTGTAAAACGTAATAAGTCGAGGTGTAGATGAACACTTTGTGCACAGGTGATATAATTATTACGGGAGTACCGCGAGTCACCCACCCGTTACATTAAGTACATTTGTCGGAATACCAACACATGTAGCTATACCACAAGGACAAACTTGTTTACACGACACGATTTAAAAAAAATGGCTAAAATTACTAAACTTTACTATTTAGTGTGTGAGTAATCCTAGTTACTGTATAAGAGCATAATCTCGGCGTTTTTAAGTACTTGATTATCAATTCTGTACTTGGTTTTATTTTCATTTTGGATTTATAACGACATCGTTTGCACAAAGTGTAAATTTTATGTACCACGGTATTTTACAAACATTCAATAAACAGACACAAAGTACACTCAGACTCAAAATAACAATTTGTAGATTGAACCCAGCGCAACGCTTAAACCTCTATGACATACGTGCAGTCTTTTATCTATATATGTGGGGAAATGTGTTTCATACAACTCATCAGAAGTCCACATAGTGATAGAGTTCAAAGTGTGCGACGTTGAATCTGAGTTTTTGAGATCGTGTTGTGTAAAAACGGTTGAAGTAAGTAGCTAAGTAATAACACTTCTCCATCACATTCAAGAGAGCAATTAGTGAGGCTACTCATTCATTTACACCACGACTGGACGTCTGGTCGACGGAATAGTTTCACATTTGCTAAAATAACACGTGTGAGTACTGAATGTTTTATGACATCAGTTCACTGACCTTTATACTTAATACTTATATATCAGTCTCCCGTCTGAATGCTTGCATAGAGACAATTGATGTATAAACTTGAATATATCACCGTATCTTATTAAATTACCGGCTACCGTGTAAGTCTTCATTTCATAATAAACAGAATAGATCATCATCATCAGCCTTTAACAGTCCACTGCTGGACTAGGCCTCTCCTTTGAAAGGAGGAATTGACCTACTATACCACGCTGGCCAAACGGGTTGGTATAGGGTTTGTATCAAGTTTTCCTTCTCTTACAGTGCTGTTTTCTGCATAATATGCTCCCTCTGTCGGCTCTTACGACACCCATGGGATGATATGGGGTGGTGACATTCCGTATTCTTAATCCGTCACCACACGGACGCTCTAGCGTCGCGACAGAATAGATATCACTTTTTAAAACAAGTCTTTTTAATAAAACTATACTAGACTGATAATAAAGCAGCATCATATTACTTTCAGTTCAAAGGAAGGTGAACGTAAAGCAAAGCAAAGGAAACCGTGTGAAAGTTCACTAGCAAGATCAGAGTCGTTCTGAACATTATATTTAAGTTAAACTGCACTGTATTAACCGTGTATAACATCGTAGTAGTCTGAATCGTATCAAAAGCCAATTCTTAGCCGCTGTTTACTTGAACGGTACACAGCAGTAAGTATATTATATGTCCGTGCATATCCAAAGGGAAACCTTTTTTGAAGGTGGAACACGGTTAAATTAAGTGCAGCAATGGCGCTTAAAAGCTCACACACGCCGTCACATCGTATGTGTAATATTATCACATGTATATTTTATAAGAGTCTCTTGACCCTCCTTTATTGAAATGCCGTTATAATTTCACTCTCAGTTCACACTTATAGCAACATGAAAGGAGGCCATTCATTCTGTTTTCTTTCATTTTTAGAAATATGATTTATCCCTGTGTTAGTTCTGACGGTTAATTACGGTCTCAAAACGTGGGTACATGCCGATAAGTAGGCATACTATATAAGTTCACATGATTATAAATTCCATTTACTTATCTTTGTAGAATAATTCAGTTAAGAATGTGAAGATATTGAACTTTGAGTTTATGTGAGATAGTTTTACCATATCACGAAAGTATAAAGGTGTGGTTCTACTTTTGCGGTGGAGAATAATATCGTCAAACGCAGTATCTGATTGATAATGTAGCGTACATAGCAAAAGATAATGCAACTTTTCCTTTGACTGCTGGTCCAAAAATATGTAACCTGTTGTGCATAATTGAAACCTATTCCAAACAAAAGTACTAACCATTTATTGCAACTGGGGCAAATGGGGACAAATAAATCTATCCCAGTAAAAAAATATACAGGGTAACAAAAGTATTAAAAAGTGTGGATATTTTTTATCACTTAATTATAGGTTTTGTTTGTTTTAAACAGATTTAAAATGTAGCCAATTACAAACTTAACCCCTTGTATGCCGGAATGCCAGACACAATCTAAACTATTGTGTCTCGCGTGGATATGTGTTCTGGCATACTAAGGGTTAATGGTGATTAGAGCACCTAAAAATAGGACGTAGGATAGGATAGGTAGGCTTCAAAATAAAAAATAATATCACAGAGACGGATAAAATGATTCCCTACCGCAATAGATAGGGCGCAGGAGGGAGGCGCGGAGCGGGGACGCTAGCGACTGGCTACCTGTCGCTCTATCGGTACAGCAGCAGCGCGCTTATTAATAACACTTCAAACCACGTGCCGTTGAAATAAATGATTATAAAAATCCACATTTAAAAAAGTTTGTTACCCTATATTTTTAGGGTTCCGTACCTCAAAAGGAAAAAAACGGAACCCTTATAGGATCACTTTGTTGTCCGTCCGTCTGTCAAGACCCTTTTTCTCAGAAATGCGTGGAGGTATCAAACTGAAATTTATACTAAATACTCGAATCTACGGTTTCATAGAGCTGTAAAAAAATCAAACTTCTAATCCAACGCAATCAAAAGATACAGCCGTTTATGCTGCAAATTGCAGCATATTTTCAAACTCGCATTGGAATCAAAACCTACAGGGTACTTCCCGTGAACTCAGGATCTTGAAATTTGGTACGAAGTAACGTCTTATATCACATATAAAGGAAAAATTGCGAAAATCGTAAATTTTTTGTTACAGCATATAAAAAAATTGTTTTAATAAATTTAAAGTTACCACCCCTTTCTCTTGAACGCGTGGAGGTATTAAATTGAAATTCATATCAAATACTCAGGTATATAACACCGTTAGGCTGCAACAAAATCCAACTTCTATGTCAACGCAATCAAAAGAAAGAGCAATATCATCATATTTTCAAACTCGCGACTACTCGCAAGGGAATCAAAACCTACAGGGTACTTCCCGTGAACTCAGAATCTTGAAATTTGGTACGAAGCAACGTCTTATATCACTTATAAAGGAAAATTTGCCAAAACCATATTTTTTTAGTTACAGCATATAAAAAAATATTTTTAATAAATTTAAAGTTACTACGCCTTTCTCTTGAACGCGTGGTGGTATTAAATTGAAATTCATATGAAATACTCAGGTATATAACATCGTTAGGCTGCAACAAAATCAAACTTCTATGTCAACGCAATCAAAAGAAAGAGCAATATAAGCATATTTCCAAACTCGCGCCTACTCGCAAGTGAATCAAAACCTACAGGGTACTTCCCGTGAACTCAGAATCTTGAAATTTGGTACGAAGCAACGCCTTATAGCACATATAAAGGAAAAATTGCGAAAGCTGTAAATTTTTAGTTACATCATATAAGAAAAATTGTTTTAATAAATTTAAAGTTACCACCCCTTTCTCTTGAACGTGTGGAGGTATATAATTGAAATTCATATCAAATACTCAAATATATAACACCGTTAGGCTGCAACAAAATCAAACTTCTATGTCAACGCAATCAAAAGAAAGAGCAATATAAGCATATTTTCAAACTCGCGCCTACTCGCAACTGAATCAAAACCTACAGGGTACTTCCCGTGAACTCAGAATCTTGAAATTTGGTACGAAGCAACGCCTTATAGCACATATAAAGGAAAAATTGCGAAAACTGTAAATTTTTAGTTACATCATATAAGAAAAATATTTTTTATAAATGTAAAGTTACCACCCCTTTCTCTTGAACGCGTGGAGGTATATAATTGAAATTCATATCAAATACTCAAGTATATAACACCGTTAGGCTGCAACAAAATCAAACTTCAATGTCTACGCAATAAAAAGAAAGAGCAATATAATCATATTTTCAAACAAGCGTCTACTCGCAAGGGAATCAAAACCTACAGGGTAGTTCCCGTGAACTCAAAATCTTGAAATTTGGTACTAAGTAACGTCTTATAGCCCAGATAAAGGATACGGAAGGCTGAGGACCGTGTACTGTGGTGCGTGTTGGGAGAGGCCTATGTCCAGCAGTGGACTGCGATAGGCTGATTGAGATTTTAAATAACCCAGACGCTGCAAATGGCCATTGTGAATGTTTGCATTTCGAAATGTTTAATTTCAGAGTGATAACTGTATACATATAGGTCACTACAGTGTCCAATGAATGTTGTCATAGAATGCATAAATACTACAATTTACGGCAGCAACCTCAATAGGTATAATTCATGTTCTCTTCTGATTGTCGTGGGAGACTTCAGTATTGATTTTAGAATGAATCCCCGAAATGGAATTTTTGCATATTTTTCATCTATAAACATGTTTCCGTTAATAAACACTAGCACAACACGAAGTAGTGCATTTATAGATAACGTTTTTTCGAACTTCAATGTTCAATGTGGTACTTTAATACTTTTTCAGTCTCCATTTACAGATCTGGTTCAAATTTGATACTTAATTCCATACTTTAAAATATTCATTGCCTTTATATCTTTTTTTTAAATTTAATTAACGTAACATAACTTCACGCCTTTTTATCCCTGAAGGGGTAGGCAGAGGTGTATTACACACCCACCCTTCGCCAGTTATGTTTCGGTCCCAATGTAATAGAGGGCGAGCCTATTGCCATCTACCGGGCACATTAATAAGCAAGCGATAATTAACATTTTAAATACACACATATGTAACTCCGAAAAGCCAGTGATTTGTGCCTGGGGTACCTGGGGATCGAACCCGAGAACATCGTCTCGGCAGTCCGTTACCTACACCACTGGGCTATCGCCCCTTACTTATTTATGTTATTTATTTAAGAATATTGATTATTGTTTTTTTTTATGTGTAAATAGTCACCCTAGTTTAATTTTCATCGCAAATAAATACTATAATTATTAAAAATAGTTAATTAGTATTTTTGTAACAGAATTCTAATAGTCACTAAAACTTTATAAATCAATAACTTTGATAAAAAATCTTACCATCCTTCATCAGCAGACTATTGCAAGGCTGCTGCAAGGCTGGTATAGGTATTTAAGTTATATTATAAAATAAGCGATAATGTTAATATAAAATAAAGGATGACTGATTACAAACGACAAAGACACCTTTTTCTTTAATTTATGCTCCTCCAGCTTTCCATACTGTAATGTTATGGATTTCATTTTGCAATAAAAATACCATAACTATAACTGGTGAACTTTTACTTATATACCTACAGGTTTGTACGGAACCCTCGGTGCACGAGTCCGACTCGCACTTGACCGGTTTTTTTTTTTTACTGGGTTAGATTTATTTGGCCCCATAGTAAAAAATGCAATAAATGCCTAGGAATTACGTTTCGCATAGGTTTCAATTGTGCACAAGGGGTTTCAATTGTTTGGGCCAATCGTTTGCATTGTCTTTTACAATGTCCAGTTGAACAGACAAATAACCAATTTAAATATTATACTTACTGCCAAAAATTTTGTTTCCCATAACCAATCTGGCTTCCAAATGTTACCGTTGTGTTTTGCGTTATGCCGTATGAACGTAGATCTATGAGCATTTTCATCACAATTTTTGCTGGTTTCAAATTTTTATGTCTTCTAAACAAACCCTCCATTAATTGATGCCGAAAATCCTTGGTCAAACGCAAAAGTTATCCGGCTGAATCTATGTCAAAAAAAAGTCAAAAATCATTTATTCACCTAGGTCACAAGGTGACGCTTATGAACGTCAAATTTTTAAAGTAAATTACTAATGCTTCTACATTTACATTTACTGCCTCGTTCGCAAAGCAATAGGAAGAACCACGAGAAAGAACGGGCAATAAAACTCGTGGCCACTCTTTTTAATCGCCAGTGTTATGGTACATATTTTGTATACAATAACTGTGTTGTTGTATACATTGTAGTTAATTACTTGTAAATAGTAAATAAGAACATACATAATACTTAAACAAATATGCAGTTACTAAATTAAGTGCTATAGTAGTCTTCCAATGTGAATCTTGTGTAACAGGAGCATACACTTACGCCTTATAATGTAGGCAACTCGCGATCATGTTCAGAACTATGGTGGAAAAGTATGTTACAGAAAGTGACGGTATATGAATACACAAAAATTACAAAAACGTTAGTATCCAGCCCATGATAACGAGTTATCTTCATCTAACACTGTAGCAAATTTTAATAAAATTAGTGGAACAACAATGAAAATGTAAATGTAGTAAGTTGAATGACCTAATAATACATGAATATTAAATTAATAGAACTAGAGATATTATATAAAAAAACTGAAAAGCAAGGTATCTATATAAATTCAAAAATAATCAAGAGTTGGCTAGTGTAAGTGACCATATATCCTTATCACTGAAATAATCATTAATGGTATAATAACCTTTCCTAATAAGGCAGTCTTTTATTTTACTTTTGAATGTACTAAATGGAAATTCTAAAAGACTAATTGGTATTTTATTGTATATACGAATACCTAGCCATACAAAAGAATTATTAACTTTATGTAAACGATGATAAGGGGCATATAACTTATGCCTGTTTCGAGTATTTATGTTATGTACGTCACTTTTTGGAATAAATAAACCTATATTTTGCCTAATATACAATATATTAGCAAATAAAAATTGCGTGGCTACTGTAAGAATCCCTATAGACTTAAAGCGTTCCCTTAGAATATCTTTTGCACCTAACATGTATATTGCTCGAACCGCTCGTTTCTGTAGAAAGAAGATATTCTGAATATCCGCAGCTTTGCCCCATAACAAAATGCCGTAGGACATGACACTGTGAAAATAGCTAAAATAAACTAGACGAGCTGTGTCAACATCAGTAAGTTGTCTAACTTTTTTGACAGCATACGCAGCAGAGCTGAGCTTACCTGCAAGACATGCTATATGTGCACCCCATTGTAACTTATTATCTAGTGTAATGCCTAGAAACACTGTCGAGTTAACTGTGTCAAGTTCCTCCCTATCTAGCCTTAAATTAGGTCCCAGTTGAATCATATGAATCAAATATCCATATTCGTATTATACATGCAAAAGTAACTCTGTGTGTTTTTTATTTAACCCGCTTCCCCTACTTAACTTCTGCTTACTTTTAATTACATTTGGTAAAGGATGAGCTTGAATCCAAAAATGCATATAAAGCTACCTTGCACTCTTTAAGTAACCATCAAGATATAAGACAGAGTCAGTCATAAGTATAAGTCCGTGTGGTGACGGATTAAGAATACGGAATGTCACCACCCCATTTCATCCCATGGGTGTCGTAAGAGCCGACAGAGGGAGCATATTATGCAGAAAACAGCACTGTAAGAGAAGGAAAACTTGATACAAACCAAAGGGAAATATAGTATGACTGCCACTTGAAGTCTTGAGATCGAATGGTATTAATAGGCATCAATGACTATGCAGGTAGAACAGTATGTGTATTATAGTGCTAATTATCATGTGCCTGTCCCTGCTGTCATTAAGAACTTTACTAGTGACAATAATATCATGTCCCGAGCTTAACCATAGAATATCGCTGTCTCTAGCTAGTTCAGACGGAATTGGCTTGGTCAAATCTGGTGATAATAGTAGAACTACCTCCGAGTGTCAAGGAATACGTCTGGGTTCGTATGATGATAACCTAACTTGGCGTACTGCAATCGCAGAGCATAGTCTAGAACGATGCCAGTCAGACATCACTCGTGAGTTCCAATCCTTGACAAAGTAAGAAGGAGATCCATTCTTCACCTTTTTGTGACGTTCCCTTATCCTACAGGAAAGATAGACAAAACTGAACTAAGGATTTGCTTCTGGAGCTCTCACTCAACGAGTACGCTACAGTAGGTTTATACTTTATTTTCCACCGTTGCAGTGGAAAATAAAGTATAAACCTACAGTGTCAGACAGTCAGTTGTTACTGACTGTCTGACACTGCCCATCGCTCACGTGTCGAAGAATAGTCGGTGCATACAGCGGGATACTGCAAGTTAGGTATCTTCCTGGAATCCATACCATTCCTATATATCCCTTATCCAGTTAGAGGAGTTCTGTAACCAACCCTTTTCTACTGCAATAGTTGGGATGGTCAAATCGAGGGTGCGTGGTGGGTTACTATTTCCTTCCATTAGGTTACAATGGAGTTCCGCCAAGTAACGCTTGATTCAATCAACTATAGAAGATTAAAACAATCCTTGTCAATCCGACATACATAATTGTAAGCAGGATTTTCTATATCATATTATTTTTCACTTCTCTGTTCTCTTATATAGTAGGTAATTTATTTTTCGGATATAGTGTGTAGAACATAGACGCGCTTCTTTAAGAAGCTTATTTTAAGGGGGACTCTTAAATGAATATTAAAGAAAAACTGAGCTTTTCTGTAATGGATATTTTAGACTAGGTATCGATAATACATTATAGTTAAACTACTACACCCAACAATAACGACGAGTATCCTGACACTGAATGCTTTGAATTCAGACGATGCATTCAGAGATCAGACGTTATTCATTTAACAATATAAAGCTTGAAGTAAAGATTGTTGGAAAGAAGGACAAGATTTTAAGAAATGGACATAAAAAAATAGCTATGTTAGGTTTACCATAATAATTTTTTATAGTTATCATTTTTATAGTTCATAAAAACTAAAATGGTACAAAATATAATCATGGACGGACTAACTACGACTATATTAAAACAATAACTCAGTATTTACATCATTTTCAATATTTCGTAAATATATATTCGGTATCGAAATAATTATACAGATAATAGTAAAATAAGCTGTTATGTCACTAAAATAAACCAGAAGCAAACACAAGAAAATCTATAAACGATGGCAAATTGGGCGGATAAAGAAAGAAGAAAAAATTCAAATCCCTTAATTTATGAAATTTCTTAAAATGCTTATCTCAGTGAGTTATTGGCGCCGTCCCAGCAGCGAGCACCTAGATCTTGTGAACGTCGCTTATTCGACGCGATCTCAGTCGAGAGGCAAGAAATGTGTCTACTGTTCGTTTGTTATTACAAACGCGATTTTATACCTGTCCAAGAGGCAATCCTGAGCTGTATATTGATTGTAACTTATTGAGTGGAACGAAGTGCATCTGTGACGTCAATGATATGAAAGAGTACGCATATAGAAGTCTATTAAGGGGTTGCTGGAGGCTTGATTATGCGTACAAGTTATTATTAAAAATTTTAAAGAAAATACGGATCTATACAAGGAAAACAGTATAAATTTGTTTTCTAAAATCTACACGTAGACAACAAAAATATATATCGCATTCACCCCTCCACACGTACAAATATATCAGCGTGTTGCTGCAAACATATTGCAAAAGGGAGATTTAACGCTTAAGGCACTGTCTGCCAGTCTCTCAACATATGAATGATGCAGATAGCGTGGCAGCTCGAACTTCGAAGGTAGGTTTACTAAGGAGTTTTAATGCAAGTATAATTATTAGTACCAATGATAAATTTTACTTTATACATGTGAATGTAAGATTGAATTGACTTGTCAGGGATTTATTATGTACTGAAGTGCTTGTTTATTTTATTTTATTTTTTATTTTATTTTTTTCGGAAAACATACAGTGTTTTTTAACAAATGTTGCTAACAAATTTGGAAACTATTCACCATTAACATGTTTTCACAATTGGATATCTAATTTACTTGTCTGTTAGTCTAAGAGTAAATAAACAATATAAGAGAAACAATTTACATTAAACAAAAAAAAAAGAGAAAATGTTTAGTAAGTAGTAAGTACATACACCTTTCGTTGAAACCTAGACAGTTTGAGAACCAAACCACGAACGAGTTAATGTTTTGTTAAAATGAAGTGGCTTTGAGTTAAACAAATCAAGTGTCTGAAAATCAACCAGTGCATTAAGACTCTTAGCAGATCTCACAAAGAAAGAATTTAGTCTGTAATTTGAGTGACAACGCGGTACATCTAAATATGTTTTACGTCTAGTCATCATATTAGGAACTTTTAGTTTGACTTCAGATAAAAGATCAGGGGGATCTATAATATTCTGTGCAACTTTTACGAGACATGTGATATCTGAAAATTTCCTTCTCTCATAAAGTGGCAAAATGTGATGCCTACGACACCTTTCTTCGTAAGTACTTTCAAAGCATTTTGACTTGAATTGTAAGTACCTTAAGAGTCTACGCTGAATAGATTCAAGCCTGTCTATGGACACATTGTATCGCGGGTTCCATACTTGCGAGCAATACTCAAGGATGCTGCGCACCAAGAAGCAGTAAAGAATTTTAATGACTTTTAGGTTTTTGAATTGGGAACTCGACCTCAGAATGAAGCCCATTGCTTTGTTGGCGTTTTTTTGCAATGTAGTCAACATGATTTTCATAAGTTAACTTAGAGTCATGATAAACACCTAAGTCTCGAACTACTTCAACCTGTTGCAACTCCTGTCCCTTGATGACATATCTAAATTTAATATTATTGATTTTCCGAGTAAAAGTGATAAATTGACATTTTTTAACGTTTATGTTTAAGTTGTTGAAACTGCAGTATAGCTCAAATCTATCTAAATCGTCTTGAAGAAGCTGACAATCATTCAAGGAAGTAATTTTTCTGAAAATTTTCATGTCCTCAGCATAAAGTAGGAATTTAGAATGTTTTATGTACAAGTTAATATCATTTATAAATATGTTGAAAAGAAGGGGGCCCAGTTATGAGCCTTGTGGGACTCCGGAAGGGACACAGTACCATTTCGAACAGTAGCCACTAAGTACTACTGCCTGAGATCGGTTCTCAATATACGAAACAAACCATCTATAGAGGTTTCCGTGGATACCCGCATCTAAAATCTTTTGTAACAGTATTTGATGATCTATACGATCGAACGCCTTGCTGTAGTCGGTAAAAATTGCATCAACCTGTCCACCAGCATCCATATTAGAAGAAATGAAGTCTGTGAAAAGCAGCAAGTTCAATAAAGTTGAGCGGCGTTTTATGAAGCCATGCTGCTCTGAGATAAGGGTTGAAGATATCGTGTCATATACTTGGCTATATACAATTCTTTCTAGCAATTTAGCAAAAACACAAAGTTTAGAAATGGGCCTATAGTTTTTAGCATCATTTTTGCTACCATTCTTAAGTATGGGTGTAATAAAAGCAGATTTCCAAATCCTAGGTACGAGTCCTTCTGAAAGTGAACGTTTAAAAAGAATCGTAAGGGGTTCTAATAAGCTTCGAGCATATTTGACTATAAATGATGGTACTATTTTATCAGGCCCACTCCCTTTCGTGACATCGAGTGATTTTAATAGCCCCAAGAGTGAGTCAGCGTCAATTTCAATGTCACCTATACTGTTTGATGCATTTACAGTAGATGTAAAGGTTGGAGGCGAATGAGCAGATGAAAGAAGAAAGTTGGAGTGAATGAGAAGCAAACAAATTGCAGATATCTTCACCAGTATCAACCGACTGACTTTCGTAATTGATTGTCGATGGATATGAATTCGATCCGTTTTTAGATGATTTAATATAAGACCAAAAATACCTGGGACACTTAATTATTGCTTCTTCAGTTTGTTTTATATATTTACTGTAACATTCCTGCTCCATACGTTTGGCTCGCTCACGCAAAAGACAAAAAGCATCAAAATCGCTGACATTTCCATATATTCGATACTTTTTTAAGAACTTATGTTTTTCTTTAAGTATTTTCCTTAAGGGAGTGTTATACCAAACTGGGAAAGAATTGTTACAATTACTTCATGGTTACATAATACATAATCAAGTAGCCTGCTATTTATATTTTTGTTAAAATTATATTGGTTAAGATAACATTCACTTAAGGTGTCAAAAAAGAATATTTGAGACTCACCTGTCATGCCCGTAGGCTGCAAACAGTTTAACTCACCCTCCCAGTTTACATGACCTAAATTAAGATCAGCCATGATTAAAAATAGATCTTGCGGACAAGAATTAATAATTAACGAAAGATTCTCGCTGAAATTATGCAATTGTGTATTGAATTTATTACCATTTTTTTCTTTACAAAGGTATAGTGTACATACATGTAATCGATTTGAAACACCTATTGTATTTTTATTATTAGATGTAATAGTAACCCAAATATCTTCAGCAGTGGAACGCCACTCTAGGCGCTCAACCGCTGCAAATTTACGGTGAACAGCCAACAGTACGCCACCGCCATACTTTTCCTTCGTTGATTCATAATTCCTGTCTCGTCTCCATACAACATACCGTTCATCAAATAGCTCTGCGTCGTATACACCCTCCAGTAACCATGTTTCGGTTAGTGAGACGATATCATAAGATAAAAGGTGAAGATTACGTTTAAAAGTGTGCGTCTTGGTGCGCAGACCCTGAGTGTTTTGGTAATAAGCATTTAAATTAGCGATAGCCGTTGATACAATGCAAACACATACTCAGGCGCCACAAATTAAAGTAAAAAGTAGATATTATAGTTGCAAAAAGACTCCGCAAAACAATAGGCACCATAATGAAATAGTTATACATGTAGCGTGCAATAATAAGTATGCGTGAATAAAACAAACCAAATAATTTATCGATAGAACGAATAATCTCATTATTATGTAGGTAGGTAAAAATAATGAGTGAATCAGCTGTTCTCAGTAGTAATAGTGTGCAACACATGATAGATTGTATAAGATAGGTAAAACATTATTGCTATTTGTTCATAATTAAAATAGGTGACAAAAGGCCGTACGTAATATCGCAACCGAGACCGATAAAGTAAAAGCAATAACGACAGTGTGTAAAATAAAGTGCACACGAGAATAAATATTTTAAAGTATGTGTAAGCCCCTTGATAGATGCGAAATTAACAAAATAGTTAGCGTACTTACATGCAATAGTTGATTGACTCCATCCCTGAGACACTGGTCATTAATCAATAAACAAAAGGCAGGTGAAATAAAGATAGTTCTCAAACTATTTACAAGTTTATCGAATAAGCATTACATAGCAGTTATTATTAAATTGTTATAGTAGATTAAACAATCCTCGCAAGATCGTTTTCGCACTTGATAAAAACACAGAAGAACTGTCTGATTTCCTCGCCATGATTTTTTAATGCTTTACCCATATATATTGGAAACCTCGTTCTTTCGCCAGTGATCTCGCCTTGCTCAACAACTTTTTGTTCCGCTGCGTCAGATGGTCATTAACGTAAAATTTACCAGAAGATGAAAAGCCTAGATTGGAGAGTGTGAGTTGTTTACTTTTACGCGAAGATGCAACTAGGTCTTCTTTGATGCATCTATTGTTAAAAAATATTATTATCGGCTTCTCCACGTTGGGTACAAGAGTCGGTACCCGAGCAATGTAGTTTATTTCCTCCTTTTTTATTGGATAATCACACAGGCTGCCGATTTTTGAGGCTATTTCATATAAGTTCTCGTTTTTCTTCTGGGGAACTCCTCGGATCTCGACGTTATTCGCCCTTGCCCATTGATCCTTATCATCGAGCTCACGATTTAATTTGGTTATTTGTGACTGGAGGGTAGGAATTTCGGCTACCACTTTCTCCACAAGGGAAACTCTCTTTTCCAGGGATGCGATAGTATTAGAGAAGTTAGATATTAACCCGTGAGCCATTTCAAGTGAATCTTTGAGGTTGTTTACATCACATTTTGTAGACTTGACGTCTTCAACGAGGGATGCTAGCGGAGCCAACTGCAAAACTATCTGGTCCAGCTGTCCTTGCATTTTATCCAGTTGACTAGGCATTGGAAGAAATATTGTTGGAGATGGCAATGGGCTCGATTTGCACTTAGGGCACCGCCACTTACTTTTTCTTTCACCCAATCTTCCATAACCATTTTCAGTGACACCGGCACACGCGAAATCATATTGATTTTTACAAACACTGCAAATTGGACCGTCGTTATGTTGTAACTCACAGCTGATACAGATAAATATCGCGACTATAGTTTCGAACTCGGTAATATTTCTTTAACAAAACAAGCGTACGTTCGCTAACGGGGCCGAACGGCGACTTGTATTAGTAATGAATAATAAGAAGCTCTTTTTTTTAAACCAAATCTCAACCAAATTGTTCTTCTAACATAATATTCATGTCTGCTTTGAGGATTATATTTTATTGACTAGATCTATCTCCCTCCTACAGCTTTTTGTTCGCTGTATTGAAAATACCAAGTATATCAAAAGTATGCAACATCTTGCCAAGCATTTTATTCCTCCTTTTCTCGGAATATTTGCGAGATATTTTCCCGGGAAAGATTCTATTTAAGGTGTTTTTCCTTATGCTGCTGCTTTTAAAAATGTATAATATAATTTATTTATTATACTTTGACACGATGGAAGGATAAATAAACACAAACGTTTTTAAATTTGTATTTTAGTCAAGATTGAATAATATTTGGGGTGCCCTTTGCCGCTCCACTGTTTAATCCGCAAAGCTGAAAGTTGAAGGTATTGTCGTGGATTATAGTATCGATATTAATTTATATAAACTGAAAGAGCCAGAATGCGTTTTCTCAAACAGTGGACAAAACAAGGAAATATCATATTAAAATAAAGGCCAGTCAATCAGGCGATCCAGTTTGTATTAGACATCATTCTGATTGAAATTCTGTACTTGAATATATATTATTCGTTAATAGAAATCTTAATTATAGGTTTTAGGTAGGTCTATATAATTGTTTTTTATATAACCTCCTATTTCACTCACTTAACAAGATATTGTGTTATGACCAAAGTTAATAAATAAAAAGATTATTACAGTGAGCCCTTAAGAAATAAATCGTATTCCTAGAGTTTTTTTTAAGACGTGTAGTCACGCCAACTGTAAGTAGAAGTACGAAACGTTACGGTCTTCTTACATTGCAATTTCAGAGTACAAGGCAAAAACCTTTGACGTTCGTTTGCTTTCAACCAAGCTTGATTAATTCTTTATTAAAATTTCAGGCAATTTTAGGTGGAAATGAAGTTTATTAAGATATTTTATAGTAATCCTTGTTAATATTAAAACAGTGGCAAATTATTTGCTTGTAGCCTTATCTTCACCGCCATCTCCTGTATATTTAATTGACCACCGGCAACATAAATGAGAGCGTGACAAAAAAGTACAATAAATGAAGAGTTTTGCACTCTGTAATGATGTAGGTAACGAACTGCGAAACTTTGTTTGCTCATTTCTTTGTTTTAGCATAACCGAGCCTTCTGCGTACCTGCTCATTACCCAACGACGCCGCGCCAAAAATACAGTTATGATCACATTAGCAATCTTTGTAGCCGTTTAGCATTCCTTTAGATATTTTAGGTAGAATTACGTTTTTGTGTGTTGCTTTGTGATGTTTAACAGCAGCTTTGTGTATAGTATGCTTGCATATTCAGTTTTGTAAATAAAATAATTTGTGCAGTATTCGAAACAGTCAAAGCCTAGAATGTCGCACAACAAATGCGTAGAATCTTATTTACGTATTTCTCGATATAATTTGAGTTGCTTTCTTTTTAGCAGATATCTAAAATTATGTACGTTACTCACGTCACCACAATAAATATTATCAGAAAACATATCAAACTCGTCCCTGCTTTAACTGGAAATCTTTCAACGATTATAATCCCGAACAATCCGGACGGCCCACACATTTCCATATCCTTCGTCAGCCCGTAAAATCACCGTGTTTTTATATTGCTGGCGAATGGAAACGTTCGTGATAAATACAATTCTGTAATGAATACTAATTGTGCTCGTATTATGGATGGCAAAAACCCGAGGATTACCCCTTTGGGTCCGTTGTGCGCCAATTTGCCCTGACATGTGATTATTCAGATGTCGATCGGTTCGGACCTCGCATCGTAGAATTGAATATGTGCATGAAACGCCGAATATAAATTTGGCACTGGCCGGGTTTACGAGCCGTCCAAAATGGAATTCTTACGCTAAGCTAACGGTCATTCAGTGCGGTCGATACTATAACTGCTGTCTGTGATAGCGATTCAGCGCCATATAGATTTACTAAACAAAAAACATAGGGTTTATGCAGCTATTATCTCTTTGTATTGTTAGCGTATATTTAAACACTTTACCTAGGAACCATTTTACACCGCTGATATGAAATGCATAAAATGATTAGACCTAATATTTGTACGCCAAAGGCGAATAATAAATTGAATCAATTAAATCATCCCATTAAACAGGTGCGATTTATATGAAATTTTCATGCAAGTATTGTAGATTTATGAGTTCCCTGCAATTTCAGTTGATATTGTACCTAGGCTTTCTGCACTATTCAAGTTGATGTTAATTCTTTACCATAATGCAATTATACAGAAAAATCAATGTGTATTAGAGTCCGTGCAGTCGCTGAGATTTTCATGTTGAGTTGATGTGTCATATTTTTGTTATATTGTATAATAATATTATATTCTTAAATATCACCAAAAACAAGTATACTACAAGCAGAATTACAACCATGACTTAAGTGGTCAAGACCAATTTAAAAATTTGTCTTAAAACTTTGTAACTCCCAAAATGTTTCCAAAATTATGGCGCACAATAGTGTTTTGTTGTAATTATTTGGTTTATTTTCCCCAATAAGTGAACACTGGGGTCGCATTGTAAGATGGTAGTATTCATTGTCTGTAATAAATGATATTAGCGTGAATTGATTGGCAAGTAACGCAAATTTCAGTTTTAATTCGTATCTCGATCAGGAATAATCGAATATTTCCACGTATTCGGTAAATTATTTTTATTCCTCATACCTCAATAAAGCAAAGTTGAATGAGAGCTTGTTGTTGCTCTCTAAAAACCACAGCGGTGTCCTCAACCTCCCTTTGAGGCAGCGCTACGCGAATCTAGTACAGTGCGCATTGCAAGTGCTGCTCCACCGTGGCTTGGTGCGTGTGAGACTATGCTGATTTTACTGGACCTCGATCCAGTAAAATCAGCATAACTCAAAGATATGCCTTTAGGAACAAAGGTATATGGTATCTCGAAAGACAGTTTAAAACTTATTACGATGGAGTATAAAAAATTATTAAAAAATCTTGTTAAGACATGCTGGCTTGTGCGAAAGACACTGGTGTTAAAGAACACCTAGAACTGGTGACAGTAGTTTAATATTAATAAAAAAATATTTTTAAGATATGCTGCCTTTCGCGAACGGACACTGGTGTGTGGTGGTGTGGTGACTAATAATAGTGTGTGGTTAGAGATACATTCTCACGTTACCGAACGTACATTATAAAAAACTATGACATGTACCTATTTTAGATTTAAACGGATTTATGATGCTTATATAGTAATGTAGATAGACAGCCTCATAATCATTTTCAGCGTTACATCCAGTGCTCGATATAAGCCTCTCCATGGCACGTGACTGAGTTCCATTTTCGGCTTTTCATATCCAGCCGCTACAGACAAAACAGTCTGTAATATATTTAAGTAAATTTTTACCCACATTGTAACACTTTAGAATATAAGGGTGTGTATATTTTGCACTTCATACAATAAATCTTCAAATAAGATTCATAACGGACCGTGAAAAGTATTCCGTGACGTGCGTAGGACGCGCAGCCGTGAGACGCTCGGATGTTAAAATATAACTTTCTGGAAGAACCTAATGATGTTAAAGTACATGACCTAACTGTATGTAATATGGTAAAATATAGTGCAAATACAAAAAGCTTAAAGCTAGTTGTAATTAATCCAAAGTAAACCATTAACATGAACGTAACTTTGTAAAACATATTGTTTTTGTACATAGCGTTTCCCAGAACCCAAGCTTTCCATAAGCTTGGGTTCGGCGAAATATCAAAGAACACAGTTACATATAGTTTTACTCTGCTTTCAATATAATTTAACTAAAATGAAGTATGGTCCTTCATATATATAAGTATCTATTTTTAACACAAATTACGAAGTGATGTTGTGAGTTCGAATTGTTTACATAGGTTGGAATATCAATAAACTTAAATCATTTTCAGTAAAATGACCGGCAATTCCGATAATATATCTCTCGTCGCGCCGTTGAGTTCGCAAATGTCAAGAAACAATCTCAAGGGACTCTCTTTCTGAAAGTTTGTGGCCATAATGTCATATTTTATGACGTTCGTATCAGTTTCGCAAATTGAAATCTATTCCGGGATTCTGTATAATATTGTAAGACGACATTTTATCATCCATTTATGTCTACAGGGATAGGCAGCGTCTGAGCTACGCCATATATATATATTTCAACTAACTTTTAATGAAGCCAATTAGAAACAGGAAGTCCCATGCTACTTTTATAGTCATTGTCGTAACAAATCACGGTCTATTTATAAGATCAGCCTTCAAGTATATTTATGATATAATGAATCCTACCTAACTCGACAGCTTTGTCAATATTTTATGATTGCAAAATATTGTATAAACTTTTATAATACCATTGTATAACACGAAAAAAAAACAATCACTTTATCGTAAACAGTCAAACGTAGATCAGAATAATTCGTGGCACAAAATTATTCTTCAACTTGTGTTCAAAGACAGGTTTATACACGAGTTTCTAAATCGTAGGTGATGCATAAGAATCTCCTTAGCATTAATCTCTGGATGAATATCCACCCCACGAGTTTCAAGCACATGTGTATACACATGCCTAATTTGATATTCATGCCGAAAGGCAAAAACGGTGGCGTGGTAGCAGCAGACGTCCATCTAGTTCTAGCCATATTCCAAAAGGTCTTATGGCACTGTTTATTTTAGTACAGGTTTAACGATTGTTCGATGTTAAATTGTTAATTATTATAGTAATAATATAGTCAGTGCAGAATTTGGTTTAAGCGTCAATTTAAATACAACCAAATTGTTGGTGGTCGATTGGCTGGGCCAAATACAGCGTACCAACCTGCTGGATGGTTTCGAAACAGTACAGGAATTCCAGTATCTTGGATCAGTGATCAACAGCAAAAGCGGCTGCAAAAAGGAAATCCGTCGACGCATCGGCATGGCTACGACCGCAATGACGCAGCTCACCAAGATTTGGAAAGATCACAACATCTCAAGGAAAACTAAAATTTACATTGTTCACACGTTGGTCTTTCCTGTATTTCTCTACGGTTCCGAAGGCTGGACTCTGAAGGCAGGCGAGAGAAAAAGGATCGACGCTTTCGAGATGTGTTGCTGGCGCAGAATGCTTCGCATCCCCTGGACAGCACGACGCACCAATATCTCGATTTTAAAAGAGCTCAAGCTAGACAAACAACACCGGCTTTCGACTGTCTGCCTCCACAGGATATTGCAATAATTCGGCCACATAGCGCGCCGAGGCACAGATAACCTCGAAAAGCTCATCATAACTGGCAAAGTGGATGGCAAGCGACAGAGAGGACGAAGCCCGAAAAGATGGTCTGACCAGGTGTCCGAAGAACTTCAAATGCCGGTGTCTCAGGCTCTCCGCGAAGCACAAGATCGTAGCAAATGGCGAAGCCTGCTGCAGCGTTTTCGTCGGAGCCACGATCCTCAGCAGTGAGGGACCGACTTGAGGAGGATAATAATAATATACGTTACAAAGAAGTATAGTGTAAAACTGATGTGATATGAGGACACCTTGAGCAAAATTGTTAAAGATTAACTGTAACGTAAGAGAAGCGTTAAAATATTGTACAAATAAATCTTATTTAGGATACTCACATATTTTGCATCTGCTTGTTTAAATTGCGAAGAACTGACGGTAGATAATGAGCAATTACCTACCTCCAGGTCAGGTAACTAGCTGGGTCAATACACTCGAGAAAATTCCAGAAGGCCTCTTATTTTTGTTTTAAATAGTATTCGATTGTACATATTATAGCATTTGTATGCAATATTAAAAATAATTCATGAATATAACTTGCAATTAAATTACGCATAAAAATTAAAACCATAACAATAATTTACGCTTATCAAAAAATTATATAAAAACGAATCTCTAAATCTTTTATACGTAAAAATACATTGATGATTGCCAATACTTTTCTATCTTCCAATTTTAAGTTCCTAAGAGAATTAACCGCGGTAACGAAGTTATCTATAAACAGCTGGAAATTCGCGACAGACGCGTTGCCGGACAGTTTAAGATTTAAAGCTTGATCAAAGTAGGTAGACGGTAGGACGCGAGTGTCTTGATATCTATCAAGTAGTGACTGAAATATGACCTGATAATTCTCAGCACTGGGTGTGACGCCTGCAAATACGGACTGGGCCTTCGGTGACAGTTTACCTATTAAATAGTACAACCTGTCAGCATCTGTCAGAGAACCATTATCGTGCACTGTGGACTTAAAACTCCAATTTCGTATATCTCCGTCAAACGACATAATCTCGATTGGCGGTAATCTCGGTGTGCGAGCCGCTGAGACGGGCTGTGCCGAATATTTACCCTCCAATTGTGATTGTATTCGCTTAATGATACAATAAAGATCTTCGAATGAGGTGTACGCCTGTTAATTCGGTTTTTCATCAGGATTAGTAGAAAGCAATAGATGCGTTATAATCGTCTAACAACTTATGAAAATCTGTTCGAATACTATCTACTGTCATACAATAACTGAGAAATGACTCCCTATTACTGTCAGAAGCGGCGGCGGTCTTTGAGCGCTCGTAAATGTTTTGAATACGCTCAAATAAAATATTGCGTTTTGCTTCTAAGATTGTCATCTCTTTGTCTTCCGACACGCGTGACTTCTTTTGTTGTGACATGCTTACGTAAGTATAAGCTAATGAGACCGAAACAAAATAAGAATACCTAAAGTACCTATTATTTTACCTAAGTAGGCAATACTTTAAAGCGGTGGAATTTAAAGGTGCTTGAAATATGAGATTAACAAGACAACTATGATAGTTCCAGAAATAATAATTGGGTAAGTAGGTAGCTACATAAATGTATATTACCTACTGATGCGTGCGGAAACAGCCATGTGACGGTTATGTGAATGGACTAGTAGTATAGCTAGGTGCTATAACTGCTTAGGTATAGAGATATAACGAGGTGTTACGTATAAAACATAAATGAATCTGACTCATATGGATCAAAAAATGTTTCGGCGAACCGAATGTTCCTAGTCGATTTGGGAAAACTATTAATATGGTGGACTGTAGGATTTGGGTTCTTATCGACTAGGAAATGAGGAAGTGAATGTAAATGGGATCATGGAAAGGATAGGAGACAAATAGACGGGGTGTGGGAACACGCCTTACCTTGTACGTCAGTCCTCTTTCCTCGCAAATGGCAGCCTCCTGGTGTCTTCGAGAATCCTGAAGCTGCATTGAATCACTCCACTACACAAATCACTTAACTCGCGGGCGGTTTGTTGAGTTTTTGGTATAAGCGGGAGCGGTAAAAAATATGGTGGTGCGGTTTAGTTCAAACAAAATTAATATTTATTAATATTTTAGGATCCAAATTTAGTATGGTTTACACAACAATAATGGTATATAAATTTATTACAATTTTCTTATTCTATACCTCATAGTTATTAGGAGACCTTTGGGTCGGTTGCTGTACGACACTTATAACACTATTGGAACGAAACGCTTTCAATTCCCGGCGCAATAGACACTTTTGTTCGCAACACACTCTGTACACTGCTAACGTACACACTACGAAAATTATTACGGCCATCACGGTGACCATGATGCTCAATACTTCCAATTTGTATTCCATGTGGAACGTAGAAGCCTGATTTGCCGTTATGGGCAATGACGATTTCTTCTTCTTTCCTCTCAACAGAATATGTTTTACCCATATTGATACTACTTCATATTACCGACAGCTCAATAAACGAATAGAAAAAATGAAGTGGAAGTCGAACCTGTCGACCTACAATGCAGTGATCGTCTAATGAATTTATGCGAGCGTTTTCAAAGAATTTATATAAAACAATGGTTATATTATTTAGTCATACATAATTATTGCGACACTGCATTCACCTACTTAATACATTTTGCTTACACACTACCAAATCATCAAATCTAACTGGCTTTTTAATATGTCTACCACTACGCGATATTTTTAAAGGTGTGTTTACATTACAGTTCTGGTACTGATTTAAGGTGCTATTCTCCGTTAAAACATTGTCATCTAACATATATGCGGGTTTGAGTCTATCTATTGAAACGCTGCATGTTTTATTGTTAATTAAAACTTTGAAAACTTTCGGGTTTCTTTCTATGACCTTGTAGGGACCGCTATAGGGTGGAGTCAACGGTTTTCTCACTGCATTTTTTCTTATGAATACGTGAGAACAGGAACTTAAATCAGCATGTACAAAAATATTATCGGATAACGAACCCGTTTTGTGATCGCGTTCAGCATCCTATAATCGCCACAAGGACGAATATCACCCCCTTTTTTGGCACGACGTGTAACGGACTCGCCTATTCGCTATCCGATGGTCTACATATCCCTAATTCCTGCATCAATTGAAATTCTGTCCCGAGCATTCACTGGAGGGGCCGCTATCTCGATGTGGTGATAAATGGAGTGTTCCGGAATATCCTTAAAAGTAGGCGGACGCGTGATGTCCTGAAATGATTCCAGTAAATCTGCGTATGGATGACTGCTATTGATACATTTTATCGTACCGTCGGCAATTAAGCTTTTTGATCCCCAAGCGTACAAATTAGTAACCGAATATATCAATCTGTTATTGTATAAATCTACAGCTAGTCTAAAATTTCTTAAGAAATCGGCTCCGATTATTGGCTGCTTTACATCGCACACAATAAACGGCCATTTAAATTCTCGTCTTAAACCAAAAGTTATCTCTAAATTACATATGCCATACGTTTTAATCTCACTTATATCATTAGCCGCATACAATTTAAAATCGCATGGCTCTAATATAAGATTTCTAAACACCTTTTTGGAATAACTGATATATTAGCGCCAGTATCTATAAGAAAAATAAGTTGACTATGACTATCCTTAACTAATAATCGATGATTTTAATTACCTGGCCTTGGGTACACTTTAGTTTTCCACTTCCGCTGTACGCCAAGCGCAAGGCTGCTCGCAACGCGTTGCATTCTTCCTAAAGCGGTAGTGGAACCTGCACAGCCAATTTGGGTCTCCAGGCGCTCGTCTCGGGCACGAATTGGACCTGCTCCTGTAGCCTCGGTAACTGTTGCTTCGCGAACGCCCTCGACTTTGGATCTCGTTACGCAGTGCTGCTACTTCCAGTGTGAGTTTGTTAAGCTGGTTGGCCAGCTCCGTAAGCGTTCCTGATGACGCTTCCGCTGTGTTGTTGACGACCGCTGCAACCTCATACGACCTGCTGTTCTCGACTATCTTGTCTGCAATCGTGACCAGGCTATCCAGAGACTGGTCTTGACAAACCGCAATAACTGATCGAACCGACGTAGGCATCCTTGACAACCACAGGCTTTTTAAAGTTTGGTCCGATACCTGAGTTGTGCGTCCCAGATATCTCATTCTGCGCAGTAACTATGTGGGCTTTTGGGAACCCAGCTCTAGCTCAGAAACAAGCTTCTGGAACTGTCACTCAGCGCTTTCTTCATATACAGGTGGCGATGTTACCAGATCAGTGACTTGTTGGATGGAGTCTCTACCTAGATTAGAGATCACCATATTAAATTTAGCCTCTTCACCCTGTTTCTGCGGGGTGATGACTGCTTCAAACTAGGTAAACCATAGTCTGGGCATGTCCACCCAGAAGTCTGACAGCTTCGATGAGACGCTGATAGCAGCTAATGTCGCTCCTATTTGCTCTTCTTTTACTTTATTTTGCCCCGATGGACCACCGACGGACGCCGGCTGTGTTGGCGGCGGGTTATGCATCTTTACTATCCTTACTTTGAGTCACTCGCACCGGTAATAATAAAATAGTTCGCGATAAAATGACACTAAACTCAGCAGTACCCAAAAATATGTCACTATAAATGTCTATACGTACTGTTACCGTCTTTTTGTAGTCGGGGTCACCAGTTTAGGTACTGCCGTGGGATGTTAAATTAAAGTCATTTGTTACTATTATGTTATGTCGTATATTGACTAACCGGTACAGTGGTTAGCGAGCGACTGCCCGCAGTAGATTTCCATACATTCTCGCTGACACATTTATAATATAATATTATTATACCTAGAACCCCCACAGATGTTTGATACAGATACAGAAAACTTTACTTCACTAGTAAAGTTTTCAGTATTCACCAGCATTTTTCGTGCACCAGCGTATGCAAAATAATTATTCGCGTAGGTATATTCAATCTATAGATCCGAGGCTAAAAATAGATCAGCCCAAACATCCCCCGGGTATAAAGTAAGGGGCTTAGTAATGTGGGACATCTTGCTACAACCACCAATCTGCCTACAGCCTACAATACCGTCCCTTGATTTAATTGAAGTTATTAAAGCGGGATTACGGAGAGTGTATACGTTCAACAGTAGACAATTTTAAGCTGTGATCTATTTACTATTGAATGTTTAATTAATAAATTTGAATAGCATAAAATTTATTAATTCAAACATTTACATTTTTTAACAAATAGGAAGTATATTACAGTCACTAGTTTGCACATACGCGAAACAATCGCTAACTGCAAATGAAACATTAATCTACCTCAGTAAACTTTGATTAGTTTTGAGGTGGAACTGGCCTCATTTTTCACAATAATGGCATTGTATTTAGTAAGTATATCACCTGTGTAAAGAAATTCGCAGGCACATCTAACTCCTGACCCAGATTTACGAGTTGTTCTCGAGAGTCGTTGTGATTTCTTGCCTCCAGAACAAAAGCTTTTTCAAGACTCCCATATTTTGCTTTATTTTACATAAGGCTGAAGAAATTTAAGGCACTAGTAGTGCTTAGTTGTATTCCTACTTTCTAGCCTATAGAAAATCTAATTTAATCTAATACTAATATAAAGCTGAAGAGTTTGTTTGTTTGTTTGGTTGAACACGCTAATCTCAGGAACTACTGGTCCGATTTGAAAAATTCTTTCAGCTTTAGATAGCTCATTTATCGAGGTAAGTTATAGGCTATATAAAGTCGCGCTATGAGCCAGGGGGGCGGAACAGTAACCTTAAATAACGTGGGTGTAACCGCGGGCTCATCTAGTCAGGTATAAAATTGGTGGCGCATGGTGCCCAAAATAGGATCAAGGGGATTTTACCTGTCTGACATACACACTTTAAACTGGATAATTATTCCTAAATGAAGATAACTTGAATATGTAGGCATGTGACTCAATTTTATTGCACGTTGCGTGTTTATTACTTAAGCGATAATCACGCAAAGTGAGTTTAAGCGACAGCTATAGCCTAGTGGAGATACAGGGTGTTGTGTTCGAATCCACGGCGCGCACCAATGATTTTTCGGAGTTATGTGCGTATTGAATTTTGAATTATCGCTTGTCCCGTGCCTCGGAAAGCACGTTAAGTCGTCGGCCCCGGCAGTACCTTCTAAATAAACTGAAACTAGTCTAAATCATGCATAATCGCTATCCCTTCGGGCTGCGGAGGTTAGACAAGCAGTCGCTCTGTGAAAAAACTAATATTCAGCCAAATACGTAAGTAGTAAGCGGAACCCAGGTTAAAACTGGGATAACGCTCGAAGGATGAGAGAATTTCTATAAAAAAATACTTTCCATCTAAATCTCTGTCCTATATTTTAAAATATTTTTTCTATATATAAACTAGACCATAACCAGTTTCTATTAATTTATATACTTGGTGAGTTAAATAAACTAAGTAAAAATATTAACAAATTAGAATTATATTATTAAATTATTTACTACCAAAATACTTTAATAATTGGTCTAATCTAGTTGAATGAAAAGTGAATGCCCAATTTCATACCTTCCCAAACAATCAATTGTATTTGAGAGTGCTTGCGAAAATTTTAAAAATAACTAATGTATTTATTTAGAACTAAAAGACCAAAGTTCATTTATTAATTAATATTGTGTCATATTAGAACTTTAATAAATAATTGTTTTACTATATCGCGTAAAAAGTTCCTCTTTCAAACTCTACTTTTAGCGTAAATTTGGTATACACATGTTTAAGGATTGTGGCAACATTGGCTAGATCTGCATCTATCTTATTAGTGTTTTGACATTTCTTTTACGTTCAATGTGTGCGCACAGAAAGTCCGTTAGCAAAGTGCTCCAAAAAAAACCAAACTTTGTTATCCAATAAAGGCAGGTAAGCTCTAATATTATTATTATTTCGCATGAAGAACTATCAAAACTCTCAATTTTGATTTCGTAAGTCAAATCATAAACGAGTACTAGTTTTAGTTGTATGCGTATACAATTTTAATAATTTATTTAGCTTGATTTCGTAGCAGTCCTTTTTGTTACTCTTGAGTGGTAACGTATAAATGGAAAAGCAGGTAACAAAATATGAAATTGTTAGGCAAAGTATTGACTATGTGATTTTGATTATAATTATGACGAAGTTTTAATTATAATATATAAATATAATAACAGATGTACATTTTAAATATGCTAGTTGCATTTTGTATTAACATGTCATCATCATCATCAGCCATTTATACTGTCCCACTGCTGGGCACGGGCCTCTTTTCACTATGAGAAGGGTAAGGCCATTACCATGTATTACCTAACGCATATATTTTTATTTGAGTGTTTATATGGTATGGTATGTCTACATCTGTATAACGAACAGGAGAGACGTTTTGATCTTATGAGTATAGATACACATACATAGGTATTCGCGCCAAAACTACGAACGAGTTTTGATGAAACTTGGCAGTAGATACTAGGTACTATAGATAATCCATCGAAATACCATATGGACCATCTTAAGTCTCGATAAATAACCTCATTTAATAATTTTGATTAAAAAAATTAATAAACTACCCAGCCTATGGACATGGGAATTCAAGTTCGGACGTTCCGTTGACGGACCCGCATCACTCTTACGTTGCTGTCATCCATAACGCCATCCAGTAATAAACGTTGATACTTCTAAAAGTAAATAATACATCATATATTTAATGGCTTCGCGGATTTTAAGGATGACCTCCGTCAGCCATTATAATATACCTGTCAATTTAGGTTTGACACTCGTAGGTGAGTTGATAAACATGACTGACAGAGGAACCTACTTCATGCCTCTATGTCGATGCATTGTCACACAAGGCAAAAACAACATTTTACGCCATCCATTTTTTGTTTATTTGACTGTGATCAAATCTACATGAATGATTGAAATTGGTTTGCTCAGACCTCGGTACACCAAAAACAACATAGTTATTATACTGTTGTATTGACACACCTTATGAATAACCACTTAAACCAAAAAAAATAATAAAAATAATAAAGTAACTCGGTTATTCATCGAAAAAATGTCAATAGCAGAAAATTGCTTCGTTATTCAGCATTGCAATGCTTCCAGTTTTCTGGGCACGCTCCCAATTGACAACAACGTGAAAGAGATTTATGACTCTTTTTAGGGTTCCGTAGTCCATAAGGAACCCTTATAGTTTCGTCATGTCCGTCCGTCTGTCCGTCCGCAGCCTAGCTCAAAGACGCCTGGTGTTAGAAAGCTGATATTTGACATGAATATAGACATAAGATATTGCAACAAAACTGTAGAATAAAATTTAGGAAAATATTTTTTTTAAGGGTATCTCCCCTACGTATATAGTGGGATTGAATTTTTTTTTGGTAGAGTACCCCATCATGTGGGGTATCATTGGATATGTTTTAAAAAAATATTATTGGTTTGCTCAAATCATTTTTCGATCAAGTGATTGGTTTGTCAAATATCAAGCTTTGAAGTGAAAAAAAATGTTAGACTCAAGGGTCAGCCCCCCTCTGCCGGCTAAACTATCTATTTGGAAGGGGTGAAAATAATCACAAATGTAGTACATATAACGAATTTAAAAGGAAAACTATCACGACTAAGTAAATATCACTAGTTTACGAGTAATCGTTGGTTAACTTATAAATACCTATTTCTGTGAGTTTACATTGGGCGCGCTGGCTTAATCTTAAAGATATACGTAGTTACGTACTTTGATATGTAATGTACTACGGTGCTACGTATGTATAGTAGTAGTATATCTTGGAAACCACATTTTATGTTTACAATACATAACTGGATATATACCTAGTATTTTTCTAAACCGAACTTAGGTTCTTATAATAGTGTTATTAAAATTATTTTTTCAGCAAAATAAACAGTCGGATTTGTTGTACATTAATACCCTTTGCAGCAAGTCATTATGGGCAACTACGGAACCCTACATTGCGCGTGGCCCGACACGCATTTGGCCAGTTTTTAAATATAATCCGTTTATCATTTCTTATATGTATATAAGTATGTTACATTGAATATTGTTGTTCAATTATTTTTTTTTATTTCACATTGTGATGTGTACATGAAATTACAAAGTTCAGTAAAACACAATTTGATGAATAAAATGGCACGGTGATGACACGGTTTATTTTTGATGAAACATTGTCATGTAAAATGTTACCATGATTTGATCTTATGGCTTGCATTGTCAATTACTCGCCCTTACTCTACAAGCTCTATTTATACTCGTTATAGACTTTACACCTTAATCAAATTGTCTGGCTTGGCTGTTTGGTAAGCATGCATTTATATTCAGCTAGTTACAAAAATTTTAATAAGTATTATTTATTAGGCACAGAGAACCTGTGACGCCACTTCTTCTTATTTTCATATTTGTCTGCCTTACACAAGTTACCATTTTGCGAGAAAATGACTGAATACTGCAGGCTGTTCAATCACCTTTCACTAACTCTAAACGCTTGTAACTATTTAAATAGTGAATAGTTGTTTGATAGCAGGCAATTACTTTAATCTTGGGCATAACAATCGGTATCTCGATAATATGGGAAAACATCAACGCATAACTAAATATATTATATGGTGGAACAAAATGTGGCTATGGTGAACAACAATTTGTAGCTGCAAATTGAAATGTAACATAATCATTTTACATCGGACTCACGCTGAAAATATCAAGTTCATTGTGTATTTCAGGCTTATTATCCCTTTGTAATAATCAACACCACAAACGTAGCGTACAATCAGCCAGCTTAGTGCTAACTAGCTACTGTACCTTTTAAGCTGCAGCAATAATTGAAAATCATTATTGTGTTGATAGGTAATCTATAATGTGCAGAACTACATGATATCAATTTTATGTAATTAGACATTTTAGATTAGGATACGACTATAAGCCAGGAGAGACACTCCAGTGGCATACCTAGTGCCACGTGATTAGGAAAGCCGACGTCACAAAAAGGTGAGAAAAAGAAGATTCATACATCGATAATTAATTATTACTTGGCAAGATAGGAGAATGTAGGCGTAGCAGAAAAATGCACAAGAAAGAAGTATTGCAGTAGTAAAGATACTGCTATTTCACAATTTAGTTTTTTCTAAACTATAATTCCATTTTCATTAATCCGACAACGCCAACTGACATCTACAGAATAATACAATTACTTAAAAATACCACAAGTACCGGTTTTGATGAAATATCGACTAAAGTAATAAAGTATATAGGTCACATAATATCGCCAGTACTCAGTCATATTTATAATCTATGTGTAATACAAGGTGTATTTCCTTCAAAACTAAAAAAAAACTATTGTAAAACATCTCTTTAAGAAGCAAGACCGTATGAACATGACATTGACATGACTGTTCTGTAAGTTTTGGAAAAAGTAATACACGAAAATCTTTATCAATATTTGGTAAAATATAACATTATAACAAATGCACAATCAGGATTTAGGAAAAATATGACTATAAACCAAGCTATATACAATTTTTTAGGTGAAATATTAAAAAACCTAGACAAAAAAATAGCCACATGCGCGCTATTCATGGACCTGAGCAAAGCATTTGACTGTGTGGATTATAATATATTAAGTAATAAACTATACGCGAACGGCATTAGAGGTAATATTCTGGATTTAATAAATTCCTACCTGAGCAATATGAAGCAAGCAACCAGTGTAACAGATTTATGTCAAGTAAAAAAATCAGCAATGGTATACAAACCTAAATATAAAGAAATAACATATACCTCCCTGAATATAGGGAAGTTAAATATGGCGTGCCCCAGGGAAGTGTACTAGGCCCCATATTATTTCTTATATACATCAACGATTTCCCTAAAGTCACAACCTCGCCAATGTTTCTTTTCGCCGATGATAGTACTGTAATTTTCTCTAACCAAAATCACAATCTTATAACGAGAACAATTACTAATACATTAACTGATCTAGTTTGCTGGCTTCAAGCTAATAATCTTGTTTTAAATTTAAAAAAAAACAAATATAATGGTATTTAGAAATCGAGTCAGAAAATTACCTAATAATATTGAATTACAATTCTCAGGCACAAAGATAAAAGAAGTCGAGATTGCAAAATTTTTGGGTCTGTATGTTGACTGTAATTTAAACTGGAAATCCCACATACAGTACGTCTGCTCAAAGTTAAGTAAATGTTCATATGCTCTATATACATTAACAAAAAATGTAAGCATTTCTACAGTCGTGACTGCTTACTATGCATATGTGGAATCAACACTACGCTATGGTATCATATTCTGGGGTAACTCTACAGATTGGGTGGCTGCATTTAGAGCGCAGAAAAAATGTGTACGGTCAGTATTAAGATTGAAAGTGACAGACAGTTGCAAACCACATTTTAGAACATTAAATCTACTAACCTTGCCATGTATATACATACTAGAGACAGCTTTATTTGTAAGAAAAAATATGAACCTATTTGAAAAGCAAAGAGGAAGTCGTTACCAATATAAAATAAGAATTATGCCTAGTAAGACATCCTTATTAAATAGTAGTATACTTTGTATGACTACCAGGATTTATAATAATCTACCGACTGAACTACATAGAATAGATCATGTCAATGTGTTTAAATATGAACTGAAGAAGATATTGGTACGTAAAACTTACGATAGTGTTAAAGAATATCTAGATGACAAAAATATACAATTAATTACTTGATCCTTTTTTTCACTGATTATATAATTATGAACAATATGTACTTGACATGATATTAATGTTTAATTTTATTTTAGTTTGTAATCTGTGTTTTGATGTATTACTTGACATAATTATCAAATTTGACATACTTCATATATTAAAAAAATAATAATATAATAATAACATATTCTGACTGTATGTAATCTTATCTGTTTATTGTGAAGCCTAAAATCAATTTGTATTTAACGTTGCATGCCTACGTTGGTAAACATAGTTTAACTACTCATTCACCTAACAACTTGTAATGTACCTCTATACTATGTTGAGCAATAAAGATTTGATTTAATTTGATTTGATTTGCTATTTTATCTACTTATAAGTGAAATCGAAACTCCTACGTCGCAGTTGTATGAAAGATACAGGTATAACAATCAAACGAACTACATTATACTATAACTGTTGTTTATAGCAATCGATCAGTCATACGAAAGTTTTTATGGCGTTAAATAATTATAATACGTCCAACTTGGTGATGGCTGTGATACGATCACATCTACCGCTACAAGAACAAAAAATAGGATCCAATAGACAAACAATGCTGTCCATGAATCTTAATGCTTTTTTTAAATTTAATTACTTGTGTGGAAATTTCGCGTGCATCCTAAATATTTAAGACTTATGTGTAAGTGGGAAAAATGCGTTGAACCTTATAATAGTCTGTAATGTTGGTATCTCCTCCACGTTATCGCTGTCTCTATTTTAATTAAACGCAAATTGATGTCCCAAAAAATTAGACAATTACAAACATTTTTCTTCGATAGTGATAGAGTAATTCTGCTACGTATCTAGAATCATAAAAGGTAGGTCTCCGAAGAACGAAAAAGGCGTTTTTGCTGTTTCCATGCAAGAGATGCAAATACAATACAAAAAATACAATGCAATTTTGTGTTCTGGATCTCCGAACATCTATCCAATGATCGCATATGAACTTAGATAAAGTTCTCTACAATGCATTTATTCATTGGCTAGTAGGTAAGAAGGAATTCTATCTATTATATTATCTTGATCTTTGTTCTATACACTGTTGAATTTATTTAAATCGTATTCGTACAAACTATTTCACTTCGCAGCTACTACAGCGGCTGACTGGTGACTCTATTATAAGCTCCGTAAATCCGAATAACAAACGATAGCTCCTTATCTTAAATTGAACTTTCAAAGCCGCTGAAGTGAATGATTCAAGTGAGTCTCCTTCTAACCAGGTGAAGGGATGGTTTGAAAAAATCGAACCAGACAGAGTAGATAGGGCAAGCAGACAAGTTATTGAATCACGATAAATTCTCATTTATGAGCTTGCCTTTCACTGCCACGCATTCATGTAATAACACACCATTATTTATTTAATTATTTATTAACACTTCCTGCAATTAGAATGCAAAAGGCGGACTTAATGCTAAATAGCATTTTCTGCCAGTCAACCTTCGGGTGGTGCAGAAAAGATTGTGGTAGGTGTTTAAACTATAAATATGAAATATTTAATTATTTGGTTAACCCCTCAACTGCAATATTAACCTCATAGGTTAATAACGGGTCGGGTATCATTGGTCATTGATATTTAACGGTTTTTGCACTTGTAACACGATCTTGTTATATCATTCGATTTATCGATTTCCGCTTGACCAATTTTAATACTTTTATAAACTGGCAACGAGCAAGAATGAACGAAAATTAATTAAATAAAATACGTATCCCTTGTGTGAATGGGACAGGACAAAGGGGAAGACCTAGGCGAACGTTCTCTGACCAGATTGGAGAAATCCTGAAAAAAGGACAAGTCAGAAGTACCCTTAACAGAAGAGCATGCATGAGAAACTTGATGGGAGTGAGTGAAGCAAGTGAGGTATGTCAGGATCGTTGCAAATGGCGTTCCGTAGTCTCTGCCTACCCCTCCGGGAAACAGGCGTGAGTCTATGTATGTATGTATGTACGTATCCCTTTGAACTTTGCGACGACGCCATATTGGCCATTTTGATATTGAAATAAGTGTGCACGAGAAAAGAAAAAATGTTTGTAATGAGAAAACATTGAGTAATCTTATAAGTATTATATACAGAATTACTGGAAAATAAGTGTAGATTTCATATTGAGTTATAGTTTATCGAAAAGTGATAAATATTGCAGTAAAAAAACCGGTCAAGTGCGAGTCGAACTCGCGCACCGAGGGTTCCATACAAACCTGTAGGTATATATAATAATTATTTAAAAAAAAATGTGATGTAACTAAAAATTTAAGGATTTCGAAATTTACTCAACGTGATATAAAACATTGCTTTATGCCAAATTTCAAGATTCTTGATTGACTGGAAGTGCCCTTTAGTTTTGACTTGAACATTTGATATGAATTCATATAATCAATTTTATATCTCTACGGGCTTATGAGGAACAGGGAACTTTAAAATTATTAAAAGTATTTAAATTATATGATGTAACTAAAAAATTACGGTTTTTTGCAATTTTTCCTTTATCTGTGCTATAAGTGTGCTAAATTTCAAGATTCTGAGTTCAAGGGAAGTATCCTGTAGGTTTTGATTCCCTTGCGAGTAGTTGCGAGAAAATATGCTTAAATGGCTGTTTCTGTTGATTGCGTTGACATAGAAGTTTGATTTTATTACAGCTTCACGGTGTTATAGATATGTATTATATTTGATTTGAATTTCAATTTAATAACTCTACGTGTTCACGAGGAAAGAGCTAGTAACTTTTAATTATTTAAAAATGTTGTTATTATAGGTATGATGTAACCAAAAATTTACATTTTTGGAAATTTTCCCTTAATCTGTGCAAAAAGAAGTTGCCTCGTACGACATTGCGAGATTCTAAGTTCACGGGAAGTGCCCTATAGGTTTCGATTCCCTTGTGAGTTTCGAAAATTTGCGAGAATTTAATAATCATCATCATCATCATCATCAGCCTTTAACAGTTCACTGCTGGACTAGGCCTCTCCTTTGAAAGGAGGCATTGGCCTACTATACCACGCTGGCCCAACGGGTTGGTATAGGGTTTGTATCCAGTTTTCCTTCCCTTACATTGCTGTTCTCTGCAATATGCTCCCTCTGTCGGCTCTTTCGACACCCATGGGATGATATGGGGTGGTGACATTTCGTATTCTTAATCCGTCACCACACGTCATTACATAATAATATTCTACTACTTACACACATCACCATCTAGTCCCAAACTAAGCAGAGCTTGTACTATGGGTACTAGGTAATGGATAAACATACATAATTATATAATTACTTTTTTTGTAAATACATGCATATTATACATAGAAACTCCCAGACCACGACAAACATCCATGTTCACGCACACAAATGTTTAACTTGAGCGGGAATGTAACCGCGACCTTCAGCGTAGCAGTCGCTT